>CM065300.1:34238169-35465669 GCA_032871835.1 Dipteronia dyeriana
AATTGAAATAGAAAGGGACTATTTCACAACTCACAGAGATATAGTGACCCCATTCCTTGTCCAAGTAATGCCGATCTTTAAAAAACTGAACGAAAAATAAAGTAAATCAAAACCAAACAAATTGGACAAAAAGAAACAAGACAGACAATTACAATCAAAACTCAACTTTGTCTTGATGTCGTTTGTAGAAGACATCCCAATACTTTTTAGCATCCCTCTCATATTTATCTATTGAATAAAAGAACCAAACAGTTAAATGGAAATTAATCTGTCACCAGTGTCTGTGAGAGAAAAAGTGAACCTCTCCAGAAGGGGGAAACTCCAGTGTTAGAAGTAGAGTATATTTGTATCTTTTGAGCAGCTGCTTCTTCTTGTGGTTGATTCCATGACGCCATTTGCTGCAAAACACCACACCACGTGAAAATTTAGCCATGAACTTTGATAAAATTGAACAAAGTGATTGAATTATCAACGATTATCAATAAACATTGCACCTGATGCTGCACTGAACAATCCAATTGACACGCCCACAGCTCTACTTACAATCAGAAGAGAAACAAGGGTTTTGTAATTTTGTTCGGAGATCGGAGTCTCTAAACTTTAAATTATTAAAACGCACAGCTTCAGTTATTATGTAAATTGCACCAGCATCTCTACCCTATGGTGTAATTACATTTAGAAGATGAAAATGCATTTACTACGCAGATTATCCCCCAAAACCGTTGACTAACGGTTGACCACCACGCTTACTAATAAGTCAAATGCATCTGTAATTATTTTTCTATTTTTGACACATTTTTTTAAGTCTGTATTTGATTTCACCGACCGTAGGATGCAAATGCAAATCTTGATTAATTTTAAGTTTGAGTTTCTTCTAACAAAAGAGGATGGTAAACAGATAATTTCCGTTTAACCTGTATTATAAGAAAAAAAAATCTATTAATTTAGTATTTGAATATGTATTAAAATATCTTATAAGAATATCTTCAACGCTATTATATATTTAGAGAAAATTCAATGTCATAAAGGATAGTTAGACAATGAGACCTATTAAATGCAATTATCTAACTTGATTATAGAGATGATGTGTCAAACTTTTTTTTAGAAAATATGGAGTTTGTATGGACATAACCAGGATTAAATATTAAGATAGACATTTTTTTTTCTGATCATTATGAGAAAATTATATTAATTAAAAATAAAGATGCACCCAATTAATAAGATATAGCGGAGATTACTCTGTAAATGTATATTCTAAATAAATACATTTAAAAAATTAATATAAAAAAATTCAAAACAAATTATAAAATAAACATGAAGTATAAATACAATCAAATACTAATTAAGCTAAATCATACGGTTTTTCAAAATATCAAATTTATCAATTATGAAATCAGAGTCAATAGCACCAACAATTTCTCTTTCAATGTAGACAATTATGAAGTTTGTTAAAAAATCATTTTCCATCTCATTGCAAAGTGATGTCTTGATAAGCTTCATTGCTGACAAAGCTCGTTCTGTTATTGTTGTGGAAACATGGAGAGTCAAAACTAAACGAATTAAAAAAAAAGTTGTGACTTTTTTGTTTCAATTAACAATCGCCACAATTATATACATAAATATATATAAGTAATATTACCTGTCAATAAAAAAAAATGTTGTGATTTTTTTGTTATAACTAATAATTGGCATAATTTAAGGAGAGAAGAAATATTCTGAAATTGTGGCTGACGAAGTACTCAAACTTATAATGTTCCAAATACCTCTTTAGTTCTTTCAACTCACTTTAGCAAAGTCTTTAGGATAAAATTTCTCAACAAGAGCACAAATAGAATCTATCTTGAATGATTGAACTTGTTCATAGGATTCAAAGCCTCACTAAGAACAAGGAGTTTCATTGTTTCCTTTTAAACTACTATCCAACTCCACCAATTGAAAATCTATTACGGCATTAAATATATTTAAGTGATAATAACGGTCAACTGTAATATTATTCTTTTGTTGACAAGAACACTTTGTACCTTCCATGTAGCGGTCACTCATATTAGGCATATGAATATCATGCTTTCAGTCATTTCATCCATCTCACAACTTTGAAGTAGTAGTTTTGTACTTGAAACTAAATTTAAAGCATTTAAGATGCCTTGAGATTTCATTTGCAATGCTTGGCATAACATATCAGAGACTCTCAACACTTTGTACAGTAGCAATAGAATAAAAACATATTCAAAGGTTTTCATCTCTTTATATGCACATTTAACCTCCCCCACGTATATCATTATTCAACCCATTATTGATAAGTTTTTCAGGGAGAATACAAGTTGAACCAAACATGTCAATCAACCTACTAACAGAAGTAAAATGTGAACTCCAACGAGTAAGTCCATGTTGTTGCAAAGTATGAATTTGATTTAGTCATGTACTAGTCTCAAGTTTTTCTAAAGATATCATATCTACAATTTCATCTTCTCGAATTGATTTTAATTTAGAACAATGCTTAGCAGAAGCACCAACAAAGTTAACAATAAAACTCGATTTAGAAAAAAAAAATTACCATACATCATGTACCTATTTAGATGCTGCAACTAAAGCAAGTTGAAGTCGGTGAGCAAAACAATGCACGTAGTACGCATATGGACAATCTTTAAGGAATATAGCTTGTAATCCATTCCATTCACCTCGCATGTTACTAGCCTCATCATAACCTTGTCGTAAATTTTCAGTCAAGAGGTTGTATCGACTAAAAAGAAATACATATCTCTCTTTTCAAAGTTAAGGCGCTCGTGTCATCAACCCACAAAACTTCAAAAAACCGTTCCCAAATAAATTCATCGTCATTGACATATCTTAAAATGATAGCCATTTGTTCCTTGTTAGATTCATCAACCACTTCATCAACAATAATACAAATTTAGCATCTCCAATTTCTAAACGGATTTTATCACGCACACTATTGGCTAGAATTTTTAACAGCTCTTGTTGGATCTTTGGTGATGTATGTTTGGCATTTTGAGCAGCATTATGTAGGACAACTTCAAGAATATCTTTGTTAACTCTTGCCTACAACATTACCATTTCAATAAAGTTTCCACAGTTTGCAGAATTGATAGATTTATCATTACTTCTAAAGGCACACCCTTGCATTGCTAGCTACTTCATAGATTTTATTGATGTCTTGAGTAACAATATGTTCCACATAACTACTTGTGAAGATTGTTTATTGATCACTTTGTCAATATATAGAGATGGGTTCTTCAAGTGATCCCACTTTTGCATAGCAATGTGGTCTAGTGAATTGTAATCTTCTATTGCGTGTTTTGCAAGGGGACATTAATCTCTACCAACTCTTTTCCAATTTTGAAAGCCTTCAACAGTAAATGTGTGATACCTTGATGTAAGACTATCAAAAAGATAGCATGGAAAATATAATGCACTATTAGACCCCGTCCTGCAGCTGTTTTTCAGTCCGTTTTCGTTTTTATTTTTCAAAAATGATTTCGAAAACGCGTTCGTTAACCGTTTTTCATTTTATTTTCGAAAAAAAGAAAAAACAAAACCAGTGTTAAAAGTGAAAGATTTGAAAAATATAAAATACTTATTTTTTGTTTTCGTTTTTGTTTTTCATTTTGTTTTTCTTTTTTTTATAAAAAAATCATTTTTTTAAACTATTAATTGTACTGTTATGCGTTTGATATGAGCAGGACAAGACGAGACAAGATTTTCAAATGATCAAAGTGCCCCTCTTACATATATATATATATATTATAATATTGTATTATTATATTATTATATTTAATAATACATATAATATATTTATATGTAATATTATTATAATATAAATTATAATATATGTAATAATATTTAATATATATTTTATATATTATTATAGTATATATAGATATATATATTAATATAATATATACAGTTATATTTTAATTATAATATATATATATATATATATATTATTTATTTATAATTTGAGAGTTTAGTTTTGATTAATCCATTTTTTGATATGTTTTTTTAATTAATTTTTGATGTGTTACTTTTGTTTAATTTGAAAATTACAATACAAAATTTATATTGGTTAATTATGTAATCAATTTGTTTATAGTTGTAATAATATTAAACAAAATGTCAAAATTGATAATTCAATTTTTGATAGTTTTCGGTTAATCTACCAGACGCGTTTATTCCGTTTTCATTTTCAAAATACAGCTTTCAGTATATTCTACCAGACACATTTTTCAGAATTTGAAACTAAAACCAAAAAATCTGTTTTCATTTTATTTTTATTTTCAAAAACAGAAACTGAAAAACGCTTACAGGACGAGCTTTTATTTTCCATTGAGTACTCAATCCATGGAAATTTTATGAACCAAGATTGTTGAAACCGATGACTTTGACTCCCATATGGACTGGGTGGATGGTCATGAGTAGGTTGAAATGGTCACATGTCGACCTAGGCTCTTATAATCTCATCGTGCTTGTCAACTAGATATTACCATATTGGAATACGCTTTCCGGGATCACGTTCATAGTGAGAAGTTTGATGTGAGATAGAGTTCGAGTATCATCATTTTGAGTTTTGGATCTTTTAGTCTTGGAAGGAGATCTTGAATTTGAAGTGTGAACATCACATGGAGCATTTGGCCTTATTGATGACTCACCGTCATCTTTTTTTATCGAAATAATGTAATATGTTTCTTTTTTGCATTACGACCTATATAATTAAAAAAAATGTATAAAATAAAGTCATTAAATTTATTCTTATTTCATTACTTCTATATACGTCAAGAAATAAAAAAATTATTTACATATACAATGTTCTTATATTATAATATTAGTTGATTTATTCGAAATATATAAATACAATATTAAAGGAAATATAATTCATTTCTTTCTAAAAAAAATTATTTAATTATTAGTTTAATTTAGTTATGATGGAGCACTCACATCACATAGAAAAATAAATTTACACTTATATTTCTATTTACTAGCAAATCTAAAAACAAAATAATAATTAAAAAAAATTAACAAGTATGTATCTAAATTTCGCCCTAAACAAAAAGAAATTTATTAAACAATAGCATCAATTTATAAATTAAAATTTAGAATAACTAATAATTAGATTAATCTTAAAATTTAATTACGAAATAAAATATTTAAATTCACAATATTCATAAAAATATACCTAATTGGAAGATGATTTATTGATGTTGATAAAGATTTGAGACTAAAATTCGGAGAAAGATGAGAGAGATCATAATTATTAAAGAAAAAGAAAATAAAATAATATTAATTACCTATTGAGTACTTGAATGTTGATTGTTCCCTACTTGTCTTGTGACTCGTGACAGACTGAATTGTGATAAAGTTAAAAGTCTTCTGACTGGTATATATATTATTACCCTTAAACCTTCCTAGTCCGACACGGTTTTCCCCATTGATATCAATCATGATTTTTTTTATTAAAAAAAAATGCTATGGTGGGGTTGCCCAAGTTCAATTCCGTTCTTGGGAGTTGGGTTTCTAAGAACATCTCCAATGCTATTATGCATTTAGAGAAAATGGAGTGTCACATAAGATAGATACTAAAGAAATTAGAAAAATTCTTTCCAATGTAATTTTATAAGTTGAATATAGAGATGATGTGGTAAAAAAAGAGTTAGAGAATATGAGTTGAGTTTCTAATTTTATAAACTTTTCTAGAAATGTTGACTAAGATTTCAAAGTATTTCCACCAATAACATTAAACTCATTTAATTGTAAAATAAAATAGTAGAGAAAATGTAATAAACGTGTTATTATGATTTTTCATAAAATAGATATATATTTGACTTTAGATAATTGTATTGGAGATGTGAATATACATTTCTCTAAAAAAAATCAAAAGTGGGCCAATATTGAATAGAAATGTAATGTGAAACTATTTAGAATCTAAAAAATGAATATTTACTTTGGAGATGCTCTAGTGTTAGAAGCTCTCTTAGAAATACTGACTAGGATTTTTAACTTTTTCCCACCAATAATATTACACTTCATTTAATTATAAAATAAAATAGGAGAGAGAATGAAATAAATGTTTTAAAAGATGATTGGTCAAAATGGATAAAAAGATTAGGGAGAGTGAAATAAATATTTTAAGATGATTGGTTAACAATTGATACATATTTGATTTTAGAAAATTGCATTAGAAATAGAATATGTATTTCCTAAAAAAAATGACAAAGTGATCCATATTCAATATATATATACTGATGTGTCACTAGTTAGAAACTCAAAATTACATATTTGCATCGGAGATACTCTAACAATATTCTTAATATATTACAATTAGTAAATCAAACTGACGTGCATTTCATGCTTTTACCTTATTTTTAAACAATGTTTTTTTAATTTATAATTCAAAACTTAAAAAGAAATCGAAATCATTTTATAACCTCATTAAATCATAAGAAACCACACTATTATTTTATTCCTTAAAAACTTAAGATGAAAAGATTGAAAAGATTTATAATTACTAAAAAAATTGACAATAGAACGCAAATAACTTCATTATTATCGATTATTGAGATGGATAATATAGCATTCATGTATATACTTATCAATGTTAGAATAGATAGCATGATGGTGGGATTTTATTGAAGGGTGGAAATTTTGGTTCCAATGAATTTCAATAAATATTTCCTCTTTTACATGCGAGATTGAGAGGTTTTTCGGTAAATCATACATTCAACATTCTTTAATTCTCTTATATGCGCTTATTATTACCACTTGAACCATATTCATGTCAATGAGCTCATTCATAAAGTTTTATGTTATTGCTTCCACTATTTTATCATGTTCTAGTATCAAACCTTCTGCAATCAATAGATGAAACAATTTACACGTCAGAATCACCAAAACTTTTGGAAAATGCCTAAATAAAGAAAGCAAATTTTCAAGTAATGGGCAAGTCAATATCAATGTTCTAGTAAACGCTAGGCGCTGGTCGGGCGATAAACCAACGCCTAGACGGATTTCTAGGTGGCCAATTTTTTTCCTACCTATAAAACCAATAATAAAACTCATGGTATGACCAAATTCAATCAAAACCATAACATCTAGTCCATATTTATAAAATCCAAATGAATTTCAATCACAAATTGTCAATTTCACATTTTATATTATAATATTCTAACAACAAAATCATCAAAATCTACTCAAAATCCCCACACAAACCAAATGGAATCCAATTACAAATTGTCAATTTCACAATTCACATTTCACAATCCAATATTCCTACAATAAAATCATCAAAATAATAAATACAGTTCAATATTTCAACAACAAAATCATCAAAATAATAAATATAGTCCAAATCCACAAAACCGAATGAAATCCAATCACAAAGTATTGGACATTCAAAGTTCAAACACAAATAAAAATATCTAAGATAGAGTTTCTAATGCTTCGTCTTCCACTACATATTCATCCAATTGAAAGGCAACGTCATCATCAGATGCAAACTCAATATTTTCTTCGACCACACTATTGTTGGATTGAAAATCATCTTCAAGGTCTTTTACGTCACCGTCATCTAGCCCCGAACCGGGCTCGACTTCATCATCACCATCATCAACAATCCATCCTTGTGCATTAATAGCATCATTTGCTAGTAGTATATCTACCTTTTTATCGGTCTCCCTTTTTCTCTTGTTTATCAATCTATAATTAAATTGGACGTATACTAGATTATTCAACCGATTTGTATCAAGTCGATTCTTTTTCTTCGTATGTATCTAAATTAAAGTAAAATGAATAGATATTTAAAATTAAAAGTAACTTCCTAGTTAAATAGGTATTAATATTCAATTTACTAATAATCTATAAATCTAATATAGTAACTTACCGCCTCAAATGTGCTCCAATTTCTTTCACAACTGGATGAACTAGTTGTTAAGAAAAGGATCCTTTTTGCTATTGTTTGAGTTTGGTGTGTCAGATCCAGAGTTAGTCCACCAAGTTACTACATAAAAAATGTTAGAATCGAAAGTTAGCCCATTCAAAGAGTAAAATACATAAGCTTTAAAAAAATAATAATGACTGAAACGTAAAAACTAAAAACAGATGAAACAATTAAAATTTACATTGTTTATCTGGATTGTAAAATTTATCGTTTTAATCATATCCTTTCAACGCTAATGGCCTTCTAAAAGGACCTTCTTTGTTCAAATACTTCCCAAACTCATTATTCACGAAGAGGTTTTACTTTACAATGTCATCGGGATATAAAATATCTGTAAAAGTACAAAACCCATTAGAAACTTCAGTAGTATAAATGCTTGAAGCTGGTCCATTGAAGAAATAATAGGGATTTAATACATAAGCCGTCAAATGTAATGGAGAATCAAGCCAACCTTTGGATTTCTCATCAATAATATCAAATATTAGTCAGTAATTACTCTCAACATTTCTCAACCCCTCTCTAATCTTTTCCTTAGCTTTTTTTAGCTCCTTATATAAAAATCTCATAGATGGCTTTCGGTCCCCATCAGCTAATCGAAGCACCCTCACTAAAGGAGAAAAAACCCTTATGCAATATTTCACACGATTCCAAAATATTGTACTCAATACAGTGTTGTAGGCCGATTTCCCTTTAACACTCTTCGACCGTTTGCATTTCTCCCAATCAGTGCTAGTAAACATTGCCCTCAAGTTATCTTTTTTCTCTAACAAAGATTGCAATATTAAGAAAGCTGAAGCAAACCTAGTAACTCCTAGTCTCATTATATTCCTCTTCCTTGTAAATTTCCTCATTAACGCCAATGTTATGTGGTGGGTATAAATGAAGTTAGTTAAACTCTTTGCTTCCTCAAATGTATTTTTGAACTTTGGTAGCTTACAAATACCTTTACGCATGAGGTTAATGGTGTGAGTAGCACACGAGCTCCAAAATATATATGGCATCTTCACCTTCAACATCTTCGTCCCGACCATATTGTTGGAGGCATTGTCGGTCACCACTTGAACAATATTTTCATGGCCAACTCTTCAATCGCACTTAATACATATTTAAAAATGTTTTCAGTTGTATGTGCCTCAGCGAAGCTATTTTTGGAGGAAAGAAAGTGGTGTCTTCCTTACAGTTCACACATAAATTCATAATGCTCTTCCCTTTCCTACCCGTCCAAGCATCCGTCATAATTGAGCACCCATCAACTTTCCATGATTGTTCTTGTTTTTTGAATGCCTGTTTGGTTGTTTCAAACTCCTCCTTCAGTAGTGGTTCCTTTAATTGCCACTGACTTAGAGGTTTGAAGCTTGGTCCAAATCGACATATTGTCTCTACCATTTGAAAGAAACAATCATTGTCAATGACATTAAAAGGAATGCCCGCTTGATACATCAATTTGGTCACATATCTTTGAGTAGCATGTGTCCTCTCTTTAAGGATGGTATCATTGAAGGAATGTTGCTTCACAATATTTCGACTCTTTCCAGAGGTGGAGGATTTAGGGTTGATAGGATTAACAAATTGATCCATAGGGCCAAGAAGCTTAGAGGTTTTCCTTGGCCCTAACCCTTATATTTCCTCTTAATCTTCTTCACAACCAATACTCACCGTAGCTCTTAACTCTTCTTCTTCTTTTTTCTTATTTTTTCTTATTTTTTGCATCCATTATTGTTTGTCTACACTTCAGTTGCATATCAATTGATGCTTTTCGACATGGCACAACATTTCCCTGTATGTTGGCAACGTGTTCTTTCAAACGATAAACCCCTTCAGAAAAGGCATTTTCACTCAAGATGCATTTCACTTTATCTTGATTATTCTCATCAATCAAAATTTCAAAATCCCACCCAACATTATTGGATTTCCGTTTCCTTCCGACGAGAACCGAAGTGGCATTAGAGGCACCCGAAGATACATTAACATTACCAGTGGCATTAGGAGCGGCATGATTATCGGACAAGGAACTCATGGTAGATAAATTTTGAATTCTGAAATAAAACTAAAACACTTCATCAAACTGTCAAACTTGAGTAAAAACTGTAAATTAATGAAATTAAAAAATAATAAATTCTCACACAAATTTGCTTTAATGAAACGAAAAAAATAATATGGACTTGTTAGGTTTTATATAATTACAAATTCATGTTATGATTGTTATCAAATACAAAATTGCTTCAATAAAAAAAGAAAAAAAATCACATCTAGAAATCAAAATCAATCATTTTGTTATATTCTATATTTCTAATTTTCTATTTCAATCTTCAAAAGTTCAAATTATGGGCAATCAACCAAAGAACAAGTTCTAATTCGATAATTCCACCAAATCTAAAACTAAAGCCAAATGAATTTCAATGAATTTCATCTTAAACACTAAAGTAATAAACATAGAAGTACAAAACAAGGTATCTTCATGTCAAACACTCAAACTGTCAACAATTCAACATTTTAAATTTTAAATTTCTAACACAGAGCACATATCATGACATCAGTGCATCACGAATTCATAGTTGAGATTTCACAATTGAGATTTGAGAATAGAGCATGAAGTCATGAATCATTTTAAAATGAATAAAAAACACATACAAAAAAACTAAGTTTGGTGATGAACCTGTGAGCTGTGACGTTGAACCTGTTACGATGGGTGACCACAATTCAATCCGGCGACGATGAGTGATGACGGCCGATGACACTTACTTCTAAGTTTCGACGGTGATGAGAGTTGGTGATCGATGACGACGAGGAGAGAGACTGTTGATGGTGGGTCTAGGGTTGTGAATCTCTCAATTTTGGAATTTGGGAATTCGTGGAGTCGTGGAGGTGGACAAAATGAAAGCAGACAAAAAAAATATTTTTATATGACCATATTTTTTTTAAAAAAAACCGATTATTCAAGTCAAACCCAGCTCTAGTCCAAAAAAAAAACGGTCCAACTCGGCCAATTTATTAGTGACGACCCCCCCCCCCCCAGAATGGTCGATTTTGCCTATTTCGGGATGGTCAGGCGCCGTCTAGACAGTTTTATCAAACAATGGTCAAATAGCTCAAAGTTAAAATTGTTAATACTTCATTTTGGCCTTTTGTAAAGTGTGAATTGATGTTGTTGAATACCTTCTCCCATTCATACACTAAACTTTTGCTAGAAATCAAACATTCTGCTATAATGATTGGCAATGGTAAAGCATCATATTTTTCTACAATCATTCTGTCAATATGATTATAGAATTCAAACAACTTCATTAATATCAATCACTGTAATAGATAATATATCATTCATATATATTGAATTGAACGAGTATTTAGTGGTTGTTCCTTTGGATCGTACACTTGATTGTCATGACTTTGTATCTTATAGCATATTATACGTGCAGGTTCTTGTTATAATTGAAGAAGTTAGATACAAGTCAGATTTTGAATCCTAAAATGCATAAAAGACATTCAACTATGTGATCCAATAATGTTTGTGGTATGTGTCACTCATCGACAAGAGTAGAAATAACAAATTGAAAACTTGATTTTCTAGTTTCAACATATTAATAAATACCCCACCTGTCAAGCTTGGATGTGACTAAACAATTTTTTTTTTTTTTGCATATTTCAATGATGAGATTTTGTTATCACATTGACCATAGTATTAGAGTTTTCTAGCTTGTATGAGCTCAACTACCAAAAAAAATGACCTATCAACATCTCTTATGTGCGCTTGTTAAAACCACTTGAATCATATTCCTGTTAATGAGCTCACTCAAAGTATTATACTATTGTTCTATTCTTTTTTCACGCTCTAGAATCAAACATTCTACAATTCATAAATGAAACAATTTACACGTCTGAATCACAAAATCTTTAGGAAAAGACTAAAATAAAGAAAGCAAGTTTTCAAGTAATTGGACAAGTCAATATAGTTTAAAGCTAAAATTGCTAATATCTCATTTTGGGATTTTTAATGTGTGAATTAATGTTGTTGAAGATTCTCTCTCATTCATACACCAATTTTTTGCTAAAAATCAGACCTCATGATACTATGATTGCTAATGGTAAACCATCACATTTCTCCACATTCTTTCTGCCAATTTGATAATAGAACACAAACAACTTCATTTATATCAATCATTGGAATCGATAACATATCATTCATGGACCTTAAATTGAACGAGTATTTAATGGATGTTCCTTTGAATCCCACACATGATTCTCGTAGCTTTGTAGCCGATGGCATATTATACGTGTAGGTTCTTGCTATGACAAAAGAAGTTATATATTATGGACAATCGTCAAATTTTAAATCCTAAAATTCATAAAAGGCATTCAGTTATGTGATCCATTAATGCTTGTAATATGTGCCACTCATCGGCAAGAGTAAAAATAAAAAATTGAGAAATTCATTTTCTAGTTTCAACATATCAATAAACACATCACCTGTCAGTTTAGGGTATGATCAAACAAAACAAAATATTACATATTTCAATGATAAGATTTTGTTATCACATTGATCATAGTCTTGGAGTTTTCTAGCTTGTATGAGCTCAACTACAATATATATATATATATATATATATATATATATATATATATATATATATATATATATATATATATATATATCATCTCTTATGTGTGTTTGTTATTACCACTTGAATCATATTATTGTTAATAAGCTCACTCAGAAAGTCTTATGCTATTGTTCCATTCTTTTTTCATGCTCTAGAATCAAACATTCTACAATAAATGGAATAATTTACGCGTTTGAATCAGAATACCTTAAGAAAAAGACCAAAATAAAGAAAACAAATTTTCAAGTAATTGGGCAAGTCAATATAGCTCAAAACTAAAATTGCTAATACCTCATTTTGGGCTTTTGTAATGTGTGAATTGATGTTGTTGAAAGCTCTCTCCCATTCCTACACTAAATTTTTGTTAAAAATCAGACCTCTTACTACAATAATTACCAATGGTAAACCATCACATTTCTCCAAATTCATTCTGTCAATTTGATAATAGAACACAAACAACTTCATTTATATCAATCATTGAAATTGATAACATATTATTCATGTACCTTAAATTGAACAAGTATTTAGTGGTTATTCATTTGAATCGCATACCTAATTGTCGTAACTTTGCAGCCGATGGCATATTATATGTGTAGGTTCTTGTTATGACAGAAGAAGTTATATATGATGGACAATCGTCAAATTTAAATCCCAAAATTCATAAAAGGCACTCAACTATATGATCCATTTATGCTTGTAGTATGTGTCACTCATCGACACGAGTAAAAATAACAAATTGAGAAAATAATTTTCTTGTTTCAACATATCAATAAACACATCACCTGTAAGGCTAGGATGTGACCAAACAAAATAAAATATTACATGCTTCAGTAATGAGATTTTATTATGATAAAAATATTACATTATGACATTGTCATTATAAAAATTGCAGGTGGACCGCTTCGTGGCTTTAGTTCATGGGCTACGAGTCATTTTGCTCTTCTTGGCTTCAGTGTATCGGTTGCTAATCTATCAAGTGACTTATCAGACTTTGGACTATTATCTGCATTTTAGTGCCCCTGACAGTCATTTTCTGATTTTGGACAAGCTGGCCAAAGGTTGCTATTTTATTTTCAATCAAGATTTTGCATGTTACGTGAGGATGGCACAATGCATTGCTTGTTATGTCTGGATAGAAGTGTTATTTTCGGCTCTTTGAATGAGCATGTGGCACATATGAAGAATCATTTCAGCCCATTATACTATATTGAGCCCAATTCTGATTTTGATTCCGAGTTCCAATAGGAGTTTGATTATGATTGTGAGTTTGAGGATGTGGAGGATAATGAAGATGATGAATATGAGCATGTTATAATAAAAATTGCATGATAAAACGTTAAAAAGTACTCTCTATTTATTAAATAAATAAAAATAATCCATACGCACTCTCACTCCGACAACTATGTGATTCATTAATGCTTGTAGTATGTGTCACTCATCGGTAAGAGTAGAAATAACTAATTGAGAAGTTAATTTTCTAGTTTCTAACATATCAACATACCCATAACATGTCAGGCTAGGATGTGACCAAACAAAATAAAATATTACGTCTTTCAGTGATGAGATTTTATTATCATATGAACCATAGTCTTGGAGTTTTCTTAATTGTATGAGCTCAACTAAAAAAAAAAACATCTCTCAACATTACAAAGACCCATGTTGACAGTAAAAAAACAAAACTACTATAAACTTATACAATAATAAATCAAATCACACTAAGTAATTTGTGTTGATCCATCGTTACAAAACACATCACACCATTATGTTTTGGTAATAAAATTGGATATATTAAAATCGATTTGCATAAAACTAATAGGGAAAAGTAAAATTGTTATCATCACAGAGATGAGAAACCAATGAGGCATAAAATAGTCACACGTGATAATGGTCTATGTCTGTCAATTACTTCGAAAGATAATTCTTATGGTTATAAATCATGTTTCTTACGACCTTAATGAAAATTTTGGATATTTTTGGTCTTTTCTGGATGCATCAACAATAACACCGTCTAGCAAGAGGTATGCAACGTCTTAAGGCGTTCGTATTAATTGATGCATGAAACAGAGATAACAAAATCGTATTTAACTTCATCATCATTGTATTGTATATAGAGATAATCGAAACAATATTTAATTGCATCACCATTGTATATAGAGATAATCGAAACATTATTTATTTGCATTACCATTGTATATAGAGATAATTGAAACAATATTTAATTGTTTCAATGTATATAGAGATAATCGAGATAGTATTTAACCACATCATCATTATATAATTCTAATGCTATAAAATTTGAAAATAGTACTCATACAATTTTAATAACGAAGAGAAGTTGGTTTTCTAGTTTCAAGAAATCAATAAACGCCTCACCTGTCAGGTTAGGATGTGACCAAACAACGTAAGATATTCATCTTTCAGTGATGTGATTTCGCTATCATATCAACCATAGTCTTAGAGTCTTTTTGTTTGTATAAGCTCAATTATAAAAAAAATCATCTCCCAACAATATAAAGACTCATTCTAACATTGACATCCTCTGAATGTAAACAAATAATGGTCTATAACATACAATATACATCATTTTCTCTTCCACATAGCAATTGTCAATTACAAACAATATTTTTTGTTTTTTTATGTAATAAGGAAGAACAAGTTTGTGTAATTAAACAAGATTAGATGCTATATAATTAAATATGGATGACTTCATTAATATCAGTCCAGATTGGATCTAAAAAAATTGAGAGGCAAATGATTTTGATATTTTCTATAATCTTTATATAATTAAAAAAAAACTCAACAACCAATTACGTAAGATCATCAATTAGACATGCGAGCTGTGTGTTTGTCTTGTTCCACCTAAGTTTTTCTTTATTATCACAATTAAAAACTTATTTTAAAAGGGTTACAATGCTATATACATGTAAGTAAAGAGTATTTGTAGTTAAAATCGAATTAAAACCATATAATAAAACTCAACAATAAAGTCAAATTGAATATAGTATAAAATTAATAAAAGTAAGTTATTCTTCATTAAGGTCTAAAAGTAAGGGTTAGATGTCTTACACTCCATGGTAGTTGTAATTAACGTAAAAAATAAAAAAAAAATAAAAAATAAAAAATTATAAAACAAAATTTTAGTGTACGGACACAAACATATCTCTTTTATGAAAAACCCGTATAGCCTTTTCTACAGATGATCCTCATATTTTACTCATCGATACAGACGATCTTCATCAGTAGAGACAACGAACTCTATCAATGTAGTTCGTCTCCATCCATTGATGGAGATAACAATCTCTATAGATGGAGTTCGTCTCAAACGAAGGAGATCTCTGGATCTTCACTATTTTATTTTATTTTTTTTACACTATTTTCTCTTTTAAATTTTATTTTTAATTCTATTTTTTTAAAAGTTTTTCTATTTGATCTTCAAGATGGATGATAGAAATCCATTCATCGGTTTTTTTTTTCAATCTTTTGTTTTTTTATAGTTTATATTAGGGGTGTGCAAAAAACCGTCAAACCGAACCAACCCGCCTAACCCAACCCAAAGTTTATGGGTTGGTTCAGTTTCACATATAAAAAGTTTATTAATCGGTTTGTCATTTACCAAACCGATCAAAGTTGGTTTGGTTTGGGTTGCTAAAAATAAAATTCATATAACCCAAACCAACCCATATATTTAATAAAATCCAATCCATATTTTCTAAGGATTTGTAACTTTTGTTTATATTTATTTGATTCTCATATAAATAAGTTTATTTTTCTTATCATTCATTATCATCAACCATTTGTTATTGTAATGTTTCTCTTTGTTTTACATATTATATTTGTTTAATAAAGAAAATACAGTTACTCATCCCTTCCGTTACATTTTAGAATATGAGTTTTATTATGTTTTATTTTTTATTTTTCTGTTATGGTACCTTTTATTGTTAATTTGTTAATTATATAATATTTTTAAAATAATTAAATAACACCTACTTAATGTTTTTATATTTAAATAATTTTTTTTATAATAATACAAAAAATGATTTCTAGGTTCAAACCTAAACCGTCAAATCAACCCAAATCAACCCAACTTTTTTTGGTTTGGTTTGAATTGGTTTGGTTTGGGTTGAAATATAGTCAAACCGATACATATCGGTTTGGTTTGATATTGAGCTTCAACCCAAACCAAATCGAATTTGCACACCCCTAGTTTATATATATATAAGGTCAAGATAAATTCAATCATTTATTTGAATGCATTTATAATTATTAAATTAAGAGCACATGAGCATGGACGAAACCAGGATTTTGGCTTGGAGGGGCGCAAGATAAAAACAAATAAAAACAAATATTCAAGTTAACACAAGAAAAATATATTAATATTTCAAAACCAAATGTAATATTGTTTAGATGGTGATGAAGATGAACTGATGTTTTAATTCGTTTGTAAAATCCATCAATTGTCGATGACTTTCTCATACGAATTCGAAGATCAAAGAAATTTGTAACGCATTTCTATTTTGTTTTAATACTATATATATATATTGAATATCTCATAAGGGATCCCTTATTGTAATTTCAGTAAGGATCATCATGAAATCATGTTGATTTGAATGAATTTTTATTTGAATTTTTGTGTGAATGATAAGTACATTGAAATCTACCTATGAATAAAATTTGAAAAAATTTCAAGTACTAAAATTATTTATCCTAGTTTTTTTAAATATGAATGCATCAGAAAAAATGGGTGAAATATAGGAAAATTCAAGAAAAATAGTTCTAGTGTTTGAAAAAATTTCAAATTTTATTCATAGGAAGATTTAAATGAATTTAACATTCACAAAAAAAAAATCAAATCAAAATTCATTCAAATCAGTGTGATTTCATGGTGGTCCTTACAGTTATTAGGTGTGGGATTCCATATGGATTTTTTTGCAAGGGATTCCTAACTTATATATATATATATATATATATAGTTCATGATGTATTGGAAATCAAATCCTAAAAAGAGTAAATTTTCTCTCATACCTTAGGTGTAATTACCATGTTTATTAAGATCAGCTAGGAATCAGATTATATGGGTCAAATATATAAATATGGAATTACAAATAAAAAAAGGTGATGCCGGACCTTTACTTTATTTATCGTAATATTTATGTTTTTAATTAATGATTGTGCTTTTAATCAAAAAATAATTGAGGGTTTCATTGGATATATTACATAGCAACATTCAAAAATATCTAGAACATTTGTATCAATTTTTGTTGGGACTATGGCCCCTATCATCCTCCTCACACCTCTGCCCCTGCACATGAGTGATTGAGATGTTTGTTATAGGGATTTTTTGATAGCATGACAAGGCAGCATGATCACCTGAAAACATGGTGATTATATATATCAAGTCAAAAAGTCAATCAGGGAAGATCAACTCAAGACAATTAATAGATGATCTCAAGGCCAAGTCGAGATTACCTAAGATGACCGGGGAAGCTAACCGATTGGGCACAAATAACATGGTCGGAAAAACTAGCCGATCGTGTAGAGATGATTTGGTCGGGACCATCCGATCGGGACAAAAGAAGTTTGGTCGAAATTAGACGATTGGTCAGTTGGACAACGCATGGGAGATATTAAAGGCAACTACGACTCAAATACGAAGAAGAATCTTCTTACTTAAACAAGGAATCTAGAATTACACTCCAATAAGGAAATATCATTATTTCCTCTTCGGTGTCAAAGAATTCTATTCAGGAAAGAACTCAAAACTTCCAGAAGGATAAACACCAAACAGGAAACAAGTCCAAATTAAGCAACAAATCTGCTCTTCTAGAAGACTGCATACCGATAGGGAAATAAGTCCTAAATGGACTATTCAACTAGAATCCTATGAAGATTCTACTTCAATACACAAGATATGCAAAACTGGAGAGAAGACAAAGACAAATTCAACAAGTAATCAGTTCTAATTAAATATTATCACATTTCCTTATTTGTGTAACAATGATTAAGGTTCTATACACATATAAATAGACTCATAATCTCATTGTAAAATATAGATAACCACCTATAGAAAAGATAAACATAACGACACATAGAGAGCAACACATAGAAGAGATATGCCAAAAAGGAGAGATTAATCGTGTAATCGTATTATCATAGTGATATATTCTCGCCATTACCGGCAACCCTGGATGTTTCCCCACCTTGGGGTTTTACCACGTAAACTCATGTGTGCATGTTTTCTTCTCTTTTTTCTATCTTTCTCATAACATTTTCAACAATCTATAAAAACTTGTTAGACGCGTGATCAATCCTATACGATCTAAAAATCACCGTCAACAACTGGCGCTAGAATGAGGGATAGAACTCAACTTCGAGGAACCCTCATGAACAGACCATAGAAGGAATTTCGATGTTGATCAACTACAGGATCTGTAGGAAGAGCTGCGGTCTTGACCAATCCAGAGAAAGAATATTGCGAAAATAATACTCAAAGCTTCAAAGTGGAGTTAAAACAATGGGTCACATTCATAAAAATCAAGAACATCTCGGCGACTACAACATAAACAGACAAAACATTGAGATACTCTAGCAAGTTCAAAAAAAAAGGGTGCTAGGAGGGTAGATTATCCGTTTTATCAGCATCATAATATACGCAAGCGAGCAATTTTGCGAACAGAGTTTTCATAAAAAAAACACGAATAGTGTTCTTAAAAAAAAGAACTTGTGAAGCAGCAACATGGCAAAGGAGAGGAGATTAACAGAAGGACCCCAACTGGGGCGATAAGCCAATGGAAAATAAGCGAAGCCCGAGCCGAGACAGCGACGAAGGGACAGTCAACATTATCTTTTGAAGACCCTACACAAGCTTATGAATGACGAAACTTAGTCTTCTTAAAAAAAAGTGATCGGGAATTATTCTGCCCGAAAGGTCAGGACACCGATCGAACCAATACAGTCGGGAATTAACCTGAGCAAAGAGTCGGGACACCGATTGTTTTAAAAAAAACACCTACTCTTCAGGGAGATAACTTAATTGCTTTCGGTTTTTGTTTAAGATATTTTTAGTTTGTTTTATATTTTTAGTTTTTCTAATTATTTTTATTTTGATGTTGTTAATTTTCAGATCAATTAATAAAGAAGCCAATAATTGTGTTCGAATCTTTTAATAATCATCTTTGTTATTAAAGATAAACTCGCAGCGCCGACACCTGCCATGGTGGGTGAAGATGCCCGAGAGGCTGAGAAGTTGGGGGTTAGAGACCTGACGCGTCTTCCGAACTGACTGGGTGCATATATAGCACTATCAGCAATCCGACCAACCCGAGCTGCCGGTTTTATCGGAAAAAAAAACACTCGGGTATGCTATCGGGAAAAACCTGGTGAAATGCGTCCGGCTGTGTCAGTATTGCACTAACGATTTGGTCAAACCCTTGTAAGCAGACAAAACTGGGAGAATTCCTTGGTGACTTGTTTACATGGGAAAAACAGGGAAAAAATGGGGCAAGGTTCTCAGAACACCTCTTGGCTGAAGACTCAAGATGATCAGGAATTATCCATAGCGAAAGGCCAGGACACCGACAGAATCAAGACAGTCAGGAATTATCATGAGCGAAAAGCCAGGACACCGATCGAAAAACGAAAACGGTCGGGAATTATCCTGGGCAAAAAGCCAAGACACCGACCAAATCAAGACAGTCGGGAATTATCCTGAGCGAAAGGCTAGGACACTGACCGAATTAAGACAGTCGGAAATTATTTTGAGCAAATAGCCAGGACATCGACTAGTCCAAATAAAAGTCGAGAATTATCCTGAGCAAAAAGCCAAGACACGGACCGAAGAATCGAAACGGTCGGGAATTATCCTGAGCAAAGAGTCAGGACACCGACTGGTCCAGCTATAAGGGAGCAAAAAGTCAAGGAGTCCAAGACTAATCAGTTTAATAAGACAATTGATCAGTTTAAAAAAAACGATCAATTTAATAAGATACTTGATCAGGTTAAAGCGACAAGCAAGATCAGGAGTGTCAAAAAATCAAAACTATTCAAATCTCCTTCGTTGAGCCGTTAAGAGCTTATCTCGCGAATTTGAGGGGGTATTGTTATAAGGATTTTTTGATAGCATGACAAGTAAGCATGATCACCTGAAAACATGGTGATTAGATATGCCAAGTCATAAAAGTCAATCAGGGAAGATCAACTCAAGGCAATTAATAAATGATCTCAATGCCAAGTCGAGATTACCCAAGATGGTCAGGGAAGCTAACCGATCGGGCACAAATAACCTGGTTGGGGAAACTAGCCGATCGGGTAGAGATGACTTGGTCGGGACCATCTGATCAGGACAAAAGAAGTTTGGTTGGGATTAGACGATTGGTCAGTTGGACAACGAGTGGAAGATATTAAAGGCAACTACGACTCAAATACGAAGAAGAATTGTCTTACTTAAACAATGAATCTAGAATTACACTCCAATAAGGAAATATCATTATTTTCTTTTCGGTGTTAGAGATATTTAGGAAAGAACTCAAAGCTTCCAGAAGGATAAACACCAAACAGGAAACAAGTCCAAATTAAGCAACAAATCTGCTCTTCTAGAAGACTGCATACCGAGCGGGAAACAAGTCCTAAATGGACTATTCAACTAGAATCCGATGAATATTCTACTTCAATACACAAGATATCCAAAACAGGAAAGAAGACAAAGACAGCTTCAACAAGTAATCAGTTCTAATTAAACACTATCACCTTTCCTTATTTGTGTAACAATGATTAGCGCTCTATACACATATAAATAGACCCATAATCTCATTGTAAAATATAGATAACCACCTGTAGAAAAGATATACATAACGACACATAGAGAGCAACACATAGAAGAGATACGCCAAAACGAGAGATTGAGCGTGTAATCGTGTAATCGTGTAATCGTGTAATCGTATTATCATATTGATTTCTTCTTGCCGTCACCGACAACCGTGGATGTTTCCCCACCTTAGGGTTTTACCACGTAAACTCATGTGTGTATGTTTTCTTCTCTTTTTTCTATCTTTCTCATAACATCTTCAACAATCTACAAAAACATATTTGACGCGTGATCAATCCTATACGATCCAAAAATCACCGTCAACAATATTAAAGTCAAAAATTTAAATTGCTTTAGCTTAGCCCATATATATATATATATACACACACACACACACACTAAAATTTTCACATAAGTGCATATTGATGGAATTATATAAATACATTGAATGTGAGTCACTCATTTTACATACTTTGACTTGGCATGTATGCACTTATCAAAACTCTTTTATAAATGAGTGGCTCACATTCAATGTCCTTATATAATTCCATCAGTGTGCACTGATAGGGCGTGTTTGGTGCACGAGATTGAATTGGACTATTTCATGTGATTGGATTGGATTGGATTAAAATGAGGCTGAGATTATATGAGATTTGATTGGATTGGACTGGACTATATTAATATTATGCTGTGTTTGACGAAACATGGGACTTGACTAAATTATTACCACGTTTTATTAAATATAATAATTTTTTAAAAAGGAAAATCATTATTTAAAAATAATAATAATTCTATTTTAATTGTAATCTCTCTCCACTCATCTCACTTTCTCTCCTCTCTTTCTAGATCGTTGACTCACTCAATCACCAGACTCCTCTATTTTTCTCCTCTCTCTCTCTCTCCTTTGTTACCATCTCTCGTTTCTCTCTCTATCTATTTCTCTCATCTCTTATCTCTTTCGTTTTCACTCCTCTCTTCTTTTCTTTCATTTTCTTTAATTTTCTTTCATTTTCTTGGTAACCAAACACATGAAGGCCACAATGGGACTGGGTTTTGTGGTGGTCTGGTAGGATGCGCCATCTTCGATAAAATGAAAGAGAAAGTGGGTGTTTGGTGGCAGCGAAAATGAAAGAAAAATTGATCTGAACATAGAGTTGGATGACTAGGATCCTTTAGATTTTTTTTTTTTGGTTTGATTTATAAGTTTATTTGTTAAATATTTTTGTCGTGATCGATTAGAAAATGGAAGGGTTTGATTGAGATGTTGGTGGGGTTGGTGAGATGAATTAAATAGGTAAGGTCCACATGTAAAATAATCCTGGGATAAATAAAGGTGGGGTTAGAGGTGGGTATATTTAATCTCATGATCATGGGACTATTTTGATGTTGGGATTACTAGTCCAATATTTCAGACCATCACTAAATGCAGGATTGGGACTAAAATAGTCCAAACCCAGGCGCCAAACAGGCCATTAGGTGAATATGTGACCATTTGACCATAAAAAATTTCACACGTGACCATTTGACCATAAAAAAATTGGTCCAGTGACCTAAGTGGGCTATTTTTACAAATGTAAGGACATATTTGATGAAGAATGTATAGATAAGTAAAAAAATGATGTTTCCAAATTATCTAGAGACTAAATTCTAAATCCCCTATAGAAATTATGATGGGTATTTTTAAAAGTGGAAATTGCTAAAATTAACCTCAACTATTATGAAAATTTTATTTTTAACCACATATGAAAATTTATTTGTTAATAGCCACTTTTTTGAGAAATTATTTGAATGCCCCCATATAAAAACTATCCCCAAACATTTTCTCTCTCTTTTCTCTTTTTTTCCTCTCTCATTTCCTCTCTCTCTCCCGATCTCTCTCTCCCGTCGGCGATGTGCCGGTAAACCGTCGCCGGCATCCTTACGAAGGCCGGCGAACCGTCGCCGGCCGGTTCGCCGGCCTCCTCTCTCTCTCACCCAACCTTTCTTCTCTCTCCCCGCAACTCTCTCTCCCTTCTTTCTCTCTCCTTTCCTTTCTCTTTCACACGTCATCGACGGCTTGCCGGAGTGCCGTCACCTGAGCTTCACGACCATCCAGCAACCTTGTCGAGCTCTCCCTCCGCCGGCGATTAGATCTGCTGAAAAAAAAAACGAAATACCAGAAACCCAGAACATTTCAAGTTTGAACATTTCAATTTAGTCAACATTTCAATTTAGGCAACATTTCAAGTTTCAAAATTTGAAAACGAAAAACTTAAAAATCCAGAATATTTCAAGTTTCAACTTTCAATTTAGTCAAGATTTCAAGTTTCAAGATTTTAATTTAATCAAGATTTCAAGTTTCAAGATTTCAAGTTTCAAAATTTTATTTTTTAAAACAAAATTTCAAATTTCAAGTTTCAAGTTCCTAGCCGTGATTTCAAGTTTGGTTCCAGATTTTAGTCATGATTTCAAGTTTTCTTTCAGTTTAAAAAAAAAAAATTCAAATTCAGAGGTATTTTTGTAATTTATGAACATATACTGATTTTTTTTAAAAAAAATAGCTATTAACAAATAAATTTTCGTATATGGTTAAAAATAAAATTTCTATAATAGTTATGGTTATTTTTTATTTTTTCTTTTTTAAAAAAAATTATATATATATGTGCTGGGAGCCACGGAGTGTGGAATTGTGGAAATAATCCAATCCACCAAACCGTCAAAAATGTGCTAATTGATATTACAACTATTTCTTTGAAACAAAATAGCACAACTATTTCATTGGATGAAACAAATGGTAGAAATTGTTTTAGAGAAAATAGCGGAAAATAGCACCAAATAATGTGGTGTGTGTTGCTGTTCTGCACCAAGCTGCTTCTGTGCATATTATTTTTCACTTCTATAACACCGTAATATTGAGCATCAGATCACATAACTGGTCCCATATGTTTAAACAAATCAAAGATAACAAGAAAAAGAATGGTGAGCTACAAAACTAATTATTACCACTTCTACAAAAATCAGTTGTTCATATACAGGTCGTTCAGGCTTCCTGACTTTCCTGAGTCTGGGAAGAGGGACTTTTCTGCTCCTTCTCATCCTTATCGATACTTTCCGATTCTTCAAGGCCTGATGTAACTCCATTTTCCACCACCGGGTGGTTACCATTTTCTGATATGCTCTTTCCATCTGCATTATTGACTGGTTTGGGAAGCTCCCTTGATGAAGAGTGTGTCAGTAATCGGCCAATTCCATCATATAAATTCTTTGCATCCATGATAACTGCAATTCCGCCAGGGTAACAACGTCCAAAACATGCAGCACAATGTGGGTACGCAACCTGCAAATGAGAGAGTAAATAAGAATGGGAAAGTTTATGGACAGTCAGCAGTCTGTAAATTAACAATTAATCAAGAATAGTAAAGGTAGACAGGAAGTACCTCTATAAATGCTCGGCAGAGTGAGAGAAAAAGCCCAGACTCATTTTCTCTAAGCATCCGAGTTGCACTGTACCTCAAAAGGGAATCCACAACAGCCTGCAACCCCTTAATTAATTCTTGAGCAAGAACTTGCTTCAAACTCAATGGGGCACAGGGGCGTAACTCATTCATTGCAGCAGATACTCCTACAATCACCACAAAGAGAGAGCAGGAAGATTCAGCAATGTAAAAAAAAAATATCAGCAAGGAAAAAGATGGGTCAAACTTACCATTAACAAACACTGCCAGAGGTGGATGTTCCATTAGATATGATGGTGGAGTCACATCCTCCTGGCTTTCTTCACCGATACTATTGGCCGGAAAGGCAACTGCTGGAAGCGGAACCCAGCGATGCGAATCCAAAACTAACTGGAGTGATGTCAAACAAGTTAACATGACTCAGCAGTACATTGCTTGCTTCAAAGGAAAGCCAATATCCTAGAAATCTAGAATGCTTTTTATTTGCACTTTAATGTAGGGTTAACACACATAATTTTAGGCCAGAAACAAAATTCAACATTTATAACTTGCCAATATACCTGAAAATTTTCAACTGCTGTACTCATATTCTTTGAGAATAAGTTGAGAACTGCCCTGTAAGCAACCAAGCTTAACTTTATAATGGGGATATAAAAATTGAAGACAAATGTAAAATAAAAAAACATAAAGAAGTGTTGCTTTACTCTTCAAATAATGCTGGAAGCAATCCTCGGAAATCCAGCCCAACCCAACCAAGCCCCATAGCACAATACTGTCCATAACACAGATAAAAAAGTAAGGTCATCATCAAATTCTTGATTCAGCAAATACATCTAATACTACTACTATATTTCAATGCAGTTTTACTTCATGCCCAGCAGGATTATCAAGCCCCAAAGAGTAATTTTTTTCCTTTTTTCAGCTAAAGTATAAAATAAACTAAATTACAAATAGTTATGACCGTTGAGTTGCAGATGAATCTTCAACTCATAATGAAATCGTAAGAACAATTCCATGAATTATCTGAAAATAAATTATAAAGAGTAGAAAGGATTTATTTTGTAAGTGAAAGATCCAGTAAAAATCACATTTTTTATGTATCCTATCAAAAGCTCGAGGCAAATGCACAATACATGCACGTATACAAAATTATAATATAAGATTCTAACCATGCATTGATCCAGAATATTTGACAGAGATCCACCCTCAGTTATCTTTGGGAGCATGGCTTTAAGAATTTTAAGGTGTGAGGTAATTTGATGCATAGCCCAACTGAAAAGAAGGCCACCATCATAATTTTCTTCACTTCCTGATGTATCATCAGCAAATATTGCTCTGTATTGGTTTACAACATCAAAAAGATGCATTCTATGACAATTTATCATCCCTTTCAAGTATTCATAAGCAATTTTCTGGTCCAGATCCTCAAGAATTCCAGTAAGCCAAGCCTCTCGGCATCTCAAAAACTGCAACACAAGTTAATCCTGATCAGATAAGGCAGAACAAAAGTATTTGTATAAAATTAACTTATATGCCCATTAAACCAATAGCACACTTGAGCGTTTGTTTCTTTTCAATTATTATAAATTATAATTGTTCAAATTTTGGGGCAGATGGTATGTTGAATTATAGATGTTCATTTTAGGTTTTAGGAAAGGCAACTACTTTACCTGCCACCATAAGAGAGAGAGAGAGAGAGAGAGAGAGAGAGAGAGAGAGTGGGGGAGGGGGGGAGCGCAGGGGGAAGGAGCAGATTTACCTGCAAACGCATTTCATACTCACTAAATACTCCAATTCGACGTAAATATCCAATAATTCGGAGACATTCCGGTAACTGAAACACAAGTAAATCCACAAAAAATTAAAATTCTAGCCTGTTCACTTGGATGAGTCAAGTCTCATTGATTGCATAAGTTTAAAATAAATACCACATAATACCTGAATATTAGAGCGGAGTTTCTGAAGAAGCTGAGCAAGAAGTGATTCGGTTGTTTGACTTACTTCTGCAGCCAGTGCTTGAATAATAGGTAATCTTCGAAGGGGAGGGGTGTGTGGAACAAAGTCTTAGTAAGCACCTTTCGTAAATTTGACAGCCAAAACAGTATTAGTTGACTTGGGAAATAATAGAGAAACTCACTTGGGGTGCATAGTTGAAAGTTTGCAAACAAATGCCTCTAAATCAAGAGCTTCGTCATAATTTCCGTTTCTAACACATCTGCAAAAAGAAGGATATCAATGTAGCTTTCTGGTCCTTAGTCTAGAACCCAAGTTTCATCTCAATAGAGTCAGAAATGGCAAAATTGATAGTGAGTTACCAGCAATGCATTTAGAAGTTACAGAACAGCATTAATCTTGTAAGGAGAAGTTGACGGTGAGGCCAACAGTCTCAATAATTAAAGAAAGGCCAATAAACAATTCTTTAAATGACCCTTTTTTGGTTAAAGAAAATATGCATATCATAAAATCAAGAATATGGAAGACAGTTCAAAGAACAAGGCAGCTCTATATAGGTAAATTAAGAAGCAACTGACATATAATCAAAGCAAGCTCCAATCTACATGAAAATAATTAATAACTATCCTCCAAAGGTGAGCTATATAAGTTAAACATCCTAACCAGACTGAATAGTCTCTACTATTCAGATGCACAATACCTACATTTGTTTAATACAAATCATTTCATATCTAAGAAAATAGAGGAACCACAAACTTCCTACTCCAAGGATACATTGCATTGCAAACACTGTTTAAACCCTTTGGTTTGCCGGCCATTGTTTCTATTTAACAAGTAAACACAACAATTTTGTTAAGACATACGTGTCCATAAGCTGAGGAATTTCGAGCAAATCAAGCAAAGTACTGTGATTTGCAAGCAATGTCTGGTTCATCTTTCTTTTGTCCAAAATCTGTTCAGCTGATTCAACGAATTCTGTACAACCAGATGTCAGTTTTGGGACCTCAGTTACCTGAAAAAAAGAAAAGAAAAATACATATCACCGTACCTGCTTTTTGTTATATTTTCCAATTATATAAACAATTGAAAGGGTAATTTTCCCATGTCTAGTGAATTCTTTCATACACTGAATCAACAACTTCAAAAGAGAACAAAAATTGAAAAATAGAAAAGAGTCAAAGACAACTAAGAAGAACATCAACTTATGAAGCAAAATCATATTAATAAAAGAAACATGGATACCTTTTGTAACATCAACTGGTTCAGCAATGTATAAGCTTCCTTATAAATTTAAAAATATTTAACAGACCCCAGATTGAAGTTGTTTATATAGAGTGTAATCCATTTATTTCTTAATTTAATTTTCCTACTTCAAAATCGAACACAATAAGACTTAATACTTTAATGCTAACACTGAAACCAAATTAAAACAATAATCAGTATCGCAGAACAGGTATACATATGTGAAAAATTAGGAAGAATATCAATTCTATTACCAGAGATTCAAGATGTTTATCAATGGAAGAGACTTCCTGTCGAATTGCGAGCAATGCATCAGCTGCAGCTATAAATGCGCGGTAGTTCCCCACCGCCACCTCTTGCATTTGCCTCTGAATTCTCTCAGCATCTACTCGAAGAAGCTCAGGTTCCTTTCAATTAAAAAGTATTAAAAAGAAAAACATTAACATAAATTTTTCACATCAATTGCAGGAAACTACATTACTGATCCATCACTGGCGACTGAGAAGGTCTATACTAGTCTTAAATCAAGTAATGACTAAAATGAAAAGGGAATGAAAACTACAAATTCGAGTAAGATCAATCTATTACAACTTAAAAGTTCTACGTACAGCTTCTTAGTTCCAATTTTCAATTTCCTTTTAACTAAACTCTACGAATTCGAGAGAGAGAGAGGCACCTTGTGGAGGCGATCGAGAGTGAAGGAGAGGAGCTCAGAGACGTAAGGTTGTTGGGAGACGGAGGCGAGAGGGAGGAGAGTGGCCATCGGAGACGACGACGCGTCTTCTCCATAGTCGGTTTCCATTTTCCGTTTGAAGGTTTTGGGATCTTATTCAGATCCAGAGTCTGAGTTGTATTTTAGTACGGTTTTCAACCTTCTTCTCCGAGCAACGGCGTCTGCGTCTGCGTCGACTTTCCTTCTTCGGTTTTTTGGAACGGTTTGTGTATCGGATCTGGCATATGTTTTTTTTTTTTAAATTACGTTGGGCTTGGGCTTTGATTGGATGAGCTGGGCCGTTCGATTAGATCACCCTTGCTTTGTAACTTGATAGTAAATATTTGGTTGTTGTAATCTACCCGACTTGGGTTTTGGAAAATGATCTTTTACCGTACAATAAAGGGTCATTTGTTTTTAATCTAAAATTTAGTCGGTCTAAATCATAATTATCAAGTTTTGTTTGTTTTTAAAAACAATTTAAAGTAAAAAGTAAAAAAAAAATTAATTTTTCACTTAATTACAAATCACTTAATTGCATTAAATACAATGCAAAATCTTTTCTTCCGATATTATCCCTCATATATAACATATTTTCAATTTCATCATAATTATATATGGTATAGAAATCTTTATATGAATATATTGTTTATTTTAAATAGTTTTAAAAAAAATCTTAATCACTTCTCATATTGATGTTTTATATCAATACTTTATTATGATATTAGAGTATTAGGGTGGTGTATTTATATTTTTTTTTTGTGCTTTATGTGAGTTTTCTTACTGTCTCTTTTATTTTTTGAAAGAATGAGAAGATCATGATCATATGTATTCATATATATTTATTATTATTTGATTGTTTTTATTCCATATTATATGTATAATTGTTTAGCATGAGTATAAATGTAAAATTACTTATTTTCAGACAATTTTACTTTTAAAAAACATACGTGTTGACAATACATCCGGATGTAAGGAAAAAAATAACATATCATTCAAGTTCTGATTTCAGTCTCTATTCAGTATTTAGAAAAATTCAAGACTGTCCAGTTTTTAAAAATAAAAAAACAAAAAAACCAAACAAATGGCCCATAATACTAAAAAATCCAAAAATTTAGTTCAAATTTCAATCTAAATGATATAACAAATGATTTTTTTCATTAATTACGTTATTTTATATTATGTATGCCGATGACAACTTACTTAGAACATCATTTGGTTTGTATAACATTACTCTTTATTTTATGAAATTCATTAAAAATATTTAAATTTTGATAGTAATTAGAATTAAAGTACATAAAACTCAAATAAAAATTACACAAATCTTTTGTTAACTTTAAAAGTTAACATATAATTACATACCCACATCCCATATTAGCTCAAATAAGGGCACCTCTCTTTCCACAGTGGATTCAAGTCCGAACAATTCTCATTATATGTGGAGAATTTTCTCTCTGGTATTTGATATTTATAGGGGTAAAGATATTCCTATTATGTTAATAAATATATCACTCATTCAAGTTCTATTTAAGTGTTTGATATTGTTACGCCGTGGAAAGAAGTTTATGTTGTGAAAAAAATTACTTTTAATTTTACTATCAGAGAATTGCTATTGTATTTAGAATTAACTTAGTGAGCGGTAAACTGATTTTTAAATTTATTTTGTGAACCGATATCAATTTCAATTATTTTTTTAGTAAAAATAAAAAGTATGCTGATTATATATAATTACAAAAAAAGACCTGTATGAATATAAAAATATTTTTAAAATAAATGAGTTGTGATAAACCCTTATTACTTCATCTTAAAATAAAAATCCGGACAATGATGGAGCAAACCCAGAAATCCAATCATCATTAATCTGATTTTTATTTTCTTAAATCAGTAAACCAATTCAATTCAAACACATGTATAATCATCAATCCAATTCCAAACACAATTATAATATTAAAAAATATGGAAAACGGTGGAGCAAATCCAGAAATCCACTATTTTACAGATTTTTATGATAAGAGTTTTAGTGAATATATGGAGATAACGGTACTCAAATCTTCGTATTTTTCTTTCTCAATCACTATCTCATCATCAATTAAGAAAATCAGAGAAAATATATAATATATTTTCTTTAATTTTCTTTGTTGGCCACCACAACCAAAGAAAATTAAAGAATATATATATACATAGGAAAGAAAATACAAGACAGAAACCCAGATCTTCTTCTTTGTTGGCCGGCCCAACCCAGATCTTCTTCTTCTACTTTCTTAAAAGAAAAACATGGAAATAACCCAGATCTACTTCTTCTTCTTTCTTCGAGGGCATGGTGTTTGAATCGGAATCAGCCGCCAAGTCGATTTACGACGTTTACGCGAGATGGGTCGGGATTCAGACTTGGGTTTTGTCTTCCCGGAAGTCGGAGTGTGATGGGTCTATGATATCTGGCGGAGTTGGATGCAGAGGGGGTTTAGAGAATCGATACAAAGGGTACGAGAGCTGTTCGATGATGGTTTGGCTTGGCCGCTTGATGATGATTGATTTGGTTTGATGTAAGAACCCAGATTTTAAGACATGGAACATTGGAGGATTTGAATATCGGAAGATCGGAAGGAACTGATGGTTACTGGAGTTATGAATAGGCTTTTGTAATTCGGTAAATTTTATGAAAGGTAAGGAATAAAATAGGAATAAAATAGAAAGTTTGTTATTTTATTTCGGCTCCGAAGGAAGTTGATTTTTAAAAGTATCAATTTGTAGTTTCTTAATTTTAACGGTTGAGAAGTTAAAAGAAACCAAAAGTACTTTTTAAAAATTTACCAAACACTCTAGGTCAACATCATAAGCACTTTTAGTTCCAAAAGCAGTTTGAAAAAATTGAGGGCTCAGTTTGATATTGCTTTCCCAACTCCTTTTAGGACCAAAAGTAATTCCAGACAAATGATAAGGTGTTTGGTAAAATTGTGGGGAAGTGCTTTTGGGTAATTTTAACTTCCTCAACTGAGTTTTTGAGAAGCCACAATTTGTAGCTTTTGGAAATCAGCTTCCTGAAGAAGCTGATTTCCAAAACGCGCTACGGCAATCAATTTAATGAATTTTTTTAATTCCCATTTTATCCTTTCGTTTCATCAAATTACCCAAATAAACCAGATCCACCTTTGAAGCCATTCGACCTTTGAAACAAGTCTGATCCTGACCTCACGAATCACCTGACTTCTTCGAAGCGACATCACCCTCCTCTTTTCCGGAAGCGACACCACCTTCCTCTTCGACATTTTCTCAGGTGATCTCCTATTCTCATCTCTCTCTCTCTCTTGCTTCCTATTATCTCTCTCTTGCAGAAACTCTGACATTTGTTCTTTTATTTTCTTGGGTCTTTTTTTTTTGTTTTTTGTTTTTGGGTTTTCTGTCTATATTTCTGTCATATGTAAATTTTATCAGATGTACACGTCATTGACAAGGTGGATAAGATTGTCAGGTAGATATCCGAATAAGCATTCAGAAAATATCCTGCAAGATATCACCAAAGAATAAGAACATGAGTAAGTATAAATGCAAGTATTGAGCAAGACCTGTTCGGGATCAGCTGACGTCATGCTCTACTCGGGATCAACTGACGTCATGTTCTACTTTGGACAAATATGAAAAAATCCGAATAAAGAAGTCCAGTACATAACTTGCATACGAACCAAGAGTCATATTAAAATACGTAAAGATATCCACATCAAAGAAGAATTCTAAGAAGAATAGAATACCAAACAGGAAAAAGGTTCCAAATCAGGCAACAACTTTATTTCTTCAAGAAGACTATGCATTTGTAAGGAAATAAGTTCTAAATGGACTATATTACAAGAGTCTCATTCGATATCCATACAAATCTCCGAAATAAGAAAGAAGATAAAGACTACTCCAGCAAGTAACCAATTATAATTAAATATAAAAATCTTTCATTACTTGTACAAAAAAGATTAGGGTTCTATGTACATATAAATAGACTCATAATCTCGTCATAAGAGGATATAGAAGAATACAGAGAGAAAAAAGAGAGATCGAGAGTTGTAAACCTTTATTTCAATAGTGGATTTTGGTTCGGTTGTTTGTTCAATCACCCGTGGACGTTTCTCCGATCACCGAAGTTTTTCCACGTAAAACTTGTGTCTAACTAGTTTCAAATTGCAGTCTCCTTCTCTTTCTCTTTGAGATCAAGGCTAAAATTTAATCTTGTTGATTTTCGCACAAATCGAGAAATTGATGTCAACAATTGGCGCTAGAATGAGGGAGTCATGAACCTTCGATTTGATTAAAAGTAATGGCGGGAAGTGGAAGCAGAAACAGTTTTGGGGATGTCCAAAAATCTCCAGATAACGTCCACATAGGCGGTAGTTCACGAGATCTCGCCACAACCACCGAGAACCAACCAACATCTCTGGCGGGGATCCAACAAATCCCTCCGACCAGCGAAGACCTAACACGACGTTTCCATGAGGTACTACAACAGCTATTAGCGGACGCGGCAAAAGGGGTTGATCTATTAGCTATAGAAACATAACCTCCTAACCCCCCACTTACAAGGCTTCGTTCGGTTATAGTTAGGCCAGAACCAGATGCACCAGAAGCTAGTAGAAACTCTGTTCCAGTCATTCAAGATGAAGGTGTAATACGCAATCAGAATAAGGGTCGTGAAACATCCGAAGAGGAACGACCACGCTAAAGGCAGAGTCATGGTCAGATAGCCCATGATAAACACCGCAAGCATGACCGACACAGGGATCGGTCGTCGTCATCAGAGGATAGTGATAGGCACCATCGCAAGCATCGTCATGGAACCATACGCCTGCAAGGAATGACCCATGACACTCGGCAACGAAGTGAAGAAGAGCTGGAAAAAGGCATGACTGTCACCCGAAGGTTCAACCATCATAGAGATCCGGTGGGAGATAGAGATGTTATAATTCAGAGCCTGGCCCGAGAAGTTGAAAACAATAGGCGTCAAATGGACGCGCTAGTTAGACGATATGGGTACAATGACTTATCCGACGACGATTATGATAGTCCATTCACTAGGAACATCCTACGTACCCCATTTCCAGAAATATTCAGGATGCCACACGTAGAACTGTTCAAGAAGGGTACAGATCCTAAAGAACACGTCAGATGGTATAAAAGCGTTATGGCTCAGTATGCCCACAACAACCCTTTACTATGTCTCAACTTTCCATAGACTCAGAGAGACACAAACTCAAGATGGTTTGGAAGATTGCCCCCAGCAAGCATCAGAAGTTTTGGTGAATTAAGCAGAAGTTTCTCAAGACAATTTATGGGCAACGTACATAGGAAAAAATCAGTGGCTTACCTTTCTCAGCTGAAACAAGGGAAATATGAGTCGTTTAAAAAATACCTGGGGGGATTCGGTCAGGCGATATCAGAAATCGGCAGTGCAAATGATGAAGCAATAATTGTTGCATTCATAAACAACTTACATAATGGACGGCTATCTTTTGACCTAAGAAGGGTCCGTCTAACCAGATATGCAGATATGATGGATATGGCGGGAAGATATGCATTAGCCGAAGAAGAGGAGTTAGCCACTAGAGGATGTTACACGCACGGAGGGAAACCCGAACAAAAAGATGTCGTGTCAAGGAACCAAAAGGGAAAACAAAAGGGAAACGGTAAAGAAAGAAGCAAGGACAGAGGAAACGGATGTAATGCCGACTAGACCACGGAGAAATTCTGAGGAAAATACACAAACTATACCCCTCTCCGAAAAAAGCAGAAAGAAATCCTAGCCATATTGGAAGAGAAGAATCTGGTAAAAGAGCCACGCCGACAGTCTCAGTTTGCCCGGTGAGATACGACAAAGTACTGCAGATTCCATAAGGAAACCGGTCATGAGACTTCCAAATGTTACCAGCTTATAGACTATATAGAGACCCTCATTCAGGAAGGACACTTACAAGATATAATCTTAAAAAGATATGAGAGGTCTTAAACGAAGAAAGAGACTAAGGCCGATCATAGTTCCGATTGAAACCAAATGGCCAGCTCTGAGGCCAATGAAGTAATACAAACAATCTTTGAAGGACCATCAACTGGAAGAAGTAACCGAGAGCGAACTTAGGAAATCAGAGAAGCGGTGGAGGCAAAGCAGAACTTTGATGTCAACTCTGTCGAACCAGACCCGAAAAGGGTAAAGGAAGGATGGGACCCAATAATATTCACAAAAGCTGACTCACATGGGGTCGATGTTCGACCAAACGACGCCCTGGTCATAAGTGCCCGAATTGGACACAGTGAAGTCAAGAGAATTTTAATAGACAATGGTAGTTCAACTGATATTCTCAATGTAGTTGTCTACGATCAACTTAGGTTGAACCGAAAGGATTTATAGCCTTTTCATACCCCACTTAAAGGATTCGGAGGAGTTGAGGTCATGTCTCTCGGGACGGTGAAGTTGCCCATAAAAATTGAAGTAGCATCTTATCAGAGAACAGTATTACTCGATTTCATAGTAGTAGACTTAGACAATTGGCCTTATAACGCTATGATTCATACTTAATATTCAGACCTCGTGGCCGGATTCCTCCAATTTTTCCAAAGAAAAAAGTTTGAAGCAAAAGCCTTAGTAACGGTCGGACGGTAGTAAAAAGTGGTCGGCCATTCTTGAATAAAACTAAGGTCATAACAGCTACCTATGCCTTAATGATCAAATTCCAGACCGAACGGGGGGTCAGAGTAATCAAGGGGTCCCAGGAGATGGCCCAAAGAGCTAATCTGTCAGTTTACAAAGATAGAGACAATGGTGGACAAGTATGCACTATAACACAGCTAAATCAGAACAAAGAGTCACTATCATTCGAGTTTGACCCAAGGGAAGAACTGAAGGAGTCCAAAAATGAACCGGTGGAATAATTAATCTTGAAAGAAGATGAACCAGCAAGAAGATCAAAATCGGATCCAATTTGGAAGGAAAATTTAAACAAAGCCTCATTGATCTGCTCAAAGAATACAAGGATGTGTTCGCCTGGAGTCATGAAGACATGGTCGGGATAGATGCCAGAATAATATCACATCATCTCGCGGTAGCCCCGAATGTAAAACCAGTAACACAGAAGAGAAGGTCATTCAACCTCGAAAAAAGTCAGGCAATCAAGCAGGAAGTGGAGAAGTTACTCGTTGTAGGGTCAACTAGGAGATCAACTAACCTCAATGGGTAGCTAATGTGGTTCTCGTCCAGAAGAAAAACGGTTAGTGGAGAATGTGTGTAGATTTCATTGACTTGAATCAAGCATGCCTAAAAGACAGTTTTCCACTGCTAAGGATAGACCAACTGGTTAATGCCACATCAGGCCCGAATTACTCAGTTTCATTGATGACTACTTGATAAGCTCGTTTTTCATGCTTTACGTACCCGTCATTTTTTATAGTTTTGCTCTCATTTTCTTTACAAACTCCATTTTTTGATGTTTTAAGTGCTTAAACAGGTCCTTTATAGCCAGAAGTTATCCTTGTGCGAAACCGAGAGCTTTCGGAGTGAAAAGAAGGTTTTAAGCTCAACATAGAATGAGAAGTGTGGTACGCGTACCACACTAGAAGGAAGTGTGTACCGCACTTCGTACCACATAGCAGGACAGCAGTTTCACTATAAAGAAGTGCGGTACGCGGCGTCGAAGTGAACCGCATTTCATACCGCGTAGGAGAGCATCAGAATAGGTGCGGTATGCGGCGTCGAAACGAACCGCATCACGAACCGCATCACGAACCGCATCACGAACCGGGCGAGATGGCAGAGGAAATTATATAAGGCTTCAAGCGCGGTACATGAACCGCGTTAGAAGGAATCACGAACTGCATCATGTACAGCGTAAAATTCCAGCAACCAAAATTAAACTGATGTGCGGTACGCGGCATCGAAGTGAACCGCACTTCGTACCGCACAAAATGGCAGGACTGTGAAACCTCTGTTTCGCGAACAGAAGAGTGGCTTTATTATGGGACCCCCTCTCTTATCTCTGATTAAACATTGAGAAGGGATGTTCCTAGAGGATGAGAGGGTGTCTATAGGACCCTCCTACACAGTGGGGGGGCTTGTTGTTACCTATAAAGTGAAGAGAAAGAGGTGAGAGAAATGGGATCTGAGAATTGAAAAACACACCAGACCAGCTCTGCTCTTGGACGATTTTGGGGTTCTCTCTTCATTTCTGGACCGAGTTCTTTACGGTTTGATAAGCTAGGGCAAGGTTTGGTTGATCCAAGGAAGCTAGGGAAGCTCAAGCTACAATTTAGTTTTATCTCTTCAACTCTTCTCTTGTTTCTTTATTTTGATTCATGATTTGTATTGATGTTAGCTCATCTATGTTTATTTTTGTATAGAATGAGCTAATTATTCTTATGTTAGAATAAGATGATGCTTAACCCTTGATTCATATGTGATAGACTCTTTGATTTCTCTAGTTTTGTGCCTTTGGAGCTATATGGATGTTTTGAATGCTTAAGGCTTTTACTTAATTGATCATTTTGTAATCAATCTATGGTTGGATGCTAAGTACCGAGAGGAGATGTATTTGACAATGCTTAGATAAATGTTCATTATGCTTGACTAGAAAGTGCTAGAACCACTAGGCTAGCGTATAGGGTTCAAATTGTATTCTAAGTGCTTAATAAGTCTATACATATTGTCCGGATTGCTTGAGAAAGATTCCGGGTATGTATAGATATGATTTCTAATACATCGAGAGAGGTTAGAAATTTGTTCAGGGAATACGAATCTATAGCCTGTACACGCACGAATTATGAGTCAAAGAAGCCGAAGTGTGTTATTAGAAGGGTTAAAGCGGATTCGAGTTCTAACATGTTTTTCATACTTTTCTACAAGCGTTAAGTTAGATAATTTAGTTTGTGTTTGAGTTAGTTTACCTTATTGTAATTCTTGACAACCCATGTTTTAGATTGTTCAAATAGTTGACAAGCCTTTGAATTCCAGTAATCATAATATTTTTCCCTGTGGGAACGATCCCTACATTGTCACTATACTATCGTTGCGACCTCGTGCTATTGCGAGAGTCAACAAGTCTAGTTTGACACTACCAATTTTTGGCGCCGCTGCCGGGGAACCGGAAACATTAGTAAAAGGGATAAAATGCCATTGAATTTCTTGTTGGATGTGGAATTATTTGATGTGTGGCGTCTAGATTTCATGGGCCCTTTCCCAAATTCACACGGGAATCAATACATACTGGTAGTAGTGGACTATGTTTCCAAATGGGTTGAAGTGGTGGCCACTCCAACAAGTGATGCGAAAACAGTCACTGAGTTTCTGAAGAAGCACATTTTCTCACGGTTTGGCACGCCAAGGGCAATAGTGAGTGATGGAGGGTCACATTTTTGCAATAAACAATTTGAAGCATTGCTAAGAAAGTATGGTGTAAGGCATAGAGTTACCACTCCTTACCATCCGCAAGCAAACGGGTAAGCTGAAATATAGAACCGCGAGCTCAAAAGTATTCTAGAGAAGACCGTGGGGGTTCGGAGAAAAGATTGGGCAAAACAACTCGATGATGCATTATAGGCGTACAGAATCGCTTTCAAGACTCCAATTGGCATGTCTCATTTTAGGTTAGTGTTCGGAAAAGCATGTCACCTTCCAGTTGAGTTGGAGCATAAAGCCTTTTGAGCGGTAAATGCATTAAACTTCGATATGAGATCTGTTGGTGTAAAGAGACTCATCCAGTTGAATGAGGTAGACGAAATGCGTCTAGATGCTTATGAGAATGCCCAGATTTACAAAGAGAAAAGTAAGAAATGACATGATAATCGATTGGTGAAGAAGAACATTCAGATGGGAAATCAAGTCTTACTGTACAACTCAAGACTTCGTATCTTCCCTGGAAAATTGAAGAGCAAATGAACAGGCCCATATACTGTGAAGCGTGTTTTCCCATATGGAACGGTGGAGATCGAAAATGACACAAGGGAAAGCTTCAAGGTAAATGGACAAAGGCTGAAAATCTACCGGGAGCATGAGACCGATCAAATCATGGAGGTAATCCACCTCCGAGACCCCACCTGAGAACGAAGGAAAGGTACCATATCTGTAAATAGTAAGTTTAGTTTTCAGTATTAATTTAAATTTCCTTTCGAATGGTATATTTGTTTTTGGTTTTATTGCATGATGAATCACCCATTTTCACCTTCACATTTGATGTGATTTTGTGAGTTTTTGAAAGAGTTTAGGAGTGTAAACGGGAGGGAGAAAAATTCTGGAAAAGCCTAGAGCAAGAGGAAAGCCTTCATCAGGCTATGGCTGGTAAGAAATGCGGTACGCGTACCGCACTAGAAGGAAGTGTGTACCGCACTTCGTACCACATATGACGGCAGAAGAATTTAAATGCCCAGGTGCGGTACGATGTGTCGATGCAAACCGCATCGCGTATCGCACATAGGCCTTTGAAACGAGCACTGAACCACGCCATAAGCAGGTAAAAGTGCGGTACGAAGTGCGTACGAAGTGTCGAAGTGAACCGCACTTCGTACCGCATTTCTTGATAATTTTCAAGATTTAAAGAACCAAAATCTCGACATTCTCTCATTCTTCCCTCTCTCCCCTCTTTTCAAAACTCTCTCAAGCTAAGGTCTTCCACGAATTCAACCGGTATGTAGCTCTAACTTCCTCTTCTCTCTCTCTTTATCTTTGATTCATGGAATCTTGCCCTAGATTAAGCATATTTCAATCAAAATAAGCTAGGGCATAGTTTTATGTATGATTGGGTAGGTTAGGGTTTCAAAATTTTAGCGGTTTTTTCTTGTAGTTGCTTTTCTTGAGTTTCAATTTATTATGTAGACCACAATCACACACAAAATTCCATAATATAGTATTTATAGATTGTTTGAGCAATTTGTGTGTGTGAATTTGTGGGTTTTTGAAGAGATTTCAATTTTAGGGTGAATGTGGGTGTAATTGAGTTGTTGTTTTTTTGAGTAGTTTTTCACCTATGATGGAAGAATAATCGATAAATTGGGTTATATTTGTGGCTATGCTTGGCTTCAATTTTGTGAAAGCTTAAAAGGAGATAGATGCTTTGGGTTGTCATGTTGATTGTGTTTGTTGAAGTGCTAGAACTAAGAGTGGTTGTGGTTTGTTTTTGTGTTTTTTGTGTTTTTTCTTGGTTTGTTTTTGCAGGAACATAATCTCATAACTAAAGATGCCTTCTAAGAAGAATACAAAGTCCACTCCTACTGGAAAGAGGATTGTCGGATCATCATCCAGAGTGACGCAACAGTGTGTACGGAACCGTGATTATGGGAGACGAATGGAAAAGCTCAACAGTACTAACATTATCTTTGAGAGAGGTATGCATCTCGTGGAACTCAAGGACACACCAGTCCCCACGACCGTGACACAATGGGGATGGCAGAATTTTTCCATTGTCCCGGCGGGCGCTAATGTTTCATTGGTAAAAAAGTTCTACGCCAGTATGATACCAGAGGCAGTGAAGGAAGGTAGACCGGTTTTGGTAAGAAACATACCGGTCATGATCAATCCCACCAAGATCAACGCTCACTTTGGCACATCAGACTACCCACAACTCAGCAAAGGGTATAGGAGCAGGCATAACACGAAGTCAAGTTTGGCTATGACGCTCAGAGGGTCAGATGATGGTGTGTGGGAGCATGGTCACATGCTTAAGCAGTCAGAGCTTCCTCAGGAGTTGGCATTTTGGAACCTTTTCAACACTTTCTCCCTCCTGCCAACCACTCACAGGACTACAGTTTCAGAGCCGATAGCAGATTTACTCAGCTGCCTCCAAGATCAGACAAGGATTGATATAGGCCAAATTATAATGAATGCAATTTTAGAGGAAGCCTCGATTAATGTGCATCTACAAGCAAAACCAAGGTCAATCATCTTTCCTAGCCTTATCACTGCTCTCCTGAAGAAGGAAGGAGTCCCAGAAATTGCCACGGATGAAGTAAAGATTAACCCCATAGGGGACCTTAATAAAAGATCATGGCAAGACGTTACAATAAAAACTAAGGGAAAGAAAAGGCTGAGGATTATTGAGGGTCCATCCAGCACTCTGGGTGAAGAGGAACCTGATTTCGAATTTGGGGAATCAGATGAAGAGAATCAGGACTACGAGGACCCTGCATCGCAGTCCATGCTGGCCAAGATTTTAAGCGTTGTAGAGGGCATCCAGCTTGGTATGACTGACCTCGAGGATATCCTGTAGGTAGTGAGGGAGAGGACAGATCTGATCTATTCAAGAATGGATATCTTTGAGGAAGAGATGAGAGATCGGAGAGATGATTTTGCTGACATCCGGAGGCAAGCTGGCTTCCAAACTTATTAGAGGAGGAGAAGACCTCACCCGTCTTCAGCCGACATCTCAATTTCTGAAGACCAGACTGCCCAGAAGGCTGCAGCAGAAGCTGAGAGGATTCGAGCAGAGGAGGCATCTGCATGGCAGAACAGAGGAAATGGACACTTATAGCACTAGCAGTCTGCTACTAGGATATCTCTATCAAACTTTTGTGTTTATGATTGTTTTTTCCATTTTATTATTGTTTTGTTGATTATAACTAGTAGACTTAGCATATTTTACGAAATGTGTAGATAACTCATTTTGGTTTTTGTTTAGCATATTTCGGATTTTTTCGGATTTTTTTAGTTTTCTCTTCGAATTTTCATTCAGAATAATGTTAGATTTGGTTTGGGGGTGTTGGAATAGAAATTTAGAGAACATGATACATTGTACAAAAAAAATTATTTTTCTTGCTAAGTAGAATTTTAGAGCACTAATCCTGCTCGAACGAGATGCTTTTGGGCTGTGCATTTTTCAGGCAGTTGTTGCATGCTTTGTACCACTAGGGTTGTGCTTACTAAAGCCACACCACATGGCTTGCACGCATCTTGCCGAGCTCTATTGTGTCTCAGTGAAGAGGGTAACGCGCTTGAAATGTTTAGGCCATTAGTGGAGACTACCCTGTAAGTCTTTAGAATCCAAAAATGTGTCACTTGAGCGATAATGTTATTTACCTCTCTATACACTTTTCCGTTAGGCATTTAGGAGGCATCATTAGGAATCAGGCATGTTTGTAATTCTTTATGAGTTTGTTGTCATGGTTTCATTTCCGCTTGGTCTATACCTTTTGAGATGAAGTAGGCTTATGTGTGAAACTTGAGACAATGGCCTAAACACGTCCCATAACGGTGTGTGCTAAAATATTCCGTGCAAATTTATCTAGCCATGTTACACACTACATCACAATTCCTAAACACAAACCCAACCCCGTGCTAAGATCATGACTTGGTTGTTCTAATGAAGGCTTAAATAAAGAAGCTCGACAATTTGTACAATTCGAAATGCAACCAAATGAACCATCTTGATATAGATCTTTGAAAAAAAAAAGATTTGATGCCAAAGAATGAAAAAGTTGTGGCAATCAACACCTTTAGAGCCACTTACTTCTCTGTGTATAATCAACGCCTAGTAAATTGGGATAGCAAATAAGGTTAATCATTTTTGTACTTTGAATATCCAAGCTTGATCACTAGCCTCACCTGTATCTATACCAACCTAGCCTCGCTATACCATTGACATAAACCCAGTGAAACAAAATAGAAGTCCTAACTGATCCTTGGGAAGGACTTGTTTTTGGAAATGTTACCATGGTAATATGATATTGTCTGATTCTCGTTTACTACTTCTCCTAAAATACTAACGTTCAAAGATTTTCATATGTGTATTTCTTAATCTTTTCATACATAACTCCAGTGTTGCACATATTCTTGTTGAGTGAGCCAAGGATCTGTGTGGAAAAACGAGAGTTAAATCCGGTAAGGTTTAGAGTCAAGGCAAAATGCAGTCATATGACTTTTGTGTTCGATACTTATGGATCTAGAGTCACAATGTAGCCTGGAATTCCAATCCTTCGTGTTGAAGCACCTCGGTCTGCACTCCTCAGTGGTCTTAGCATGCTAGTTTTCTGATTTTTTATTTACCCAAATCCTCATCTCGTTCTTCAGTTGATTCAACAAGAAATAAAGTAAATCTAGATAGAGTTTAGTTCTCGTACAATTTTTTGTCCCAGGTTTTGCTCGAAGACGAGCACAAATTCTGGTTTGGGGGTATTGATAAGCTCATTTTTCATGATTTACGTACCCGTCATTTTGTATAGTTTTGCTATCGTTTTCTTTGCAAACTCCATCTTTTGATGTTTTAAGTGCTTAAACAGGTCCTCTATAGCCAGAAGTTATCCTTGTGCGAAACCGAGAGCTTTCAGAGTGAAAAGAAGGTTTTAAGATCAGCATAGAATGAGAAGTGTGGTACGCGTACCGCACCAGAAGGAAGTGTGTACCGCACTTTGTACCGCGCAGCATGACAGCAGTTTCACTAGAAGGAAGTGTGGTACGCGGCATCGAAGTGAACTGCACTTCGTACCGCCCATGAGAGCAGCAGAATAGGTGTGGTACGCGGCAACTAAGCGAACAGCATCACGAACCGCGCGAGATGGCAGAGGAAATTATATAAGGCTTCAAGCGCGGTACGCGAACCGCGTCAGAAGGAATCGTGAACCGTATCACCTACCGCGCAAACTTCCAGCAACCAAAATTAAACTGATGTGCGGTACGCGATGTCGAAGTGAACCGCACTTCGTACCGCACACAATGGCAGATTGTGAAACATCTGTTTCTCGAACAGAGGAGTGGCTTTATTGTGGGACCCCCTCTCTTATCTCTGATTAAACATTGATGGGGGATGTTCCTAGAGGATGAGAGGATGTCTATGGGACCCTCCTACACAAATGGGGGGGCTTGTTGTTGCCTATAAAGTGAAGAGAAAGAGGTGAGAGAAAGGGGATCTGAGAATTGAAAAACACACCAGACCAGCTCTGCTCTTGGACGATTTTAGGGTTCTCTCTTCATTTCTGGACCGAGTTCTTCAAGGTTTTATAAGCTAGGGCAAGGTTTGGTTGATCCATGGAAGCTAGGGAAGCTCAAGCTACAAGAGATTGAAGCTACAATTTAGTTTTATCTCTTCAACTCTTCTCTTGTTTCTTTATTTTGATTCATGATTTGTATTGATGTTAGCTCATCTATGTTTATTTTTGTATAGAATGAGCTAATTATTCTTATGTTAGAACAAGATGATGCTTAACCCTTGATTCATATGCGATAGACTCTTTGTTTTCTCTAGTTTTGTGCCTTTGGAGCTATATGGATGTTTTGAATGCTTAAGGCTTTTACTTAATTGATCATTTTGTAATCAATCTATGGTTGGATGCTAAGTACCGAGAGGAGATGTATTTGACAATGCTTAGATAAATGTTCACTATGCTTTACTAGAAAGTGTTAGAACCACTAGGCTAGCATATAGGGTTCAAATTGTGTTCTAAGTGCTTAATGGGTCTATATATATTGTCCGGATTGCTTGAGAAAGATTCAGGGTATGTATAGATACGATCTCTAATACATCGAGAGAGGTTAGAGATTTGTTTAGGGAATATGAATCTATAGCATGTACACGCACGAATTAGGAGTCAAGGAAGTCGAAGTGTGTTATTAGGAGGGTTAAAGCGGATTCGAGTTCTAACATGTTTTCCATACATTTCTACAAGCGTTAAGTTAGATAATTTAGTTTGTGTTTGAGTTAGTTTACCTCATTGTAATTCTTGACAACCCATGTTTTAGATTGTTCAAATAGTTGACAAGCTTTTGAATTCCAGTAATCATAATATTTTTCCCTGTGGGAACGATCCCTACATTGTCACTATACTATCATTACGACCTCGTGCTTTTGAGAGAGTCAACAAGTCTAGTTTGACACGATCACTTCTCAGAATATAACCAAATCCGGATGAATAAGGGTGATGAAGAAAAAACAGCGTTCACAACCGATCAGGGCTTATACTGTTACACAGTAATGCCCTTTGGACTAAAGAATGCAGAAGCAACACACCAAAGGCTGGTCAACATAATCTTCGCACACCAAATTGGAAGAAACATGGAAGTTTACATAGATGACATGTTGACTAAGAGCATCTCGGCAAACATGCATACCTCAGACCTACGGGAGACATTCGATGACTTGAGGAGATATCAAATGAAGCTGAATCCGAACAAGTGCCTATTTGAAGTTCCTTCAGGAAGGTTCCTGGGTTTCCAAGTTCACCAGAGGGGAATCGAAGTAAACCATGAAAAGATCCAAGCCTTACAAAAAATGACCTCACCGAGGACGCTAAAAGAAGTGCAACGCTTAACAGGATGCTTAGCTTCCTTGGGCAGATTTATTTCAAAGGCCACAGACAAATGTACTCTCTTTTATAAAGTAATTAAAAAAAGAAAAGGACTCGAATGGAACGAAGAATGCGAGCAGGCGCTCTTAAAAATCAAAGAGTACCTAGAGCAAGCTCTTATCCTTTCGAAACCGAAATGGGAGAGATACTCCACTTGTACTTATCAATTATGGAATTAGCAGCAAGCTCGGTTCTAGTCAAAACAGAAGATGGAGTACAGAGGCCAGTATATTATACCAGCAAGGTACTTCTTCCAGCTGAAACTAGGTATTCACAGGCAGAAAAAATGGCCCTTGCATTGGTTTCAGCAGCGAGAAAGTTGATGTCATATTTTCAGGCTCATACAATCCAGGTTCTCACCGACTACCCACATAAGCAAATTTTACAGAAGTCATAAATTTTAGGAAGACTAACCAAATGGACAATTGAGCTAAGTGAATTTGATATCCAGTACGTCCCCATGACATCTCTTAAAGGCCAAGCAGTGGCAGATTTCATAGCAGAATTCACAGAACCAAACCTGGAAGCAAAAAAAATATTGGGCAAAAGTTTCTTATGAAATTTATATGTCGATGACTCTTCAAACACTCACGGCAGCAGGGCAGGGATCGTAGTATGCACCCCGGAAGGAGATGATGTCGAGTGTGCCAAAAGATTCGACTTCAAAGCAACGAATAATCAAGCCGAGTGCAATGCGCTACTAGCTGGACTCAGATTCTACATAGCCCTCGGAGCAGATGAAATCGAGATATTTAACGACTCACAGGTAGTCGTCAACCAAGTCCTTGACGAATACCAAGCCAGAGATGAAGGAATGATAGCTTATCGTGACATAACAAAACAGCTCCTTCAGAAATTCAAAGAATATAAGATTGCCCAGATCCCCAGAGAGGAGAATGAAAAAGCAGATGCATTGTCAAAGCTAGCATCAGCAACGACCACAATCAGGCCAAAAACTATTCCGATCGCACATCTCCTCAAACTAAGCACAGTTGAGCCAAAAAACTTTAAAATCTCAGAAATCCGAACACCGTCAGACAGTTGGATGACTCAGCTAAAAAGATTCCTGGAAGAAGGCATACTCCCGGAAGATCCCCTCCAAGCCAAACGTATCAGATATCGGTCAGCAAGATACATATTGATCAGAGGAGAACTGTACAGAAAGGGGTTTTCCTGAACACTCCATAGATGTGTATCAGAGAAAGATGCATGTCAGATACTACAGGAAATCCACGATGGAGTATGTGGAAACCATACTGGGGGTAAAAGTTTAGCACACAAGGTACTCAGACAAGGTTATTATTGGCCTACTTTATTCTCGGATGCACAGCGATGTTCGGAAAGCTGCAATGCATGCCAAAGAGTTGCTAATGATATCCAATAATCCCCTGAACAACTTAGAAGCCTTAAGTCCCCATGGTCATTTGCCACGTGAGGTTTGGACTTAATTGGCCCAATGCCAGTAGGGATAGGGGGCGGAGCGAAGCATGCAATAGTAGCCGTTGATTATTTCACAAAGTTGGGCAGAAGCTGAAGCATTAGTGCATATCACAGAAGCAAATACCACAAATTTCATGAAGAAAAATATACTCTACAAGTTTGGAGTCCCAAGCACTATCATCACTGACAAAGGCACCCAGTTCGATAATCTGAAATTCAGACAGGTGTGCGAGAAGTACCAAATTGCCAATTACTATGCCACACCTGCCCACCCTCAAACAAATGGGCAAGCTGAAGCAGTAAACAAAATCATCAAGCATACACTCAAAGCAAATCTAGATGCCAAGAAAGAAAGTTGGGTTGAAAAATTTCCCGAGGTACTATGGGCATATCGGACGATAACAAGAACTTCTACATGAGAGACTCCATTCACTTTAGCGTTTGGAATAGAAGTTGTTATCCCTATAGAAACATCGTATGCGTCACCCAGGTCAGGCTTTATAATGACGACCAGAATGTTGATATGCTGTTACAAAGTCTAGATGAGCTAGAAGAGAAAAGGGAGAAATCATGAATACGAAATATGGCATATCAACAAAGAGTGGCCCGCCTTTACAATTCTCATGTTCGAATCAGTAAATTCCAACTAGGAGACCTGGTACTCAGAAAGGTGTCACTGAATACAAAAAATAAAGCTGCAGGTTTCTTGGCTGACAAGTGGGAAGACCCGTACAAGATTGAGGGAGTAACTGGTCATGGAGCATATTAGATTGCACGACCAGATGGAGGGGTCTTACCCCGACCATGGAACGCCCAATATTTGAAGATTTTTTATCCTTAAAATTGTTTCCCTTTTAGTTAGGACAATTTTAGTCAGATCAATTATTAGCTTTGAAATTTAAATCATTGTTGGTTTTGCAGTTATAAATAAAAGCCAAACTCGGATTTCCGAAATCTAAAGCATATGATAAGAACATATGAAAGACGAGGATGATAATAAGAACATGCAAATAGAATGCTCATAACCATTAATTTGGTAAAATTCCCGAATGGGCGGAGAAGTTAGAAGGAGCACGGCGACCGAGAAAGGTTAGTCGACCTTAGCAAAAAGGCAACCCAATGCACCAGATTATGGTAAACGGTTCGGGGCACTGTCGGGAAAAATCCCGGTGAAATGCGCAGCTGTGTTAAGCAGTTCAAAAGCTTAACGATTCGGCAAACCCTTACACAGACAAAACTAGGGAGACGTCCTTGGTAACTTGTGCGAGGACTCGAACATATGATCATGGTGAACCTTGATGTAATGTTTGGGTAACAACCGAGTATGAAATGTGAGTAAATCTACTCGTTTGTTTCAAGATGGCTCGGTTAATATAAACCAGTTTAATAAGATACTTGGCGTAAAGAAATGTATTATCTAGTTTAATAAGATACTTGGCGTTAAAAAATATTCCAGGTAACGAAACCAAGTTTAATAAGATACTCTATGAAGATACTCGGTGAAGTTACTCGAACATCAAAATTAGCCAGTTTAATAAGATACTTGGCATGAAAAAATAAAGTTAGCCGGTAAAAAGTTCTTGACAAAACCAAGTCAAATAAAATACTCGGTGAAGTTACTTGGGCAATAAATCAAACTGTTTGGGTACAAAATACTTGGCAAAACAAGGCAGGTGGCAAAAAAAAATTGGGATTTCATTAATCAACTGTAATTACAAAGTGCAAGAATTTTATACAAATACACCAAGGCTAAAGTGAGGACTTTGAGCTTTTATCGATACTCGGGTCAGGTACCATCTCGTATTCATGAAGGAGACTCTCATTTGACGGTCAGACGATTGTGTCAACTGAGTCATTCATCTATTCACTTTAATCTGTTCCCGGGATCGAACCATCCGCGCCAGCTTCCTGATTCACATAAAAGGTCGAAAGAGAATGCTTTGACTGGATCTCCAAGTGCATAGGGTGGGGCTCTTTACACTAACTTCAGCAGTATGCCCTCCACTCATTCATTTGAATTCAAAGAGATTCTAAGGACCGATCTACGTGGTTCTTTATCGACAACTCCCAGTTAGTTTGAGCTTTATCAGTTGCCCGATTCTTGACTTTGAAAAACTCTCCAGCCGAGACCAACCCCCGCTGAAACTCCCGAAGAAGCAAGACATCATAAGCCGGAGACCTTTTTGAAATGGTCAACCCCTTGGAACCTCAAGTTCCAGCCTAGCCTCCTTTGAGAGGGATTCGACCCGTAAGTGCTTGGCGCTCCAGATCTTCGATTTTCTGTTCATAAGATGACCTGGCCCGATCAGCCTCTTGTTCAGCCTTGAGCATGGACTCCTGGGTAGCAGATAGCAAATTTTGGAAGGACATAGCCTTCTCTTCGCCATAAAAGCTCTCTCATCCGCCTTCATCTGCTTAGCCAAGCAATGATCGGAAAACTCTTGAGCAGAGCCCAGTTCTCTTTGATAAGCCGCCTCAACCCGAGCACGGCTATCCTCACTCTTCTTCAACTGAGCTTCAAGATGCCTTATTCGATCGGCTTGATGTTGCGTCTGAACCAACTCAACAAAGTCGGCCACCATTTATAAGGAAGTTAAATTAAAAATCTAGCAGGCAAAAGACTTGAAAAAAGTTAGGAGAGTAGAACTTACATAAGATGCGCCGTTGAAAATATTCTGAAGACGGTCCGTTAAAGAGCTATCCCTAAAATAGCTCCAGTGGTCATCCCGAATGAAATCCCGACCAGATGACATCGCCCTTGACATATTCTGGGGAGAAAGATAGGAAGAGCCTCCCGAGGGTTCAGCCATTGCATCTTCAACCTCAAGAGGTAAAGAGTCCCTGTTCGGATCAGAAGTTTCCACTCCTGCTGATGCTTCAACATGAACGCTTGGGGGAATCTCAGCCTCGGTATCTTTATCACTTGATTCAATAAATGATACCACCCGAGGGACTTTGTGAAGACGAATGGGAAAATTGGTCATCTTTCTTTTCTCAGTCTAAGTACGATGGAAGCTGAGATCAGCCGAATGGTCTTCCGATCATCATCTCGGAAGGATCCTAAAAATTCAGGATCGAGGTTTGCTTGCCCATCAGAGGTTTTATCTCCATCTTCAACAACCAACCGATCAGTAGGAACCTCAACCGGAAAGCTCAACTCACCGGGCACCTCGCCAAGACCATCAATTTGCCTCCCCTCATCTTCAGGTAATTTCTGAGCATGGTCAGCAGGGCCACTCGGACCACTAGATTCCCCTACGGTCGACCGAATGACCTCTTCGGGGACCTACTCAGGGATCTGCTCCTCAGCCTCATCAGATTCCTCATCCGATTCAAGCGGGGCAATGCCTTCCTTATTTTAATGAGAAGCTTCTTTTTAGCTCGCAACCAAGTCAGAATATAAAAAGTGAAATTAAAAAAAATGGGAATACCACTTACATCGCCTACGATAGCCTAAAATCTGGCTAAAGAAGCCAAGCTCTATCATCATCTTCTCGCTGAAAAGATAAGACCTGCTTCTTTTTTCTAAAGTACGCACTGCAGACCGAGCAAGTCTGGTCAGTTTAGCATCGGAGAAGTCAAGTTTTTTACTTGTTCCATATATCAGGGGAACATAAAAAATGGGGAACCTTTAGCACCGTCTGATTCCCCCCGGTCGAGAGAGTAACCTAAAGTCCTAAGTTCCCTCCGGTAAAAAACCAAATGTTCTTCCACTGTTTTTTTGACGAAGAGAATCCCCACACAAAGCCTCTCTTTTTGGCATCATCAGAGGTGTCAACTCCCCGATTCACTTCGGTCCCCTCAGAGACCCAACAATCTGGCATATTGGACATGAGAAAATAAGTCTCTGTCCGATTTGATTGCCTTAGTATATAGAAGTATTTGATTTCACTCAGGGAAGGCGGCGACAGGTTCATCTGACTCCACATATGCCACATGCACATCAAGATCTTGTAACTATTCATGGCCAATTGGGCTGGAGTGATCATTGCTTCAACCAGAAACCAGGCAATAAATGGCTGAAGATGAAGAGTGATGTCGCAACAAAGCATGGACCCATAAATCACCACCATACCCGGGGGAGGGTTCCATGCGGCTCTATCACCAGCAGGAGACATTGTAACCGAGTCATCCAAATCGAATCGAGCACGATACTTCTCGATCTCATCTTCCCCGATCACATTCGGCTCGACGTCATACCCACTCGGGCGATCGACAGAAAAAGGGATACGAGATGTTCTAAACTCCTCTTCAACATCCTTCTCGTTAACAATTTGCTCCATGATTCGAAAGCTGCCCGAGTTGTGCTTATGGATCTTGCTTTTACTTTGATATTTTCCCATCCTAGATCGAAGAGGTACCCTGTGATCAGAAACGATAGATTCAGAACTAGATGATTCAGAACTAAAACGGACGTTAGGGTAAAGCCCAGAAACGTCAACATCTAAAAAAAGAGGTTCATCAGAAGAGATTTCCCCCAATAGTCTACGAACGTAAGAAACCAGTTGAAAATCTCCATGTTCAAGCGCTTCGAAGGCTATAGTAAAAAGACGACGACGGGAAGATGGATCCATTAAAACTAACCTTTGGAGTAAAGAAACCTGTAAAAACTTCAACAGAGAATAGAGGTTTTCTGCGTAAGGAAATCTGGGTTGGAAATTTCTTGTTCGAGTTTGTGAGAATAAACCAGAACAACCCTGTTCAGTGGAGCATTTAAAGGGACAATGACACGAAACCCTAGGATCTCAAGAAGCGGAAAAAAATCAAAGACATATTTGATGACGTAGGTGGTGCACTAGGAGATGCATAGGTCGTTTCTCATAAATGTTATCCAGAAATGAAGCGGTGGAAGACACGTGTTAAGAAAAGAACTGACCAATACCGTTAGGACTCCAAAATGTCGCAATCATTGAGATTTCGCGTGAGGGGGGAAATTGAATTTACATGGTCACCATTAAGACACATCATTATGACAAGACATTTACTCTGGCGTTAATGAGACGTAAAAGATTAAAGGGTTGATTAAACTACTTTCAACTGGAACAAATTCCTATTCGGTAAAAATATTTTAAGGAGGTATTATCATATGTAAATTTTATCAGATGTACACAGTCATTGACAAGGTGGATAAGATTGCTAGGTATATATCCGAATAGGCATTCAGAAAATATCCCGCAAGATATCACCAAAGAATAAGAACCCGAGTAAGTATAAATGCAAGTATTGAGCAAGACTTGCTCGGGATCAGCTGACGTCATGTTCTACACAGGATAAATATGAAGAAATCCGAATAAAGAAGTCTAGTACATAACTCGCATACAAACCAAGAGTCATATTAAAATACGCAAAGATATCCACGTCAAAGAAGAATTCCAAGAAGAATAGAATACCAAACAGGAAAAAGGTTCCAAATCAGGCAACAACTTTATTTCTTCAAGAAGACTACGCATTTGTAAGGAAATAAGTCCTAAATGGACTATATTACTAGAGTCTCATTCGATCTTTATACAAATCTCTGAAATAGAAAAGAAGATAAAAACTACTCCTGCAAATAACCAATTATAATTAAATACAAAAATCTTTCATTACTTGTACAAAAAGGATTAGGGTTCTATGTACATATAAATAGACTCATAATCTCGTCATAAGAGAATATAGAAGAAAACAGAGAGAAAAAAGAGAGATCGAGAGTTGTAAACCTTTATTTCAATAGTGGATTTTGGCTCGGTTGTTTGTTCAACCACCCGTGGACGTTTCTTCGATCACCGGAGTTTTACAACGTAAAACCAGTGTCTAACTAGTTTCAAATTACAGTCTCCTTCTCTTTCTCTTGAGATCACGGTTAAAATTCAATCTTGTTAACTTTTGTACAAATCGAGAAATTGACGTCAACAATTTCCATTTATGTTTGATAAAGCTATTTTATTTTGTTTGCTGGTTTGGTTTTCCGGGTTTTCTGAATTGAGGTTATAGTTTTTGTTTTTTTTTCCTTAGAAGGGAAGATTGTGAAGAGAAAACTTTGGGTTGTCTTACAATTTGTGTTATATAGGGTTGTTTATTTTATAAATTGGAACCTATTGTAGTTACGACACATAGTTCTATCAGTTTGACTTGAGCAGAGATTGATGCTTTTGGTGTTCTGATAGATGGAAACTGTCAAACAGTGAAACACTTGATATGAGTAGTGAAGTGTCTGTTAAAAGTTCTAAGTGAAAGAAACAAGTAAAAAGTAAGCTTGATGAAGCTTCATTAGTGGAGAAAATCATGGAGAGATTTTTTATAACTGAGAGATTTTTTATTGTATTGTTGTTGTGTTTACATTGCTTACAAAGTCTCGTATATATACATGTGAATCACGCACAAAATGTGTGTGTTCTAATTCCAGAAACCTTCAACTGTTTCTAACAACTAACCAATCCACATTAGCATTATGTTATTTTATCTAACTATTGCTTCACCATAAGTCTGTTATTTTTGTCTCAACTGGATTAGGCTGCCTAGATGAAGTTTTCACAAGAACAGCCCAACATATCCCCAATTATGTTGTTTTTGTCATCAGATTTGCAAGGTGTAAATTTTGTTTGGATTTATGTTTTTAAGAGATTGCATATTCAGTTTCTTTTTCATGCGTTAATGCTCCGTATATTTAGTAATAGTACTAATGTTCATTTTCCTCTTGTGCACTACATGTTTGTATGTGGGGTGAAAATTCATGTTTCAATCTTGATCAATATTGTTGTGAAATCAATGTCAAAACTTTCAATTCATTGAGGCCTGCCATTTTTAGTACAATATAATAATATTAGATGTGCTTAAGAGTTACCATTGAAAATAGATGGTCCTATAATGACTTTCAGTTTTGAATTTTGAATTTTGATGATGATAATTGACAAGTGAACACAATTCCTATAGGCAGCCTGTAACAACCACATCAATGTAGTGATGTATTATCGTGTACACATAAAAGAGAGCATATTTCCTTTTCTTTATTTAGTTTTCTACACCCATCAGAGTAGCAAACAGATAAATCTTTACTCTTTAGTAGTAGCTTTTCTTTGTTTAGTTTTCTACACCCATCAGAGTAGCAAACAGATAAATCTTTACTCTTTAGTAGTAGATTTTACTTGCTCCATGTCCAAACAAAGCAATCATTGTGACTTGTGAGAGTATAGAATACAAACTTGGAGATAATTAATTATAGAGTTAGGACAAGTCCATGAATGATTTAATATAATTAATTAATGGAGTTTAAGTGGTGCATAAAATCATCAAGATTTTTTTCTGCATTGCTAAATGTTTAGTTATTTATTACTTTTATTTGTTGTGCCTCTAACTCAAGTACAAATACCCAACCTTTAAAGAACTCTTTTCCTGCTATCAGCTGAATAAATATTAATCATGGTAAGAATATAAAAGTTTTTATGACCCTCGGTTGAATTTAGCTAATACTTATTCATATGTATTCTTGTAGTTGATAAACATTAGGCACAATGTTTTTGTGTTCTTGTAGTTAATAAACATTACGTTTGATATATATTTACGATAAGAATTTTATGGTAAATTGATGGGAAAGAAAAATACAAATACAATGAGATAGAGATTTTAATGAAAGTGTAAATTACTCAAGTGAAGCGATTCTTGAAGAAATTGATGTCAATACATATGAAGAAGATGGTCCAGGAAGATGAGAAATGGAAATCTTAAAAAATTTAATTGTGTAAAGTTTAACGAGTGCGGACACCTAGCAATCATTTGTAATTTAATCTCAACTTCATAATATATTTTGTTTTTTGAATTTTTTTTTATCAATCTCAATTGTTTAATCTCAAGACTCCTTGGAACATATTTTACTATTTAGAAAAATATTATTGAAGGAATTTAAAAAGATTTTCTTGATATATTTGCAATGTATATGGCACCGATAAAAAAAAATTATTAATGTGTTAAATCTGTTCAAATTTGATCATCAACAGTCGACTGCCATACAACCATTAATTGATTAAGAATTTGTCATGCATGGTTCATATAGTATAAAAGCTTAATTAATTAGATAATTATTCAATGGGTTCTAATAACAGGATAATTGATTTGAATCATTAACACATACTAATCTAGGTGTGGTTAAATAAACTAGATTAATTAATATAATTGGATTTGTTTATAATGCCATTGTTACATAAAAATATTAATTGATATTTATTTTATAACATGTTTATAATCACACTAAAATATTAGTTGATATTTATTTTCTAACATGTTTATGATCACATCAAAATATCGGTTGATATTTTATAACATGTTTATGGTCACATCAAAATAAAAAAATAGTTTTTATTTTCAAAACATCTTTAAAATTCATTTGTGTCATTTCTAGTAATTTTACACTATCAAAACACTTTTTACTTCCAGTTTACCAAATACATTGAAAGTACTTTTGGTTCTCACAACACTTTTAAAAGTCAGTTTATCAAACACTCGGTTGCTTTTCTCCACAGCAAATCCAAAAGCAATTTTCCCCACAGCACAACAATATCAAACTGAATCTTACCGTCAGTAATTTTTTTTTGGCACTCATAAGTTGTGCATGAGTCAATTGGTAATGTCTAAAATTGTATCGACATAAATTTATAATTATAATATCCAAATTATCTATTCTTCCTTTTATATATATATATATATATATAGACCCTCGTGCGCGGCTCAATGAAAATGTAGATTATATCCCCACCCTTAATTACCATTCCAATGGAAATATGTAAATTAGTCAACAAGTTGTCGCTAATATCCATAAAGTATGTATAACTTTCCACCGTTCGTAAGGAGTTCTTCTGTATGAACCATTCATATATTATTTAATCTTATTAGATGGGATATTTATTTATTTTATGTTAAATAATAATAGTAATAATAATAATAATCTACTTTTGTTTAAAGGATATATAGAGTATAGACTCTCCCAATTCAAGTTATGGAAGAAAAAACAGTGTTTCAACATCTAAGAAAAAATTATCAATTTATTCCATGAACAATAACATAATGAGAGCAGAAAAAATAGGTTAACTTAAAATACATGAACATTAATTAGTACATCACAATATCACATAGAGAATCACAAAGGCATTCCATATTCCATATTTCATTTCCAACCAACTTGTCAAAATAAAACCATTTATTATCTTCTCCTCGTGCAACATTATTAATTTCCACCTAATTTCCCTAATTTTTTACAACCCAAAAAATTTAACTTTCTTCTCAGCGGCAACATAACAACAACAAAACAGAGCATAAGAATACCAGAATCGAAAACGAAGCATGAGAAGACAGAGGAGAAGCCTCTGAAGCATAGAAATAGTAGTAAGGATAAGGGTAGCTGTTCGGTCCACTTCCGGCCGTAGGCGGCGCTCGCCCTTGACTTGGAGGCGCGTTGTTATTATATTTGAAAGGTGGCGGCGGGGTGACCGGAGAAGTTGTCCATGTCCATGAAGGCGCTGTTTGTGGCGGTTGTGGCGGTGGAGGAGAGTGATAGTAAGACTCTGGTGGTGAGTGGTGAACCGGCGGTGGTGATAATGACGGATACGATGAGTACCCTTTTGCGCCCGGAGGTGGTGGTGGTGAACAAATGACAGGACATGTTGAACAGTCACTGATACAGAGCAACCCGGTTTCTGGAACTCCGGTTTGGTCATCGGAAGATACTCTTCCGACCGTGAACGTCAACATGAATATTGTCCCAACCCAGAAGAGCAAAACGAACCGTTTTGGTCTTCCAAATGCAAGAAAACCCATTTGGACTGTAACGGCATGCACAAGCTTGAAAACTCGTTCTTCTTGGTCTTGGTCTGTGACTATATAGAGACTGAGACAAGAGAAAGCAAAACCAGACCCAGGTTTTAATAATTTCTTTTACACTCTACATGCGTGTGTATGGGCTCTTTAAAAAAGTTCGATTTAGATGCTTCTTTTTTTATGGAGTGGCTTGTATTGCTGTAAAGCACAAAAATTATTATTTACTTGCTTGCTTGCACTTCTTTGGTTTTTGATCTCCAAATTTCCAAGTCCAAAATTGCCCTTTACTTCTGTTTGAAAGTAGTGTAATACTGTAGTACGTTTGAAAAAAATGGTTTAGGGTGCAGATTTTCCTCATTCGGCGCTGATAGATATAGATTGGACCAGACCAGACAATATTTCAGGTTGATTTTGAAAATGTTTGATGTTTCCCACTTAGAAGATCGATCTCTACATTGAGCTAGTGACAGTTATATATACTTTAGTGTAGGATTTAAATATATATCCTTGGAGGCTTGGAGCTTGTTGGATGCATAATTGTACTATATATTTTTTAATTTTCTTCAATAGAAGGAGGAATCCTAAGCTTGACTTGTTTGATTGACAAAGCTATTTATGTCCTTTTTCTTATACCTTTCTCTAAACATAATCCATCATTCTGGTTTCCGTGATTCAATTCTTTCCTGAGTATAAAACTTTATGCTTTTTTTCCTTTACTTATGCTTTGCCTTCTGGGTTGGGCTTCTGAATCCCTTTTTTCCATGTCAGGTTTTAGTGAATTATTGCTTCAGCTACAGTATATTCCATCAAGTAGCTGTAGGACCGTGTTAATAATTGAATATATGACTTTGGAGTTTGGAGTCCAATTTGATTCCTGGGTAAAAACCCCTTTTATATCTTCTATGTTTGTTTCAAGCTTTAGGTATTTTTTCTTCTTCTTTTTTTTACTTCAAATCTGTTTTCACAATGCAAAAAATAAACAGATATTCAAACTAATTCAAGTTCCTGAACCAACAACATAGAGCAAGAACAGGAACAGGATTTTCTTATCGAATCACGAGTAGCTAGGATGGTTGGTGAATGTTATATTCTCTAAACTGAACTCTGTTCTTTTGATCATCATCATCTTGTTCCCAGCAATGCAACCTAAATCTCGGTGCTTGAACTAATTGAAGATTTTCATGACGTCTACAGTCTAAGATAAGTGAGTCTTAAACCTGATTTGAATTTGATGGCCTTAAATATGAACTTGACATTGGAGGAGAACGTGGCACCATGTTGCGACTATGTCCAGTATTGCTGCTGTTTACGTAAAAGCCATCAATGCTGAGTGATTCTTGAGTCCTTCCAAGGTCTCTTAATCGGTTAAGCTCAGGAACTATTTCTGTGCCAAGATCTGGCCTGTCCCTCTTCCTCAGCTCTGCGCACTTTATTGCCAATTTAGCAAAATTTATAGCCTCTTCAACAGGCCAATCTGGCACCGCAGGATCAAGCATCTCCTCAAATGTTCCCTTTTCGAGTGCTCTACTGACATGGTGAGCTATACCCATTGGAGGCTTGGCAGTGATGATTTGAAGTAACATTATTCCAAATGAGTATATATCTGATTTAGTAGTCAACATTCCTGATTGTTGATACTCAGGATCTATGTAACAGAACGTCCCAGCAGCTGAAGTCATGTGATACTGCGTGACACTATCGGCTACAGAAGGTGGAACTAACCTTGCTAGGCCAACATCGCTGATTTTGCTAACGAAATTGCGGTCTATGAGGATATTAGCTGGCTTAAGGTCTCGATGAACAAGGGGTTCTGGCTTTGCTTGGTGAAGAAACAGAAGGGCAGTCGCAATCTCAGCAGCTATTTTGAACCGTTTCCTCCATGAAATCGGTGGGCTGTTGCCTCTTCGAAACAGCCGATCTTCTAAGCTGCCATTATCCATATATTCATAGACCAAACATCCATATTCAGGACAGGCACCGAGGAGGAGGACCATGTTCGGGTGCCTAATGCAGCTGAGGACCTCAACCTGTACAGGATTTTGTAAATTTGCTTGGTCAATGATCATGAACACTAGTAGAAATTCATACTAATAACTTGAAAGAGCGAAATTGCAGCTAATTACCTCCTGTAGAAATTGCTTCTTCCCTTGAGCAGCATCAGGTCTTAAAACTTTGATCGCGACAGGGGTGTGATCGAGTCTGCCTTTATACACAGGTCCATATCCGCCTTCACCAATCTTCATTCTATCATTGAATTTCTCTGTAGCTTCTTCGATTTCATCTATGGAGTATTTTCTGTATCGGGTATCATTATGTGCCAAAGCATTCAAAGCGCGATTCTTCTCTTCCGCCTCTTTCCTAGCTTTCATTTCTGCTTGTTTCCTTCTCTGTGCCTCCATCTCTGCTATCCTCTGTGCTGTCTCTGCTGCTTCAATGGCTGCTTTGCACTTTGCCTTCTCCATCTCTGCAACGGCAAGAGCTGCCTCTTCAGCTTGCCTGGCGTCTTCGAATTTCTGAGCCTCCTCCATTTTCCATTGATGAAGCTCATTAGCCTGTATATCAAACACTTTGCTTAAATGTCCTGCTTCTTGTTCATGAATGTACAAGATTGCATTCATGATAGATCACCTTCTTTTTGGCAGTAAGTGCTTCTTTGCAGGCTGAGCTATACATATCCATGGTTTGCTTGAGCTCGAGCTTTAATCTTCTCATCTCTGCTTCTATCTCTCGCTGCAATTAATATTCAGATCAACTAGTAAAAATATCCGCACTCATTTTTAACTATAAATTCTTGGCATTGTCATTCACTACCTAATATGAAAGTGCACTTACGGCAGAAGATTGTGAAGCTGAGGAGCCTCTAGGAGAAATGGATGTACTGGAAAATTCTATATTTTGAGATGACATATCCATGGATCCCAGTGCAAGTGACCCTAAATCAGAATCATCTGATAAAGAATCGCGGCTGGTTGAATTTCTTTGTCCGCGGACTTGATAATCGAAGCTCTCCAGCGATATGTTGGATGGAGAACTTTTGTGTCTATCTCTTGCTATTCCTCTAACTGGATCACTGCCTCTATCCCATGACATTCTTTCTGTTCCTCCACCTTTTGTCCCTCCCCTCATTGCCTGACCTCTGCTTTTAGCAAACATCAAGACAACAAAGTTAAGTTAGCAATATAGATTCAACCAAAGATTTGACATTCGTGATATAGTTTTGCATAATTCAATGACAACCCCCACGTGTTGTGATACAACATTTTTGATTCAGGCTTGACAATCCAATATTCTTACCTGTCGTCATGTTCGCCAAGATCAGAAGGTAATTGCGGAATTCCAGCAGGCGGTTGCCTTGGTGGGGTGGCAGTGTTAGCTGCAGGCCGCTGTGCAGTCCTCACTGATGCTATCTTCCCTTTAGAAATTACATACACAGAACAAAATTCTGGTGCACTTTTCATTACGGTGGCTGGCACATCATAAGCTTTGAACTTCCTGTAAGACCCCAAAAAAGAATTTAATTACAAAATGCTTAGCTTTTGTGTGGAGAGAGAGAGGGTGGATGGAGATGGAGATATATAACCTTGCAAAAGCATTCCTTGTCGATGCTCCGATTACGATGTTGTTCAGCAAGTTCTTGCCAATATAATCCAGGAGAGCTTTAGGAATATCATTATCATCAAGCACAACCTCTTTCATTAGAACCTGAATTAATTTGACAATCAACTAATTAATATGATATATAATCGAGTTTTAATACAGTCTCTAATTTGTTAATTGAGATGGAAAATATGTAATGTGTACCCCTTTGCGAGCACAATATCCGCGGAATGGCGTGAAAAGCTTTTGCAAGTCAGCTTCAGAATCAGCATCATTTCCATTGGAATTCTCTGCAAAACTCTCAACCAAAAACAATAATCAGCAACAGCCAAATTAGCAGTAAAATGTTATGATAATATTTAAAAGAGAGAATGGAAGGGGTACCTACGATATTGATTATTCTTGCTCCGGACATGGAGAAGGATGATAAGTGGGTTGCTGATGACAAGATGATCAATAGCCCATCGGACGGCATGTGGGCTGTTCTTGTCTTTGTCAATCGCCACGCCGGTTGAGTTTGGTGGAATGCCTTCAAGAAGATCAAACTGACGCAGAGGAGACGCCATTCGTGAATTCTGCTGCATGGCTTGCAAGCGACCGATGTTGCGATATCAACTCTAATTAAATTAAACTTTACTACAAATTAATAACAAGTTGGCACCACAATCACCGTTCACCGCCACCGCAACCACCGTAAAAATTTATCTAGTAGAAAGATAAAGAAAAAGATTGAGGAGTAGAAAGTGGTTGAAATTTGAACAGATGAGAATTGAAAAACTAAACCTTAGGTTGTTTGGGTGGAAGGTGTAACCCACCATGCATGGTCTTGACGGATGTCTATTATCCATTCATTTGTTTTCGGCATTTGACCAGGTCTTTCATCTTTGACGGATGTTGTTACACGACTGTTTTATGATTTTGTCTGCTCCATATAAAAAAAAAAAAAAAAAGAAGCTAAAATTGAAAAACATGTATACTGATAAATGATAATCTTGTAATTAACTGGGTAGTAGCCACCCGTAAATAACCGGTAATAATCATGTATTTGGATTTGACCATATCCGATGTATGTGTTATTGTTAATATTAAATTTGGTATAAAAAAATATAAAATCTTATATTTGATACAACAATTTAGTATTGTGTTCCAATGTATAGTTGGATTTATATTTAATATGTTATTTTTATTATTATTAATTAAAATTATTAAAGTCAACACTTACCATTAATACATTTATTAAATTGATGATGCATAATTGGTGGAAATGGATTTTGATTGAAACATCGTTAATGTACATTAAATTTAAATTATTTTAAATATTTAAAAAATAGATATAATGACATTTTTGTAATTAAAAAAGTAACATTTTTTACTGTGCCGAATTTAACATATGATATGTTGTGTGACAGTGCTAAATACTGTACCAAATTTGACACACAATATAACATGTATCAAATTTGACACACAATATAGCATATGTCAAATTTAGTACAGTATTTAACATTGTATTAGAGGAAGGTCTAATAGGTATATATCAAATTTTAACATTAAGACACTCATTTGACACAATATTGGAGATGCTCTTAGGTTGATCTTAACCATATATCTAAACAATTTAGGTTTTTAGTTGGGGTACGTGGAACATGTACAAATATAACTGAAATTATAAATCTTAATTAAATCATTTTTTTAAAATTATCATGATTGAAGTTTGTGGAAGTGAAAATGTGAAATGCTACTGGAACCTACAATTGATTCATGCCGGTCTAAGGAGATTCCACTACTTGACCTCGTCTCATCATCGTTGTAATCAAATTACTTTTCTTGACAAACTTGTCTAATTTTTTGTCTAAATGATAACAGATTTGTAACTTCCGTATCAATAATTCTTGTCATATTTAGGAGTGTATTGGATTTGAATTTTATGGAATTATAGAACTTTAAACACTATTAGGGTTATGTGTAATGTTAGACAATCTAAAAATTTAGTCTAAATTTCAATTCAAATGATGTGGTAAGTGAGTTGTCACTACCGTATACAACATGAGATTATGTGGTTAATGAAAAAAATCACTTATCATGTCATTTAGATTGAAATTTTGACAAAAATTTTAGGTTGTTTAACATTACTTTATAATTATATGGACTAGACTTTCGGGATTCTAGAATTTTTAAAAAGAGTGTGTGGACTTTATTTTTATAAACTATTATGATTATCTAGACGTTTTAACTTTTTAAATATGAACCCTATAAATTTGCTAGCTAACTCATAGACTTGAGTTAAGAAATCCAATCTAGGTAGCTGGTCTGGGCTAAAAAACCCAAAAAATATGTACTTCTTTAAAAACTAAATTAATAAACAAAAAAGTTTCATATATATAACCTTATAGATTGTGAGTTGTGAGTTTGAAGATAATGAGCTCAAAATCAACTAAGTAGCCAGCGATACGAAAAGCTGGTGACTGAGGACTTGTAAGTTTTTTTTCGACAAAGAATTTTTTTAAGAAAATGGTAATGTTTGAAAAATAGATGGAAGAATTTTTTTTTTTTTTGGTTTTCCAATTTCAGTACTCCCATAATTGAATTTAAAAAGTATATTAGACTAATATATTGTTATGTTACAATATAATAGATAGAATAAAACCATAATCTTGATCTAAACTGTAAAATCGTTAAACCATATAACCCTAATTCATTGTAGCATAGCATGGGGATTCGATTGACAAAAATTGATTTTGAGGTGCATCCGTCTTTGGACAATTGATTGCAAGAATTATGGAGCATTTTGATATGGGGTAATTAAAATAATGTGATTACTAATAAAGTTAAATAAAGTAATGTGATTCCTGAAAAACTTGTATACATGTGTTTGGTTGGGCATGATAATATTATGACGGATTCCTGGGAATATCAAGTAACAGGGTTTGGTTATAGATGAGAATTTGTTTTTTATATTAAAAACTAAAATTAAAAAAAAAACAAAGTCCATATCCATTTCAAGAAAAGAAAAAAAAAAGAAAATTCTCCATCTCTTTCTCTCTCTTTCTCTCTTTAGATCCATTTCATCTCTTTGTCTTTCTCTTCAGATCTAGGTTTTCTTTGGAAACTCAGATGCGTTCAACATAAATGTAATTCGTCACCGTCGTTGTCCTTGCCTCTACGTCATCGTCATCGTCATCGTCATCGTCATGATCGAAGCTCGTCATTGTCGTCGTCATCATCGATCAAATCCAGGTCTTGTTTGTTGATACTTGCTGCAATTTTTTTTTCTTTTTTTGTTGGTGATGGTGTTTGATGCTGATTTGATAATGGTTTAATACAAGATTATTTATGAGTTATGATTGTGTTTTAATGAAGTCAAAATTGGGTATTGTTTAGTTAATGAAAGTTAGGTTTTTAAATCTGAAAATTTAGTTTTTGGGTAGTGAGAAAGTATAAGAAAATAAAAGAATAAAACTAAAAAATTTATGGAAGAATTTTTTTTAATTATTAATTATTTCTTTTAATTAAATGTAGGGCCCACGGTAAGAATTTGATGGAAGGTAATATAAAACCCACCTGTTGGGATGGGTTTTGCATTACCTCCTTGGAGGGTAATATGATTTCCATGAGATTCAATTTCTCGGGAAACAAAAACTCAAACATGCTACCAAACATGGGAATGTTATGAGATTCTCATTCTTATGCAAAGATGATCTCATACCAAACAGCCCCTATGGGATAAATTGGGCAATGAATTCTTAGTCAATGATTGCCTTTATTCTCAAATATAACTAATAAGTAAATTAGCTTAATTAGTGTAGTTAATTATAGTTTGATTGTATAGTTGACATTTGACTGATTTGATTAGGATTTGATTAGTTTAATTATAGCTTAGTGATTAAATAACTTGATTGTAGGGTGATTTATTTCATTTTGTATTTCCTTTCTTGAATATTTCCTTATAAATGGTCTTTGTTTGTATTCTATATATTGTAGAAACATAATGAATAAAACTATCAGAAAATTATTTTACAATTGATATAGTATCAGAGCCATCGGTAATCTCCTTTTTTTTACCCTAGGAATTGAAGTTTGGTCCTGAGTTCACAATTATTATTTCTATTCTAATTATTTCGCAACAAAGTTCTTTTTTAGTTTTTTTTATCACTATGACTGATCCAAAGAATAGTGGTGAAAATTCTCTAATAAAGAAGAATGAATCTATTACTCAATCTGAACTTGCTAATAAGTCAAGTATGTCTAACTCTGATATTAAGCTTTCATATTTTACTAGAAATAGTGATTGGATAATTGACTTTAGTGCAACAGATCATATGACTTGTGATCGTTATAAGTTTAGTCATTTATCTTCTAAATGCTCCAAAACTACCATTTACAATATCAATGGTGTATCGTCTCCACTTATTGGAGTTGGTACTGTTCTTTTATCTAGACACGGTGCCGGTTTGAACCGGTGAATAGAACTGAAACCGAACTAGAAAAATCGAAACCGATATTTTCGGTTTCGAAATCAATACTAAGGCAGTTTTGGTTCCGCATCCGGTTCCAATTTTTGAGGAATTGTCTGGTTTGAATTGGATTGGAACCGACGGTTCCGGTTCCAACATTATTATTTATTTTTATTTGTAAAAAAAATGGTTGAACCGTTCAATTTATCATTTATTTTATTTTATTTTATTTTCGGATGACCCAATAAAATGCTTTTACAACTTTACATGTCTAATTTTTTTATTAAATAAGATTAAATATATATATATATATAAAAAAAAGAACCGAATCATCAGAACCAGAACATGTCTACCTTTATCTCCTACATTAACTATCAAAGATGTCTTGTTTGTTCCATCACTAAATTGCAATCTTCTCTCTATTAATCAAATAGCCAAGTCTTATAATTGTGTTGTTCTATTTTTTTCCTACGCATTATATTTTTCAGAATATCCATACCAAGGAGAAGAATGGTAGTGGTAAACAAAGTGGAGAATTGTATTATCTGGAGGATGGATTCCAACGATCCAACAGAAAAGGGCAAGCCCATTTGGTGAATGAAAATTTGGTGAACAAGAAGAAACAAGAGATTTGGTTATGGCATAGAAGATTAGATCATCCCTCGTTTAGTTGTCATAGGAGATTGTTTCCATATTTATTTAGTGGTGGTAATTTTTCGGGTTTTATTTACGAAACTTGTGTGATGGCAAAGAGCCATCGTACTATTTTCCCTTTAAGTGATAATAAAGTAGATCTTCCTTTTTCATTAGTTCATTCGGATGTTTGGGGACCAACACCAATTTCTACTTATAATGGAATGAAGTGGTTTGTTACTTTTGTAGATGACCGTACTAGAATGACTTGAGTTTATCAATTGAAGCACAAGAATGATGTTTTCATAGTTTTTTGCCTTTTTTCACCAGATGGTGGCTACACAGTTTGGCACTTCATAAAAGTCCTTCGTTCAGATAATTGGGGTGAATACTTTAAGTAAGAATTAACCGAGTTCATGTATTCGATGGGTGTCATTCATCAATCAACTTGTCCTTATTCCCCTCAACAAAATTGTGTCGCAGAGCGGAAAAATAGACATTTATTGGAAGTTACTCAATCTCTCTTGATTGGTGGACATGTTCCTTCTCATTTGTGGGGTAAAGCTTTGAATTCAGCAGTCTACTTAATAAATCACACACCATATAGTGTTCTCAGTTTTAGAAGACCATTGGATGCACTCTCTGATCATTGTACTCTTCCGTTGGTGGTACTTCTAGCTCTTTGAATTTTTGGGTGTGTGGTCTATGTTAGGGCTAGCAATTCAGGTTCATGGGTCGAGTTAACCTCAACCCGACACGACCCTTTTAGTATTAACCCTCAACCCGGCAAGACCTGTATAATTAAACGGGTTAACCTTTTGAAACCCAACACTACACGAATAAATACACGGGTTATATGGGTTGACCGGTGACAAGTTTAATAATCTGATCAGGTCATGTTGGGTCGTGTTTGACCCCATTTGACCCGAACCCGTTTTCCTAACATTTTTTTTTAAATCATATTAAATTTGTAATTTTTCAACCTGCCACAAATACATCCAACCTAATAGAGTAATAGTTTTTAATAATCCAATCTAATACGGTAATACGATTAAATAATGCAACAAATATATAATTAAATACAGTCATCCCAACAAGCAAATACAATCATCCATAGTCCATACAAAGTTAAAAACAAATGAATCAATAAATAATCCATACAGTCATCCATAGTCACAAATTGTTACAGATCGTTGTCTAAAGAAATTGATGGATATGTGTTTATTATTTAATAGCCCTGAATCGAACTTTGCTTGAGCGTTGTTTGAGTACCTGCAGGAATACTGTCATTCTCCATTTCCCACATATCTTTAGTAATTTCTCCACATTTCAAAATTACACTATCTACAGTAATGGTCAGGTGATATAAAATTTAATACAAATATCAATTATTAAAAATGAAATCAACGATAAAATTATCAAAGTTACAGTAAAATCATTACCTTCATTTTCAAGTATCCAATCAGGACTGCAAACTAAGGTTTCTGCTACATTCGGACGAAGTGAACTTCGGAATTGATCAAGAACCCGATCACCCATGTTAAATGATGATTCAGATGACACTGTGGATATTGGAACACTTAAAACATCACGGGCCATGGCAGCAAGTTCAGGATAATGAGGTTTATTGCTCTTCCAAAAGTCTTGTTAACTGAAAATCCGCTCTAGGTGAGGAATTTCAATTAACACCCTCAACTCGCTACCAGGTAGGCTATGGAGGGTAAGTACCTCGTACTTAGGTGAACAAAACAAGGCAAGGTACGAACAGAGAGGAGGAAATGAGTTGTAATGGAGGAATGAATGTGGTAAATATTGTTTTATTGAATATGTAAAGCTATGAAGATATAATAATGGTGATTCTTTCCTCTCAATCTCTCTTTTACACAACTGGCAATGGCAATCTCGTATATGTCGATAAGTGGCTATTTTCACTATGGCGAAAACTCTTTGTAATGGTGAATTCTCTGTTAGTCTTGACTTCTGGCAATCTCAGAAATATCATGCCCTCTCTGAATTCGGGTGTCATATTTATATTCTTCGATCCTATCCAATCAAATCCCAATAATTTAGGTCAATTGATTTGCGATTGTCGGAATTGATTGGGATTGACGGAGGTTGTCAATTAACGCGAGAATTACCTCTCCTATTACATAATTATTTCCATTAAATTTGAATCACGGATTGGTTAATCTGTTTGGTCCCATTTATGGCACTTTAAATTGCATCAACCTTTTCCTCTCAGGTTGCTTGGAGGAGAATGTTGGCCCTGTATCTTGGTGGCACAATACCTTGATGTACCGGTTTGTTCTCATCAGCGTGACGCTTGTTCTAGCATGTTGATATCTCTCTGGTAACATCCTTCTTGCTAGGCATGTAAGATACGTATCCCGGATGGGTCTCAAACTGGTATCATGGTACTTGGGTACCGGGCAGATATCCTGATATCTAGATGTTAGGTAGAGGGCATCGCAACACTAGCTCTGCTTGATATCTGGCTCCATTGGAGAAGTAACATTGGCCTCTTCCCAGATAATGGTATCGAGCGTTCCTAGCGTATGGGAACCGGTCTCGATTTTGGTCCTACCAGATACCAGGCAGATGGAAAATTCTTCTTTTGTTCCTCGTCAAAAAAGACTATTAACAAGTATAAAATGTTTAAATCCTTTGATCTTTCAAGTCTTCTCTCCTCCAAATATAAATCCAATTATGTCATTTGAATGTCAACAATATCATCGTCGATATTATTATCAAAGTCCTACACATCTGTAATTAAATACCTTAAAGAAAAAAGTTATCACTATAAACAAATAATGATTAAATAAACAAAGCATTTATATAGTATTTACCAGTAAAACAAGATCATTTCTTCTACTCTTTGTTGTTCGCTAGAAGTACTATGATGAGATGGTGGAGATGGCCTAATGGTAGATCTTCCAGTCACCCTAATCACATACTTATTAAACAAAGCAAACAATTTTCCCTTAACTTCTTTCAATTGCTTTGATTCAACACCATGCAATCTCTTATAAACAAAAATCACAAACTCCATTTTATAACAAGGATCCAAAATAATAGCTATTGCAAAAATAGAGAAAAAATCATACCAATACTTGTGGAACTTGTTAAACATTTGATTTTACATCGCTTTGAAGAATAGATCATTACTTACCAAGTTTTGCATCAAAGTCAAATAAGTGATAAACACCTTAGGTATGTACAAATTTTAAGTGGGATATTTTGTTCCAGTAGTAGTGTCATAAAAATACCTCAAAAACTTGCAAAGTTTCTCAACATTTTCTCACTCACTTTCAGAAGGGCAATGCTTGTAATTACTATCAGACAACTTCACTTGTAATTACTATCAGACAATTCACTTGTAATTACTATCAGACAACTCTAATACAGTCTAAGCAATTCGATAATAAATAGCAGTATCAAGCATAAGGTAGGTGAAATTCCATATAGTAGAAACATTTTGTCTTAAACTCCTTCTAGAATCTAAATGAACTGGCTTGATACACTCTATAAACTTTTGCTTCCTAATTTGTGAAGCTCTCATATACTTCACACTCTCACGAATCTAATGGACAACGTCATCTATTTCATTTAATCCAAATTAATGATATGAGCACGACAACGAATATGCGGAAGTTCTCCATCACATAAAAGTGTTTTGTTTATGTTCAAATGACTTTTCAAATTATACACTAATGAATTATTGGATGAAGCATTGTCCAAAGTAATCAAAAAAGTTATGTTCTCAATTTTCCACTCATACAACAATGTCTTAATTTTATCCTCTAAAGAAACTTCATCACGTGGAGGTGGCATAAAGTAAAAGCTCAATACTTTTATTTTGAAGAACCCAATTTTTATCTATAAAATGTGCCGTGAGACACAAGTAACCATCAATGGCTATGGAAGTCCATAAATCAAATTTCAGACATATTCTACCAGGAGCTTCTTCTATCAATGTCTTGACTTAGTTTTTTTCAATGCCATACAATCTTAATATATCCGCTTTCGCAATATTCCTAGACATCATATAGAACTCATCTGTGCAATATCCAATCATTATTCTAACACCCGACCACTCAACAAACAAAAAAGACAAATCATGCAAAACAGTAATTTCAGCTACTATTGTTCTACATTCATTTTGACTTTTTCGAATTGAAAACTATCATGTTGGTAGATTCATTATTGTTCAATAACATTTGACGAGGGTCATGCATTTTTATCTTAAGACATTGAAACTTTATATAACATTTCATGTTACATGTACCATGAGTGTCTTCACAAATGTAATGCTTTCCACAATATTTGCACTTACATTGTTCTTTTCCCTGTGTATTTTTTCCTTCAATCACAAAAGAAGACCATACAATGGAAGTACATTTTCTTTTTAGACCTTGACCATTCTCAGTCAGGATATTAGATTTGTTATTTGCCTCTATTGGCTCCATAGTGTCATTGTCTTCCTTATCTTTTCCCAAACTTGGAATGATGTCATTGTTTGAACTTGAATCCATAAATTTTGTTGTAAAACAACATATAAATTTAATAATTCAGTGAAGGACACAAGCACACAATACAAACTCACAGAGTAAAAAAAAAAAGAATTGATAGCTCTATAAATCAAGAAACATCAGATAAAAATAGGACTTGAATAATCATTAACAGATTAGTAGTATAAAATAAGAAGCTTGTCAATATCAAAGACCACTCAACATCTCAAACGGTCACCAACTATGAATTCAAAAAAAGTTTCATAATCATCACGAGAAAGTATAAAAGACAAAGAAGTAAAGAAGAAACTCACTATCACAGGCTGAGTGAACTAATGAGACTATGATGATGGAGGAAAAGACGAATGGATCTGAGTAAAAGGACGAAAAAAGAGAAAGATCGACAGCGACTGAACCAGAGAGAGTGAGAGGCAATTTTAGCGAGTTAGGGTTAAGAATTTCAGAGTGTGAGTCATGTGATTGCTGTTGAAACTTAAATAACGATTTTATACTATATAGTATGCTAAAATTCATTTGTAGCCTCTGTAATAACAACAATTACAAATGTATCTATATGACTAAAGTGGTTAAATGAGTCACCCGTAAACCAGTTTAGCCAAACCCAGCATGACCCATATAATAAACGGGTTGACCCGAATACGATCCGAACCCGTTTAAAAGTCAATCCAACCCGTTTATTGACCTCATGTTCGTGTCGAGTTGGCGAGTTACGGGTCAATTTGACCGACTCGTGCTTTAAAGTGTGTGTTTAAGGGTGTGGAATTGATCAAAAAAGCTATAAGTATTACGATCCATCCTTTAAAAGGTTTTATGTTTCCTTGGATGTCGTTTTTCATGAGAAATAGCTCTTTACACACAACCGATTATTGATTCATCACTATAGGGGGGAAATCGAGATAAAGTGCTTAATCATGAATATTTTTAGACATTTTTCCTTTGGATCTGAATTTCTCAAGTATCTGGACAACTAGAAATGATACAATTAATACTACTAGTCGTCCAGGCCAGGGGCGTAGCTAGAAAAAAAATGGGGGTGGGCTAGTCCAAATTTCGAACTAATTAGTAAACAACATATAAACGTTCTAAAATTTTTAACTAACTACTAAACAACATTTTTCTTTGTAAAAATCAAACTGAAACGATACGTGAGAAATTACATTAAAAAAAACATCAATGGACAATGATATATCATATATGTAGTTAGCGGGGACATAATTTGTTTTACCCTCAAATACACCATATATGAGAAAAAACACAAACACAAATACAAAAATATACATTGCATATACAACAAGATACTATCGAAGTTGTGCATTACGAGTTTTCAAAGCATAAAATATATCAATTATTGATTCATAATCAATAGTATTAGCAAGTTCCTTCTCAATGTAGATGGCCAAACAATTCGTAAGAAAGTTATCATTCATCTTGTTACGAAGTGATGTTTTGACAAGTTTCATGGCTAAAAATACACGTTTGATACTAGCTGTGGAAACCGAAAGTGTCAAAACTAAACGAATCATTCTGTCAATCAAGAAAAACAAGTGTGACTTTCTTGTTTCTACGAGTTATCGACATAATTCAGAAGGTGAAGACATATTCTGAAATTTTGGATGAACGAGCACATCATTCTTAAATGTTACAATTGTCCCTTTAAATCAGAAAGCTCTATGTCAATGAAATCATCAGGATAAAACTTCTTAGCAAGAGTACATTTATCATCTATGTTAAATGACTCAAAATGATTTGTAGGATCCAAAGCAGAACTGAGAGTAAGAAGTTCCATTTTTTGATATGGAAATCTAGTATCCAACCCCATCAATTGAAAATCAATGACAACATTGAATATATTAAAATGGTAATAATGCTCAACTGTAGTGTTATTTTGTTGTTGATATGAACGACTTGTACCCTCCCTGTAGCGAGCACTCATATCAGACATGTTGATTTCATGATCTTCACTAAACGATAATACAATATATAAAAATTTATCACAACCATCTTGCCTTAAATATTGATGAAGTATTTTTGTACTTCTTATTAAATGCATGGCATTCAAGATGTCTTGAGACTTCGATTGCAATGCTTGACATAACATATGAGTGATTCCTAACACTTCATTCATCAATTGCAAAATGAACACAAATTCAAAATTTCCCATTACTTGCAATGCCCATTTTGCTTCTCCTCTTATATTGTTGTTAATCCCATTATTCTTTGTGTTTTCAAGAACCGTACATGTTGCACCAAACATATCAATCAACCTGTCAAATGAAGAATAATGAGAGCTCCATCTTGTTGCCCCAGGTCGTGTCAAGGTACAGACTTGATTAGCCCCCATATCAGTCTTAAGTTCTCCAAAATTTAACATCTCCACAATTTTTGTTTTTCAAGCAAATTTCAATTCAGAATGACGCTTTGGTGAAGCACCAACAAGATTGATTATTAAGCTCAACTTTAAGAAAAAAAAAGCCACACATCATGCACATCTTTGAAAGCTGCAACCAATGCTAATTGTAATCGATGCACAAAACAATGTACATAATAAGCATAAGGACAATCATTAAGAAATAATGCTTGCAATCCATTCCATACACCACACATATTTCTAGCACTATCATACCCTTGACCTCTTATATTTATAATCTGGAGATCGTATTGAGTAAAAACAACGATTTTTTTTCTTAAGAGTTAAAGTTGTAGTATCATCAACTCCAACAACCTCAAAGAAACGCTCTTAAATGATTCCATTACAATCAACAAACCTTAGAATGACATCCATTTGCTCTTGATTAGATTCATCAAATGCTTCATCAACAAGAATACAAAATTAAGCACTTCCAATTTCTTCTTGACTTTTTTTCTCACTTCATCAGCACGAATTTGTAGGATCTCTTTTTGAATATCAGGAGATGTATACTTGGAATTTCCTAGTGCATTGTTTAAGCAAATTTTGCAATGTCTTTATTCATTATTGTCAAAAATTTAATCATTTCAAGGAAATTTCTACGATTACAAAAGGTATTTGATTCATCATGACTCTAAATGCACATGCTTGCTTTGCAAGCCACTTGATGGTCTCTTTTGAAGTTTTGAGTTGTAAACGATTCTCTAAGACTTGTTGTGAACTTCTACCACTCATCACATTGTCAATATGTCGAGATGGATCTTTCAAGTTTTCTCATTTCATCATATTAGCACCATGTAGTGAATACGATTCTTTTTTCCCTTCGTGGTGAACATAAACACATTGGTCTCCACAATTAACCCATTTCCAACTACTAAACCCATTAACGGTAAACACAGGGAACCTCGGAGGGTTACTATCAAAATGAAAACATGGGAAACACTACACTTTGTTACTCATGAGAATCTAGTAAACCATGAATATTTAAATCGTCGATTTTGGTTTCCATCATGTGTCGACTTATAGGATTCTACTTTGGTTGGAATTGTCCCATGTCTATGTATACTCTTCGAACCTCATCTTATTGATTAACATCATACATCCAAATTGGTTTTCGTAATCCAGGGTCTCTTTCAAAAGAAGCATCAACTTTTTCATATTCAAGTCTTTGACATTTAAAAAGATGTGACTCATCAAAACCTCCACTACTAGTAGAAGCATCACTTGTTGATTGGTTCCCACTTTTATTAAAAAATGATCGGATAATTTGTTGTTTACTTGATTTAGAGTATGATGAAGATTTGACATTATAACCTACGATAAAAATATAACATAATCACATAAAATAAACATCTAAAAACACATAATATTCTTCAAAATCTACACTATGGTTTTTACTACTAATCCAATAAAAAAATCATCACAAAATCACAATCAATAAGCTTAATCTTTGACATACTATCGCAAAATTAAAATTCAAAATAATTACAATTATTATTAATTAATTAAATAAATATAAAATAAATACTCACAAGTCAGAAGTCACAACTTTCTCCTACCAGTTGTCGCACTGCAAACCACCCTAAGTTGTTTAGACTTCATAAAGCAAATCTTCAAACCAATAATCTGTTCACATTCACAAATCATTATAAAACCTAAAATCTTAATCATGAAATACAAGAATTTATTTAATATCAATCATAAAATGAAAAACTGAATATTAGCTTCATTATAATACATAAGTAAATAAAAATAAAATATTAAACAAAAGGAAACTACTTTATGAATTTTAGGACTTGTGAGTTTTGACTTGAGAAATTCAACTGAAAAAAGACGAGTTAGGAATCGGAATATCAGAATTTGGAAAAGTGGTCGAAGTCTTGAAAAGGTCGCCAGAGATGAGAGATTAGCATTTGAAAAGGTGAAATAAACACAGACTTAGTATTTTATATATTTTTTATTTGAAAGATTTTGGATGTTAGGTTTAACCATTTTATTTGGGTTGTTGGGTTAAACATTTTATTTAGGTAATTGGGCTGAACTAGTTTATCTAGGTTGGGTTTAAATTTTGTATTTCAGCTATAATATTTTATTTATACTACATGTTTTTATTTTTAAATGTTTTTAATTCGAACTTAACACTTATTTTTTCAGAAAACTTGTGTGGGCTATTGCCCACACAAGCTCCTGAAGTCCTCCACCCCTGGTCCTAACGAAGGTGGCTGGTCACCAATTGTTGAAACAATGACTCCAAGCGCCGAAACCGATTCCCTTTAGGATAGTACATCATCTCCTAGCACTCCAACACAACCACTGAGCCAATATTCTCCCAAGAATCCAAAAGAGGTACTTTCTAATCTTAATCCTACACTTGTTGATAATGTTAATCTTGAGTCTCAATAGTCCCAATATCATCTTCCATCCCGTTCTAATTGTGGCATACAGCCTGTCATATATGAATCTGAACTTAAAGCCAATGCTAGATTTCCCAATAGTGATTATGTGTCTTCCCAAAAGTTGTCCAAGTCATATACGTCCTATGTATTGCAGTTATCATCTGTCTCTATTCCTAGTAAAATGTAGGAAATTTAGCAAATGATAGATGTACTAAGCTATGGTAGATGAAACAGCAACAGTTGAAAAGAATGCTACTTGGGAACTTGTGCTTCTATCTAAAGGGAAGAAAACGGTGGGATGTAGATGGATTTTTAGCATCAAACATAAGGCAAATGAAACCATTGAAAGGTACAAAGCCCGATTAGTTACAAGATAGTATACACAACCTTATGATGTCGATTATTAAGACACTTTTGCACTGGTTCCAAGCTTAATACAGTGGGAGTACTCTTGTCATTGGTGGTCAATCGGGATTGGCCACTTCTTCAGTTTTATGTAAAGAATAATTTCTTACATGGAGATCTTACAGAAGAAGTATATATGGATCCTCCTCCATGTATAAAGAAGTACTCAAATGCTACGATGGTTTGCAAACTCAAAAAGGCATTGTATGGGTTGAAGCAATCTCTAAAAGCTTGGTTTGGTAAATTTGTCAAGTCAATGAAGAATTTCGGTTATAAACAAAACAACTCAGATCACACTTTATTTTTGAACACCAAAATGGTAAATTTCTTTTTTGATTATTTATGTTGATGATATGGTGGTGACAGATGATGATCAAGATGAGATTGATGGCTTGAAATGACACTTGGCTTCAGAATTCGAAATGAAACAGCTTGGTGACTTAAAGTACTTTTTTAGGATTGAAATAGCCCGATTGAATAACTTTATTTTCTTGTCTCAACGAAAATACGTTCTTGATTTATTAACTGAAACTTGAATTCTTAGATGTAAGCCCGTCAATGAGCAAAATCATAAGTTGTTTCATTGTTTAGATGCAAATTCTACTGAGAAAAGGAGGTACCAAAGACTTGTGGGAGAATTAATTTATCTGTCTCAATATTAGGTCAGATATTGCTTATGCGGTATGTGTAGTGAGTCAGTTTATACACGATCCTTGTAAACCTCACATGGATACCGTGGAACGCATATTAAGGTATTTAAAGCCTGTTTTGGGTAAATGGTATTATTCACCATTCATAATCACCTGAAGGTAGAAGGCTATACTGATGCTGATTTGGCAGGTTCAACAGATAATAGAAAATTTATTTCAAGGTACTTTACTTTTGTAGGGGGAACCTTGTGACCTGGAGAAGTAAAAAGCAGCCAGTAGTAACGAGGTCTAGTACAGTGGCATGACTTTTGGAGTATGTGAATTATTATGGTTAAGAAACTTATTTAGGGATTTAGGTGTTAACTCTAAGGATGCAATGAAGTCGTATTGTGATAACACTTCAGCTATGGAAATTGCCTCATAATCTGGTTCAACACGATCGAACAAAGTACGTAAAGGTTAACAGACATTTCTTCAAAGAGAAACTTGAAGCTAGGATTATTTTATTTCCTTTTGTAAAGTCTAAAGACCAACTAGTTGATGTACTTACTAAAGTCGTAGCCAGCAAAGCATTTGATGACTCTCTAGGCAAGTTAGGCATGTGTGATATCCATGCTCTAACTTGAAAGGTAGTGTAAGAATTATAGGATTAAATTGGGCAATATTCTTAGTCGATGATTGTTTTTATTCTCAATTATGACTACTAGGTTAATTAGCTTAATTAGTGTGTTTAATTATAGCTTGATTGTATAGTTGACATTTGACTTATTTGATTAGGATTTGATTAGCTTAATCATAGCTTAATGATTAAATAGCTTGATTGTAGGATGATTTATTTCCTTTTGTATTTTCTTTCTTGATTCTTTCCTTGTAAATGATCATTGTATGTATTCTATATATTGTAGAAATGTAATGAATAAAACTATCAAAAAATTGTTTCACAATTGTGTTATTTTGATATTGATGAGGCTGAATTCCTACCATTTCTAATTTTGTAACACTTCCTTGGATTTTCGGCATATAGGAGCCTCTTGGATTGTTATATTACACAACCAAGTAAAATCACATTAGCACATGAGTTGTGGAAACAACATAAATCTTTCATAATATATAAGTATAATTGCTTTTAATTATTCTTCAAAGTATCTGAAATCTATTTAATATTTTCTCCTATATATCCTATCAATATCGATATTTTGTTCAACACTTTGATAAAATGAAACCGTAATATTTCCATTAGTGCCGATCTATACTTGTCAAAGGGTAGGATCAACGTTTTTTACTAATAAATTCTCTAATGCCATCACCAACAATAGACATTGATCGGTTTATCTTTTCAAGATTATTATATGTGAGAACCCAATCACAAGACTATAGGCATTGCAAGATACAATATAATCATTTGGTTAGTTTTTAGCGTTTTCTCACAGCTTTGTTATTTTTTGAAAAGTCTTGAGTAAGCGTGAAAAGTTTGATGGGTGAGAACAAGACAATTTTGGAGTGTTGGTATTTATAGGTATCAATAAAAAGTCGGAGACAATCCATAATGTCATGAAATCCTCCTATAAATCTTGATCTCAATCTAATACCACTAGACAATTTGTTACCTCTTGAAAATCCGAATCCAATACCACAAGATATTATGGACTTTTTTAAAAAATCTTAAAAGTCCTAATCGAATACTATCAAACTTATCTAACTTATTAGAAGTCTCAATTCAATACTACTAGACTTTTACTTCCCAAATTTATCTATTAAAATCTCAATCCAATATACCCTCTTAATATGATTGTTAGATAGTATAACATTATTCATTTAGTAAACACACCCGTTTTGAGATCGGATAAAAAAAAAGTTGGACTTAGGATATATGGAAATAAATCCAAAACCTGAAAATCATCCAACTGAAAATCCAATCTAAATCCTAATATGAAAGCCCAATCCAATTCGATTTTTCGGATTGAAAAAAGAAAAAAAAACCCGTTTCGGATACAAATGGTCCAAATCATGTCCAATTGAGACCATTTGTGTTGTAAAGAAATTTGGGTCTGAATTGTACCAAGTTTGCCCTCTTCTCGTTCATCTAAGGTGCGTTTGGTACAGAGATGGGACATGACAAGATGAGAATGGACAGGACAGGACTGGACTGGACTGAACTGGATATGTTGTTCTATGTTATGTTTGGAAGGCCTGGACAGAACTATAAACTATACTGTTATGCGTTTGGTATGGCTGAGATAGGACGGAACAAGAGATTCAAATGACCAGAGTACCATTCTTATATATATATAACATGTCATAGGACAAGTTGTGGACAAGTTGTCCTAAGGTCTTGGGTGGAACAATTTTTTGTGATTTTTGTCCCACCTTATCCAGTCATGTCCAGTCCTGTCCCGTCCCGTCCCAAGCTAAGAATACACCAAACGTGGAACAAAAACAAACTGTCCCACATTGTCCCGTCATTTGCACCAAACGTACCCATATACGACTAAAGGTCGATGCTAACGGTGTCGTTTTAGAGCACGTTCCCAGAAAAATAAAAATAAAGAGAGATAAAAATATGGTTAGGAGATAGAGAGTAAAAGAAGAGAATGTCGACGGTGTACGTGTTAGAACCGCCGACGAAGGGAAAAGTGATAGTGAAGACGACGTACGGACCACTGGACATCGAGTTCTGGCCCAAGGAGGCCCCAAAAGCTGTGAGAAACTTTGTTCAGCTTTGTCTCGAAGGCTATTTCGCCAACACCATCTTCCACCGCATCATCAAAGGTTTCCTCGTCCAGGGCGGCGACCCCACTGGTTCCGGCACAGGTTCCTCTTTTACTTCCATATGTTTCTTCTGCTTTTTTGTATTCTAATTAATAGTATTAGCTATGAATTTTTCAACTTCGACCGAATTCGCTGACGAAAATTCGAGTCTGAAATCTGAATAGTGAATTTCGTTTTCAGAGTTACTATTAGAATTCAACCTTGCTATGTAAAATTTGTAGGTCTGCTCAGTTTCAAAAGAATAATGAACTCTTTTACCAGTAATTATTTTTTGAATTATCATACTGGAACTTATTGATTGTACCTTAAAAATTAAGTGACTTTCTGCAATTAGCATTTTGTAGTCAGATGTTAACTGTAAAATACGTTGTCATCTTTGTATTTTAGATTTTTTGTTTGTTTATTCACGTATTGAAAATCGATTCTGGTAGGAGGGGAGAGTATATATGGAGGTGAGTTTGCTGATGAGTTCCATTCGCGTATAAGATTCAATCACAGAGGGTTGGTTGCGTGTGCAAATGCCGGCACCCCTCACTCCAATGGCAGTCAGTTTTTTATATCTTTGGATAGATGCGATTGGCTTGATAAGAAGAATACTATTTTTGGCAAGGTAATGCCTATTTTCGTTTCAAAAATTATTTTTGCTAGCTATTTTTAGTAGGGGCAGAACTCATTTCTTTTGTTCTCAGGTGACTGGGGATTCGATATATAATCTTTTGAGGATAGGGGAGGTTGACACTGATAAGAGTGACCGGCCATTGGATCCACCCCCAAAAGTAGTCTCAGTTGAGGTACGCACCACTGTGTATTTATATTTTGGATGAATAGCAATTCGTGAAAGTTCTTAGGCTTGAACGTGATGGAAACTGTGTCATTGATTATATAAAAGGATTGTAACTTTAATACAAAGCATATTATTAATATTACCAAAAACTTACTGCTCATTTAACTTTGTATATTACAGTGTCTGTGAGTTAAGCTGTCAATATGTTTCTTCTACTTTCCTCTTGTATCAGTTTATATGATCTCTCATTCTCTTAAATCACTATAGCCGTGAATTACAAGGAAAGGTTTACTAGAAAGCTTTATTCTTGGATTTGTTGTTCTAGGTATTATGGAACCCTTTTGAAGATATTGTTCCAAGGGCACTTCCGAGGCCTTCAATCCAAGCCACAACTGAGACTGAGAATAAAGATACAAAGAAGAAAACTGTGAAGTAAGTTTCTTTCACCAACTTGGAACATCGTCTTTTTGGGAATGAACGAAAAGAAAAATTTTAATATTGTGTTTTCCTCATTCGCATTCTTTAAGGTGTGTGTGTTATATTTGCTTAATTCAGAAAGCTTAATTTGCTTTCGTTTGGAGAAGAAGCTGAAGAAGAGGAGAAGGAATTGGCTGCGGTAAAGCAAAAGATCAAGAGTAGTCATGATGTTTTGGATGATCCCCGTCTTCTAAAGGAAGACAAAGGATTGGTAATAATCGTGTCTCAGCTAACTGTCCTCTTTTTATGATTAAATAATTGTAGGGCATGCTCCATCACAAACTTGCAATTGTAGGTCTAGTTTCATAATTTTTATAAACGCATCCCATTCCTTGAAATTTCACTTGGTTCAGCAAAATTTCAATATGCTAACTAAGTAATTTCACTTTTAAAATGGATTTTATTCCTAAATGTTAAGAATGGGTGTTATTTGTCATAGTATCATACACACGTTGGTATGATAAAACATTCATGATTTTGGTCATATTCTAAAATCAATTGTGATTATGGACTTATTATTTCAGTAAATTCATTTATGCAGTCTGGAGACAAAACAATAAAGGATGTGCAATTATCTGTACGAGAAGCTCTAAGCTCAAAGAAAGAAGAGCAACAGAAAGGTTTTCAATCTAAATTTACTGATTCCCTTGATCATAGCGATGATGATGAGGCCAACTTTGATGCAAGAATGCGTCAACAGATACTTAGGAGACGAAACGAGCAGGGAGATGCCCCACCTAAGCAAAAGCAGCACGATGGTACCTGAAATATCTCTGAAAATTTTCAGTTATCAAATTCTAATGCTATAGACATTCAAACTGGAACAATTCGTTATTTCTGACTAGTGACTATACACAAAATTAATTTACTGATACTCGTATATATGGTTGCCAAAGTTAACCCTTTCTAAAATATCATTAAATTATAATTTGCGGAAAGAGTATAAAAGAATGTAAGAGTAATCATGAAAACGAAAAACATTGAATTATAATCTCACATTCCCTTGCACACATTTACTTTAAGTTGGAAACATCGTTGAAATTAGAGATTTGTTAAAAACGACAGTTTGGAAAATGAATTTGACTCTTAGTTGCTCATCGCATTAATAAAACAAATAAAGTATAACAGAGAACCACTCATGGAATAGTTAAATATACACGATGCTAGTTTTCTTCATTGAAGACTGAAGCATGGTGCTGATGCTATTACAGCATGGAGAAAAGCTGTTGTGTGGATAGAGAATTCCTGCTATTTAGTGAAACCTCAATTTTAATTAATATTGTACTTCATAATTTTGTATAACCATTTTGCCGAATGAGTTTGCTTATTAATTACCTCTGGTAGACAAATCAATACCATAACTTAGTTATTATTCATTAATACTTGAAACGTGTGGGGGTTCCCAACACTAATTACTGAGTGACAAGCTACATATTAAAAGATAGACCAATTTTTCGATATTAAATCTTTGTGTATTGAAAATTTATTTTATTAATTTAATATTCATTGTATTCACTTTTTAGTTTACATCCTCCTTCCTCGTCATAACTACTTTATGATTGCCTTAGATGTTAATGTGAATTGTCACTGATTATATATTATTTCTACAGGAAGCTCTATCCCAAAGAAATGGGACGTGCCTGCTCCAAGGTGAAGATAAATGATTTTTTTATATATATTTTTTGGTTTTGTATCATTGAAGGTTTCATGGTTTGCTCTTTTTTTTCTTGGAATGTTGATGTAGTTTGAAAAATAGAATTTCTGAAACTAAGTGATTGGAAGGAAAATTGAGAGGAAGAGAAGATCAAAGGAGTAAATTCATAAGATGAAAGTGAATAAAAATAAGAATAAGATGGGGGAAAAGATCATACACAAACTAAGGTTTAGAAATTAGAGATAAATGAGAGATAGCAGCTCTTCAATTATATAATTTCAGCAAAATACAGCGCCATTTTACTATTTTTTGAAACTTTATATTAAACCCTAAACACAAATAAAAAACCCTAACTTGATACTTAATGTTGGTAAGGTCTAAAATCACATAAAGTTGCTTTAAATACATTTAAAGTAGGCCCAAATTCATATATGATATTTTGCCTGAAGTTTTTTTGCAAAATAGTGAGTAGTAGAAATTAGAAACTACTTACATTTATAAGAACCCAAGAAACAAAATAAAAGCTTTCAATTCTTTCACTTTTCTATGTTAATAAACAGGTTTGTATTATAAATGAATTTTATGGAAACTATTTGATATGCCAACATGGATACGAATACTTGTAGTCTGCTGTTGTACTCACACAAGTCTAGTCTTTTATAATGTAGACTTGGAGGTTAAAAAATTTATTCAAGAAAAATATGGAAGGTTAGCAATCTAATTTATTATTTGATCTGTGGACATTATCACTTCTGCACATGTTTCCTCCTTCCATATGCTGGTCAGTTATCTTTCCCCTCAGATTGACAGGTTCCCTCACCTTGGTTTAAACATTCAAAACTTGATAATATTGTTATTTTGTTCTCACTAGGCCCAGCGCTGAAAGCATTGATGATGACCAACCAAGGGTGGAAAAGTTGTCCTTGAAGAAAAAGGGGATAGGGTCAGAAGCCAGAGCTGAACGCATGAGTAATGCAGATGCAGACATACATCTCCTGGGTGAGGCTGAACGAGGAAGACTATTGCAGAAACAGAAGAAGCGAAGGCTTCAAGGACGTGAAGATGAAGTATGTTATAATATTATTGTGCATGTGTGCATCCTTGTTTTCGCCCCTCATATTTAAAAACTTCATAAAATTAAAAGTTAAAGGTTAAATATGCCAAACTAAGTACTTGATCTGGGTGGTGAGAAATTAGTGGGAAGAAAATGGATATAATGAATAGTTAATCATCAATCTTATATGTGTACCTATATGTAAACATACTTCTATTTATAAGTGATATTTACATTTTTTTTTACCTTTTTATTTTATTTTATTTTCTCTTGTAACCTTCTTTGCTACTATCAGGTTTTAGCAAAGCTTGAAAAGTTTAAAAATGCCATTGCTGCAAAACCAAATGCCTCAAGCAGCAATACCGGAGGCGGCGAAGATGAGGATGTGTCTGACTGGAAAGCAGTTGAGTTAAAGTTTGCACGTGAGAAGGTAGACTTCTTTTATTTCTGTTATCTCTACATTGCCTATTTAAATTCTGTTAATTTCTTGAAAATATTCCTACCAATTAAATGCACAATCATTTTACTGGTTTAGCTACTATACATGATTCGTATATTTAATGGATAGTTATGTGAGGGGTCAAATATTTGATTTTTGTAGAAACTTATATTAGAATCCAATGATTAGTAACTACACTCGTAACTATACAGATTTTGTACAGTAGTTTGACCCTCACTTTACAGTGAGTATACCAGTCCTACAAATTAAAATAGTTTCTTTTTGAGCATGAGTCCATGACTAAAGAAACTGATTCTGTTTGGCAGCCAGATAACTACCTCATCAGACCTAACCTTTTCTATGAATCATCGTACAGGATAACATGTCACGTAAGGATGACCCAAATGACTATGTTGTACACGATCCTCTCTTGGAGAAGGGGAAAGAAAAGTTTAATCGGATGCAAGCAAAGCAAAAGCGACAGGAACGGGAATGGGCTGGGAAATCTCTTACTTGATTTATTTAGGCAAACTTATATGAGTTTCTGAACATTAAAAAAGGCTGAATGAAACTGATGGTTGATTCACATAACAATTTGCTCAAGTCGATAAAAACAGGGGAGCTTGATTTATATAGATAGAGGTTTATTCTACCCTGAGTGCACATCTGTAGCAACACGAGGCAAGTCTGCAGCTACACCTCGCAATAGTCTTTCGGTATGGTACATTTTACTCTACCATTTTCGATTTATGCATGTTTAGAATGGACCGAGTTCAACACCGCTGTACATACTTCATGTATTACAATAGGTCTACAATACCAATTCATTCAATGAATGTGAATGTTTTTTGGAATATTGCCGACTTCATTAACTAAATTTTGAAAAATTCAAACATTGGACATGGAAATTGCTATCAAGTAGAAGAGAGCCATTTTTTTCCAGTGTTAGCTTTGAACATGAATCAGAAATCATTTTACTGCAGACTTGGTGTTCAATGGTCAAGCTATTTGAATTTTAGGTAGACAATTAAGCGATTTGTAGAAAAGCACATACCTGTGCAGGTTGCGTCTAATTATATAGAATTCACGATTGACCCCGGAGTCTTTTTTAGTAGACTGGTAGAATCACCGAAATATGACCATTAATATATATATATATATAGAGAGAGAGAGAGTCAGGTCAGGTCGGTCCTTATATTTTTGTAGGTTTTTAGAATTTTAACCGGTTTAAATTAGTGGAAGTTTTTTTTTTTTTTTACTTATTCTAATCCTTTGGAATTCTAATTTCTAAGGATCTAAGGATCTGATATAAAAATTTCATATTCGAATATATATAGTTTTTCTATTATCAGTTCGAACTGATATTTCGAACTGATATAAAATATATCGGTTCTTTATATGTGAGTTATTGGATTTAAATGCTTTGATTTGATTACATGCATATGTCAAAGCATTTTTTAAATCCAATGATTCATATTTAAGGAACTGATATATCTTATATCAATTTGAATCAGGAATGGAATATATATATAGTGGTTTTTTAGTCCCTGCGCACCGACATAAGTTATATCATTACGTTGTATATGGACTATTAGATTATGGAGAAGTTTTGATAAGTGTATATACTTTGAGTCAAAACATGTAAATCTAATGATCCAGATCTAAAGTACCTAAATTAAGATTTGAAAATTTCTAATACATATAATATATATTTCTGGATTACTCTTATATTATAAATAGAAAAGAGAGCTGGAAGTCTGGAAGTAGAGCACATGGATTACACATGGTGTTTCTTTTTCTTTTTTATAATTTCAATTTTTCTGCGCAAGGCAGGTAAAGTGCACGCAATCACGTAGTCAAAAAGGCAGCGTATTATGTTGAAATCTGCTGCATTGAGGAGGCAATCAAGTCGTGAAATAATAATAAATCACTTTAGTAGCCAAATTGTGTATGGAAACAGAGAGTGATATATTGAAAAAATCACAAGAATTGTTATCAATAAACTGATATAACTTTAATTAATCGACACTAATTTGTAGTACATATGATGATGGAGGTTTAAGTTGATCCTTGCCGTGTCGTGTAGCCGTGTAGGAGATAATTAGTGAAATTATTAATTTTTATTTTCCCCATTTCAATAAAATTCAGTTTGGATGACTTCTGTAAATTTGTCACTTCCCCGTAAAGTATATTATATATTCTCTTTTGCCTTGTTTTTCCATTAAATGTATTAAAACGCATGTAAACTCGCTTTGCCAGCGCAAAAGAACCATCATTTTCAACGAATTCCTCGACAAGATCACTTGCAATGACTTCTTTTCAAATTACAACAATCACAAAATTTTCTCAAGTAGTAGAACTAATTTACCCTCAACGGTAATTCTCTAGTGTGGAATCCCAAATATAAGTTAATCCTCTTGCCCGATATGGACAATCAAGACTTCTTGTATATATAAATTATTTAAGGATTCTATATAAACTGATGCACTGATTTTAAAATATAATTTAGTTAATGACGAGTTAAATCACATCGGCTAAATACCAAGTCACTGTCCTACACCTACCGCCACCTCCCAGTCCCCACACCATCTATATACTCTCTCCTGTGTCGTGTTCACACTTGCCACACCGTTTTTCTTTTTTTTTATCCATTCTAACATTTCAACTTAATTGTGGTTTTTAAAACCGCCCGTGGAGGCGTGGATTAGGTGTCACCCAATCGTATCATCCTTTAGATGTTCGATTTCAAGGAGAAAATGGTAAAAAATTAAAGAATTTTTAACGGGTTGCAACATCCCAATGAGAGTTTAGTACCCAAGTTTTTTCCTGAAAAATATATCAAAACCCCGACTTTTCTTCGTGTAATTTCAATGTCTAGATACATCAAAGTCACCAATTAATAAGTGAGACTTCATGAAAGTTGATAGATTGCCGTAACATGGTAGAATAAGCCTGTCATATAAATACAATTGAAAAACTCTCAGCAATTATTATAATTGTCAATCTCCGCGTTCACACATGGATAATGGATTTCCCAATGTTTAAAAGTCTGTTGTTTCTTGTTCACACTCGACAAAAAAGCCAAATCCGACGACTTTTTTTTTTTTTTGTTTAATTTTTCTTTATTACCATCTTTGTTTAAAGGTCCTATATCAAACTCTTTATCTTCTAATTCTCTGTTCCCAAAATCAAACTTGTAAAAGAAAAACTTGTCTACATCAATTGTGCGACTTGCTCCACACTATTCATCAAATGAACGAGACCTCCACCACCACCACCGCTACCGTTGCTGCTGCTGCCGCCAGAAAACGACGCCGAAAAGATGGGAAATACAGCAGTAAAGATGAAGACGACAACAAATCATCATTTCATGAAGAAGAAGACGACGAAGAAGGAGAAGGAAGGAAGAAGAAAGATTTAAAGGGTATTCTCACTTCGTTGTTGTTGTTAGAAGAGCAAGAGAAGGGTGATCAAGAAGAGCAAAACAGAGGTTCATCAGAGAACAAATCAATGTTCGATGACAATCACAGGAAGAAGACAAGAACCATGTTGGATTACTATTCAGATCTTCAAGATTACTACACAGAAGTCGAAGACAATGATCGGATAATAAAGAGGAAGAAGTCACGCGTCCTCGCTGCTTCAGTTGCCACCATCACCGCCGTTGCTGATTCCCAATCGGAAGAAAAAGGAAAAACAGCCAAACCCGGAGGAAATCCCGGGTCGGGTCAGCACAGGAGGTTGTGGGTCAAGGACCGGTCAAAGGCTTGGTGGGACGAATGTAACAGACCCGATTACCCAGAAGAAGAATTCAAGAAATGGTTTAGAATGAGTAGGCAGACTTTTGACACAATATGTGAAGAATTGAATTCTGTTATTGCCAAGGAAGACACAACACTGAGAACTGCCATTCCTGTGAGACAGAGAGTAGCTGTTTGTATCTGGAGACTAGCCACTGGTGAGCCACTCAGACTTGTCTCGAAACGCTTCGGTTTAGGCATTTCAACATGTCACAAACTGGTTCTTGAAGTCTGTACAGCTATTAGGAGTGTGTTGATGCCAAAGTACTTGCAATGGCCAGATGGGGATTCATTGAGGCAGGTTAAAGAGGATTTCAAATCCGCTTCTGGGATACCTGATGTTGTTGGTTCTATGTACACTACTCACATTCCAATTATAGCTCCTAAAGTCAGTGTTGCAGCTTATTTCAACAAGCGACACACTGAGAGGAACCAGAAGACTTCGTATTCGATAACAGTACAAGGAGTTGTGGATCCAAATGGGGTTTTCACTGATGTCTGCATTGGTTGGCCTGGTTCAATGCCTGATGATCAGGTGTTGGAGAAGTCTGCTTTGCATCAGAGAGCTAGTGGGGGTCTTTTGAAGGGTTTGTGGATTGTTGGTGGTTCTGGTTATCCATTGATGGACTGGGTTCTGGTGCCTTACACTCAACAGCATTTGACATGGACTCAACATGCTTTCAATGAGAAGATTGGAGAGATTCAAAGGGTTGCTAAGGATGCATTCGCGAGGCTGAAAGGGCGTTGGAGTTGTTTGCAGAAGAGAACAGAGGTTAAATTACAGGACTTGCCGGTTGTTCTCGGAGCATGCTGTGTGCTGCATAACATTTGTGAGATGAAGAATGAGGATATGGATCCAGACTTGACATTTGATCTGGTTGATGATGAGATGATCCCGGAAATCGCCCTCAGATCGACCAACTCGCTCAAGGCTAGAGACTCCATTGCTCATAATCTATTGCACCATGGACTTGCAGGCACTGCTTTTCTATAGATGCAACATTTTGTTTCTTTTATATATATAAGGATTATAGTAACTTATTATAGCTGTGTTACTAGCAGTAACCTATATTCATCACAATTTGTTTGAGGGGCTGTGTAAGAGAAAAAGAAGTGTATTTGCCCCTCTCACAAATTGATGATTTTTATAGTCTTTAATTATTATTATTTTTATTTTTATTTTATTTTTTTAAAGTTATACACAAAGATCCACAAGCGCTAGGTTCCATACTCAGCTAGAAATAAGTTAATGAAGTTAAACAGTGTGATATTCTTTTGTATTAACATTCTTTTTGTAACTTGTTTGTAACTTGTAAGCTTAAGAGTATATAAGTTTGCACTTTAAAAATCATTGTTTAATTAATGATTATGTAATTTCTTAGCTTGCATTGTGGTTTGTACTCCTTCAAGTTTTTGTTTTATATATATATTCCTTCATCTGTATCTACAAAAATCAAGTCTAGGCATAGAAATATTATTAAGATATTTGCTCCAGGCAGGCTATTGGTGGGGTGATTATCTTAATCATGTACATATGTATCTCTTTCACACACAAGATCCAAAGATGACTGATAAAAATGGTTTCTTCACAGTATTTTAATACAAGGAAGATAGAATTGTCAGTTTAAATATTTATACACCTAGTTTCGTGTATGATGTGATGACAGTGATGTTATACATATATTTGATTATGAAATCCAAATGAATGAAAAAAGAGAAATGTGTGAAGTGTGAACTCATCAATTCTATGTTTTTTTTTTAAATAATAATAATAAGCAAAATTTACACACACGCCCATTTCCCCATCTAGACAATTTCTTCCTTTGGGCATTCACACTTCAGATCTTACTTGCAAAGGCATTGATTGACCTTCACTTTGTATGCATCTAAAATACATAAATAAATCAAAAACCTTGCCTCAAACTGAGTAAAACAGGCCATATTTGATTATAAGTCTTGCCTCAAACTGAGTCAATTTTCATGCCACATCAACCCTAGCTCAAGCTGGAAACACCCTCCCACTATTAACTTCCTATTAACAGTATCATCATGAGCATCGCCTGCTTGAGATTTTGGTGGCCTTTACATTTTTATTTATTATATATATATATAAAAGAACTCTAAACTGTCATAAAATCATATTTAGCAAAGAGAAATTTTCACTATTCAAAAATTCCTAAGAGTTAAGTGACACTAAAACTAATTGGAGAAGATGTTCAAATAAATTTTAGCTACTCTTCATATAGACATTAAAACTTTATATGTCGCCAGTATCTCAACAAAATAAAATTATACCTAATCACTTTGTAAGAATTCTATCCATGTAGTTAAAAACGTGAATGAAAATAATTGTAATTTAATATAATAAATGAGGATAGCCTCACCCTATGCCATTTACATTCACAATAAAGTTGTTCATTCCACTGTTTTTGAGGAACGAGCATTCTTGGAAATCCCCTTTCTGGTATATTTACCAGTTAAACAATTGTGTAAGGGTGGAAAATTGGAAAAAAAAAATGAATAAGCAAACCACCCAAACCTGATTTCCATACGAGAAGACAAATCCATTTGCTCACTGATTGGATCCACAGCTCAGCTCAGCTAAACTTTGTAGTTCAAAGTGGGAATGCCTGTTTTCATATCAGAGCAATTCTAAGACAACTGTGATTGATTGTCATCCCGACATGCACTTGTACTTAGTGGGAGATCCCATTTTGTTGCTCATCGCCATCAGATGGAAGACGGAACGGAAATTGTGCAAATCGGATCCTCAATACAGGAGATTTTAGTTTTTTATCATCAAAGTTGTAACCTACAGAAAAATCCCACATTTCACAGCTTATTACATGATGTATTTCCCTGAAAAAAATCAGTTGATGGAACACTTTTAACATTTTCAATTTGATAACTGAGATTAGTGCCAACAGCTCAGCACGTCAACCAATAGCAATTTTCTTTCCGTATAAATAGAAATTCCTAAAAAGTAAATTAATCCATTGTGTTAATGCCTTGTGTTATCATCAATACTAAATCATATAGTCAAAGCAAAACACGAAGGCACTTAATACATCTCATCGATAATAGTCTCCAAAAGAAAAGATACAAAATACTAAAAAAAAAATCCCCACAAAATGAGGTAAGCAGTAAACTATAAATTTAACAGAGACTTTTGTATGTAGTTTACCTTGAAGAGCTTCCATAGCAGTCAGAGCACACTTTGAGTCAACAAACTCCACGAAGCACAAAACCATAGCCCTGTCTCCTCTCTGCAACACATTTAGTTATGAAAAAAATAAAGATAAAACCATGAAAACATAAATCCCGGAGAATTGAACGGCAATTTACCTCCTGATACAAAACCCAGGGACAAATCAAATGGCTTGTAAGTAATAAATGAGTGGGACCAAATAGAGCAAATTGGCAATAAAATTTCCATACTGCCACTTGAAAATGTTTTTTTTTTTTACACGAAACAAATGTTGAAAAAGGTTTTTCAGGTCATGTTGAGTAAAATTATGATACTACAAACAGAGAGCAAAATGTTAACAATCAAAATTACAGTTACTTAAAATCAAAGTCAAGCAATCATCTCTAAGTCCAGAACAAGTTAATGGTTTCATTAAACATGAAAAACATTCTCAATCATTATTCACAACAAGCAAGTGATTAAGGCATTTCTTGCTACAACACTGTAAACCACAACATAATTGAATATATTTAGTAGACTTACATGTCTGGGCTCCTTGTGAACAACTCTGATATCCTTATAGCCAATAAATGGACGGAAAAGATCTGTGATTATATATTAAGGATTGAAAGATAGAACAAAGGTAGTACAATCAATTCATTTTCAAGAACAGTCTATTTTCTTTTCATATAAGATCAGAAGGTACATATCTTGTGATATGACAGAGCCATTGTTCAAAATATAATGACAAAACTGAAATCTTCATTTGAAAACTCTTATATTATACGCAATTATGTTTACAATTCAAAGCAGTGTCGACTTAATGACCCACAAAAACAAAAGGATACGGCCTACTTCTCTTCTAGTACAGTCAGTTGGGAGCCCATCAACGAACAGAATGTTTGATTCTCCTTTTATGACTGGGGAACCACCAACAATTCTCACCGAGCTGGGGATTTCATTAAGTTGATCAGGAATCACTGGACTAATGCCTAAAGCGGCATCCTGTCTTCGGCCTATTAAACCTGGATCTTGTAGAGAAGGTGAGTAGCCCTGTACACTAGCTCCACCTATGACTCCAGCATAGCCAAGTTCAGGATGAGCTCGAATACCTGCAGCTTTATCCAAGTCATAATATTCCCCAGGCTGCACTGGATTTATCTGAAAGTATGATCCCAGAAGTGTAGAAAAGAAAACCTTAGAACATGCCGTATCTATTATAACTAAAAGTTGCTCAGCAGTGAAGTTCTTACCTCTCTATGTGGAAAATCAGAAGAAGCATTCTGCAAATGAGTAGTGCCCAGAGGTTGACGAGATGACAACAAAGTATCCTCAGATGTCAAGTAGCCAGCAAAGCTAGACCTTGCGACACTGGCTGTTACAATAAGCGTTACCAATTGAGTAAACATGCGCTAAAATCAATTCTAATCCAAATAAAATATCATAGAAAGAAAAATAATCCAGATATCATGGAACCAATATAGGTTGTCTAAGGATTTCATATTTGAATTTTCGTAGATTAAAGTATAAACGGTAGTAATCTTTATTGCTAATCTGCTGTTCCTTTACTCACATTCAGCTTATGATTGGAAGGCACAGATCTTTCTTTCCAGTAACATGGGAAAAGCACTGTCTCCCATGATGCAATCTTCTAGATACATGCCCTAAAAGTTATAATTAGTGCTAAGGCATCATAGCTTCAATTGACCAGCTAAAAAAGCTTGGAGAAGTTCATTGTCACCCTAAAAGAGATGATATTCAATTAACATTTAATGGCCCTAAAACAGGATTCTAGCGTGAGTGATCAGGATACAGTTGATTCTAGCACTCAAATCGCAAAATGGCTTTCTAGTGGATGGATGCCAGCTATTTCAAAAGCATAACAATTCCCAGGTATGCTGATTTCTAAAATTCTATAAACCTAACAATTATAGCCTAAAATTCTTAAACTGTCGATTATAATCATAACAGGATTAGTACATAATTGCGATTATAGTACATGGTCGGGTCGATATCAAATAATTAAACCATCAAACAGCAACACCTCGTGACAACGTTTATGGTTGTAGGTTTTCACTTCAATATTCCTACATTTTCTCAGTAACAAAACAAAGCGATAGAAAGTAGAGGACTGCTGTGTTGCTCGTTTTTTGAACTGTTGTTGAGTTACAAAAATGAAGACAGGGAAGAGAAAAAAGTACCTCTATCGGAGGAAGCATCGTATCTATGGTATTGATCAGCCATGGTTTTGATCTGTTTCAGCACCTCTCAATTCAATTCAATGGTTGAATTCGTTGCAGTTTGTGTTTCCTCTGGGTCTCTGCTCTTTTTTTAATTCAATTATTCGGATTCTGCTTTAGCTTTAAAATGGTGTTCTTCATTCACAATTTTTTTTTTTTTTTTTTTTATATTTGACAGACGAGTAACGTGTCGCGATAGTCACTCACTGAGTTGACTCGTGACGTGTTAGGGCACGTCACAACTCGTAATGGGCCTGACCCAATTTGGACTCCGATCCAACTCCTGAAAATTTCATTAAAACGCTAATGGGATAATGGGGTGGCCCAAACCAGAAGCCTGCAGTTTCGTTAGTATTTTTTTTTTTTTTTTTTTTTGCTACTCCTTGTGAAATGCAAAATATGACGAGGAATAAAAGTACTAATGTATGAATCTAAAAATAAGTCTATCGTGTTTTTATATAAAAGAAAAATCGTTCCTTTCGTAATTTTAATGAAAGATAAAATTCTATTGATAAAAATTAAAAGTATAATGTAAATAGATATTTAATAGATTGTAGTAATTGACCTCTCACTAAAAAATTGTGTAAAATGAAAAGCTTCAATCGCCTCGACTTGTCTTGAAAATGAAAATTGATTTAGGATCCGTCTTGTAAGCGTTTTTCAAATGTTATTTTTCAAAAATAACAATGAAAATGAAAACAGTGTTTTTTGTTTCAGTTTCGAATTCTGAAAAACACGTCTAGTAAGATATACTAATAACTGTATTTTGAAAATGAAAACAAAAAAAACGCGTCTGTTAGGTTAACCGAAAACTATCTAAAATTGAAATATCAATTTTGGCATTTTGTTTAATATTATTACAATTATAAACAGATTGATTACATAATTAACCAGTATAATTGTATTGTAATTTTAAATTAAACAAAAGTAACACATCAAAAAATAATTCAAAAAAACATATCAAAAAATGAATTAATCAAAACTAAACTCTTAAATTATAAATAAATAAGTACAATATATTATAATATTATATATATTGTTTTATATATTATTATATTTTTTTATATTATATTATACTATAAATTATTAATAAATTACATTATATATTATATCATAATATATATAGTATTAATATCATACATATAATAATAAATATTATATATTAATAATTATAATGTATATATAGGGTACTTTGGTCATTTAAAAATCTTGTCTCGTCTTCTTCTAGCCAAATCAAATGCATAACGGTATAATTAGTTGTTTAAAAAATGATTTTTTTTATATAAAAAGATGAAAAACAAAAATAAAAACAAAAAATAAGTATTTTGTGTTTTTCAAATCTTATACTTTTAACACTGATTTTGTTTTTCATTTTTTTTTTCGAAAATAAAATGAAAAACGGTTAACAAACGCGTTTTCGAAATCTTTTTTGAAAAATAAAAACGAAAACAAACCGAAAAACAATTGCAGGACCGGGTCTTAGTCAACATTTATGTGTGGTCATTGCATGAGAATATAATTCATATATTATCATTTAAAGTACTCAAAATTACATATTTACATATTCACAACAAATACTAAAAAGTGTATAAAATCTACTATATCGTCGCATTGCATGATATAATTAATCTATATTCATTTTTTGAAGAAATGGTCTCCACTTGTTACGAGAAAAGATGTATTAATGAATTTAAGACATTGGAAAAAAATAATATAATTTAATGTTAAAGTTGTTTTAGATATTAAAAAGGCAAATTTTCATGGAAGCTAGCTGTACGTAAATACGTAATTTAGCATGATTTATTATTTCTAATAGGCTTAATTGTACAAACATTCCCTAAATTTAAATGAAATTACACTCATATGCAACATTTTCATTTATTGTACAAACATCCCCTGTAAGAAGTTGACCAACATGAAATGACGAATTTACCCTTACACAAAATTATCAATTCTAGTCCCTCTATTTTCTATAATAGCAGGTCAATCCCAAAAAACCTTTGACCTCTAATTAAAATTTAGTTTTTACATTCAATAAGTATTGAACCTCAAACCTTATAGTTGGAAAACACAACCCTTAACCAATTGAGCTACCCAAATACATTGATAGAAGTTTGTTAATTTAAATATATATATATATATATATATATATACCCAATTATATAATGTATATATGTATATGTATATAGTTATATATGTAAATATGTGTATATGTATATTGTTATATAATTATATTTTAAAGTTTAATTGACAAAATAATATAAATATGTTTATTTCCATAATTTTAACATATTTAAAATAATTATTTTCCGTATATATATATATATATATATATATATATAATGTATATGTATATATATATAGTTATATATGTAAATATGTGTATATGTATATAGATATATAATTATATTTTAAAGCTTAATTGACAAAATAATATAAATATGTTTCTTTCCATAATTTTAACATATTTAAAATAATTAAATTCTTTTTTTTTCATTTTAATAAATCTATTTTATTATTATTATTATTAAATATAATTTTAAAATAATTTAAATCTATTTATATTAAAATGAACTCATACATATAATATATATAATAAACTTATATTTAATAAAAAAATATGGATTTATTAAAATGAAAAAAAAAAGGAAATTAATTATTTTAAATATGTTAAAATTATGGAAAGAAACATATTTATATTATTTTATCAATTAAGCTTTAAAATATAATTATATAACTATATACATATACACATATTTACATATATAACTATATACATATACATATATACATTATATAACTGGGTATATATATATATATATATAAAAAAAAATTAACGAACTTCTATCGATGCATTTGGGTAGCTCAATTGGTTAAGGGTTATGTTTTCCAATTATAAGGTTTGAGGTTCAATACTTGTTGAATGCAAAAACTAAATTTTTAATTAAAGGTCAAAGGTTTTTTGGGATTGACTTGCTATTATAGAAAATTGAGGGACCATAATTGATAATTTTGTGTAAAGGTAAATTCGTCATTCCATGTTGGTCAACTTTTTACAGGGGATGTTTGTGCAATAAATGGAAAGGTTGCATATGAGTGCAATTTCATTTAAACTTAGGAGATGTTTGTGCAATTAAGCCTTTCTAATATACACTAAAATATGCACATCATCTCTTATTAGAGATAGCTATGTACCTCTTTTCTATACTTAGTGATTAATTGTTCGAGTCCACCGTACGTATTTTATAAGCATGTATGGGGATGGTTGTGCACCTCCCTTCTATACCCAGTGGTTAGGTGTTTGAACTCTACCATGCGTTTTTTATAAGTATGTGTGTGTGTGTGCTCTATCCTATTGTAAGAGTTGAGTCCATATGTAACATCCCCCCGATAGTGGAAGTAGTATATTGAATCGTTCTTGTAGAGTCTGATTAATCTCACCGGGTCCCGACAGTAATTGTATTTCAATATATATCAATATTTCTATTATCAGATCTTTGCATGTGAGTGATTGGATTTAAATGTTGTAACGGGTCAGGCTAAACCAACTTAAATTTATGACTTAAAAAATTTGACTTCAACATCTCAACACTCATGTACTCTTAATCTAAGAGTCGTAAATGCATTCAAATCTGAATCATTGAATTAAGAGCAAATGAATGATTAAGAGCACATGGATGGTTGAGATGTTGAAGTTAAAATTTTAAGTTATATATTAAATGGTATTTCTATTGTCAATTCGAACTAATATAAAATATATCAGTTTCTTACATTTGGGTCATTAGAATTAAAAGATGTTTTGACTAGTGCATACAGCCAAGTCAAAACATTTAAATCCAATGTTTTCTATTGTCAGTTCGAACAAATATAAAATATATCAGTTTCTTACATGTGGGTCACTGGATTTAAAAGATATTTTGACAAATGCACATAGCCAAGTCAAAGCATTTAAATGTAATGCTTTGACTTGGCTACATCTGTGCGTGTGTTTGTGTGTGTAGGGGGGTAAAGTAGTATTTCGAACCACTCTTGTAGAGTTTGATTAATTTCACCTGGTCCCGACAGTAGTTGTGATGAGAACAAGGTAGCTGCATCAAGTGATCTATTGCATGTTCCGGTTGAGCCAATAACAAGGGCAAGAGGTAGGAGATTCAAAGAAGCACTAATTGACCTAATTCAAGACACTTTGGCTGATTTTGAATTGTTGAAGTCTAAGAATAGCCCACATGAAGGCCAAACCTTAATTAATGTCATCAATGCAATTGATTGGGCCGAATAAGGAAGACTTGGGTATGTGGCACAAGCTATGAGAAGATTCAACTTTGGTTGATTTATTTCCTTTTAATTTCCAAAGAATAATAGTTGATTTGTTTCCCAAAATTAAGGGGTTGATTTGTTTCCAGATTTAGCTTTACAAATAGGGAGCAAGTCAATAGTTTCTTGATTTAGTTTTTCTTCGTTTGTAAGGCAATTATTGCCCGATTTAGTTTTCTGATTGTAAGGCTCTAATGGCCGAATTTTCTTGTTTCCTTTTAGGTTGGCTTGTAACCTTTCTTTTTGTTTAGGGTTTTAGTATATAAAGGAATGAAATTGGATGTAATTCGGCAAACTTGACTGAATAAAAAAAATAGTGAGAGTTCATCTCTTTTGGTTCTGAAATCTAGACTTATCACTCACATATCCTTCTTGTTCTTGAGTGTGGCATCTTCAACTTCTTGATACCGCTGGTTCTTACCTCCTTATAGGTAACGGGTCACGGTCCGATAACGTTCTTGTTTATAAACTTGGTTAGAAAACGATCCTTTGTTACCAAATATTGGTTTCGGGTCTCACTGCTCTTGGTAAGATTCATATCAAGTTGTATTTCAATATATATCAGTCTTTCTATTTTCAGTTCGAACTAGTAGAAGATATATCAGTTCCTTGCATGCGAGCCATTGGATTTAAATGCTGTAACATGTCAGGCTAAACCAACTTAAATGTATGACTTAAAAATTTGACTTCAACATCTCAACCACTCATGTACTATTAATTTAAAAGTTGTAAATGCATTCAAATCTCAATCATTATATTAAGAGCACAAGAATGGTTGAGATGTTGAAGTTAAAATTTTAAGTCATAAATTTAAGTTGATTTAATATATATATATATATATATATGTGTGTGTGTGTGTGTGTGTGTGTGTGTGTGTGTGTGTGTGTGTGTGTGTGTGTAATTACATGGTTTTTCTATTGTCAGTTCGAACTGATATAAAATATGTTAGTTTCTTACATGTGGGTCATTAGATTAAAATATGTTTTGACAAGTGCATGCAACTAAGTCAAAACATTTAAATCCAATGCTTTCTATTGTCAGTTCGAACAAATATAAAATATATCAGTTCCTTACATGTGAGTCCCGACAGTAGTTGTATTTCAATATATATCAGTCTTTCTATTTTCATTTCAAACTGATATAAGATATATCAGTTCCTTGTATGTGAGACATTGGATTTAAATGTTGTAACGGACCAGGCTAAACCAACTTAAATTTATGACTCAAAAATTTGACTTCAACATCTCAACCACGCATATACTCTTAATCTAAGAGTTGTAAATGCATTCAAATCTCAATCATTAGACTAAAAGCACATAAATGATTAACAGCACATGGATGATTGAGATGTTGAAGTTAAAAGTTTAACTTACAAATTTAAGTTGATTTAATATATATATATATATATATATGTGTGTGTGTGTGTGTGTGTGTGTGTGTGTGTGTAATTAAATGGTCTTTCTATTGTCAGTACGAACTGATATAAAATATATCTTATATGTGGGTCATTAGATTTAAAAGATGTTTTGACAAGTGCATGCAACCAAGTCAAAACATTTAAATCCAATGCTTTATATTGTCAGTTCGAACAAATATAAAATATATCAGTTCCTTACATGTGGGTCACTAGATTTAAAATAAATTTTGACAAGTGCATATAGTCAAGCCAAAGCATTTAAATCTAATGCTTTGACTTGGCTGCATCTGTGTGTGTGTGTGTGTGTGTGTGTGTGGGGGGGGGGGGGGGGGGGGGGGGGGGGGGGGGGGGGGGGGGGGGGGGGTTGTAAGAGTTGCAATATATACATATGTAACCTCTCATCGATGGTGAAAATAATATTTCGAACCGTTCTTGAAGAGTATGATTAATCTTACCGGGTCCCGACAGTAGTTGTATTTCAATATATATCAGTCTTTCTATTATCTATTAGAATTGATATAAAGTATATCAGTTCCTTGTATGTGGGTCATTTGATTTAAAAAATGCTTTAAGAAGTGCATGCAGTTAAGTCAAAGCATTTAAATTTCAGCGACCCATATGTAAGGAACTGATATCTTACATAAGTTCGAACTGACAATAGAAAAATTATATATATATATATGGGTCAGGCTAAACCAACTTAAATTTGTAACTTAAAAATTTGACTTCAACGTCTCAACCACTCATGTACTCTTAATCTAAGAGTTGTAAATGCATTCAAATCTCAATTATTGGATTAAGAGCTAATACATGAATGATTGAGATGTTGAACTCAAAATTTTAAATTGATTATATATATATATATATTATCGTTACTTCTATTGTCAGTTCGAACTAATATATAATAAATCGGTTCTATATATATGGGTCATTGGATTTAAAAGATGTTTTCATAAGTGCATGCTATCAAGTCTAAGCATTTAAATCCAATAACTCACATGTAAGGAACTGATATATCTTATATCAATTCGAAATAAAAATAGAACAACTATATATATAAATATATATATATATATATATATATATTTATAAGACTTCATCAGTGCATTGAATGTAGACCATTAGATTTATATATTCTAACTTAAAATATACATTTATCAAAACTTCTTAATAATCAATTGTTCGTATACAACTCTCTGATATTATATCTGTATGTATTAACAGACAACCATATATATATATATATATATATATTTAAAATATTATTCTCCATCACCGTCCACAGAAAACATCATACCTTTTGGAACATACGTACACTTGTTATGAGATGCATGTGTCTGTACAATACTCATGGTCAATACTCCTCTCACATGCATGCAACTACTCTCACTGTACGTTGAAAAGGGCCCATTGGATTGAATAAAGTTGTATAAGTTCTATTAAATTTATTTATGATTGATACAACACTCGTCTATATTGGAACACTGAATTGCAAGTTTGAACAACAAGAACCATCAAGCCAATAGATAGGGATGGGCGTTTCCCCATGGGCTCCATCCTCCACTGGCTACTATGGGGTTTTGGGGGATAAATTTTACCCTTAAATAGGTTTAGATATTGAGAATGAAGGTAAACTTGGTTTCCATTTTATAAACGGAAGATACGGTGTGAGGACAGCCCCAAACCCATTTACCATATAATAATAATAATAGTAGTAGTAATAATAATAATAATAATTTCCTAAGTTAGAAGTTAATAGTTAATACTAACATAAGTATTTGATTTTTACTGTGTAATGAAGTTTTTGTATTTATTTTAGATTTTTTTAAAACTAATTCTATATTTAAAAATGAAATTTTTTATATCTTTTAGATTTAATATTTTAACAAGGTCAAATTAGATATTTAAATGGCCGGATTTCAAATTCTGAATTCCGATTCTCAGACGGATAATTGAAAATTTGAAATTAGAAATAAACAGAAGCAGGGGAAATGAGGTTTTGGCGTGTGGGAGGGAGAACCCCCACCAAAACACCCTCTCACCTCTGACTCTCTGAGTCTCTGAGTCTCTGACCCTGCAAATGGGTTTTGGGTGGGAGGGGGTGGAACCACACGGGCCCCACGTCCATCCCTATAATCAGGTAAACTCCACCTGCCAATGACATTGATCGACAAGACTATATAATCGAAAATTAAATTATTGCTAGTACATATAAACGAAGGATTTTGTTAATGCATGTGTATTACGATTTGTGTAGGGAATAAAATATCGGTATTTATATCTATATTGTACTTCTAAATTTATGGATATATCGGAGATATTATCGATATCGATAGATATTTTGTTAAAAATTAAAAAAACGATGGATATTTATATCTAAAATTAGAATTTTTTTATGAAATTTTAGGACAAACTTAAATAAATAATTATACATCAAATGAATCATATTCAACGATAAATTAGAATAGTTACGAGTTTATTATAAGTTATAATATAGATATAGTTTGTATTTAATTTTTAAAATTGAGTATTTAATAGAATAATATTTTGTTTCACTTTTACAATATTATATACAATATAAAGAGATTAAATATTTAATAAACAAAATTATCATTAATATATATATAGTTCCATACTTCCAAGATTCTATCATAAATCATAATCCATACATAATAATACATTGCAAGTCTGAAATTTAAAACCAAAAAGAATTTCTTGCTAGTTCAAATATATAAGATACATTTCTATCTTGATTCGAACAATAATTTTCTCAGGAAAACATGCTTGTATAGTTTCCAAGGTAGTTGTTAATATGTCACATGTATGTTACTTGATCTCTTCCGACTGATCCATGAATTGGGTAGTTTGGATTTACCCAACTTGATTGATATTGTTAATCTGCATGCATAGATATTGCATATGACATTTGTGGAGAATGATAATCAAATATATTGCAACCACCATAACTATCATAATATGGTACATGAGAACCTGACATTGTCTGCGAATCACCCAAAAAACTATTTTGTGTCTATACTCATTGAGGAGAGAGTCATAGTCAAAGAATCTTCATCAATTTGACTTGTTCCTACATGTGGTCTACCACGATTTTGATCAAAATTACCTGCATGAGCATCCCAACCTGCCGCACTAGCATTCCAACATGTTGCACTAGCATCCCAACCTCCGGCACGAACATCCCAACTTGTTGCACCAGGATTCCAATCTCTTGTCTCATCCCCACCATCCCCACCATCTCTATCATCTTTTCCTCCAATATTTCCATCAGAGGTATGTTGGTCATCTGAAGAGTTGGAAACAATAACTCCACGATCTACACCAACATCTTCTCTAATCACTTGTTCAACATCTATTCCCATGTCTCGAGCGTGAGAAACAATATGTGGATCAGGGTTTCCCTCATCATCATTCAAGGAGGTAGGTCTAACCCAATCAAAAATAGGATCCTCATTATCGTCTCCTGCTTCAACGGCTACTTGAAGTAGATCCATACAATCAATTTCATTTACTTTAGCTTTTTCAGCTATCATATCTCTAAATTTCAACTTCATATTGTAATAACAATAAACAAGTTGTTCAATCTTAGAATAGGCAAGACGGTTCCATTGTTTTGTGTGGATTAAAGCAAATGTCGACCAATTTCTTTCACAAGCAGAAGATGATTATGATATAATGTTTAGAACCTATTTACTCCATCTTTGTTGTTTTACTGCATTTTTCATCACACGCATTAACTCATTCACGATAGACATAGTGGGTACAACTTCTGTATCAACCAATCTCAGAACATGATACATTGACTCATATATTTTAACTACAGAAGTCATATTATCCCAAAACTCTAAATCTAAAATACATCGTTCTATTCTTTTTCCGTTTGTTGTTCGACTCAATCGATTTGAAGCCCATGGATCATTGGTAAATAATTGTTTCAAATTTGTCTTTTTTTTTTCAAAAGACTATCAAGAGCTATATGATTGGTCGCAAATCGAGTTGCACCAGGTCGCACTATCTCCCATTTACAAACCTCCCTCATTTGCGATAGAAATAATTGTGGATTTTTACACATTTTGCACAAACACTTTTGAGATTCCTTTATTTGGAATGTCGGCACAAAGTTACAAAAAAACCAATTCTACATATTTATAAATTGATTGTACACATTTAATATTATTTGTTATTAGTTTTATACATTTGAGTGACGAACAATTTTTTTTATTGCTTTCACAAAGTTTTACATATTTTACACGCCCACTCTTTGATTCTTTGTCCAATTTTACTTCAAGTCCTTAATAATTTTACTATTAACTATTATATTAGAAATTGTTATAAATTTGTTAATACTTCTTCTAAAATAAATTTCAATATAAATTATTTTAGCAATAATTTAATTGTTTAAGATTAAAAAAATATATTTTAATAATATACAAAATATCAATGGACTTTCGGGGTGAAATTCGTAAAATTTCAGAAATATCGGGATATTTCGAGAATATCGGAATTTTTTTATGAATATTTCGAAATCGGTGGATATTCTGCAGGACATTGGATATTTGTCTGTTTCGATATCGGTTCCTCCAAAATACGGATATATCGATGGATATTTCGGTATACCTATCGATTTTCAGTTCTCTTGATTTGTGAGGGATACATACATGAAACGTTTATATAATATTATTACGTAATAAATCATATAATGTTGTATAATGAAAAAAAAATGTATTGTAAAGAATACTCTCGACAGTTAAAGCTTTCAAAACAATATATATATATATATATATATATAATCTCGGATTAATAGATAATATCAAAAAATAAATTTGAACAAAATAATTTTATAATTAATGTTCTAAGAACACGCATTACCATAATAATCGGATAATTTCAATTCAAAGCAGGTAAATCTACCACTTGTAAGTGCGGTGGTTTGATCTTTTATGTATTTTTATTTCCATTTATAAAAGAAATGATTAATAGTCTAATACTATACAACATAAAAAATTAACCCATATGATATGGTAAATGAATTGTCATCATTATATAAATCATAAAGTGATGTGATGAATGATATTGTACGGACAAATCACTTGACATATCATTTTGATTGATTTTTGAACTGATTTTTTTGATTATCTAGCGGTCCTAGCATGAGTGAAAATAAATAGTCTCCATGTGGTTTTCAAATATATAATATTTATAAGTTCAAAACTACAAACCTAAGCATTATTTGAAAAGAGTCATACTATATAACCCGGATCATAATCCAAATGACGTGACAAGTGAGTTGTCATCAACACATCAACATATAATGATGGGGTTAATGAAAAAACTACTAGTCACATTATTTAAGTTCAAATTTGGATTAAATTTTGAGATACCTAACATTAATGATTCAAACATTAAATTACATTATTTTTATCTTGAAGCGGCTCAAGCATTTGTCTAAATAGTATTTTTTAATTGAACTTATCGAATTTGCAATGATTACAGCAATCCATGTCCGTCTTAATTCTCAACTCTAACTCTAAGGTGGCGTTTGGTTACCATGATGGAATGAGAATTGGAATGGTAACGAGAATGATAATTGGAATGAAACGGAATGAAAAACTGATTTCTTTGTTTGGTTGGAACTTTATAATCAATATCTGAATCAGTAATATTTTGTTTGGTTAACAACTGAAAAGAATAGAATCAACTGTATTTTGACCAAAATACCCCTAATTACAAAACATTTATAATAACATTATATATTATGAGTAATAATAATAAAAATAATATGAAAGTATATATAATATTATATTTATATATAAATATTATATATATATATAATATGTTAATAATATTAATACTATTATAAATTATATAATATATATCATATAAATATATTACATAATAATATATATAATATAAATATTATATATATATATATATATTATATTAAATAAAATATATCATATACATATATTACATAATAATATATATTATAAATATTATATATTATATATTAGAAATATTGATATCATTAATATTAATATTATTAAATATATAAATATTATATATAATTATATAATGTGTATATATATAATAATATATATAATTAGAAAATATAATGTTCATTTTGGATAATAATAATAAAATATAAAATTATAAATTATATAATAATATATATTATAAATATTATATATATATATATTAATATATATTATTATATATTATAAATATTATATATTATATATTAGAAATATTGATATTATTAATATTAATATTATTAAATATATAAATATTATATATAATTATACAATGTGCATATATATATATAATAATAATATATATAATTAGAAAATATAATGTTCATTTTGGATAATAATAATAAAATATAAAAGTATAAATTATATAATAATATATATTATAAATATTATTTATATATATTTATATATATTTATATATAATATAATAAATAATATATATTATATATTAGAAATATTTATATTATTAATATTAATATTATTATATATAAAAATATTATATATTATTATATAATGTGTATATATATATATACATTATGTATATAATAATATATAATATACAATATAAATAATTAGAAAATATAATATATATATTTTGGATAATAATAATAAAATATAAAAGTATAAATTATATAGTATATATAATATATATAATAATAATAATAATATATTTTGTATAATATATTACATATATTATATGCAATAATAATAATATATATATATAATAATAATAATAAATATTATATAATAGTATGATATTTATAATATATATATATATTATTTTTGGAAATGAGGGTATTTTTGGAATTGAGTTGTGGGATAGAGGGTTATTTTTAGAAAGAAAATGTGTTAATGGAATGGAATGGGCATTCCATTGGTTTTTGGATGGAATGCTCATTCCACCAAAATGGTGGAATCTCCTTTCCAATTGAATGTCCATTCCATTGGAATTTAACAAACCAAACAAATGGAATGAATTTCTTTCCATTCCATTCCACCCAACTAAACACCACCTAAATGATACAAGCACGATTATTTTGTGAACAAAATTACTATCAATCACCTCGAGATTTAACTTTTTACTAGCGAAAACAACATTACTACAAATTAATATTGACCTTCCTTTTTGTTAGTTGAAGTTAACAACCAAATTAATATTTTCGTGCTTTCATCCCATTTTTAATATTTTATTAAAAAAAATTAAAAAAAATTAAGAGTATGGGATGGGGAATGGGGATCTTAACGACTTAACTGGAGGAGGCTTGAGCCTCCCTTTTGTGTGGTTTGGGGAGACTCGCCTCCCCTTGGAGATCCATTATCATTCAAATATCTATTTTTCTATTATATTTTCTATTTTATTTTTACGCATTGTCAATTTTATATATAAAACGGTGAGTAAATTTATAATTGTTTTTTTTATATATATTATTATTTTTAATTTCACTAAATTATTTAACTTTGATTTTTATTTAGAAGCACCTTATTTTTTTTAGAAGTATTTAGAAGTATTTAGAAGTATTCTTAGTTGTTGATAATATTTTATATTATCTTTTAATAGATAACAATTCTACGGGTTAGGAGTTTGTCTTTACCAGATTTTATAGAGTTGTTTCAATTGTTAAAAAAAAGGAAAAAAAAAAGGGGGAAAAAAGGGGAAAAAAAGTTAACCTAATAAACTTTGGTGTTATTATTCTTATTTTATATTGCCTTAATGTATTTTGTCCTTCATAGAATATTATAATACAATCAAGGGAAATAATCATTCCCCCCCTGTAATTTACCATATTAGATAGATTGTCCCCTTAGTTTTATTAATGGCCGGTCTACCCTTTGGAATGTAAAATATTAGACAACTTCCTCCTTCCGTTAGGTTTTCCGTTAAAAAATGGTGTTAACCGTTAATTACCAAGGGTAATATTGTAAAATTAAAAAATTAAAAATTAAAAACTGATTTAATAATATATACATATTTAGATTTGTTGACGTTGATTTCTGGATGTATGAAAATTGTCAACAGGGATTGGATTTCAGCTGTAATTTCAAAGAGAAAGAGAAAGAGAAAAAAATAATTAGACGCAAGTTTTTTACGTGGTAAAACTCAGATGACCAGAGAAACGTCCACGGGTGGTTGAATGATCAACCAAGCCAAAATCCACTATGAAATAATATAATTACAATTCTCGATCTCTCTTTCTTCTCTCTGTATTTTTCTACGATTGCCTATCTATATCTTTCTTGGCGAGATTATGGGTCTATTTATATGTTTATAGAACCCTAATCTGCTTTGTACATGTAATAGAAGATCTTTGTATTTAATTATGATTATTTACTTGCTTGAAGCTGATTGTCTTTTTTTCCTATTTCGAAGTCTTGTATTGAGATCGAATGAGACTCTAGTAATGTAGTCCAATTAGGACTTATTTCCTTATAAGAGCGTAGTCTTTTTGAAGAAATAAAGTTGTTGCCTGATTGAGAACCTTTCCTGTTCGATATCCTGTTCTCATTGGGATTCCTTTTTGATATAGATATCTTCGTGTATTTAATGACCTAATCCGTGTGAGCTAAGCGTTGGATTTTTTATTCAGTTTTCTTCATATTTGTCCCGAATAAGGACAATACCCGCTGGTCCCGAGTAACATCATTTGATCCCGAGTAGAAATGTCATTTAACCAGTCCCGAGTGTCATTAACTAATCCCGAGTAGTATATGATGTCGATTGACTCTGGGCAGGTTCTGTTCAACATCTGCTTACTCGGGTTTTCTCTTTTTCGGTGATGTCTTGTAGGATACTTTCTGAATGCCTATTCGGATGTCCACCTGGCAATTTATCATCTTTGTTGATGACGTGTACGTACGATAAAATTCACATATGACAATACCCTATTAAAATATTTTTGCTAAACAGGGTTTTGTTTTGGGCAAAAGTTTTTAATTAGTTTTTCAACTAGTTTTTCAATATCTCTTCAGTGCCCGAGTAAATGTCTTGTCATAATGGCGTGTCTTAATGGTGACCCTGTAAATTCGATTTTCCTCCTCATGCGAGATCTTTAAACACGGCGACGTTTTGACGGCGAAAGCCAATTCTCTTTTTGACACGTATCCCTTGCCTCTTCATTTTTCGATATCATTTATGAGGAACGACCTACGCGTTTCCCCGTGCACCGCCTACGTCATCAAACCTCATCATCCTTTTTTCCTGCCTTGAGATCCTAGGGTTTTGTGCTATCATCTCTTTAAAATTTTTACTGAGAGACAGCGTTGGTTCATTCTCAAAAAAAATCAGCAGAAAAATTTCTCAAACCCAGATTTCTTTACGCATAAAATCGCCACCTCTCCGTACAAGATTTTGCACCAGTTCTTTATTCAAGGTTAGTTTCAATGGATCCGTCTTTCCGTCGTCGATTTTTTAATATTGCTCTTGATGCATTAGATCGTGGGGATTTTCAGTTGGTTTCCTGTATTCGAAGATTACTGGAGGAAATCCCTGCTGATGAACCTCCATTTTTAGAAGTCGATGTTTCTTGGCTTCACCCCGACGTTCATTTTTCTGTGTTCATTTCTGATTCTTCATCTAGTTCTGAATCTGATGTTTCTAATCACAGGGTACCTCTGCGAAGGATGGGAAAACATCAAAGTAAAAGTGAAGTTCACAAGCACAACTCAGACAGCGTTCGGATTAGGGAGCAAACTGTCAATGAGAACGATGTCGAAGAGGCGTTCATGGCGTCTCATCTCACTTTCTCTGTTGACAGCCCGAGTGCGTTTGGCACCGATCCGAATATGGTCGGGCCAGATGAGATAGAGAAATATCGTGCCCGATTCGATATGACCAATTCGGTTACTCTGATTCCAGCAGGTGATAGAGCAGTGTGGAATCCTCCCCTGGGCATGGTGGCGATATATGGATCCATGCTCTACTGCGACGTCAATCTCCCTCTTCAGCCATTCATTGCCTGGTTTCTGGCTGAAGCAGGGATCGCTCCGGCCCAACTGGCCCCAAAAAGCTACAAAATCTTGATGTGCATGTGGCACATGTATAGCCAGATGAACTTGTCAACGCCCTCCCCGAATGAAATCAGGCATTTATTTACGCTGAGGCAGTCTGGTAAGACAAGTACATATTTTCTCATATCTAATCCACCAGACTGTTGGGTCCCCAAGGGGACAAATGTGAATCGGGGAGCTGATATCTCTGATAACCCTAAAAAGAGGGGTTTCGTATGGGGATTCCCTACATCCAACAAGTTTTAGAAAAATAGTTGGTTTTTCGCAGGAGGGAGTCTCGGGCTTGATGTCACCGTTACAACTGGGGATACTCGAACGGTATTGAAAGTCTCCCGTTTCTTATGTTCCCCCGAGATATGGAACAAGAAGAAAATTGATTACAACGATACTTAGCTGACCAGACTTGCTCGGGCAGCAGTTCGCATTTTAGAAAAGATGAGCAAGACTTATCTCTTTACTGAGTCGAAGATGATAGAGTTCGGTTTCTTCAAACAGATTTCGGGCTACCGTAGGCGATGTAAATGATCTTTGTGGCCCTATTTCTATTATTTTTGCTTTTATATTCTGACGTGATTTTCCCTTTTTAAGTATACGATGCGGATATCGTCTATGACCTCCAAGCTTGCCAAGTGAAGTCTATTCTTCAGGTGAGTCGAAAATAAGCTTCTCGTCAGAGTAATGACGACATTGCCTCGCCTGAGTCTGATGAGGAAAATGATGCTGCTGAGGAGCAAATCCCCTAATACGTCCCCGAGGACGCTGTTCAGCCGACCGTTGGGGAGACTAGAGGTCCGAGTGGCCCGACAGATACTCATCTGCCCGATGATGGGGAGAGGCAGAGTGAGGGTCTTGGTGAAGGACCTGCTGTGGGATCAGATGCCAGTGACGGAGGTAACACCTCTGTGAGCCAAGCACCTTCAGGTCCTGACTTTTTTGAGTCCTTCCGGGATGATGCTCAGAAAGATCCCGCAGCTGATCTCAGCTTCCATTGTTCTCGGGGTGAGAAACGGAAGGCAGACAGCTCTCCAACTCACCCTCTCAAAGTTCCTCTGGTGGTCTCATTCATCGACTCCAGTGATGAAGATATTGTGACTGAGATTCCCCCGAGCGTTGATATTGGAGAATCAACGGATGCAGAGACTCCAAAGATGAATAGGGGTTCCCCTCCCCCCGAGGTTGAAGATCAAGGGGATGAACCCTCAGGGGTTCCTTCATATCCTTCTCCCCAGGATATACGACAGAATATGTCATCCTGTCAGGCTTTCATCTGGGAAGACCGCTGAAGTTGTTTTCGGGATGGCTCCCTGTCAGACCGTCTTTAACTGTGCATCTTATGTAAGTTATCCTTTAACTTCTTCAATTGTTGTTTGTTCGCCAGATTTTTAATTTAGACTTTTATAGATGATGGCCGAGTTTGCTGAGCTGGTTCAGACGCAGCAACATCAAGCTGATAAAATAAAGTGTCTCGAGGCTCAGTTAAAGGAAAGTGAGGATAGCCGTGCTCGGGTTAAAACAGCTTATCAATAAGAGGTTGGTTCTGCCCAAGTTTTTACCGACCACTGTCTGGCAAAGTAGATGAAGGCCGAGGAGAGGGCTTCTTCGGCAGAAGAGAAGGCTACATCACTTCAAAACTTATTGGCTTCTGCCCAAGAATCAATGCTTAAGGCCGAGCAGAAAGCGGAGCAGTCCAAGTCGGCATATGAACAGAAGATCAAGGACTTAGAACGCCAAGCTCTGACAGTCGAATCCCTATCTAAAGAGACTAGGCTGGAACTTGAAGTCTAGGGGGTTGATCATTTTAAAAGATCCCCTGACTATGATGCCCTTCTCCTTCGGGAGTTTCAGTGAGGGTTAGTTTCAGCTGGCGAGTTCTTCAAAGTTAAGAATAGGGAGACTGAGAAGGCCCGAACCAACTGAGAGCTATCAATCAAACATCATGTGAATCGGTCTTTGGAATCTCTTCGGACTCAGATGAAGAAGTGGAGAGCTTACTGTCGTAGCCGAGGCAAAGAGCCACATCCTATGCATTTTGAGGTTCCATCTGAGCACTCCCTCTCGACTTTTTATGCCAGTCAATAGTCGGTCTTGGAGGGTGTGGTGCCTGATGTCGGGCCTATTCGAAGAGAAGATTACAGCCAATGGATGGATGATTCGGCCGACACGATTGCTTGACCTTCTAATGAGAGTCTGCTCAATGAATATGAGATGATGCCTGACCCGAGTATTGGCAAGAGTTCCAAATCCTCACAATCCTGATTTTTGTAGATAGGATTTTTTATAGACTAATAATTCTTTGTAAAGAATTCTTTGTAATAATTCTTTTGTAAAAGAACTTTGTAACCATTCTTTTGAAAGATCAATAAAATTCCGAGTAGCTTCTGAACCGAGTGGTTTTTAATCTGATTCCATTGCTCATGAAATTTCTTCGACTCTTGTTGCTGAGTATCTTATTAAACCAGCTATTTTTGTTCGGGGTAACTTAACCGAGTATCTTATTAAACCGGTTTCGTTCCCTGAATAATTTTTAACGCCAAGTATCTTATTAAAATGGTTGTTGCAATCTTCATACCAAGTATCTTATTAAACTGACTAACTCTGATGTTCAGGTAACTTCACCGAGTATCTTATTAAACCGGTTGTCACCCGAATAATTTTAATGTCAAGTATCTTATTAAACTGACTCTTGCAATCTTTATGCCAAGTATCTTATTAAACTGACTAGTATTATTAACCGAGTCATCTTAAAACAGACAAGTAGGTTTATACTTGTGTTTCATACACTGTTGCTACCCGAACATTACATCAAGGCTCACCATGATCATATGTTCGAGTCCTTATGCATTACCAAAGACGTCTCCCCAGTTTTTATGCACAAGGGTTTGCCAAATCGTTAAGCTTTTTGAATTGCTTAACACAGCTACGCATTTCACCTGATTTTTTCCTGATAGCGTCCCGAGCTGGTGCATCGGGTTTGCCTTTTTGCTAAGGTCAATTGACCTTGCTCGGTTGGCATGCTCTTTCGAGCTTCTCTGCCCATTCGGGAATCAATGGTCCCGGGTATTCTATTTGCATGTTCTTATTATCATGCTTGTCTTCCATATGTTCTTATTATCATATGCTTTCTTTCAGAAATCTCGAGTTTGATGCTTTATCTTTTGGAAATCTCGAGTTTGATTTTCATTCATAATTACAAAATTAACAAAGTTTTAAATTCCACAGCTAATATCTAACCTAACTAAAATTGTCCTGACTAGAAAAAAGAACAAAAAATGATTTTAAGGCTAGAAAATCTTCAGATATTGGGCATTGCATGGTCGAGGTAAAACCCCTCCATTGGGTCTTGCAATCCAATCTCCTCCATGGTCAGCTATTCCTTCAACTTTGTAAGGGCATTCCCATTTGTCAGCCAAGGAACCTGCAACTTTATTTTTTGTGTTCAATGACACCTTCCTGAGTATCAGGTCTCTTAGCTGGAATTTCCTGACCCGAACATGAGAGTTGTAGTGGTGAGCTACTCTTTGCTGATATGCCATATTTCGTATTCGGGGTTTCTCCCTTTTCTCTTCTAACTCATCTAGACTTTGTAATAGCATATCAACATTCTGTTCTTCATCATATAGCCTGACCCGGGTGAAGCATATATCGTTTCTATGGGGATAACAGCTTATGTTCAAAACGCTAAAGTGAATAGAGTTTCTCTGGTTGAAGTTCTTGTTGTTGTCCGATATGCCCATAATACCTCGGGAAGCTTTTCAACCCATCTTCTTTTCGTGGCATCTGGCTTTTCTTTGATTGTGTGCTTGATGATTTTGTTCACTGGTTCGACCTGCCCATTTGTTTGAGGGTGGGCAGGTGTGGCATAGTAATTGACAATCTGGTACTCTTTGCACAACTGTCTGAATTTCAAGTTATCGAACTGGGTGCCGTTGTCAGTGATTATAGTATTTGAGACTCCAAACCTATAAAGTATGTTCTTTTTCACGAAATTTATGGTGTTTGCTTCTGTGATATGTACCAATAATTCAGCTTCTGCCCATTTCATGAAATAGTCAACGGCTACTATGGCATACTTTGCTCCACCCCCTGTCACAGCTGGCATTGGGCCGATTAAATCCAAACCCTACATGGCAAATGGCCATGAGGATGTGAGGTTTCTGAGCTGCTCAGGGGGTTGTCGGATGTCATTAGCAATCCTTTGGCAAGTATTGCAACTCTCCGAACATTGCTGTGAATATGAGAACAGAGTAGGCCAAAAATAGCCTTGCATGAGTACCTTGTGTGCCAAAATTTTACCCCCCGTGTGGTTTTCGTAAACTCCTCCATGAATTTCCTGTAATATCCGATATGCATCCTCCTCTGACACATATCTTCGGAGTGTTCGGGAATACCCTCTTCTGTATAGTTCTCCTCCAACCAATGTGTACCTTTCTGATCTATACCTGATACGTTTTGCTTGTAAGGGATCTTTCGAGAGCATGCCTTCTTCCATGAACCTTTTTAGCTGAGTCATCCATCTGTCTGACGGTGTTCGAATTTCTAAAATTTCTAAGTTTCTCTGTTCAGTTGTGCTCGGTTTGAGGAGATGTGCAATCGGAATATTTTTTGGCTTGATTGTGGTTGTTACTGACCATTGTTTGGGCAATGCGTCTGCCTTTTAATTTTCCTCCATAGGGATCTGGGTAATATTATATTCTTTGAATTTCTGGAAGAGCTGCTTTGCAATGTCACGGTAGGCTATCATGCATTCATCCTTGGCTTGGTACTCGTCCAGGACTTGGTTGACAACTACCTGTGAATCGCTGAATATCTCGACTTCATCTGTCCCGAGAGCTATGCAGACTATGAGTCCAACTAGTAGCGCCTCGTACACGGCTTGATTGTTGGTTGCTTTGAAATTAAAGCTCATGGCACATTCGACATCATCTCTTTCTAGGGTGCATACTAGGATCCCTGCCCCGCTGCCATGAGTGTTTGAAGAGCCATCAATATACAATTTCCATAAAAAAAATTCCAACATCCTTTTTGCTTCCAGGTTTGGCTCTGTGAACTCTACTATAAAATCTGTCACTGCTTGCCCTTTGAGGGATGTCCTGGGGACGTAGTGGATATCGAATTCACTTAGCTCGATAGACCATTTGGTCTGTCTTCCTGAAATCTCTGGCTTATGTAGAATTTATTTTAATGGGCAGTCAGTGAGTACATGAATTGTATGAGCATGAAAATATGACCTTAGCTTCCTTGCTGCTGAAACCAATACTAGAACCATTTTCTCTGCCTGTGAATGCCTGGTTTCGGCTGGTAGAAGTGTCTTGCTGGTATAGTATACTGCTTATGTACTCCATCTTTTGTTCTAACTAGGACTGAGCTGGCTGCTAGTTCTGTAGTTGATAAGTACATATGGAGTGTCTCTCCCATATGAGGTTTTGAAAGGATGGGAGTCTGCCCTAGGTAATCTTTAATTTTTAAGAATGTCTACTCGCACTCTTCATTCCATTCGAGTCATTTCCTATTTTTAATTACTTTGAAAAAGGGTGTGCATCTGTCCGTGGCCTTTGAGATGAATCTACCTAATGAAGCTAAACATCCTGTTAGGCGTTGTACTTTTTTTAGGGTCATCGGTGAAGTCATTTTTTGTAGGGCCTGGATCTTCTCGGGGTTGACTTCGATTCCTCTTTGGTGAACTTGAAACCCAGGAATCTTCTCGAAGGAATCCCGAATAAACACTTGTTCGGATTTAGCTTCGTTTGGTATCTCCTCAAGACATCAAATGTCTCTCGCAAGTCTGAAGTATGCTTGTTTGCTGTGATGCTCTTGGTCAATATGTCATCAATGTATACTTCCATGTTTCTTCCTATTTGTCGTGCAAAGATTTTGTTGACCAGCCTTTGATGTTGCCCTTGCATTTTTTAATCCAAAGGGCATCACCGTGTAACAATACAAACCCTGATCAGTTGTGAATGCTGTCTTTTCTTCGTCAGCTTTATTCATCCAGATTTGGTTATATCCCGAATAGACGTCCATGAAACTGAGCAGCTCATGGCCTGATGTAGCGTCCACCAATTGATCTATCATCGGAAGTGGAAAACTGTCTTTTGGGCATGTCTTGTTTAAATCTGTGAAATCTAAGCACATCCTCCACTATCCATTCTTCTTTTGGACGAGGACTACATTAGCTACCTATTGAAGGTAATTGACCTCTCTAATTGATCCTACAGCGAGTAGTTTCTCTATTTCCTATTTGATTGCCTGATTTCGCTCGAGATCGAATGATCTTCTCTTTTGTATCACCGGTTTTGCATTCAGGTCTACTGTGAGATGGTGAGATATTATTCGGGCATCTATCCCGACCATGTCTTCATGACTCCAAGCGAACACATCCATGTATTCTTTAAGTAGTTCAATTAGGCTTTGTTTGAATTTTCCTTCCAGGTTGGCCCCGATCTTGATCTTTTTAACTGATTCATCTTCTTTCAAGATGATTTCTTCGACCGGTTCAGTTTTGGATTCATTCGACTCTTCCTTTGGATCGAATTCGAATGATAGTGGCTCTTTGTTCTGACTCGGCTGTGTTATAGTGCGAACCTGCTCATCATTCTTGTCTTTATATATTGACAGGTTAGCTCTTCGGGCCATCTCTTGGGATCCCTTGACTAAGACCCCTTGTTCGGTCGGGAACTTGATCATTAAGGCATATGTGGTTGTTACGGCCTTAGTTTTATTTAAAAATGGTCGACCCAACAACGCGTTATACGACCAATTGTCCAAGTCTACTACCACGAAGTCGAACAATACAGTTCTCTGACAATGTTCCACTTCGATCTTTACGGGGAGCATTACCGTCCCGAGTGACCTGACCTCAATTCCCCCGAATCCTCTGAGTGGAGTGTGAAAAGGCTGTAGGTCCTTTCGATCTAACCTGAGTTGATCGTAGACGGCTACATTGAGAATGTCTGCCGAACTTCCATTATCTATCAGGATTCTCCTGACTTCCCAATGACCAATCCGGGCACTTATGACTAAGGCGTCATTTGGCCGAACATCGACCCCATGTGAATATACTTCTGTGAATGTTATTCGGTTCTATCCTTCTTTTACCCTTTTCGGGTCTGGCTCGACCGAGTTTACTTCAAAGTTATTTCTTGCTTCTACTGTTTCTCTGATTTCATGTGTTCGCTCTCGGTTACTTCTCCCAGTAGATAGTCTTCCAAAGATTGTATGTATTATTTGATTGGCCTCTGGACTGGCTCTTTGATTTCGACCAGAGCTGTGATCGACCCTGATCTCCTTCTTTGTTTATGATTTCTCATCCTTTTTCAAGATTACATCCTGTAAATGTCCTTCATGAATGAGGGTTTCTATGTAATCTCTGAGCTTGTAACACTTGGAAGTCTCATGACCGGTTTCTTTATGGAATCTACATTATTTGGTGGTATCTCGTCAGGCAAACTAAGACTGTATTCATGGCTCTTGTACCATATTCTTTGTTTCCAGAATGACCAAGATTTCCTCCTGCTTTTTCCGAAGAGGGGTGTAGTTGGTGTATTTACCTCGGTATTTTTCCGTGATCTATTCGGCATTATGCCCGTTTTCCCTGTCCTTGCTTTTTTTTTTACTGTTTCTTTTCTGTTTCCCCTTTTGGTTCTGCACCTTGGAATCAACGTCCTTTTCGGGTTTTCCTTCATGCATGTAACATCCTCTCATGGCTAACTCTTCTTCCTCGGCTAGTGCATATCCTCCTGCCATGTCCATTATATCTGCATATTTGGTCAGACGAGCTCTTCTTAAGTTAAAAGACAACCATCCATTCTGTAGGTTGTTGATGAATGCAGCAATTATCGCTTCATCATTTGCACTACTGATTTCTGATACCACTTGGCCGAATCTTCCCAGATATTTCTTCAGCGACTCATCTTTCCCTTGTTTCATTTGAGAAAGGTAAGCCATTGATTTTTTCCTATGAACATTGCTCATGAATTGCCATGAGAAACTCCTGCTCATTTCACTAAAACTTCCAATGCTTGCTGGGAGCAATCTCCCGAACCATCTTGAGCCCATGTCTCATAGAGTTTGTGGGAAGTTAAGGCATAGTAAGGGATCGCTATGGGCATACTGGGTTATAGCACTTTTATAGCGTCTGACATGTTCTTTTGGGTCTGTATCCTTCTTGAACTGTTCTACGTGTGACATCCTGAATCTTTCTGGGAATGAAGTCCGTAGGATGTCCCTAGTGAGTGGGCTGTCAGAATCCTCGTCAGATAAATTATTGTACCCATAACGTCTGACCAGTGCGTCTATCTGACGCATATTGTTCTTGACTTCTCGAGTTAGGCTCTGGATTACGACGTCCCTGTTTCCCACCGGACTTCCCTGATGGTTGAACCGCTGGGTGATTGTCATTCCTCTTTCAGGCTCTTCACTTTGATGCCGGGTTTCACGTATGATTTCGTGATGACGCTTGCGATGGTGCCGATCGCTATCTTCTGATAACGATCGATCCCTGTATCGGTCATGTTTACGGTGTCTAGCACGGGCTATCTGATCCTGGTTCTGCTTCTGGCGTGGTCGTTCCTCTTCAGGTGTTTCACGTCCAGCCTGATTGATTGGAACAGAGTTCCTTCGGACTTTTGGTGCATTTAGTTCTGGCCCTACCACAACCGAACGAAGCCTCACATGTGGGAGGTTAGGAGTTTGTGTCTCTGCAGCCAGCAAATCAACTCCTTCCTTTGTTGCGTCTGCCACCAATTGTTGCAACGCTTCTCGGAAGCGTTGTATCAGGTCTCCACTGGTTGGAGGAACTTGCTGGATCTCCGCCAAGAATGTAGGTTGGTTATTCGTGGTTGCAGCGAGATCTCGCGAGCTGCTGCCAACATGGAAGTTATCTGGAGATTTTTGGACATCCCCGGAATTGCTTCTACTTCCTGTCATTATCCTTAATTAAATCGGAGGTGCACCTACCCTCATTCTAGCGCCAATTGTTGACGTTGATTTATGGATGTATGAAAATTGTCAACAGGGATTGGATTTCAGCTGTAATTTCAAAGAGAAAGAGAAAGAGAAGGAGAAAAAAATAATTAGACGCGAGTTTTTTATATGGTAAAACTCCGATGACCGGAGAAACGTCCATGGGTAGTTGAATGATCAACCAAGCCAAAATCCACTATGAAATAATATAATTACAATTCTCGATCTCTCTTTCTTCTCTCTATATTTTTCTACGATTGTCTGTCTATATCTTTCTTAGCAAGATTATGGGTCTATTTCATTACAAGAAAATATTATATTTATTGACAGTTAAAAATTGTCAAGAGGCATTTGGTTTACAGTTTTCTGACTGTCAAGAATGCCCATGTCAAGAAAGATCTTGACAATTTAAAATTGTCAACAAGTGTTGACAGTTTTTAGCTGTCAAAAGTTTTGACAGTTTTTAACCGTTAAGGATTTATGACAGTTTTTAACTGTCAAACAACGTGATAATATTTAATTAAAAAACTGTCAATACATCATTAACATTTTTTATTGAAAATTTTATAAAATTTTATACATTATTATTATTTTATAAAATATAATTACCTATCAAGTATAACCAATATAAATATATATGAGTATATATAGCTAGTCGAACGTATTAAAATAGACTCAATCCAAAAACATTTAAATCTTCATTAAATATCATCAACATAGTCAAGCTAGCTACAATATAAACATCTAATATAACCGTAAAACTAGAGTTTTACTTGATCATATAAACATAATTCTAAAGTTTACATACAATATCATATAAACTTCAAATATCGACAAAATACTTCACAGCGCGGCATTTTAGGTGTGGCTTCCTCTAGCAAATTGTAGGTTCTTCCGAGAAAAGTTTAAGCCTTTTAATTGATTATCTGTATAACAATCAATTAATCATGACCAATATGCACAACCACTTTTATTAATGTTAATGATCGAAAAATTGATACATGTCAATAAAAGATAGTATAGGTACCAACCTTTCAAATGAATTGAGAGATAAATGCAGTCCGGTCACAACATATCTCATCAATCTCTTTTTGAGTATATGCACATTTCCCATGAAACTTTAAATATTCAAAAAAATAAAACAATATTAATAAAATGTAACTTAAATAAATAATAATATAATTTAACAAACGAGACAAGATAGAAGTCTTTCACATTTTCTTTTAGTAAACTTAGATCGATAATGATGTCCTTCATGTATCTCATGACATAATAACCGCACTCTACAGAACCGGGTTGTAGTGGTACCTATACTCACATGAGTTATATAAATAATAGACATTAATATTAAAATATTTCCATCGTGCATATATATATATATAATATTTATCACCTTAACTGATCTCCATTGTAAATTAACTCTCTTGGAAGTGGTGCTCTTTTGTGCAATGTAAATTGTTATTCCACTGTATGATAAAAGATTTTTTTTAATACTATTAAATAAATAAGCACAACATTGAAAATAATTTTCAACATAAAATAGAATTTCACACTTACATATTCACAATATTCATCAAATATTCGCCAGCTTCACCATTCAAGGAATCCAAATAATAGATTTGCATGTTCAACATGTCGATAACAACCAATATCCAATGATATCCGGTTCAAAAGATTTATTTATGATTATGATACTTTATTAAAAAGGAAAAATAAAAATAAATATCAAAAGCATTACCTAGGGTTGTAAGGAATAAAAACATAATGAGATTGAGATGCGTTTTCCAAGCCTTTTGCGGCCATGCGTGATTTTTCAATGCATCTTTTCGTATTTGCTAGTCCACTAGAAAGGGATACACTTGTAGGATTGATGAATCCAAATTGGTCATCCATTTTATTCTCTTTCAATTCATCATAGAGTAATCTATAGTAAAACCATATATAATGTCATGTCAATAACATAACATAAGTTAAATATATCTCGTCAATTTAATAATAGTTTTAAAATTTTACTTACCTTATATATACATTTAGACAACAAACCCCAATTTCTACCATGGACAAGATATGCTATAGTCATCCAATTTGCCTCATAAAATGATGTTGGAATTTCATTATTCACAGGTAACATATCTTTAAGACAACTCAACAAATCAGAAAAACTGTTATCAGACCACCCATATTTGCTTTTAATGTTGAACAATTTTACTAATGCAGACAACTTTGTATACTTTTTACAACCAGGAAATAAAGGTTTTTCAGCATCTTCCAGTAAAGCTTTAAATGCTTTGGGATCAATAGTGCAATGTTTATATGCATCATGCACCATTTCAACTGCATTAACACCTTTATCATAATCAAAATATTGATTGCAATCTGATTCAATATTTTCTCCTATACTAGGGTCATCCTTTCAATGCCAAGTCCAAATTTGGTAGCTCTTGTCAATACCTTTAACAAATAAATGATTTTCTACTTCTTTAGGTGACTGAAACTTCAAATTTCCACAAAACTAACATGGACATCTTATTAAGTTAGGATTTTCAGAGTGAAGTATGGCAAATTCTATAAATTTCTCAACCCCAATCTCATATTCCCTTGACATTCTATCACTCAACATTCAAGACTTATCCATCATATGTTATAACTTAATTAGTCCTGAAATATAAAAATAATTATAAGAAGTCTAAAGATACTATTCATTAGAAACAAAAATTGTTTATACACAAAAATATAATTATTCATATATCCATTAACATAAAGTTCAACCATTTTTTATACATACAACAAGAAGGATATGTTAATAAAGATAATTGTTTTTATAGCTTTTGAGTTCATAGACTTTAATAAAGTCATTACGTGCTTCGATATATGCTTTCTATGTTTTCTGTTAACATGCCCATAAACACTCAACACACTATGCATGTAAATATCGAGAAACACAAAACATATTCACAATACCAAATAACAACCAACTCATATCAAATAAATATGATATATTTACCTAGAAAATAGATACAATTAAATTAAGTCTTGCAAAAAAAAAAAAAAGTTTATGAGGCCTACCTTTTCCAGCAACTTAAGTCATTTCCCAATAGAAATTTTAGGTCAATCTTAATTGGAAAATCTGTAATATTAAAACAAAAAGTAACCAATATATAAATTAGACAATAAATAAAAAATATATAGAAGAGTAAAATAGATGTTTAATTCTATAAAAAGTATAATATACAAATAAAAAAAATTGAGCTAATGTAGCATTGATATGAACATATTGAAACAGTTTAAAAAAAACTGTTTGTCATAAAAAAAAACATTTGACTTGAACGTTGCAAATATGGATAACTTTAAATTAACAAAACTTCCACCAAAGGAAGTGGAAATAGTATACCAAAAATTAACAATAATCTAGATACAGTAACAACTAAAGTATTTCATGATTTTTCATAGTTTTTGATCTCATAGACTTTAATAAAGGTATTTCAAGCTTTGATATGTATTTTTTGTTAACAAATCCACAAACACCCAACACATCATGCATGTATATACAGAGAAACAGAAAACGTATTCACAATATCAAGACAACCAACTCATTTAAAAAAAAAATGTTACATTTACCTAGAAATTAGATACAATTAAAATTAAGTTTATCAAAATATTTGAAGTTTACGAGGTCTACATTTCTAGCTACTAATTAAGTTCTTTTTCCAGACAAATTTTTGGCTCAACCACAATTGACAAACCTGTAATATGCAAATAGAAAATCAACATGAGAGTAAAATAGATTTTTCTCTATCAAATACAATATATAAAGATAAATTAATATTATTAAAGAAAACTATTTTTTTTATATATAAATTATTGTAATCTGAACCTATACTTTTTTTTTCATAAAATTATTAGTGATTTCAAACAAAAAGTTTAACTAGTTAAATTAATTGATCAATGCTCCTTATAAAAAAAAATTAGAATGTAAAAGTGGAAAGAGTTGGCAAAAAAAAAAATCAAATACTATAACAACTCAGAGCATTTAAAATTTCTCACCTAGCAACAAATCTTCAAACCTGTCAGAGTCTGTATTCCTTATTAATAACAACAACTGAAAAATCCAACCAAATTGAACCTAAAAGCAAATAAATCTTGAATCTCAATAATATTTTTCTGTAAAATTCCTAAAACAGCATGAGAGATAAATACCCTAAAAATTTGGAATTTTAGAGATTTTAGTATACTAACAAAAAAAAGTTAAAGATTTTAGTGTACTTACCACAAACAACTCAAACTGTTATGCAGATTTGAAAGAAGTTTGAATGATTAAAGAAACAAATGATCATATAAATTTAAACTATGAGAAATCTTCAGTTAATGAGAGGGGAAACAGTTACACCAAAAAAAGATTTTTTTTTTGTTTAAATACAGTGAAATTGTGGTAGTGGGAACTTAATAAAAAGCGAGATTTTGTTTGGTGTTGAAAATATGAAGTAAAAGGTTTTAAAAAAATTAGTGAAGATAAATAAAAATTAAATTTGTTCACAGTTATTAGAAACAGTCAATCATATTTGACAGTTAATATATGAATGTTCTAAAAAACTGTCAACTATTTTTGACAGTTAAAAATGACTGCCAATTTTTATAAGTTAATCGACAGTTTTAAAAAACAGTCAATAAAAGACTGTCAAGAAATATTATTTTTCTTGTAGTGTTTATATGTTTATAAAACCCTAATCTGCTTTGTACAAGTAATAGAATATCTTTGTATTTAATTATGATTATTTACTTGCTTGAAGCTGGTTGTCTTCTTTTCTATTTCGGAGTCTTGTATTGAGATCGAATGAGACTCTAGTAATGTAGTTCAATTATGACTTATTTCCTTATAAGAGCGTAGTCTTTTTGAAGAAATAAAGTTGTTGCCTAATTGGAAACCTTTTCTGCTCGATATCCTGTTCTCATTGGGATTCCTTTTTATATGGATATCTTCGTGTATTTAATGACCTAATCCGTGTGAGCTAAGCGCTGAGCTTTTTATTAAGTTTTCTTCATATTTGTCTCGAGTAAGGACAATACCCGCTGGTCCCGAGTAACATCATTTGATCCTGAGTAGAAATGTCATTTAACCAGTCCCGAGTGTCATTAACTGATCCCGAGTAGTATATGATGTCGATTGACCCTGGGCAGGTTTTGTTCAACATCTGCTTACTCGGGATTTCTCTTCTTCGGTGATGTCTTATAGGATACTTTCTGAATGCCTATTCGAATGTCCACGTGGTAATTTTTCCTCTTTGTTGAGGACGTGTACGTACGATAAAATTCACATATGAAAGATTAAAAAACCAAATAAGTATATATAAAAAACAAATAAATATAAAATAAATCATCATTACCACTCATCAATCATCATCATTTTCGTCCACCATTATCTCCTACAAACCTAATCCAGTAATCCACCACAACTCAAACACCTAAACCCTAGCCGCAACCACCACCTCTAGCCACATCCGCCACTAAACACCAATACCAAAGCCACCCACCACTCACGAACCCACACACCTTTTCCCTCTGTCATGAATCCCTATCTCTCTATCTCTTTCGTGAATCCATATTTCTCTCTCTAAGCCTTGATTTTGATTTGGTGGTGCTGATTTGGGAATTTTGATTATTGGGGTTTTTGATTTAGGTTTCATTTTGGGTCGTAACCGGTTTTGGTTCGAACCCATATCTGGTTCAATGTTCAAACCCAGTTCTGATTCAAACATAGATCTGGGTCGAACACAAATCCGGTTGGAACACATTTATGGGTCGAACGCAGTTGTGTGTGTGTGTGTGTGAGAGAGAGAGAGAGAGAGAGATGGTGGTTTAGTAATGGTGGTGTGTGCGTGAGAGAGACGAGATAGATGTGTTGATGATAATGATGGTGGTTTGATCCTGGGTTTTGATGTGGTGGTCGATCCTGGGCTGGTGTTTGTGATGATGATGTTTCTGGGTTGTGGTGATGGTGGTGGTTGATTATGGTTTGGGGTTTATGATAATGATGGTGTTCTGTGTTTGGTTCGGGTTGAGGTGCCATCAATAGAGATAAGTAGAGGTGGCAAAATGGGTCAGCCTATTTGTGAGGAGGGTGGGCTCGGCATGTGCCTGCGGCCTATTTCAAGGTGGGTCGGGCTTGTAATGTGCCTATGGCGGGTCGCCGCTAAGGCCTTGGCGGGCTTTAATTTTTTATTTATTTAATATTTTAACCTTTTATCTATACAATATTATTTTTTATACATTGTATCAATTTTGTGTAATTTTTAATGTAATAATTTTAATATGAAATACAATTTTCATTTCATGCAACAGTTAATTAGTTTTCGACGAATAATATTTTTGTAATTTCTTATTAAATTTGTGTTGAAAAGTATAAGTTACAAATTATGATTGCCTCGTTAAAAACCTTACCAAGAAAAACCAAATGAGATAAAAACTTGGTAAGGGAAAAAAAGTGCAATCGGAAAAAAAATTAAATATTTACAATTACATCGGTTCGTCGCCTGGTTGCTACCGAAACTCTCATCGATGGTCAAGCTGAAGAAGTCATCCATGAGTTCTTCGTTGGCCAGTCATAAGTTCTTCATTGGCCAGTTGATGTTGTCGTCTCATTCTTACATTTTGTCAATCCTTAAGGCATGTCAACGCGTCCACCGCATCAGGAGCCAATGAACATCTTCTATCTTTTAGTATTCGTCTGACCGTGCTGAACACTTGCTTCGATGAAACTGTTGAAACCGGGATATCAAGGACGTCACATGCTGATATCGATAGAATAGGGAATCTGTTTCTCTTGTTCCGCCACCATTTCCGAATATCGTTCACCGTGATGAAAGACTCCGTACTCAAATATCTGTTGAGCTCCACGTGTTGTCATTGACTTTGACTTTGACATGAACTCGAACTTCCTAAAACGCGAGAAGTTGTGGTATTGTTAAAAAAATCCTCATGAGCTTCGATTGTTTTTGGGATTGTTGCTGAGGTGGCACCGGTTCCGCTGTTCCGTCTCTATGCCTATTCTCATAAATATAAAAAACCTCAAAAATTTGGGATTTCAGTGTACTAAGATGTTCAGCAACATCCATTTTACTTAATCCCATATCCTCACTTAAAGTAGTGGAAAAAACTTTTAAAGCATTAAATTTGAACCTATGATCTACAGCAATACCAAAGGCATACAAAAGAGGAATTTTTCCCCAATATTTTACATATTTTTCTTGCATAACTACAACAACGGGAGATACCAATACAATTTCCCTATACTGTATAAGTAAATCAACCATGTCATAAAGTTTATAAAGTGCAAGAGGAGATGCGGGGTAATAAACCCCATAAAGTTCTACAATAGCATTATAAAAAAACAGTTAAAAAATCAACAAAAACATTGGCCACATACCAATCACTTTCCGTGAGTTTTTCACGCTATGTGTCATTGGCGGTGTTCAAGTTATAAAAATTAGTAATTTCTGAAGCATATGGTAAAACAGATTTCAACATTAAATATGTTGAGTTTCACCTTACCGACATATATGTTTGAAACTTACGGGGTTTTAGGTTCTTTAATCTACAAAATCTGGCAAATTCAATAATTCTTTGGTTAGATGTCATAATTCAACCCAAATATCCCCCCCTAGGGGTGTGCGTTTTTGGTTTGGGTTGGGTTGAAACTAAATATCAAACCAAACCAATATGGATCGATTTGACTATATTTCAACCCAAACCAACCAATTTGATTTTTCAAATCGATTCAAACCAAACCAAAAAAGGTCGGGTTGGTTTGGATTGGTTTATCGGTTTAGATTTGAATTCAAAAATCTTTTATTTTTGGTATTATATTATAAAAAATATTTAAATAAAATAATCATAACATGAAATTATATATATATATATATATAGAGAAAAGTCAAATGAGTAATTGTCAATTAAAGACATGTTTATTACCAATTAAAAACATGTTTGACAGTATCTATGCTTTTGAAACCCTAATACATCAATCAATCAGAAGAATTGTATCAAAACAAATAAATAAACTATAAAAACTTAAAGTAATCGGTAAAAGTTATAAAACATGAACCGAATAGAAAACGTATGTGAATTTTATATTTTAGTTTTACTTTTTAAAATATGTGGTTTGGTTTGGGTTGGTGAATTATTTCACTCAACCCAAACCGAACCACCTTTAATTGATTTGTCCAAAAGACAAACCAACCCACCCATCTTTTATATTTGTAATTGAACCAACCCAAACTTTATGGGTTTGGTTGGTCTGTTTGGTTTGGTTTGACGGTTTTTTACACACCCCTACCTCCCTAATATTGTACATTTGACTTTTCACCTCCTTAAAACCTGATTTTACAATCAAAATTTTAATGTGACATGCACAACGGGCATGGAAAAATTTTCCCGCAATATTAGGGATGTTAGAATTAATGAAATATTATATAGCTTTGGAGTTAGTAGATGCATTATCCAAAGTAATTGACATGATGCGGTTTTGAATGTCATAATCTTGTATAACAGACATAATAACCTGCAAAATATTTTGTGTAGTGTGTGAATAATCCATGACACGAAAACAAATGAGCTTTTTTTTTTGTAAAGTCCATTAGGTGTCTATATAGTGTCCAGTGACACATAAATAATCTTGTTTTGAACGTCTGCTTCAGATGCCTGACGTTAATGCAATTGAAAAAAAAAGTTTTGCAATTCAAAAATCAATTTTGTCCTATATTTTTCAAAAGTACTAATCAAATTGCTCCCAGTTATGTTTCTAGAAATAGAGATAAATTGGGGGTTAAAAGCATTATTAATAAAATATTTAAAATAGGGGGGAGGGGGGTTGGTCAGTTGCAGCGCTGTACAACACCAGATGCTCTTTTACCCGGTCAGTTTCATATTACCATGTATTCACTGAACCATCTGGGTTCTGTTGCAATTGGGTTTGTGGAGTTGTATCGACTTGCCCATGGGAAGCCATGCAACCGAGTCTATGTCTTTTGAGATGACTAGTTCCCTTACCTGAACTAGTGAGTACATATTTACAATACTTACAACAGGCATGCTCAACTTGACGATCATTTGAACTCGTTTTTATTACAAGGTCAAAGTAATCCCACACAATTGATTTCTTCTTCCTTTTCTTACTCGATTCTGGTGTCGAGGAAAAAGATCCCGCACCCATTGTCCTAGCGGGACCTTCTTTTAAGAACTCGTTGTATAATCGTTTGATGTCCTCGCCTGGTAAATAGTCGTCGGGGTTCATCTTGAAGTCTCCAGAATTCATTTTCCTAAGATTATAATTAAATAAATCAATAAATTAAAATTAATTAAATCAATAAATTAATAATCATTCTAATATATTATTAATTTAAAAAAAATCGAATTTAAAATTTCTAAATTATCATTTTTTTCTTAAACTCTACAAAATATTTCTAATATAATAAGAATTTTGAAAATTATGAAAAAATTAGGATTTTTTTAAAATTTATATTTTGTTGTTAAACTCTAAAAAAAATATAAAATTAATATAATCATTCTAATATATTATTAATTTAAAAAATTATGAACAAAATTAGGATTTTTTTTTATTTCTATTTTGTTTTTAAACTAAAAAAAACATAAAATTAACATAATCATTTTAATATATTATTAATTTTAAAAAAATAAAAATAAAACCGGATTTAATTTTTCTAAATTATCATTTTCTTCTTAAACTCTACAAAAGAAAACTTAATCTTTCTAATATAATAATAATTTCGAAAATTATGAAAAAATTAGGATTTTTTTATTTCTATTTAGTTATTAAACTCTAAAAAACCCTAAAATTAACATAATCATTCTAATATATTATTAATTTTTTTTAAAAAAAAAAATCGGATTTATTTTTTCTAAAGTATCATTTTCTTCTTAAACTCTACAAAAGAAAGCATAATCTTTCTAATATAATAATAAATTAAAAAAATTATGAAAAAAATTATGAATTAATTTTTTTAATTATTATTTTGTTGTTAAACTCACAAAAAAAAAAACATACAAATTAACATATTACTAACACTCTAACAACAATATTAACTACACATATACGAATCACTAAATACTAAATAATAAAAATTACTATATAAACAATTATTAATAACAAAAGTATAGAAGTAGACATACTAACCTTGAATTGGAGGGACTAGAGTTTAGCGTGTTGAATTAATTAATCAATTGGATACAAAACAAAATAACAAAAAATAACATTAGTTATAAACATATTAATAATAGTTAATAATTAATTAACAAATGTTTTTTTTTAAAATAATACCTTATAGTAAAAGCCTTAGAATATATAGAGACTAGAGAGTGAGAGTGGGAGTGGGAGTGGGAGGTATAAAGTATATACTATAATAGTATATAGTATATAATATATAATGTATAGTGTATATTATATTAGTGTAATAGTATATAATATATTAAATAAATAAAATAAATTACAAAATAGTTGAAAGAGTGAGTGAGATATGTTGGAGACCGTAGAGAATAGAGAGAATAAGAAAGTAGGGAAGTAGAGAAAATGTAGAGAATGAGGTAAGGGTGATGGGGTATTTATAGGGAAATGTTAGGTCAGGGTAAAATTGAAAACAAATTGGAAAAGATTAAAAAAAATGTAATTTTTAAAAGTTTTGGGCTTTTTTTTACCCCTAACAGTAGGGATGGTAAAATTATCCTTGGATACGGATATCCGTAAGAATCCGTTCCAGTTAAAATGGGGAAGGATACTACTATTTCGGAGACGGGCGGGGATGAATGTCATCTTAATATCCATTTTATTTCCGGGGATGGGGATGGATAGCGTCTATGGATATCCATCCCCATCCGAATCCATTATAGATTTTAATATTTTAAAAATATAAAAAACTATTATGTGATTATTAATTCTATTTATATAAGTTATTATTAATTTTTATATTTGAATTTTATTGGATCTATTTGTTTCTTTTTAAATAGGGTAAAATGTACCGTTACATATATTAGTTACATTTTTCTCTTATAAACTATAAAAATTTAAAGTTTTTTCATCGGATACGGATATAAACTGAGCGGAGATGGATATATCTAACTTAAGTAGCAGATTATCCTAATCCTCCCCGCTCACTTAAAAATTAAGATGAATATATATATATATATATATATATATATATATATATATATATATATTTCAAACGGATACGGGGATGGATATTGGGGTATTCATACCCAATCCGATCCATTGTTATCCCTACCTAAACGATCACCAACGGCTCCTGGATAATTACAAAAGTCACCCCTCAATTCAATTTTTTTTTTAAATCTGAATTCGGACAAGCTCTAACAGGCCAGGCCGCCAAAAAGCAATTTTTCAAAAAAAAAATCAGGCCCGCAGGCCAGACTGGCGGGCCTGCAGACAGAGCCACATGGGCCCAGCCTAGACCGCCAACTTAATGGGCTTGGGTTTGGCCCGTTAAGCAGGCAGGGGCAGGCCCGGGCCCGTGACCGAAACAAGTTTTTGGCCTGGCCGCCTGTCAGACCCGGTCCATTTTTTCCACCTCTAGAGATAAGAATACGATAAAGATCCAATCTTTTTATTTTGAATTTAAGATTGTAATTACAATTCTTATGGCAATTAGATTCAATTTTTAATTTGATTTCTAAATCTAAAAAGAAACTTAAATCTTGATTTTAAAATATTCTAACCGACAAATTAATAAAGAATAACTCTTTATTAAAGTGACCATTATTTTAGGTTGATTTTCAACTTTCCTCGTTGTTTTGCAATTTGATAAAGGATCTCTGCATGTTTTTTTTTTTTTCCTTTTTTTTTAATTTTTTAATTTTTGGATATGTAAATTATCTTTTAATCTCTATATATATATATATATATATATATATATATATATATATATATATATATATATATATATATATATTCAAACTCATTTATTCACAATTAAATGGAAAATAAAAATAGATGGATCACAACCATCCATCTCTGAGATGGAGACGAACGGTTGAGATTTATCTATTTTTTATTAGTTTTTACTATTTAAGGGTAAACATGTCTTTTTAGTGTTAGGATTTGTTTTTTTAACGGTCAAAGTGTTTTTTAACCGAAAACAAGATAGTAAGGGAAAAATTGTCTAATATTTTACATTTTAAGGGATAGATTGGTTATTAATAAAATTAGAGGGGAAATCCGTCTAATATAGAAAACTACATGGACAAATTGATTCTTTCCCTAGAATCAATAGATTTTTTTTTTTAAAATACTCCGAATCTAACAGCTGTTTGCATAGTTCATGCTTGACGAAACGGTCTAAACTGTACACCAGTCTCCAGATACCAAACATTTTTTTTTTTTTTTTGACATTCCCCAGGTAGTTTTCAATCAACCAAGCAGAGTATTGTTCCCCAATTAACCAATAATAATACGCCACGTAAGAGTGTACAAAAAGGTTGAAATGGTCATTGGCATACCGGATTATCTGGTCTAATTATTATAGTACAACGCAACACAAGATAATATGGGTTCTGGAGGAAGGTTGCCTGTGAACAGCTAGATTTAGCTAGATTTCACTACAACTTGCTTATTTATAACAAGTGACAATTAATTTATGAACAACTGACACGTGTACTTGTCCAGTTTTATTACCCAACTTAATATACTTCTATTTATATGCAAACTCAGTCCTCCATGTGTAATTGTGTCCGTTTGATCAATAATCTACGGTATGATATCTTAAATCATGAATTAACACTGTAAATGTTTCTGTGGGTGTCATATAGAAAACCAACCCAGACTGTGAACAGAGACACCCCAATCACTGACCAGAGAATTAATAAATCCACATCGTATCCGAGGCGAGTGGATGACACAGGCCAATCAGAGCCAACACGGTGGGCCCTCAATGTACTACAATGTGTAAAATATCTTTTAAGAGACGACAGCGACAGTTTGTTGATCCACAACAATTTGGAGTAAGACGCACGCATGAGTTAGAGCGCGTGATCCCATCGCTCATCCTCACTGACAACAATCGTTAAACTTTTCGCTTAGTCAGTAGACAGCTCACGATCCTCTGCTTCCCGGATCACGTGAAACGCTGCTGCGTTCGACCCGAGCCAACACGTGGCGTGTTGGGAGTTGTCAGAGAGTGAGTGTGCGTACGCAGCCGATGTGTGGGATAGAATTGGCAGTAGAGAAATGAGGTGTAGTCAGTACTCAGTAGTGTCTGGTCTGGCATCCTCTCCTCCTAGTCGTTGTTATTAATAAGCACACTTGATATGAGAGAATTTTAGAGAGAGAGAGAGAGAGAGAGAGAATAAAGATGGAGGAGGGAGAGGAGGTGTTGGGGTCGAGGCTGACGATGGAGAAGGTGGCAGCAGCGAAGCAGTTTATAGAGAATCACTACAGAGCACAGATGAAGAATATTCAAGAGCGCAAAGAGAGGTTTTTGTGAAACCAACTGATTTTTATTTATTTATTTATTAAGTTGCTGTTCTGTTTGGCTGCTGAGAATATTGAATTTAATTTTGGATTCTGAGAGATTAAGAATGTGTCCGGTTTGCTGATACTAATTGAACAACTGTTTGGACTAAATTTTGTTTTTATTGTTGTTTGGTAAACGAGACATTAAAGAGGAAGATGAGTGAATAGATTGTGAACTGTTAAGTGATTGAACTATTGGGTTTAGTTGCAGTGTTTTGTAGTTTCTGAATACCTAGATAGAATTAGACATTAGATTCAATGTGCTTGCATTGTCTTTTCCTTGGTTTCAATACCAATTATTAGATTGGGGTCATATCATTAAACCTGATTTATCTAGATTTTGAACGTGTTACCAGTAATTGGTACTTCTGCAATCTGTGATTATCCTTGACTAGAATATTTTATCTATCTGTGATTGTTTGTTGGCTAAAGCTATTCAATAAGGTAATTGGCAAAGATGATATGGACTGGATCATGTCAGGTTTGAATCGCAACCAAAAGATTGTCCTTCGTGTAGTATGTAGTGTATATTGTAGTATGTCCTTCCCATGTCAAACTACCACATCTCACTTAACTTTTAGGGAAGCTGGAGCTTTCATATAAAAGCTTTAGTATGATAATTTGATAGAGAATAGCAGTCGATCAACTTCTCAAAGAAAGACTTAATGAAAAAAATGCTGGAAGAATTCAGGGATAAAGATCTTTTATCCGTTTCCAAGAGAGAAAACAAGCTTACTGCTTGATCGTGCTTTGATCTAATAACGATACTTTATTAACTTTGATGTGTTCTTATTGAGAATTCCTCTGTATGGTGCGAAACTTTGAACCACAGGCACTGCTCTATGGAAATGCTAACATAATTTGCCTCCATTGCAGAAGATGGGTGTTAGAAAGAAAGTTAGCTTCTTCAGATGTGCCCAAGGAGGAACAGATCAGTCTCATCAAAGATTTAGAGAGAAAAGAAACCGAGTTTATTCGACTTAAAAGGCACAAGATTTGTGTTGATGATTTTGAGCTTTTGACCATTATTGGAAGGGGGGCCTTTGGCGAGGTTAGAAATTTGCCTGTTATACTTGCAATATATCAGATAATTTATCATTCCCAAACCCTCAAACCCACCTTTGCTATTAATCGTTTGTGGGCAGTAATTTTTGTTCTTTCACTTCTTTTGCTTCTAACACATAATTTTCAACAATATATTGGCAATCTGGAGAAACTTTTGCTGATAATTTCTCCAACTTCAGGTTCAATTGTGCCGAGAGAAGAAATCTGGCAATATCTATGCCATGAAGAAGTTGAAGAAAACTGAAATGCTTAAGAGAGGACAGGTGAGATGAGACGTACTACTTTCATCTAATCCGTATCTCCGAAGCTATTCTAGAAAATGTTTTTTTTTTTTTTTTTTTTTTTTTGGGTTTCCTGTGTTCAACTGTAACTGTTATCAATATTTTCCTCACATGAGATTAAAGTTTCATCTTGTGTATTCTTTGAGGATTGGAAATATGCAGCCCATGTAGTGGTTTGGCTCTATATAGGGATTGCTTCATTTAAAGATACATCACGTTTTGGCTGTTTGTTTTCTGTTGTTTACTGCAGTATTCATTAAACAGTGGCCTTAATCAACAACTGTGAGCCACCCTGTGCAACTAAATTTAGATGTAAGGTTGGGTTACCACATAATGGCTGGTGCTGGGAATGCATTTCCTACATTTGTTTTCTGTCAGAGTTTCAGGTGGTTTCATGAAGGATTTTAGTTGCCAAGTGGTTTCATTTTGAACAACATTTTGGTTTTGAGAGATTCCATTTGAGTTGCTGTGAAGTAGAATTTGTTGATAATTTTGCAATTTTTGATGAGCTGTTTATTATCTTGTTGTGAGTGTTATTGCATTTTGCATTTGTCTATTACCTAGAATTAATTATAGCCTTGTTAGGTGTCAGGAGTCTGCCCTATGGCGGTTGGAGCAATGGGTGTGTTCTTTGGTTCTCTCTCTGTGTGAGTGCACATGTATGCATGCTTGTGTGTGAATTGGAGAATGCTGATAATTTTGAGAAAGTTGTAGCTCGATTTCATTTATTTATAACTCTCTAGTTTATGGCTGCTTTTTGTATTTTCCTGTGAATTGCAAATAAGTATTGGATGCTCTGATAGCTTTTTGATGCTCTATATGCATCTTCAAAGTATAATTCCCAGATCTGTAACAATTTATGGTTTTATGACCCTTACTGCAACTACTATTAGTCTATTATGGCATAATTTTGAGTCTACTTGTCTTGTCACTGTAGAAATGTATGAATCTCTTGTTTTAATTGCTGTATACATTGGGTCCTGATGGCCTTATGTGAAACTTTTATTGGATAAGGAGTCCTAATTTGTCGATATTGATTCCGGGTTCTAAATGACATGAGGGGTTAGTTTCTGCCATATGGTTGCATTGTTTACTTGGCCTGTATATATGCATGTCAAATTTGCTATGATCATATTTCCTGTTTTCTTTGTGATAGTTGTTGATTAACATTGGCAAAATGTCTTTGTACTCTATAGGTGGAACATGTTAGGGCGGAGAGGAACTTGTTAGCTGAAGTTGCAAGCCACTGCATTGTGAAGCTCTATTATTCATTCCAGGATGCTGAGTACTTATATCTGATTATGGAATATCTGCCTGGTGGTGATATGATGACTTTGTTGATGAGGGAGGACACCTTAACCGAAAATGTGGCTAGATTCTATATCGCTCAAAGTGTCCTAGCCATTGAATCTATTCACAAACATAACTACATTCACAGGTTAATACTTGGCTGTCCCACTAGAGTTATTGAACTAATGTGCTTGAAACTGGTTTTTTATTGTAATTTGTTTTGGTTTATATTGTTAAGTAGGTATTTGTTGTGTCTCATTGGTTTGCTTTCACTTCTTTTCAGAGATATTAAACCTGACAACCTTCTTCTGGACAAAAATGGTCACATGAAGTTATCAGATTTTGGTCTTTGCAAGCCTATTGATTGTTCAGCTTTATATGCAATTCATGAAAATAAAACCATTGATGAGGAAAATACGGGGGAACCAATGGACATCGATGGATGCTTTCCTGATACGGATAATAATAGTAGTTGGAAAAGCCCCCGTGAACAGCTTCAGCATTGGCAGATGAACAGGAGGAAATTGGTAAGCAACTTAATTTCCGGGTATGTTATTGTAGTACACATATTGTAAAGTACATTCTGGAGCATATCTGTAACCGTATATTATGATGAATATAAAGACATAATAAACGTTTTTGTAGATATTGTTGGATTGCTTTCATGGTTTGATTGGGAACAATTTGGAGAAATGCTCACGTCATGAATGTTTTAAAATATTATCCAATTAGTTTTAAACCTGAAAAAAGGTTCACCCCTTTTGAGGATCAGCTGTCCATATTATAAGAACTTTATCTTTCTTGCATGCATATGAACTATGCCAAATCAGCTTTCCATGTTTTTTGGGTGCAGTAATGCACTACATTCTGAAGGCACTCTAGACGTCAGAATGGTTTTGATCCTGTTAAATTTCCATTCGTAGTTATATTTTTTATGTTTATGAGAAGTGGTATATATATATATTGGTGGATAACCTTACAATCCAACAGATTTGCCTTTTGCATTGTGGCATCCATTAGTATATATATACCATTCTCTTGCCTTTTATCTTTCCAATGTGGGATACATCCCATCTTCTTTAGCTTCACACGCGGGCTCTCTAGCAGATCCCATTGACTAGTTGGTGGTATCTAATCGTACATTGATACATAGAGCCAATAATCTGTCCATGTATGAAAGGAATGTCAAATAACACCTCTGTTTACTAAAATTAGAACTATAGCACTAAAGAGAACCACCAATTTTCACAATTACTTGCTTATATTATGGACATATTTGTCATTACTGTGTGGTGTGAACTGTGGTTGTTTAGATGTCAAAAGAATTATACTATATATGTGTTTTTTCATCTAATGGCGATTGTTCTTTATCATATATGATTGTGAAGGCATTTTCAACTGTGGGAACACCAGACTACATTGCTCCCGAGGTTTTACTAAAAAAAGGATATGGCATGGAGTGTGACTGGTTAGTTTCTAATTTCCAAGTTAATTCTGTTGGTTTCTCATAGTTATGATCAATCAATATTTATCTTCATTCGTATTAGTTTCTCTCTGATTAGTCTTTGGCATTGGACTTTTTCAGTAAATGGCTATGTCAAAATTTAGAATGTCATCTCATGTGGTTTTGTGGACAGTAGCAGCGGTCATACGGAATTTTAATTTCTTAAGTATAATAAGCGTATCCTATGCAGTTCACTTTATATGTATCTAAAATGATTTCTGTATGCCTTTTCTGTTGGAATTTTATGCAGGTGGTCACTAGGAGCAATAATGTATGAAATGCTTGTTGGATATCCTCCATTTTATGCGGATGATCCAATAACCACATGCAGAAAGGTAAGAAACTTTAAGCTTATGTTTGTTACCTTATTGGCTCCAACTGATCCTCGGTAACTAATTAACTTTGTTCTTTTTGTCCTTGTTTCTTTCTTTCCTCATTTCAGTGAGTTCAAAAATTCAGATTTCTATTTCTAGTTTGAGAGTCTATGATACTCATTTTCTTCCCTTCCCAAAATCCAGCAAAGATTTAAAAATTAAGAAGAAAGAAGAAGAAGAAGAAGAACATTTTAATCCTGTTTTCAATATTCTATTCTTCTTTTATTCAACGGATTAAACTTGTGACATTTAGCTATTAATACTTACGAAAGAAACAAGGAAAAAAGAAGAAAAATGGCAGTTAGAAAGATACCAAACCTTGACTAAGTTAAGGTGAAACTGAAAATGAATTTTATTTTATATATGTGATCCTTGCATTTATAATGCTTGAGAGATAGAGATAGTTACCTCTAGTGATTCTCATTTGGACCTATGTAGTATGTACTTTGGTAATTCACCTGGACCTAGGTTGTTGGCCAAGGAGGTTGTTGACCAAGGATGTGGCATCGTATTTGACATCGTGTTCCCTCAGCATTCTCAGACCAGGTCATTTTTGTACTACTTTTTAATTGTCCAACGCTTGTAGGAGCTAGGAGAGCAGTTTCTTGGCACCAATGTAGTTTTGCTTTGAAATTTTTGTGCTTGCAGTTCAAGCTTTGTTTCTGTTTTGTTTCTTTTCCTACCAACTCATCTTTCTTCATTAGATGTAATCTCTAAATGAAAGTAAAAAGTACTTCTAATATTTTAAATGGATGGATATGCCGTTTTTTCGCTGACACAATGTTTATTGTCAGATTGTCCACTGGAGAAATCACGTAAAATTTCCTGAAGATTCAAGGTTGTCACCTGAAGCAAAGGATCTCATTTATAGGTTGCTATGTGATGTTGAACATAGGCTAGGCACAGGAGGAGCACACCAAATCAAAGTAAGATTTTGTATTTTTTTTCTTGTTTTTTGTTTTTATAAATATATATTAGATCTTTTTGTCTACTATCTTTCTTACATTTGCCAAAATTCTATTGCATCAGGCTCATCCTTGGTTCAGGGATATTGTATGGGATAGACTCTATGAAATGGAGGCAGCATTCAAACCAGAAGTCCGTGGCGAGCTAGATACCCAGAACTTTATGAAGTTTGATGAAGTAATTTATGAACGCAACCTTGTACTTTACAATTGTGCTCTTGTTTCTACCTACTACTTCGATTTTGGACCAGCATTAGATCTATTTATTTCTTTTGCTTTATAGTTCAACAGATTTTTGTTTCTTATAATGAGTAGCATAGTAAGTCCAATACTGATCTAAGACTGAATTCAAAGTAGTCTGAAATGGTTCATTATGTTTCAAAATATGTCTGTACTATGAGCACCTCATAAAAGCGCTTAATAAATTCCTTTGTTTTTATATTTCACTCTCTTGAGTGTAGCCTGGTTTTATGATCTCTGGCAGTCCACAAAATTTTACTTTTGCTGAAAATTACAACTTTAGTTTTTCAAATTAAAATTGTAAAAGTTATCCTATCCTATCTTTTGGGACCTCTAATTTTATTAAAGTCTTGATCATACTTGTTATATCTGCAAGTTGCCTCTAGATGCTTAATTATAACAAATGGACAGGCCTTTTCTTCTAACATTGAGGGAGATAATGCTCGTTGGAAACTCAGTCATGGAATTTTGCTTTTCTTGGATGTTCGTCACATCATTTCTGGATGATTTCTTCCTTATGTATTTGTACATTATGTTATTCATAAATTGATTTTTTGCACATGTCTTCATTCTTCAGTCGGATCCTCCAGCAGCGGCAAGAACTGGTTCAGGACCCCTGCGAAAGGTTTGTAACGGTTAATGCCATTTATGAACTCGTGTAATGCAATAACTTGTACCTTTATATGGAATTCACCATCGTCATCTTCATTAAGCAATTACTCTTTCCATTGATTCATTTAGTACTTGCTTCGTTTGGGCAATTGGGAACAATGTAGTAGACTGTAAACAAGATGCAGTATTAGACTGTTAGGGATTATTGGATCATTGCCTGCTTTAAGAAAAGCGTCAAATAGTTAGATGCATGTTGGGAAATGCACCGTGTATTTGCTTCTCTTTCCTGGTACATTGTCCCTATGAAATTTCTTTCTTATGTAGTGTTTCCACTTTCACTCTCAAGTTTTCTATCTTATTTTTCTTCTGTTTGCCACAAACCCTATCACTCTTAAGCTAGTAATATTCGTAGAAATTATAAGCACATTTAATAATTTTTCTCCTCTTCATGCAGGCGCTATTAACTCCCAAAGATTTAAGTTTTGTTGGCTACACATACAAGAACTTTGATGCTGTCAAAGGGTTGCGTGGTATGCAGTTTATTAAATGTTGTCTGGATTCTTTTTATCTCCTTCTCTATTTGAGTGGAATTTTGGATTTTATGTTTTAATCCAAATAAGTATAAATAGTTTAATTTTCTTATATAAATGTGTCTGCACACCAGGTTAAAGTTGGGTTGATGGGGGCATTATATAATGGTTTTTTTAATTACAATATTAATGATACTTTGGAGCTTGAACGTATCGGCAAACCCTGATCTTTTCTTGTAAATCAAGAATTCATAATAAAATTCCAGATTGTGGTGAATAAGTGAATTGTATGATATTGTTATAAATGGTTGGAATGCCTATAACTGAGCCTGATTCTCTTTTAGACAGGATTGGTGCAGCCAACAATACATTTATTTATTTATTTTCAGAGAGGGAAGGAGGGAGGGAAGTGTTTTATGGTTAAGGAGAGATTTACCACGTGTAACCTTAATCAGTTTTGTTTGTTGAAACTTGAGGCCATCCATTATATATTAGCATATGAAAATAATCTGCCCATTGCAAATAAACGTATGATAAATTATGCTGGAACCCAAATTCTGTAAGTTCTGGATTGCTTATACTTGTGTAGTTGTGTTTATGCTTTTCTCTTATGAAATATATTAACTTCTTATGTGAACCACTTCAATCCTTGCAGAATTCAGACGAAGTTTGTCAGAGAAGCAGTCATCAACTGATTCTATATTCAGTACTACATCTTACTTTATTATCTTTTTTGTTGCTATTGTTTCAACTCAAGACATGGATAGTCCACCATTGGGTTCGTTGCATATTTAATCTGATTAAGCTTACTATATCTGCAGGTGATTCTGGGCCAGATGATACTACTAAACAGACAGCCGAGGAAACAGACACCCAGATGTTTCCATCATCAGGTGACCCCATGTTACCGTGACGTAACATGATGGCAAACCTGTTATATAGATGTTTGCATATGTCTGTTTAATTTGACTTGGGTGTTCGGTCAAAATCTGCATTTTGACTGCCACACTACTTGTGGAACCAATCTTAAGTAAGTGTACAGCAGTATTTTGAGAAACTCTTGAAAGCCCCAGTGGTGGGTTAACTGGTAGGGCTGAGATATTTTTAGCTTAAAAAAAGCTGTGTACTAAAATTAGAACAGAGTCAAAGAACTTGTGTCCTGGCTGCCCAGGTTGGCTGTGGTAAAAAAAAAGAAGAAAAAAACGCCTTCTCTTGTGGCAGTTTCTGGTCAGTTTTAATTGATCAAAAACAACCCAGAAACTCTAATGCTTTTGAGATAATTGATTCTCATTGTGTTTGAGCTTATGTGCAACAAGCATAACTTATATGGGAAGAAAAATATTTAATAGATGATCCTTTGTTGCTCATATGTTTAAATCATTATGGATGATATGCATTTTTTACTCCAATGAAATTGTGTCTTGCAAGTTTCTATGCAAAAGGCTTCTGTATTGTTGCAAGTTACAAAATGAATATAATAACAAATTTCATGATACTATACAGGTTCTGTATAGTTACACGAGTGGTTCACCAACCATTCTCTAATCTCTACCATATCTATCACCTTTTAGTTATCTGCAGGTGGCATGTCTTGTTTAGAAATTGTATTTTCAAGTTTGGCCTTTTGGATGGAAATTGAATGAAACTCAATGCTCCACCCTTCTCTCTTTCTCGTGAATGAACTGCTGTGGCCTGTGTGAGTGTGACCATAAATTTAATTATTACTATCAAACAATTTTTTTATTGTATTATAAATTTATTTTTTCTTTATTGTATTTAAAGTCAAAACAAAAATCTTAGTTTAAGATTTTTTATTTTATTTTATTTTATTTTATGTTGAACACATGAATTATATATAAAATGTGCACGAAAGTGATGTTACAGTATTTGTTAAAATCAATAGGCAACACTATTATAATAATAATAATTAAAAAAAAAAGGGGTTGGTTACTTCTTACTTGGTTAAACACTTAGACATGGTCATTACCTAAATCCAACCAAACGAAATGATTTGATCAGTAAGATTTGGGAAATTAACAAGAAGATGACCTAAACAATCAGTTTGGTTTATACCAACCTGTCTGTCATACTCCTATACCAAAATTAGGTTAAAAGTCAAATTTAAGTGGGGTTTCATTCTTAATAGGGCAGATATTTTTTTTTTTCTCACTATTTTCTGCTCTCAATTTATGTGACTCGTCCCTTCAAAAAGGAGAACCAGGCATTACTCGTTAGAAGGGTTTAATTTCTTAAAATGGGAGGTTTTATTTTACGGTTTATTGCTATCAATTTATGTGTCTCTTCCCTTCAAAAAAACAAGAAATTATGATGAGCATTACACCTAAATGTTAGGTTTTTCAATTTCTTTTCTAAACGGTGTTGACCCACAAGGTATCAATATCACAATCACTCCCCACATAATTTTATGATTTATAAAATATTGACATCTCACGTGCCAACATTGTTTGGAAGAAAATTTATGAAGCCTAGCATTACTATTACATAGTTACATGTAATACCATTTAATTTAAATTAGATTTTTATGTTATGATATTGAACATCAGATATTAACAAAAATCAAGCTATTCCCTTAACATTAAAGTAGAAAGAAGAATGCATCCCACCGAAATTAAAAGGAAATATGTAATGTTTATGTTATTTATTTAGAAGATGTTCCTTTAGTAATTTTATATAACTCATGCACTATAAACTAGAAATTATTATACTACACTCTAGGATAGTGATTTATATGTATATAATATCGAATATGATATATTGTACAACTGGATAAACATTTATATATCCAACTCATCTAAACCGGTAGTAAAATAAAGTGAATTATGGAACATTATTATTTTTTACATCAGTTATGACGATGATGATGACCGGATGATATTGTTTTTCCCACTTTCTTTCTTTCTTTCATGAGCGTAATAAATATTTGATACAAATGAACTTATAAGGGAATCTTATCTTTCTTGGGTGGATTGGATCATGAATTGTGTTGTCCCACTTTTTTTTTTTTTTGGGTGCTCCTCTACAACATTTCAAAGATTACATGATCTTCTTCTCTTAATAATAATTTTACGAATATTCTCACTCTATTTATATCTTCTTTTTTATTTAAAGAATTAAATTAAAATAAATAAATTTTGGATTGGAGACTGGAGAGTGAGAAGAGGAATGGCAGAGGAGAGAGAGAGATGATGGGTGGAGATGCTTCAATATGCGCTTGCAGATTTGACACCTGTCTCTCTCTCTCTCTCTATCTAACACTACAACACATGCTCTTTCTTGTCTTTTTCCTTTTCAAAGTCTTTTCTTTTTATTTATCTCTGCTCTCTATCTTACATTTTCAACTCTCCTAACACCGCAGATATATTTTTATTATTTTATTATATATAAAATCTGGCTCTACAAAAACAAGTCTTTGTGATCACATTTGAGTTGTTGTTTTTACATGGTAAGCAAACCCCATCTCAATATCTTGTTTCTAGCTTAGTTTATTGATTTCTTTCTTTCTTTCTTTTTCTTTTCTTCATTTTCAAGTCTCTTAGTAGAAGAAGTCAGATAAATGTTAAAAGTCTTTGCAAGCAACAAGATACAAGTAAAACAGAGAGGGAAAGCCATAGACTTTACTCCAGAGTTGACAAAATTAGGTAGTCACTTTTATTTACTTATTTTTTTTTTATTTTTTTTCTTTACTTGATCATTTGTATGCTGACAATAATTATTTGAGTGAGGCAAAATTACATGAGGCTCAGGTGTTTTGCCTCAGATCCAGGGAACTCACGTAGTAGTGAAAAGGCATATTATCTTTATTAGGGTTTTCCTGTGATTCTGGAAACTTCACTTTTCATGACCCTCTTTTTTATAGCTCTTTATTGTGTTTAGAGATAAAGGGATGGTTTCAAATTTTGATTTGAATTTTTCTTGTGTTTGTTTTAGATTTTCTTTTGTTTTTTGAGTATTAAAAGTTGGTTTCTGTCTTTAATTGTAGTTGATGGAGGTAGATAAAGGAGAGTCCAGTGGAGAAGAGATTGATTGGACTTAAAACACGTTATAACTTTCCATTTAGGGTTGTTGTTTCCACTAATGGTAAGAGTGGATCCATTCTTGTTGACCAGATCTGACTACCTATTTCCTTTTCACCACCCTTTTTGTTGTACCATAAGTTGCATCACCTGAATTTGCTTCTTCTTTTTGGGATTATTTAGTTTTATAAGGCATGGGAAATGGTCTGTTCAAACCCACCACCACCATTCATATACCAGTATTGTTCTTGATAGAAGAAGAATTAGTTGAATAATGACAGGTTGTGAAAAAATATTAGTGGGGTTGGAGAGGAGGAACTTTTTGCACTGCCCAGATAGGGATTTTTATGGAGGAGATGTCTCCGGCTGTTGCAGTGCCATTTAGAGCAGGTAATTCAGTCTGTGATAACTCAACAATAGCTGCCCATTTTAGTATCACAGGACTTAAACTGATGGCCGACGCGGCAGATTTGTTATCAAATTCTGTAGCTAAGGTTTCTGCCCAATCTGTTGCTCATGGCGATGAGGATTGTAACTGTAGAGATTTAGCAAGTGAAGCTAGTGGTGAACAAGTTGTGGTGCGAGAAGAGGGAAAAGTGGGAGGATCAGCTCTGTTTGATATGATATCTGAAAACAAACGAAATTCGGTTCCTGGTGAGGAAAGTGAGGAAGATGACTCCTTATCATTGGAGGGGGATCGAATTCTCGATAATTTTTCAGTTACTAGTGAGACTAGTAGTTTATGTGGAGAAGATTATTTGAGTATGGAGGCTATATCTGATGTAGGAACGCTGAGTTCAATTGACATTCAAAAGAGCATTTGCAGTGAGGATATTATTTCCAAGGTCAGTGATTTAGGGGAGCCAAATGTAGCAGTGAGCCTTGATGAAGAGATTAGAGATGGGTCTAAGTCAAAACCATCTTCAGCTGTCCTTCAATTGGCTTTCGAAAAAGGGGTGAGTAGAACAGTTGGACGCAGTGTATTTGAGGTGGATTATGTGCCTCTGTGGGGTTTTACATCTGTGTGTGGAAGGAGACCTGAGATGGAAGACGCAGTTGCTTCTGTACCTTATTTTTTGAAAATTCCTATTCAAATGCTCATTGATGAGCAGGTACTTGATGGCATGCGTAAGCGTTTTAATCTCCAGACTGCTCATTTCTTTGGGGTCTATGATGGCCATGGAGGTTTACAGGTATCATTTTTCCTCTTACATGTGTTTGTATAGTCTTATCATAATATGCAGCTGTGCAAATGATGTCTTATTGTAAGGCAATTTCTTTCATGGGGTTTACCTTCTCAGGTTGCAAACTATTGTCGTGATCGTATGCATGTTGCTTTAGCTGAGGAGATAGAGCTTTTAAGGGAATGCCTGAGTAATGGAAGTGTGAAACATAGCTGTCAAGAGCAGTGGAAACAAGCATTCACTAATTGTTTTCTTAAGGTTGATGAAGAAGTTGGAGGAAAAACAAGCCAAGAACCTATTGCCCCAGAAACTGTTGGCTCTACGGCGGTTGTTGCTGTTGTTTGTTCATCCCATATAATTGTATCTAACTGTGGAGATTCAAGAGCAGTTCTATGTCGTGGGAAAGATCCCATGGCATTGTCTGTTGATCATAAAGTAAGATCTTCAATTGTAGTCCTGCATCTTATTGTAGTTCATAATCAACCCTCCAAAACTGATTTTTGTATTTTTTATTTTATTTTGTTTGGGTTATCTCAGCCAAATCGAGAAGATGAATATGCAAGAATTGAAGCAGCCGGAGGCAAGGTTATACAGTGGAATGGGCATCGTGTATTTGGTGTTCTTGCAATGTCAAGGTCTATTGGTATGTATTCCTTCACCATGGTTTGCCTTCTTCCAGTTTTCGTTATTTCAAAATGGTATAGCATTTGAACTAAGGCAGCTTCCCTTCCCTTCCCTTAATGATACCCTCTTCACTGATTTCTCTGTGTCAACAACTTAGCGAAGTCATGCTGTAAATGTTCAATCACAGAATAATTTTACAGAAGGACTTGATGGTATTAAATGATCATAACTAATCAAATTTTCTATATCCACTCAGCTTTGTTGATTACTAGTGACATCTGATGGTGGACATGGCATTGAGATGTAGAAGTTAAACTAAAATTTTTCTGTAAAGATGGATCTCAATATTACTCAGTTAGTCTAAAATGGTATATTCAAGTGTCTAAATTATATTTTTTGGGTAACTCGAACTAATACAGGTGTATGATGAAATTGTGTATCCAAATATTACACATTCATTTCTACGGAGGATGAAAATTGTGTAGTTTTCTTTTAAAATCTGTTCCAAGTACTCTGGCTGCGGGTTGGCCTATAAAATATCTTTATGCATTTTACTAAAGAGCCTCCAATTGTGATTGTCTGATTGAAGTAAATTTTAAATCTCAAATTTCCAAAAATTTCTTGTGGGTTTGCAGGTGATAGATATTTGAAACCATGGATTATTCCGGACCCAGAAGTGATGTTTATTCCTAGGGCAAAAGAGGACGAATGCCTCATTATAGCCAGTGATGGTTTATGGGATGTCATGACGAATGAGGAGGCATGTGAGCTGGCACGAAAGCGAATACTACTCTGGCACAAAAAGAACGGTACTACTCTTCCCTCGAAGAGGGGGGAGGGAGTCGATCCTGCTGCCCAAGCAGCGGCAGAGTTCCTCTCGAACCGTGCTCTCCAAAAGGGAAGCAAGGATAACATCAGTGTGATCGTGGTTGATCTGAAAGCGCAAAGGAAGTTCAAGAGCAAGACGTGACAGTTTCTCATCCGTCTCTCCATCTAGCTATTCAAACTAATGCAGTATGACATAAATCTCCATTATAATTTGTTGCCCATCTGTTTTTCACCTGGGCATTTAATGGCTTTATGGGAGTAGCAGCAGCAGCCTGTATGTACTATAGAACATGAATCATTCTAGAAGTCTTTTCATCATATAAGAGATCCATGTAATGGCTATGTAAATCTTAGCTGTTTGTTTTAGGGTTAGGAGATCATGACGGTTCCTTGCTCATTTACGTGCCGAGGTCGATTTTTATTTGTTATGCCTCCGAGTTAAAACTGCTCTGTGAGGTATGTACTTTATAATATTTCAACCGCATGGTTCTCATAATGAAATGGCAAATTTGGAAGATAAAGCTTGTAGGTTGCGAATTTTGATACGTAATTACGTGAGGTTTGCCAATTTACAGTCGAAAATAAAAAACAACTCTAGTTAATTGTTGATAAAGTTGTTTTTTAATGTAATTGGACAAACCTCGTACTTCTTCTGATAATCATGTTTTGCCTTTGCATTTGCTTAATGGGAATGTAGTAGTAATGTAGTGTTTTTTGCTATAAAAGCTTCCACGAAATGCAGCCAAGTTTTCATTTTCTTAAAATTTGACTTGAGGAAATTGAAAGAGTAGATTTTTAAATTATTTCACCAAACATACAGGCTCCAACACGCGAGAGAATTATCAAACCGACAAAAATATGAAAAAAGAAAGTAGAGCAGAACTAGCAGCGAACAAAATGTATATGCAGAAGAGATACAAAATGTATATGAAGAAACTACAAAGCTTATTGCGATAGTCAATGATTGATGACGTCCTAGAAATATATATGCTTACTAGTTTGCCGCATCTGAAAGCGATATTTATAGCAAGCGGTTTGTCCGGGAAATAAAAAGGAGGCCAAAGAAATTGCGCATCTAGTATTTCCTGAAAGCTAACTCCTTCACAGCTTCGGCTAGATGTTCTTCGTTTTGGACAGTCTGGACCCATTTTGCATTTATGTGGACTCTTTCAATGCTTTGTTTCAAGGTTCTAGCAACTGAAGGCTTCGAACGGCTTGCAAAGAACTCCTCCACTTCCATAGCCTTCTCAAATGAAGCAAACTGAGAGGGTAGGGATGAGGAAGAGAAAAACAACACAAAAAACATCAAGACTAATCACAAATATCCAACAGTTATAGCAAATTATATATGTACATTTGAAACAAAAAATCTAATAGAGATACAAACCGGAGAGACAATTGCACTGATAAAGCGTGTAATAAGGAATCCACCCCAGGTTTTTGAAATGTAATCCCAATTATCCTGCATTCCAAAGGAACAAGTGTTATATAATAGATCATTACGATATCATAGTATGAGGACAATTCTCAGTGCTCCCAAGTGACTTATATCTTCTTCGAAATCTGAAGTAGGGGCACAGAGCAGCCGAGCCTTACTTGCGATCAGATGGACAACAACCAATCTAACATGTCCCATCACATCCCTTACGCAAATTTTTGAAGCACCTCTTTCCTTTCTCCTTTTATTTTTTATTTTCCAACCTTTTTCCTCTATTTGATATTTATCATAATTCTCTCACATTAACTTTATTTGAAATAATAAAAATATACTATGTGATACACCATGATGCCTAAAATGCAAGAACTTATAAATGTATAGTGCTCAAGGACATTTCCCATATATTGCTGAAAAATAATGTCCATCACTTTAAAACTTCTCCCTCCATGACATTCATATGACTATAGATGAATATTACCTTCAGCCACTTCCAAGCTGTTTCACGTCCTTCACTACTAACATTAAGTCCAAAAACAACATCTTGGTTGCGAACCTAAGAACAAATGGAAAATAGCTCGCTGTAATTGAACTTCATGGACAATATTTAATGAGCTTAATGTCAACCATTAATGATAACCTCATCCATATAAAAACACATGAAAGGTTGGATACCTCAGAAGACAACAGAAAGTTGAGAACTTCAAGAATTATATTGGCATCTGGGCCGGAAGCTAAGGAACCTGCAAAGAGTAAGGAAAAAAGTGATTATCACAAACTCCACATATACATAACATCACTTTAAAAAATGATTTTCAATACCTAGAATGCGTGTTTTCTCCTGGCTCAAATCAGTCTCCCTGTAAATTCTCAGTAGAGATTCATAACCAGATTTGTCTGATTGGCTGACTTTTTGCATTACTGCTACATATGCTGCCTGTAAACCATTATCCAAAGTCATTATGGATTTCAATTAGAAAAATTTAGCATTTGAATGAACTTCACAATCAGACCCTTCTTAGATCAGCAGGGAGTAGCGAAGTAGTTCTATCCTCTAAGAATGCATGAAATCGTTTGCTTGCTTCATTTACAGTCTCTTCATGTCCAAGCAAAGCAAGGGCAGTCAAAATTTCTCCTCTCAACATTGCATCCAAATGACTTTCACCTTGTTTAGGATCCCAACCAAGCTTCCTGTAAAGGAATTCAATCATAAAATAAAAAAAATAAAAAAATAAAAAAATAAAAAAATATGTACCATTGAAACATGACATAACCGGATTTCTACTTGCAACCTGAATATATAACATCTTCATCGGGCAATTTACATTGAAGGAAAAGAATCCCCAGCAACACATCGCCTATTCACTATATAAATTTAGCATCATCTCCAGTCAGTCTATGCTTTGATAAGAGTCAATGGAAAATGACTCTTAGTAGCAAAAAGAAACACACTAATCTTATCTCTATATACTTGTTATATTATTTTACTTAATAATTGCCTCGCATAAATAATACAATAGCTCCTAAACTAATTACACATTGTAGAGCACACGTAGGATGGTCTCTTGTTCTGGGCAGTGAAATTCTAATATAGCACACAGCCACATTTCCAGTACCTTGCAATAGCAATATGACTAATAAACTCAAATGGCTCAAAGTTGCCTTCAATTATAACTGCCTATAGGATTTCCCAATCAACTGTTCCACAATCAACTACAAGGGGTGCATTAACACTAAAAGAAGCAGTAGACAGGCAACTCCAATTGCTACAAGTTCTAATCCATGGTTGCCGTAGGCACTCCAGTAAGTTAATATGAAATAACTTACTCAGCAGAATACTGAAAAAGGGAAATAAAGAATTGCTTAATGTAGTCCACTAATTCAGGATTTGCATCAGCAGCAATCCGACCAACTTTATAGCTTATCTGTGAAAAACAAGAACCACAATCAGGAATAAGGGTATTATTGAATAAAACTTAGCATGATATGGAGGTGAACATTACACTAATCAAGTTAGACAGCACGGTATAATTGACTTCCTCCCTATAAGAGCCCATCAAGGTGAGCAAAGATGTTAATGACTGCTGGCGAGCCATACAAAGGGCAAATGAATCGTCCAAAATGCCTGTTAATGAAATAAGATAATGTTGTTAAAAGTTTCTTAGTTACCGCTCAAGAAATAAAATGGGTAAAGTAGAGCAAAGAAGGTACCAAATCTGTCTGTTTCAGTCAATAATTTTTTCTCTATTGCATATCTAAGTCTAGCTGCAAGTTCCTCATCATATTTCACCCTATAGAAACCAGTCTGATCCACATTCATTTTTATCCAGTTGGATGATGCATTACCACTTTCGTTACGAATTGAGAAACCCATGAATTCCTTGGTCTTTGTTTGCAACAAAAAATTCTTGCGCACATTATATGAGCCACAGCATACAGTTATTGGGACAATCCATTGCCCATCACCGCTGGAACCGCTTGACAGGAATTGTGACTGCCATTTATCAAATTTACTTGTTAGAACACCATAAATGTCAGATTTCATGAAATAACTTGCATAAAATATTTCAACTGACCACGTTTTAAACTAAGAAATGTTATTTCAAACTTTTAACTGACCCCTCAAAAGAAAAATAATAATAAAATGTATCACAAGAAAACCTGTTCAAATTCCAATTTCTGTTCTTTGACTTTCACAGAGATGACTGGGTAACCTTTTTGCTTTGTCCATGAATTCATTAGCTCGTTCACAGGTTCATAAGATCCTTCCTCGAGGGCAGTCCATAAGTCTTCAGTCTTTGCATTCGAGCATGCATATTTTTTTATATATGAAGCAAGTGATTGCTGGTTGTAGAAGGCAGATACATAAATGAAGATAGCTTCAGATGAGAAAATACAATAAAAAGTAACAACTAAAGTTCATACATGCAAGGAAGAAAGATTAATAAGGCATATTATAACAATTATCAAACAAGCAATTAAAATTCACTTTTCAATTTCTTTGCATTATCATCATTTGGAAGATATTAGCTGCAGTTGTACCTCCACTAACAGAATTCACTGTTAGTCTCAAAAACTGTTGATCACCAAACTCAATTTTTCTCACCAAAAGTTTTTTTTTTTGTTTTTTTTGTGTGTAGGAAACAAAGAATTTATCATCAAAATTTTGATAGCAAAACTCTAAAAGAAAAAACTGTTTCAATGTTATCCATATAGTTAACCATTCACAATTAGTGTAACAAAAAAAATGCATCAAATCCCGAAAGAAGTTTGGTGAGGTGAAATTGTTATTATAACCATTTAATATCATAAAAACAACAGTCTCTGGCAAATGCCACAGTTCATATATTAGCAACACATCATAGGAACTGTAGAAAATCTTTTAGTTAATGCTTTGCAGCCAAGAATGAAATCCAAACCAATCCTTAATCGGACAGATATTACCACACGACTTATCTATGGTTTTTGATTGTATAAAATATAGTAATTGAGAATCTATTATTGGAAAGATTCCTGTCATCAGCAATGTAGCTTAAACTTCTTTCATAATATATACATTTTTTCAAAAAATATCCAGGTTACAACTCATGAAGTAATAATTATATCATGGCACTTATAGAGTTCAACATAATTCTTCCATGGTAACTAACATAAAAATATATGCATAATTTGCAAAAACTATGGAAGAAGGATGGACTTCTACAAGAAACTCATACAAGTACAAAAACAGAGGACCAACCTGAAAGACTTCAGCACCGAGATAGCTTTGTAGCATTCTGATAACAGATGCACCTTTTCTATAGCTTATTGCATCAAATATTTCATCGATCTCACTAGCGTGATTTACATCTACCTGGAAGAAATAATATGCTTAAATTAAAACATGCCATAAGTAAGAACTACTCTGGTTTTTCTAGGGTACAGGACAGGAAAAAAAGAAAAAGAAAAAGAAAAATAGTGGTCCATGACCACTTACCTCAATTGGGTGGGACTCCTCAAGCCCATCCAACCTAAGACCCTCCGTAGATTCATCAAGAAACTGAATCCATATTTTCCATTCTGGAAACAAGTTATCAGTTGCTAAGTAGCTCACCTGAACAGAACCATTTATAACAGACATTATTTACTTGCATATGGCGTGATAAGTATGATAAATACACATACTCGACAGAAAATATACCCATGTTGCAAAACCCTCATTTAACCATAAATGAGTCCACCATTCCATTGTGACAAGATTGCCAAACCATTGGTGAGCCAATTCATGAGCTACTACAGTTGCAACCTTAACAGCAACCAAACAAAATATTTCAGCATTAGAGTGCGGTTTAACCAATAGCTCCATCATTTCATTAGGTAGAACCAAAAAACGAGACCACCATTGAGGAGATGCACATTACCCTTTGCTTGTTAGAAGCTGCAGAATGTAGATCATCGAAGAGCAAAGCCGTTTCACGATACGTAACTAACCCATAATTCTCCATGGCCCCAGCAGCAAAATCAGGGATTGCAATCATATCCAATTTAGGGAGAGAATATGGTACAGCAAAGTATCTGTATAACTTAGCATAGTTAATTCTATACCAAATGCAGATAACATACTCTAATACTCTAAGCACGGATATGGAAAAGTAATGATATGACCAGTAAATCAGTAATTATAATCAAAGGCATCCATCAGCTATACTTGCCAGCCTGAGACTAAAGATTGATACATGGTGTTATGAGGTAATGCTAAGACATACTCTCTGTAAAATTCAAGTGTCTTCACAGCAACGTTCAGTGCAAATTTTCCTTGATTTGCCTGCCCCACTTGACAGTATACTCGAACGTTAATCCCTGTATGAAGGCATGCATCAATTTAGGCAAAAATGAAAAGGAGTTACAGTAACACATAAATAAATTGATAAACATATAAGTATATAACAGTGAATGTACCATCAGATGTATGATCTTCCACATAATCAAACAAACCAATAACTACTGCCACTAAATATGTCGACATTATAGGTGATTCTTGATACGAAACTGTTTTTAATTTCCCGTTCACTCCCTCTTCAATGACTGGCATGTTTGAAAGTGCTACCAATTCAGATGGCACATCCAATAATGTGATCTTGAATGTAGCCTGCAACACCAAATGTCAGTAAAAATGAAAATATACTCTAAAGAAAAGGGTCAAACCATGAGATTAACTGAAAACGTTGTAGCACAAAAAATAAAAATAATAGATTAATATAGATTATATATTCTCTAGATGTTCTCCAAAATGAATTTCACAACATATATTGTTTAATAAGATCTGTAATTCTAAAATACTTTAACGAGTGATTGGTAACCGGCATTACCTTGCAAGCAGGTTCATCCCAGCATGGAAAGCATCTTCTAGCATCAGCTGGCTCAAACTGTGTAACTGCCATATTTTTCTTCTCGCCTTTATGCTCGTAAGTACTGGATAGCAAAAAATACAACTTAAAATATCAGAATTAATAGGCACTTACCTCTATATAATTACCAATATTACAGAGACAAACCCAAAACGAGAAAATAATCTGAATTTAATAGATAATCTGCCTCCTAAGTTATGAAATATCTCACTACAACTAACACATGTAATTAGTTACATAACAGTGTTGTTCAGAAGTTTTAACATTAGCAAACCCATCTTCATTCTGTCTATGAAAAATCTAATCTTAATGACAATCAATTTATTGAAAGATATTCCATATCGCGCGGAAACCAAGCAAAAAAATGAACCGGTCAGTCGGTCACCTTCTATAAAATCCCTTCATTTTGTCATTCAACACTCCCTCAAACCCAATATTCAAAACCCCAACTCCAATCGGCAGCGTCTCAGCAAACTCCAATACCAAAATCTCATCATCTTCCATCACGTCAACCTTCTTTGGCTCAAATACCTGTTTAACAATTTAAACAATCATTAAATGAAAACCCGGACCTTTTAAAAGCCCTTTTAAAGAGGGCTTGGTTTCCTTCTTTGACAGAGCAGTATAATCTAATAAAACTAGAAGAAAAAAAATTCCTTTATATCTACTCATTTGAATGAAACAGCGACAAAAACAAACGAAATCAAAATTATCTAACTCAACGAAAAATTTTAACATTCCAAAGTTTGCTTCCAGACAGACAAAACAAAACATATTAGCAACCGATCAAAACATCAAAGCGACATAACTAGGAGATGAAGATAAAAAAAAAGTACCTTAGAAGAGGTTTTGGTAGCGAAGGAGACGGATCGGTTGTCGATGGTGAGTTCGGCGGCATTGAGGACGATGAAGTTGGTAAATTCGACGATGTCGATGTCGACGGCGACAGAGCCTGTGAATTTGCAGGTAGTGAGGTCGGGTTTCAGATTGAGGTCGTATCGTTTCGGGACCGCGAATTTCGGGAGCCGAGGTTGTCCCTTAAATTGCTCCATGTTGCTTTTTGGAGAGTCTTAAGATTTGTGTCTGATAGAGTTGAATTTGCAGAGGCTTTGAGTTTTTTCAAGTGATGAGAGAAGACATTGAACTACCGATGAGTTTAAATTCATATATAGTATACATTGCCTTGTACTGTAATTATGGAACGGCCCGACAAAGGCCGGTTCGGGTGGTCCGTAAAGCAAAACGTGCCGTGCGAAGGAGGTTGGCTAGGCCGAAGTCCGGTCTGTGATAGGCCGTGTGCTGGGCCGCTGTTACCAGGTCCGACGGGTCGGCCCGTCACGGCACGCCTAGTCGGCGTGCCAGACCTCTGGACCGGCATGTCGGACCGACGGGCCGGTTCGTCAATTCGATCATTTGTTATTATTATTATTATTATTTTTAGATATTCTCACTGACGTTAGTCAATAGCTGGATTTTAAATTCTAGCCGTTGGAGGCTCTAAAAATTACAAAAAACCCCTGAAATCTTTAAAATTAAATTTTGACCCACAAAACAAATTTTTCTATAAATACTTCCATCCATTTCATTTTTCATTCACTCTCTCTATCATTCTTTCAATCTCTCATTCACTCAAATCTCAATCTCTACATTCTCCAATTCTCTACACTTTTTCATTCAATTTCATTATTATTTTGTCTATATAATTCTCTAAATTTTCCACCAACACACCGAATTTTAAAGGTACAATTTTCTTATTAATTTTGTTCAAACATTTTTTGATAGTAAATTTATATTTTTATGTTTAGACTGTAGTTACTAAATGAAAACATTTTTATTTAGTTAGTTAGTTTATCAATTTTTGTGCTTTAATGCTAATATTATTTGTTTAGTATATTAAGGTTTTTAACTTTAGTAGTAATTTTAATATTTGTTATTAGTAAATTTAGAAATTTAATTTGTATTATTGAATTTAATTTTTGTAATAAGAAAATTACGAATGTTAAGTGTAGTAGTTAAGTTTAATATTTTTTGTTCATAAATTATGAATTTTTAGTGTAGTTGTTTATTTTAATATTTTTGTGAGTATATTATGAATTTTAAGTGTAGTGGTTAATTTGAATAAGTTTTATTAGTAAATTAAGATTTTTATGTGTAGTGGTTAATTTTAATAAGTTTTATTAGTAAATTAAAATTTTTATGTGTAGTATTTAACTTAATATTTGATGTTAGTAAATTTATCAATTTAATGTGTAGTAGTGAATTTAATATTTTTTGTTAGTAGATTATGAATTTTTAGTGTAGTTGTTTATTTTAATATTTTTGTGAGTATATTATGAATTTTAAGTGTAGTTGTTAATTTTAATAAGTTTATTAGTAAATTAAGATTTTTATGTGTTAAGTATTTAATTTAATATTTGTTGTTAGTAAATTTATCAATTTAATTTGTAGTAGTGAATTTAATATTTTTTGTTAGTAGATTATGAATTTTTAGTGTAGTTGTTTATTTAATTTTTTTAAAGTAAAATAATATTTTTATGTGTCGTATTATTTGTATTAATTATTGTTAGTAAATTAAGATTGTTAAGGATAGTAATTAATTTAAAAATATTTTGTTAGTAAATATTGATTTTTAATTTGATTATTAATGACTATAGTGCTCATATTTGTACTTCAGAAAATAGATCATAACCAGCAGGCTTATTTTCTGGACGGTTTGAACATGCTCGACGATGAATTTGATATTTCGGAGCCTATCCATACTCAAGCGGGACCTTCTGGTTCCACCGTTACACCAACATCACGTCCCATAAAATTAACATCAGATGTGTGACAGTGTTTCAACATAGTCCAAATGACACTCATAGACAGGACGTCAGAGCCTAGAGCTAAATGTAAGTTTTTATCATAAGGATTATGCCACAAGTAGGAGGGGAACTGGACTTTTGAGAAGGCATATGCACAAATGTATGCCTGCTCATGGATAGGTAGACACTACAACACAGACACAACTACAATAGCACCCAGACGGGTCCGTTACGACGTGGCAGTTCGACGCCATGTACGCTAGAGAGTGCTTGACACGATACATTACACAAATTGATCAACCGATCAGTGTTGGTGAGAGTCTATTTTATAAAGAATTAATCACATTTGCATACAACCTCCAATTTGAACATGTTTCTAGAACCACCACTATAAATGATTTGATAAGATTGTTTGAAACCAAAGAGATGACTTGATTGTTGATATACAACATCTAAGTGTCTCTGTTGCATTAACTTCTGATATTTGGAACCCATGTTCCAAACAGGACTATTTATGTGTCACATGACACTATTTAGATTCTGAATGGAGGATAACAAAAAGAATTCTTGGTTTTCGTCCTATGGATTTTGTACATACCGTAGAAAATATTTTTAATGTCATTCTTTTTGTTTTAGAAACTTATGAAATCACGCATCGTATCATTTCTATCACATTATATAATACATCTGTAAATACTAGACATATTGCATTGTTTGTTGTAAAAAATATCTCGCAAGATGAAGGTTATTTCTTCCATCAATGTTGTGCATGTCATATTATAAATTTAGCTGTACAGGCTGGTTTTAAGAAAGTAAGCGATCAAATAAATCGCATCAGAGATGTCATTTCTTGGATTTGCAGTTCTAATCTTAGATTCAGTGAATTCAAAAGACACTGTAAATTAAACGGTCTCAAAACCCGACGATTCTAAACTGATATGCCGGTAAGGTGGAACTCTACTTATTTAATGTTGGAAAATTGTTTGGAATATGATACAACAATTACATGTTTTTATAACATGAAAATGGCCGAAACAGGTCGTCCTGAAGCAAAAAAACTTACCATAGACGATTGGTATGTGGCAAGGGTTTTTGTTCAATTTTTAAATATTTTTTTACAATGTCATCGTAACTCTTTCCGGGGTCTATTATCCCACATTTTCCCAGGCAATCCATCAGATAGTGGAAATGTCTAAAGTGTTAAACAATTATAGAGAAGATGAACATCTAGGCGCTGCAGTTATTGTCATGGAGACAAAGTTGAAAAAATATTGGGCTAACATTCCTTTACTTTATGCCTTAAGGCAGCGTTTGGTACGCGAGATTGGATTGAACTATTTTATAGGATTTGATTGGATTGAGATGGGATTTGAATTATATAGGATTAGATTGGACTGAACTGGACTAAATTAATACTATACTGTGTTTGGAAATACATGGGACTGAACTGAATTAATACAATATTTTGTTTGGTGAAACATGGGATTGTACTGAATATAATTTTTTTTTTGGGAAAATTGCAATCCTCGTTATTTAAGGAAAAGAAAATTAAAAAAAAAAACAGTTTTAATTTTTGGGAGATCTGAACTTTTTCTTTTCTCAATCATCATCTACATTTTTTTTCTTGATCAACATCATTAGTTAAAGAAAAATAATACATTTTTTTTCTTTTTGGAACATCTGGATTAAATTTCCATCTTCATTCGATTTTCATCTTCTTCAATCATCACCACCATTCATTTTGTTTTTTCTCAATTAACATAACCAGTGAAAGAAAAAAAAAATTACTTTGGAAGATCTGGGTTTGATTTCCATCTTCTTCTTCTATCATCATCATCATTATATATTTATTTTCTCAGCCAACATCATCAGTTAAAAGAACAAAAAAAAATGATCTGGGTTCGGTTTTCTTCTTCTTCAACCATCATCCCCATTCATTTTTATTTTCCCACTCAACATCATAAACAAATAAAGAAGACAAAAAAAAAACATCACCATGTGGAGGAGATGGACTGGTAGTGCTTGCATCTTGGTGTTGGCGGTGGAATAGTGGAGTGGTGGTGGCTGCAGTTTGAGTGGTGAGTGGTGGAGATGGAGTGGTGATGGTTGCATCTTGGTTTTGGCGGTGAAACAATGGAGTGGTGGTGGCTGCAACTTGAATGGTGGTGAAACAATGGAGTTGACCGTAAGGGGTCTTCGTTCTTGGTGAAGCATTCCTCAATGGCAAACGGTGAAGATAGTTGAAATAAGATGAAATAGGTTGGTAAGATAAATTAAATGGGTGGAGCCAGTTTAAAAATAGTCCCAGGATAACTAAAGTTGGGGGGTATGGTGGGTTTATTTTATCCCATGATCATAGGACTAGTTTTACTTTTAGGATTAGTAATCCTATGTCCAAAATAACACCAAACACCAGATTGAGACTAAAATTATCCAATCCTAATCCAATCCGGTGTGCCAAACAAGGCCTAAGTGTTATAGTAGACCCTAGGGTTAAATTATCTGGTTTAGAAGTTTTGCTTGAGTTTATTGGTACTAATTTGTCAATATATTATTCAGAACAAATTACTGACATTCGAACCAAATTGTTCGAGATTTTTATTATTTATGAGAGCATGTTTGACAATATTGACACCCCCCAATCAACACAACCGGAGACAGTGTCGAAGCAAACAAGTTGAAGCCTTCTGAAACGGTGAAAAAAGGACAAATCAGCAAGTACTTCTTCAAGGCAATGATCTGACCCATCTTCATGTACCGAACTGATTAGGTACCTTGAAGCACAGTTCGGTGCTGTTGAAGATAAGGAAGAGTTTGATTTGTTGTTATGGTTGAAGACCTATACGTACAGGTATCCAGTTCTGTCACACTTAGCACGTGACGTACTGGTTATTCTCGTGCCAACGGTGTCTTCAGAACAAGCTTTCACCACCAGTGGACGCATAATTGAACCAAGAAGAAGCTGTTTGTCTCCGGAGATGGTGGAGGTATTAACATGCCTTCAGGATTGAGGAAGAAGCTAAAAAAAGGTTGCAAAATCAAACTGTAGATAAAGAGCTTATTCTAAATTTCATCAATCTATATATTGATGAACTTGTAGGTAGTGGTCAGGGCCAGAACTAGGTTATATATTTACAAATGTATTTAGTATTTACTTGTAAGTTGTAATACGACTGCACTCTTTTTCCTTTACCAAGTTTTTATCCCACTAGGTTTTTCTTGGTAAGGTTTTTAATGAGACAATCATGTAAATATGTAATACTGAATTCCATAAGTGAAAAATAATTAAATATATAAAAAATTGTTCATTTCATACTTTCGTAATTACATCTATTTTTATTATTTTGTATTAATTTATCTTTACTAAATTAGTATTTTTCATATTAATTATTTCAAGAGATAAACAAATTAATTTCAAAATTACATTTATATAATTGAATTGTTAAATTGATAGAACAAACAATTTTTTTGTATATTACTTTATTTTTCGTAAACCCTAAACCCTAAACCCAAATTCAAAAAAAAAAAAAACTTAATTTTTAAAAATTGGTTTCGAAAATAATTATGGACCATGCCTGTGAACCGGCCTGTAGGCACGGCCAGCCTGAAGCAGGCCACCGGGCCGTGCCGTGCCTCCGTTTTCTTAAACGGGCCGGGCTTGGTCCAGAATTACACCATTAACATTGCCCCGTGAACACTGCTTTCGCTGAAACGACAACGTTTTATGACCTTATTAACATTTTAAATCTTATCGTTGATAATTATTCGCCTAGTGATAAGTGTTAAGAATTTGAATCATACATTTTATGGTATCTTACTATCTTATAACATAAGATTTATTATTATTATTATTTTACGACCAGATGAGATGAGGCTGGCCAGTGGTATGTCTCTCACATCTATACCTACGGGTCTCTCCTCTCTTCTCAAAAACTCTAAATTATTATAATATATAAAAAATAATTTTTTTTTTTTACTTATTTAAATTTTGAAGTATCATGATAAATTGTAAAATCTAACGGTTCGTGGTTAGGAGGTCTACCATTATTTTACGTCGTAGATATCTACTCTCCACGTATGCTTGTTAAATCGGATGGGAACCGCCGCCACCAATAATCTTATATTAAGATGTCATTCATTAAAAAATAAAAAATAAAAAATAAAAATACCATGTCTTATGATCATTTAAACACTATAAATTCTGTCAATATTGTTAAGGAATCAAAGAAACTTTAAAAACAAGCATTGAAGGTGAGTTAAAAAGTAAGTTGAAGCTTCAGTCCAGACTCAGGAGCCTCACTGTCAACTTTCTTGTCTCATGATCTCATCTTATGCTTATATAGTCCACGAACAGTGTCTTCGATGCTTTACTTGTATATTTTCCAATGCTTTTCTCGCAAGATAAGTATATTTAAAAAATAAAAATTATTCCTTCATTTATTATTTTAGAAGCAAAGGGTAAATGTGAAAACTGAAAAGCATGATTACTTCAAATCACTATTATCACAAGCATCTGTGCTGTTCCTCGCAGTAGGTGGCTCTGATATTCGATTCTATATGTAAACATTAACTATTAAGGATGCTAGTTACATTTTTTCGGTATGAAATAAAAAAAATTAACATTTTTTTTATTTGATATGCGGATGAACGAAATGGCGATGAATATGGCAATGTATCCTTAGCGGTTACCAATAGGTATTCCCCGGATTGAATCCGTCTATTTAGAAATGTGTATAAAAATCTAATATCAAACGGATTCGAGTAGAGATTGAGATATCCATTCTTAATATCTCTAATCCTATTTTAGTGAAAGTCCTCTCACAATTTATGATTTAACTAATAAAAATGAGTCCACTCGAATCTTGTTATATATGTTAAAACGAAAATGTAAATCAACTGTTCAATTAAGAGATGAGATGAGGTTGTTCTGACGGTATACCTTACACCTCGAAATCGTAGGTTTGAGTCATCCTTTAAAAGAAACTACCCAATTCATGTATTGCTTTGAAAAAAACAAAGATTAATTAAGATTAAATACTTTATTTACTTGGACTTTCACATGGGGTTTAAAAAATAAATAGCACTTTTTGGAGATGACATTTTAACATTATCACTGTTTTAATAACTTATGTTTAAAAAACACCTATTATGGTGAACGGATAAAAATACCCCCAATAGTTGTTCCATCAGAATCTTTCATTCATTTTTTTACAGTAAGAGTTATGAAATAGAGAGAAAAGATTTCGTTGAAACTCAGGCACTACGCAGACGCATTTGGAGGTCGAGCTCCCCGCCGAGCTCGTTGTGGTCGAGCTACCCGGTCAGCTCGCGGGAGGCAGAGGACAACGCCTCCGGATTTTTTTTTCTCGTCAGTACTTAAAAAAAAAATATAGATCCTTTGAAAAATATGCTCGGTTCTTTAAAAAAAAATCATCGATTCTTTCTAATATATGCTCACAAATATACTTGATTTAACTAAACCTAATTTTCTAAAAAAAATATCGATGCTTTGAAAAAAAAATCTCGATCCTTTGAAAAAAAATCTTGATCCTTTAAAAAATATTCTCAATTCTTTGATCATTTGAAAAAAAATCTCGATCATTTGAAAAAAATCTCGATCCTTTGAAAAATATTATCGATCCTTTGAAAAATATTATCGATCTTTTGAAAAAAATCTCGATCTTTTGAAAAATCTTCTCGATCATTTGACAAAAAATCTCGATCCTTTGAAAAATCTTCTCGATCCTTTGAAAAATCTTCTCGATCCTTTGAAAAATATCTCGATCATTTGAAAAAATATCTCAATCATTTGAAAAATAGCTCGATCATTTGAAAAATATTCTCAATCCTTTAAAAAAAATCTCGATCTTTTGAAAAATCTTCTCGATCATTTGACAAAAATTCTCGATCATTTGAAAAAAATTATTGATCCTTTAAAAAATATTCTCGATCTTTTGAAAAATATTATCGATCCTTTAAAAAATCCTCGATCCTTTAAAAAATCCTCGATCCTTTAAAAAAATCCTCGATCCTTTAAAAAAATCCTCGATCCTTTAAAAAAAATTCTCGATCCTTTGAAAAAAAATCTCGAACCTTTAAAAAAAATCTCGATCCTTTAAAAAAAATCTCGATCCTTAGAAAAAAATTCTCGATCCTTTGAAAATTTCTTAATCCTTTGACAAATGCTCGATTCTTTCAAAAATATTCTTTCAAAAATAAGCTCGATCATATTTAAAAAAAAAGCTCGATTTTGGCTACAAATATACTCGATTTAATTAAATTTTATTTTCAAAAATAAAATACTCGATCATTTGAAAAATAAAACGTTCATACATGTTCATACAAAGACTGGACAACAAATCATAATGAATGGATACATTGTTAAATCATACAGAAATATATAAAAATATATAAACTAAGATCACAAATATTGGTTATCTTATTGTGCAGAATCTGGAGAGAGAAAAGGTTTTTGGAGAGAGAGAGAAGTTATCGTTTTCAAAGTGTAGATGAAAACACAATAAGATTAAAAAAATAGATTATTTAAGGGCAATTTGGGTAGTTCACCATAATATGTGCCTTTTAAATTTAAGTTATTAAAGCGGTGTCATCACTGCAACACACATAAAAAATGGTGACATATCTCACAATTTCCACTTTTCACAGGTTAAATACTTAAATAGATTAAAATTAATATGGAATATGTAAATTTCTTCCATATTTTTATCTTAGACATGAAATATATAAAAAATTCATATATTTTTTAAAAGATTTTATATTTTTATTTACGTATAATTTTATTTTGGTTTTGAAAATATTTTTATCTTAGCTAATGGTGTAAGTCTGAAGCGACCCGACCCATTAAGCACCGCCTACTGAGGCCCGTTTTTGAAAATGGTGGCACGACGGCCTGCTTCAGGCAGGCCATGCCTACATACCGTGTCGAGCCAGTCCACGGGCCTGATCCATAATCATTTTCGAAACCAATTTTTAAAAATTAAGTTTGTTTGGATTGTGGGTTGTGGGTTTAGGGTTTAGGGTTTAGGGTTTAAGGTTTAGAACTTACGGAAAATACAGTAATATACAAAAAAATTGCTTGTTCTGTCAATTTAACAATTCAGTAAAGATAAAGTAATATACAATAATATAAAGTAATTTTGAAATTAATTTATTTATCTTTTGAAATAATTAATATGAAAAATAATAATCCAGTAAAGATACAGTAGTACAAAATAATAAAAATAGATGTAATTACCAAAATATGAAATGAATAATTTTTTATTTAATTAATTATTTTTCATTCATGGAATTCAGTATTACATATTTAGATGATTGCTTCATTAAAAACCTTACCAAGAAAAATCCAGTAGAATAAAAACTTGGTAAGGGAAAAAGAGTATAATCATATTACAACTTACAAGTAAATACACATGTAAAAGTATAACCTAGTTTTGGCCATGACCATTATCGTAAGGCTTATCAATATACAGTTTATTGAAATTTAGAATAAGTTCTTTATCTACAGTTTGATTTTGCAATCTTTTTTATCATGCTCTCAATCCCGAAGACATGTTAATACCTCCACCATCTCCGGAGACAAACAACTTATTCTTGGTTCAATTATGCGTCTACTGGTATTGAAAGCTTGTTCCGAAGTCACCGTTGACACGAGAATAACCAGTACGTCGCATACTAGGTGTGACAACTTGATATCTGTACGTATAGGTCTTCCACCATAACAACAAATCAAACTCTTCATTGTCTTCAATAGTATCGAACTGTGCTTCAAGGTACCTAATCAGTTCGGTACAAGAAGATTGGCCAGATTTTTGCCCTGAAGAAGTACTTCTGATTTGTCATTTTTTTCACCGTTTGAGAAGGCTTCAACTTGTTTGCTTTGGCTCTGTCTCCGGTTGTGTTGATTGGGAGTGTCAATGTTGCCAAATCTGCTCTCATAAATACGAAAAATGTCGAACAACTTAGTTCGAATGTCAGTATTTTGTTCAGAATAATCTATTGAGAAATTAGTACCAATAAACTCAAGTAAAACTTATAAATCAAATAATTTAACCCTATGATCTACTATAAGACTTAATGCATAAAGTAGAGGAATGTTAGCCCAATATTTTTTCAACTGTCCTTATGTCAACAACTACAACGCCTAGATGCTCATCTTCTATATAACTATTTAACACTTCAGACATTTCCACTATCTGATGGATTGTCTGGGAAGATGTGGGGTAATAGACCCCAGAAATAGTTACGGTGACATTGTAAAAAAATATTTAAAAATTGAACAAAAACCCTTGCCACATACCAATCGTCTATGGTAAGTGTTTTTGCTTCAGGACGACCTGTTTCAGCCAATTCATGTTATAAAAATATGTAATGGTTGTATCATATTCCAAACAATTTTCCAACATTAAATAAGTAGAGTTCCACCTTACCGACATATCAGTTTGGAATCATCGGATTTTGAGATCGTCTAATTTACAGTGTCTCTTGAATTCACTGAATCTAGGATTAGAACTACAAAATGACATCTCTGATGCGATCTATTTGGTCGCTTACCTGCTTTAAACCAGCCTGTACAACTAAATTTATAATACGATATGCACACCGTTGATGGAAGAAATAACCTTCATCTTGCGGGATATTTTTGCAACAAACAATGCAATGGGGCTAGTATTTACAAATGTATTATATAATGTGATAGAAATGATACGATGCGTGATTTCATAAGTTTCTGAAACAGAAAGAATGACATTAAAAATATTTTCTACGGTATGTACAAAATCCATATGACGAAAACCAAGAATTCTTTTTGTTATCCTCCATTCAGAATCTAAATAGTGTCACATGACACATAAATAGTTCTGTTTGGAACATGCGTATGCAACAGAGACATTTAGATGTTGTATATCAACAATCAAGTCATCTCTTGGGTTTCAAATAATCTTATCAAATCATTTATAGTGGTGGTTCTAGAAACATGTTCAAATTGGAGGTTATATGCAGATGTGATTAATTCTTTATAAAATAGACTCTCACCAACACTGATCGGTTGATCAGTTTGTACAATGTATCGTGTCAAGCACTCTCTAGCGTGCATGGCGTCGAACTGCCACGTCGTAACGGACCCGTCTGGGTGCCATTGTAGTTGTGTCTGGGTTGTAGTGTCTACCTATCCATGAGCAGACATACATTTGTGCATATGCCTTCTCAAATGTCCAGTTCCCCTCCTACTTGTGGCATAATCCTTATGATAAAAACTTACATTTAGCTCTGGGCTGGGACGTCCCGTCTATGAGTGCCATTTGGACTATGTTGAAACACCGCCACACATCTGATGTTAATTTTCTAGGACATGATGTTGATGTAACGACGGAACCAGAAGGTCCCGCTTGAGTATGGTCGGTTCCGAAATATCAAATTTATCGTTGAGCATGTTCAAACCGTCCGGAAAATAAGGCTGCTGGTTATGATCTATTTCCTAAAGTACAAATATGAACACTATATTCATTAATAGTCATATTAAAAATCAATATTTAGTAACAAAATAATTTTAAATTAATTACTACACTTAACAATCTTAATTAACAAAAAATAATAAATTCACTACTACAAATTAAATTGATAAATTTATTAACAACAAATATTAATTGAATACTACACTTAAAAATCTTAATTTACTAACAAAACATATTAAAATTAACCACTACACTTAAAATTCATAATATACTAGCATAAAATATTAAAATGTTTCTACTACACTTAAAATTCATAATTTACAAAAAAAAAAAAAACTAACTACTACACTTAAAATTCATAATTTACTTATTAAAAAAATTAAATTCAGTAATACAAATTAAATTTCTAAATTTACTAATAACAAATATTAAATTTAATACTAAACTTAAAAATCTTAATATACTAAACAATAATATTAAAATTAACTAAGTATGCACAAAAATTGATAAACAAAATAAATAAATAAAAATGTTATCATTTAATACCTAAAGTCTAAACATAAAATTATAAATTTACTATAAAAAAATATTTCAACAAAAGTAATAAGAAAATTGTACCTTTAAACTTTGGTGTGTTAGTGGAAAATTTAGAGAATAAGATATGAAATTGATATTAAAAATATTGTAGAGAGAGTAATTATGAAGTTGAATGAAAAAGCGTAGAGAATTAGAGACCGTAAATATTGAGATTGAGATGAGAGATTGAGAGAATGATAGATTGATAGAGAGAGAGAGTGAATATAAAATGAAATAGATGGAAGTATTTATAGACAAATTTGATTTGTAAATTTGAAAGGCTTCAAGTTTTTTTTTTTTTTTTGTAATTTTAAATTCTCTAATGATTGGAATTCAAAATCTAGCCTCCAATATATATATATATATATATATTAAAAACAAACAAACAAACAAACGGTCCAATTTTCTGGCCGGCAAGCCGGTCCAGGGGCCTAGCACACCAGCTAGGCGTGCCATGGCAGGCCGACCCGTCGGACTTAGCCCCTGAGGCCCGACACGTGGTCTGTCTCGTTCCGGGCTTTGGCCTGACCTGTCTCCCCCACGGAATGTGCTAGGCACATCCCGTTTTCCTTCACGGACCATATGAACCGTCTATCTCGAATCAGTCCATATTTACAGCACTAATCTTAGCTATATAGGACATATTTTAAAAAAAAATATTTTTTCCATTCGAATAGCCCGATTTAAGATTTATCGCCGAGTTACCCCTTGTGATTTGTTTAACCGATATAAGCCGGTATAAAATAAATAAATTAAAAAACTTTCTTCACCGGTAGACTGCTTTAGTGTCCTTTTGGTTTTTAATTAAAAAACGATAACATCTTTCCATTAAATACTCTACTTATAAAATGTATACTTTAAAAATTCTGCTCTCAAAATTCTACTCGTAAAAGATCTGCATAATAAGGCTCTTCCAAACGATCCTTGTTACGCAAAGTCAACAAGCTGTATTGGCCGATATAGCCGTGTCTGAAACCAAATCGGGTATTCGACGGTGAAACGCCATTAGTTGCGGTAGATGGGTATGAGCAAGAGAGGAAAACAAGACTCTTCTACTTCGCCTTGTGCTCATCTCAGAACTGCTTATCACAATTGCTTTAACAGGTCTTCATTTTTCTTCCTCTTCTCTTTAATCATGCCTTTTTTTTTAAACCCTCTTCTTGTTTTCTATTTGGGTGTGTGTCAAGTTGGGTTTTTTTTGTTGTTGTTGGTATTGTGTGCAGGTGGTACTCAGAGAAGTTTGTGAAGGGTCAGTGGGACAAAGAAGATTGTGTTTCTGAGTGGCAAAAATACAGAGCTTGTCTATCTGTGCGTTCCTTTTTTCATTGTTCTCCATTTCAAATCTCTAATTGGGAATTTTGATTTCTGTGTTATTAGTTCTTAACATGTGTTTTTCCCCCTTTTGATTTTAATGCACTTTTGACAGGAACATTTGGATGATAAGCATCTGAGTCGCTTCCTGGAAGCTCAAGGCATTATGGATTCTGTCACTCAACCTGATTTAAGACACCCAGTTAGTGATAATGCAACTGGAGTTTCACAGTAATACTAAGTTGTTTCATTTATAACTGTCATAATAGAAAGATAGGTAAATGTGACTATTTTTAGTTTTTTTTTTCCAGTGAATTATTGCTTCAATTGTGTATTATATTTCATGTCATATGGATTTAATTGAATCATATCACATCAATTTGGGTGCTGGAACTTACATAAGTATTCTTGTAGAATAAGTTTGGTATATTTAGTATCCGGGTCTGTTTGCAATCCATTGCTTTGGAAAGTTTAAGTTTTTCCTTCACAATATATATCTACAATTGTCTTAATGGACTAGAATGCATCCTGCTAATTCCATATCATGGAACAATTTGCTGAGCAAATCGTTTCCAGACCCTATCCTTGTTCATGCTCTTCAACAAAATGTTTGTGTGTGTGTAATGTTTCAGGCGGTTCAGGATAACTGTTTTAGATGATGGAGGTTGAGTCATGAGCAAACGAAAATTTACGAAATTATTATGTGTGATGGGTGGGTAACTAGTATACATCCTGATAATTCCACATCATGAAACAATTTGCTGTGCAAATCCCTTCCAGACCCTATCCTTGTCCATGCAATTCCACAAAATGGTTTTTTGTGTGTAATATGTCAGGTGTTTGAGTGGTTCAGGATAACTGTATTAGATGATGGAGACCGACTGGTTGGTCAAGAGCAAACAAAATTTACAAAAGTATTATGTCTGTTGTGTGGGTGCTTTGTATGAGTATGATCCCTTAGATATTGACATGTGTTGGTCTAAGCGAGTAAGCGTCAGGCGTAAGGTATTATTAACTATATATCAATTGATATTCTATTTTGGTGTGGTCTGGATAATTGTAGTCCCTTGTTAGATTTCAAGCTTAATGAATTATGGGTGTCACGTTGGGGTTTGATCTCTGCATTATTAACCTTATCTTCTTCCAGGGGAAGTTTTTTCATATTTTAGCATGCGAAAGTTATTTACTCTTATGATGTGGTTTGCGACTTTGAGTTCCACATCTGCATTCTGCAATTTTCTATGGTAGCAGGCCCTTAAATTGCGTATAACTATTGACATTATCAATGTTAAATTTCATTGCTGGTATCCAACTTTCCAACCCAGAAAGCATTATCGTATTCTGTAGTTCCATAATGTGAATTGCATCTTTCATTTATTACCCAGAGTAATGCATTTGTTTAGCTGTTACTTCATCAGTTAAGGAAGACTGGGTGTAAATGCCGACGACTGCGAGCACTACAAAAAATATTACCACAAGAACAATTGTGGTTTTTAGCAAGTATGCTTGTTAAAGTTTTACAAGGAAAGTTGAGGCTCAGTTCTTCGTGGATTGTTTTATTTCATTCTTTAAGCTCATTTGCATTTGTTGATGTGGGGGAAGCTTTGATTATTTGATTTTTTCTTTTTATCCATTCTTCTTCCGTATAAAAGCCAGAGGTGGATTAATGAATCTGGAAGATGATGAAAATTCCTCTGTTAGATATAACCTTAATACCTTATAGAAAATAGTAATTCAACCACATGTGAGAATCTTCATCATTATTATTTTTTGTTTGTTCTTTTTGAGTACAAGACTTGACAATAAAGATCCTGTTAATCGTAATAGAAACATACTGCAGTTGCAGAACCATGAATTAATGCAACCTCTTTCACTTCATTCATTTTTATTGAAGTAGATAGAAAGAAACATCAAATCTTCTTTTTGAATAAAAAAAGAGCGACCATCCATTCTTCTCCATCGTTGTATCCGAACAGTTCTGCAACAGCAATAAAGAAAGTTCTCCAATAAACAGTCCACTTGGCTGCCTGATCATTGCCATAAGTTGACTCCATTATTGCCCTTATGGAACCCACGTTCTGGTCCATTCTTTTGAGCCACTCTTCACTGCAACAACACATGCAGTTGAATTTTAAATAAATGTTTTCGTCTCAAGTCTAATTCGTTCCCATCTCTATAACTTCACAGAATAATAAAACAAACCACCTTGTTTGAGCATAATGCTTGCCATTGATTAGCCAGTGATCGGCGACAGAAACGTCATCCTACACAAGCATTAAGAGATTGATAGAATAGACAAATATAACAGTTCTGGAAAGGAAACACATTATCATCTGGAAAGGAAGCATATTCTCACCTGGAAATAAAGAAGCAAATTAGCCGAAGGCATCGTACCCCCACTGAAGAAGTACCTAGTGATCCAGTCATCTTCATTTGTTGCCTGAGTTATAAGAAAAAGGAAGAAGATACCGCTATTTAAAACGATTTCACTAACTAAACAAAAGAGCTGCATGTTTTAGGTGTGGGATCCCGGATTCTTGATTGCCAAACTTGATAATTGTCACAAATAGTGATGATCAGGTCTGATAATTTAGGATATCGCATGAAAACACATGCTGGATCCTACATCTGATAATTTCTAAACAAAAGAGTAGCAACACTCAAGAAAATGAAGTCAGACGATACCTCAAAGTGGTAGGCAAATGTTTTGTGACAGAAATGGTGAACAAAGAGAAGACTGTCCTCTTTCATCCAGTAGGATACCTTCTTGAGAAGATCTTGGTAGTTCTTCATATGCTGTCAAAGGACAGTAAACATTTGTTACAACATATTTACAATCAATATCGTAGCAGTAGAGCATAGAATGAGGAGGACTGACCTCAAACATTTCAATAGAGAATATTCGGTCGTAGGATGCCTCCATTTCAAATGTACTAATATCTGCTACAATGATCTCCACATTCTGAAGCTCAAGAGCCCTATAAAAAATGTAACAGAATTTTGTAATTAACCTTCGCAGTGTTTAGTATTTGAATTTGAATTCTAAGCTCTATGGTAATATATCAATTGGCATACCGACACCGCTCCTCAATGTGTGCCTTTTGAGTTCTTGAATTGCATATCCCTGTAATCTTGCAGTTACCATACTTTTGGGCAATGTATAGGGCAAGTGACCCCCAGCCACATCCAATATCAAGAACAGAGTGACCATCTTTTAACTGACACCTCTCACAGTAGAGCTCAAACATTGCTTTCTCAGCATCCTCTAAGGTGCTTGAATTATCAGCGAAGTAACAGCAGCTGCACTTGTTCAAATATAGACCACATCAGCTTACAAAAATCTTGATGTTGGCTACCTTAAATTCTCACACTACACAAGAATTATTGGATAAATTTTAACAAATTTGCAAATTCTCAGCAGATATCATCACTACATCGTTTAACTCATATTCTTAGAACGTAAAATATTATTGATTGATGTGTTTGAATTTGGGAAAAAGAATAAGAATAGAGTTGAGCAGAGAAGAAGGATATTAATTTGGCAATATATTCGTTACCTTGTTATTGAATTCAAATGGGGCCATATATAGGCTTACAATCAGCAAATAATCAGCAACTAATCCTAAGAACCAGGAACAATTAACCTACTAACAATGATGCCCAAAACAAAGGAAACCACTAACACTAATGCTCTGAATTCAACAACTAATATACTAATTTATTCCAACATAATAACATGATTACTAATCAGATTAGGATACTTCCATTTTCACGTATTACTCTAATTAAGCACGTATCAGTCTTTAATTATTAGTTTTAACAAAGCATCAAAAACTGGTTTAATAAACAATGGTGTTGTGTTCAATTCCCCTAAGTGTTTGTATTTGTGTATATAATTCATCAACGTGACAAACCACTTCATTAAATTCAGGCTTGCATGTGAAGGAGTATGGTATAGCTTAAGTAATCCTATGAGGCTATTACATATAAAGTTTAAGTTTTCGAGATTAGTGCTAACTTCACAATTTACAAGAAAAGAATGAGGTCATGCAACTATACAATATCTGTAATATTCTATAGTAGCTAAATCCCGATCCTGATATTCAAACGAGGGATTGATCTACTAGACGTGACATGTTATCGAGTAAATATACAACAAAAGAAGCAAAATTAAGTTGCAGTAAACCTGTATTTAAGATTTTCACCGAGCACGAGCTTGAAGAAAGAGATTGGTAGCTCATAGTGCTGTGATTTTGGCTTCTCAGTCTCGATAGCTATAGGCATCTCCTTTAGAGCTGCAACACAATACAAATTATATATATATCGGTTCTTTTTCTCCCACGTGTTCACCCATATAATTTATATCAGTACATTGTTTGTGGACCATCGATCGTGAAAAAAGTTTTGACAAGTGCACTTTGAGTTAAATATGTAAATCTAATTGCCAACATCTAACGCACCGATGAATTTATATCGGTACGTACTAACATGAAAACATATATATGATTTTTTTTTTTCAGTACATACTGAGTTATATCATTGCGCTGTATGTGGACCATTGATTCCTTAAATTAAAATATGTAAATCTAATGATCCATAATCCAACACTTAATGCCTAGGCAGTATCTAAACATCACCTAGGTTTCCGATTTACTATTTTAAAATATTTTTCATACATTTAAAACCAATATTCAAATTTTAAATAATATAATTAGTATATAAAAACGACTTTCACTAGATCGATTATCTATAAAATCGACTAATTTTTGATCAAATCATCGGTTTTTTTACCGGTAGCCTAATATGATCCATTTTATTTGGACGGCCGGAGGCTGCTTAGCATATGAACGGCCACATCTAGACGCATATTTTCGAGTATCGCTATGTACTGATTTAAAATTATATATATATGAACCAATTAACAGCAACCGAATGAGATCAGAAGATCGAACGTATATAAATGCAAATTACAGTGTACGAAGCGTAAGAGGTCTGAGAGTTGGAGTTGAGAAGAAGGTTTGTAACACGAACGAAGTCGTGCGGCTAAGAGGAAGCGAGTGAGTCTGCGTATAACAGCGTCCGGTAACAGATTCCTCTCCAGTGAAGATAGCATCAGACGCACTGTTGTATAGTACGGTGGGTGCATTATCCCTCCCATTGTTGTCGTCGAGCAAGAGCCAAGACTTTGATTGACGATAACTGATTTTTCCTGATTTTTTTTTTGCCCTTTTGTTATGTTGTGTGTAGTGTATTCAGTTTGATAGTGTGTACTGCGTAGTGGTTGCGTTAAAAAGGAAACTTATCTATTATCTCTCGTGCCGTCGCGTTTATCGGATGAAAGGACGAAAATTCATTAAAAGTATAGATATACTAAAATAGATATCATTAACAATATAAATATAAAACATATAAAAAGCAATAAATAATAAATTTAAATTGAAAAAAATTTATGATTGAGTCAATCTATTCAAAAACTCTAATCAACTATATCTCTTCATATTTGAAATTCAGTCACTAAATCAACTCGTTCAAAAACCTTAGTCAACTCGTTATTGTATTTCTATTTAAATAATGAAGGTATTATTGATATTATCTAGTAATAAGTTAGTTTCTGCTTAAAAAAGCAACCCCTACACAACTTCTCAAAAGTTACTTATTAAATGAGCAACTTGGAAAATGGACTGTTTTTGGAAAGTTTACCAAACACCTGTTTGCTAAAAACTTGAGAAATAATTACTTATTTCTCAAGTAAAAGCAATCTCCCCCTCCCAAACATCTCTTGAGTTCCAAAAGAGAATATTTTCCCCAGATTCTATCTTAAAAAAAATTCACTCTAAAATAGACATGACTGCAGTTCAGTTCCATTCAAAAAGCAACCCCTACACAACTTCTCAAAAGTTGCTTATTAAAGGAGCAACTTGGAAAATAGACTGTTTTTGGAAAGTTTACCAAACACCTGTTTGCTAAAAACTTGAGAAATAATTACTTATTTCTCAAGTAAAAGCAATCCCACCCCCCTAACATCTCTTGAGTTCCAAAAGAGAATATTTCCCCAGATTCTATCTTAAAAAAAATTCACTCTAAAATAGACATGACTGCAATTCAGTTCCAGCCATGGAACTAGACCATGAATCGGAATCAGGGAGGTTTTGGTTCCGATTCCTAAAATCTCATAACCGTAACTGTCTGGTTCTGGAACCGACGGTTCCAATATCAGATTTTTTTTAAAGTGGATTGGAGACAGTATATATCAACTTAATCAACCATAGTCCCCAAATCTCCCCAACATAGATTTTCCCAAATCACCTTCATCTCTCTCACACACACAAATCAACCTCAAATCACAAATCACGTACCACTGGTCCACTACCACCATCTTCTTCTTTCAGCCAACATCAACTTTTTTCTGTTTCCCTTGGTTTGATACCTGGTTAAAAAAGTTATCTCAAAGAATAATAAAAAAAAACTCGAACCTGGTTAAAAAAGTCTCGGAAACCCAGAAATCCATTTTCGTCAACAAATATTCAACATAATTTCAAACCCTAACCTAACCCATAATCATTCTCAGATCGACAAATCAACCATAATCTACCATTTCAATCAACACAAAAGTCATCAAACATGCACAACAACTTATCAATAACAAAAACGAAAACAAAATCTAAATCAACTTTCCTCTATCGATCGGAAGTTATCTGGTGAAGAGTAGAAAATCCACTGGTCTCCAACTCCCGGTTACTTCGTCGTCGATTTGCTAGCCGTCACTTTCTTTCTCTCTCTACTTTTTCACTCTCACTTTGAAAACGACAGTATCTCAATATGTAGGGGTATTTTCGTTTGGTCACCTTAATTGATACCTTTTAAATATGAATTATTAATGTGATGATATATGTACAACAAACCCAAAAATAGTACAATTAATTTTTCGAGCCCCTTGATTATATATATATATATATATATATATATATATATAGTTTTTCTGATTTTTAATTCATTAATTTATTTAAAATAATATTTCAAAACACTAGAACAAGGGTAAAAAGGACATTGTTCATTTTCCATGATTGACCACCGTTAATCAATGGGTCAAGAGGAATTTGATGTCATTATGATTTTTTAACCGGTTTTAATGTAATTATTCATATAATATAACCGAGCAAATTTGTATAACTTACCCATTAAAATGAGTGTACAAATAATTTCTTTAGGCGATAATATTTACACTTTTATTTTTATTATATGACCTGTTAATATACACGAATATATTCACACACACATATATATAAAAAATTCATGATTTTTTTTGAGGCATGAAATTAGTTTTCTAACCTATTCAAGGACACTTTTATAATTTATAAAAAACAAATTCACATTACCTTTAAAAAAAAAAACCAAATTATCTTTTTTTTTTATTTATAAGTAAATTAACATTATCTTGATTGGCCTTACAACTTTCAAGTTAGTTTATTGTTATTATTATTATTATTATTTTTCTACTCAAAGCACAAAATTTTGTTAGATAAAATAAGTTAAGGATCCGGGTTTTACCCGGAATTTCCGGCCCAGGTAAAGTCGGATACCCGGCCCGGCCGGGTACATTTGCCATCCCTACTGGTCACAACTCGCAACTCACAACTAGAACTTGAGCTTGTTGGTCTGTAATATATATATTTTAAAAACAAATTAGAAAAGAAAAAAAAAATAGTTGATGACGTTAGTGACAACAAAGTAAAACCGGGTGTAGCATGTCATTGACGCGTTAAAGAAAATATCGAGGACAGCGATCCATCGTATATAAAGATTGATGGGTCTTCACTCTTCACCTACTTCATTTTCAGACAAAAGAGACAAAACATAAATTTTCTTCACGAGTCTCTCGCCAAAAATTGGATAAAACAGTAATACCTCTCCACGACAACCGATCCCCGAAACATTATCGCTTAAATCAACTATATTTCTACTCTTTGAATTGAATCCACCACTTTCTCGTCTTTGTTCTGCTTCGGTTGCTAAGCCAGTGAAATTTACCCAAAGTGAAGTTTTCATTGATACTCTCAATCCAATTTGAGGTAAGCTCTATATTCTTTGTGATTGATGGTAGGTTAGTGTGTGTTGGAAAGATAAAAATAGAGACTTGCCACTTGTGTAACTGGTTTGGGTTGAAAATTGAAATGGGTGTTGTTACATATTTTATTCTTGTTCGTCAGTTTTGAATTGAGTTTTCTCTTGTTTTTTTTTTCCCGGTAAAGAAATGTTAAGAGTTGTGTGTTTATGATTTGATGTGATTAGTTATTTCAATTGCTTGAGTACTGATTTTTCTATTTCTTTTTTGTCCCTCCTTTATATTTGCTCGGTGGTGTTTAATTGTATGATCCAAGTGAGCCACTGATGGTATCTGAAAAGGTTCAGTTCATAATCCTGAGAATGTGAAATTTGAATAGGCTCAAGTTGTTAGATTGTGTTGTGTTTGATGAGAAAATGAATTTGTTCAAAACTGAGAGTGGACATGATCATAGTGATGGGAATTCCGATAATAGTCAGTTGTTGCGTGACATTGAGGCAATAAGCAAAGCATTGTACCTGCAAAATACCCCACCAAAGACTTCTGTTTCCCCATATCACAACAGATCCAAATCTGCTGAAAGAACCCGTTTCATAGATCCAAAAGGATCAGGAATCCTCAATGATAATGTGTTGCACAAGAACAAGAAATCATCATTATCCTGGAATTGGAAGAAGCCATTGAAAGCTTTAGCGAACATTAGGCGCCACAGTTTCAATATTTGTTTCTTTTTCCATGTGCATTCAATTGAAGGTTTGCCAGCAAATTTTGATGGCACTACTTTATGTGTGCAATGGAAGAGGAAGGATGAGGTGTTACGAACTCGTCCATCAAGGGTTTTGCAGGGCATTTCTGAATTTGAAGAGACTTTGATGTATAAATGTTGTGTCCATGGTAGTAGAAATGGAGCTCATAATTCAGCAAAATATGAAGAGAAGCTCTTTCTGATCTGTGCTTCTTTTGTTGGGGCTCCAGGTGTTGATATAGGGAAGCATTGGATTGATCTTACTAGGCTGTTACCGCTTACTTTGGAGGAGTTGGAGGGAGAGAAAAGCTCAGGTAAGTGGACGACAAGCTTTAAGCTCGCAGGCAAGGCTAAGGGTGTTTCACTAAATGTTAGTTTCAGTTTCTCAGTGATGAAGGACAATTTAGGTGAATCAAAGAACAAAATGAATGTTTCTGAGCTTGTAAACTTAGCTCATAAAAGGTCAGCTGCTCTGGAATCTGGCATAAGTATTGGGTCTAATAATGACAATATAATGCTGAGGTGGATCGGGAGTGTTCCAAGTAACTTAAACGACAGGTCTTCTCATTCATCTACATCTGTTGATGTCATGGTTTACCAGAATGTTTCCCCAGTTCTGGGATTGGAGCTCTCCAAGTCGATAAATTTTCTATATGAGAAACTCAATGAAGGGAACTTGCATGGCTCAGAAGAGTTTGATTTATCATCAGAACATGTGGAGTCCCTTGAACCAGAGCTCAACTTGGATTCTGAGTCGACCAAAGATATTAGTGAAAGTGAGAGTGACTGTTCCGAGTTCATTGTGGTTGAACGGGGGATAGAAATCTCAGAGAAGGAACAGTTGGAAACAAAACAAAGTGCTATATGTACGATTGATGGTTCTGCAATCGAAACTGTAAATGTGGATGAGATCATTAAAGATGATAATATAACCCTTGATGAGGAGATGGAATGTGTTTCAAAAGAAAACACCAATTATAATTGCAATTCTGAAGTTGTGGTGAATGACAGCAAACATGAAGAGAGAGGTTTATGTGCCACAGGATCCATGGAAGAGATACAGTCAGCTTTTAATGGCCTGTTGATGTCAGAATTGGCAGATCTGGAATCTTCATCAGCTGCGGATGAATTTCTTGAGTACCAAAACTACATGGAGGTTAAATCAAACTACAGGGCTGATAAAATGTTAAAGAAATCACTTAGCTTGGATGATGTTACTGAATCTGTGGCAAGTGAATTCTTAAATATGCTGGGGATGGAGCATGCTCAATTTGTCTCAACTTCTGATACTGATCCAGAGTCTCCTCGAGAGCGTCTGTTGAGAGAGTTTGAGAAAGAGACCCTAGCTTTGGGTAATTTCATTTTAGGTTTTGATACAAGGGACGATCAAGTGGAATGCAGTTGCACTCCAACTGGGTCTGGTTGTGGGGATTCTCACAATGATTTTGATGTCTTTCCTCTTGTTCGAGGTGCTAAGGAGGAGATCAAGTGGGAAGGTCTTTCGTTGAAAAATAGAAAGCCGTCCAACATGCTTGAAGACTTGGAAGCAGAATCTTTAATGCGAGAATGGGGATTGAATGAGAGTGCTTTTCAAAGGTCTCCATGCCATAGATCCGATGGATTTGGAAGTCCAATTGAACTCCCAACTGAAGATCCATTTGAATTTCCTCCACTTGTGGATGGCTATGGACCTTTGATTCAAATAAAGAGTGGAGGTTATCTTCGGTCTATGAATCCCTCACTTTATAGAAATGCTAAAAATGTTGGGAGCCTGATCATACAAGTTTCTAGACCAGTAGTGCTGCCAGCAGAAATGGGTTCTGATATAATTGACATATTACAGCACTTGGCATCGAGTGGAATTAACAAGCTCTCCATGCAGACAAACAAATTAATGCCTTTGGAGGATATTACTGGGAGGACACTGCAACAGGTGGCACAGGAAGCTGCACCCAGAACTGTGGTGCCAGAGAGGTTTGTGAGCACATCAACTGTTTTGAGATACAAAGTATCCTTGATTTCTATTTTTCTACGTATGTTTATTTTTTGCTCTTTCCACTGCTTTATGACTTACGTGTTATCATGTTTCTTATTGTTTTCACAGGCAGTCTTCGCCATGGCATGAATCATTATTCGGGGAGGATTCCTTTATCAGGGGAGAGGAAGACAAAGAATTTCAATTTAATTGGAGTTATTATAACACGAGAACAGGCTTAGTAGCTGGTGAAATGGGCCCAGGCTGTGTATCTCTACAAGATTTTGCTTCTTTAGCGATAGGTAGGATTGAAGCACTCTCAATTGAAGGATTGAGAATTCAATCTGGCATGACCGATGAGGAGGCACCATCAAGTGTCAGAACCCAATCTGTTGGAAAGAAGTCAGCTTTTGAATGGAAGAACGTCGGTTTCGTTGGGTTTCTCAGTTCAGAGGGAGCTGCAGGATTGCATGTACAGGATTTCGGTGGTGGTACTAATGATGTTGATGGATTGATGGATCTTTCTATAACATTGGATGAGTGGTCAAAGCTGGATGGAGGAATAATTGGGGATGACGATCAGATTAGTGAATGCACAGTAAAGATCCTAGCAGCCCACCATGCTAAGTGCATTGATTTGGTAAGTGAAACTTTGACAAGACACCCTGACTGGTTTAAGACGTCTGGTAAAACTCATGGTTTGTTGGGGAATAACCTCACAATAGCTCTCATGGTGTTGCTGAGAGATCCTCTTCGAAATTATGAACCTGTTGGCACCTCAATGCTTGCTCTATTTCAAGTGAAGAGGACCTTTGTTCCTGTAAAGCCAAAAATATACAGTACAGTGTTAGATAGAAACGAAGAAGAGGGCAAGGAAGCCGACACAACAGGGGAGATAAGTGACGAGAGAACAGAGGAGGAAAAAGTTGAAGAAGGCACTCCATGGTTTCAAATTTCTGAAGTTCACCTTGCAGGTTTGAAAACTGAGCTTGGTAAAAATCATCTTTGGGGTACCAAGGCTCAACAGCAGTCTGGAACCCGCTGGTTGCTTGCTAGTGGCATGGGTAAGTCCAATAGTCATCCAGTTTCAAAGTCGAAAGCCATTGTAAGATCATACCCACAAGGGACTAGAAAGGTGATGCATGAAGATGTCTTATGGAGCATAACCTCCGATGCTCGTGATGGAGACTGTAATTGGAAAGAGTTGGCAACAGTGGTTCCACACATTCGAAACCGTGATGTTGTACTTCCGTATGAAAGTACAGAGATCACATTGTAGCATGTAGCTTTTAGCTAAATATATTTGGAGTTTTTACATAATATAACAAAGTATATGACATTCGAACAGATTCGCATTACCTAAGTTTAAACCCTCTTTTGTGTTTTTTTTAGTAAGTTACTAAAGTTCATAAATGGCAAGATTGTATAGCATTTTAGGAATCCTTTTTTTTAGAAAACTGTTCCGTGGATGAGATTGCAATATCATTCTCTGTTTTTGATATAATCGATTGAAATGTAATGAACAAATAAAAATTATAGCTCAATTTTCCTGCCTTTCCTAGTTCATGATGTTTTGATCTTCCTCTTATCCTGTAACCGGTCTCTTACAGTTTAGCTGATCATGGAACTTCAGAAGAGATATGGCCTCAACCAAGTAAGAAGGAGCGGTGCATGTAACTCATTGGACGGTCCGTCAGATAGTCTATCTTAAACTTAAATGGTGAGTTATCGGGATCAATCAAGTTAACTTTCATCCGGCGTGGCAGTGACCTCTTATAGTTTTATATACAAGTTTGGAGCGCTTATTTTATATTCGAGTTGTTCTATCTTCTAATATAGAAGTTTACAAAGTCTCACAGTGGGCAAGCAAACGAGGAATGAAGAACATTCCACTCTTTAAAAAAAAAAAAAATTCTTTTTCGCATTCATAAATTCTTGTCCCAAGCAAATAAAACATACATATAGCATAGCAATAAATTACAGGGCTTTCAAATACTTGAACTTGTTAAGGTCTTCATGTAAAAACATCAAGGTATAAAATCTATAGAGATCATACTGCCTAGGTTGATGGAAACAGAATTGCGTGCACTTAAAAAGAGTGAGACAACTTGGGAAAGATTTATAGATGTGCCGTAATAGCCGAAGAAAAGCATGGGAACTAGGAGATGCTTTGATGGTTATGCACACCCTCATAGGTTGTAATTACATATCTTGGATCATCTCTATCTCTCTCAACTCTTTTCTTCACAGGACATCCTTCAACAGAGCATTTATAATAGTTCCTGTCAATCACATAACATTCGCGTTAGATAATGATTCCGTTGCTATCAGCAATGTTTTAGGTGATGTTAAAAAGTTTTTATTATACCTTGGATTGGGGCTGTTCTTAACTACCTTCTTGCCATACTTCCTCCACTTGTATCCATCATCAAGTATCTCAATCTCCGATTTCGTCTTGAATGCAACTCTTTCTTTTATATATTTCTTCTCACTGTCACCTACTCACCCGCAAACCGGACAAAGGTTATTAGTGACAGCACAAAAACTCAAACCACTTGTATCAATAACTAGAAAGCAGAATTTATTTACATCACAAATTCAAGAAGCTTTTTCTAATGACTTGACTTACTGTTGCTGTTGCTAGGCACTTCAAGGCTGTTTCCGGTTCCTCCAGATTCAATAACTTGATTTGCTCGATAGACCGGATTCCGGACCGACTCAAAAATCACAGATGAAGGTTCTTCCTCAAACCAGTCATTGAACGTAAAGTAGTCAGAAAGCTCGAAATTAGTGTGCTGCTCCGCATGGTCACTCTCAGGCGAGTCTTGTGGTACAAAATATGCATTAGACATTTTCAGGTATCACCAACTTCAAATCAGTATATTGCCCTTATAGTCAGATACAATCTGCATTATATAAATATATATAAATATATTTGAAGGTGGCTTCGCCTTGACCTTCCTGGAGATATGCCAGGAAACTTCAATGTTAATGCTTCAAGTGCTTACAGTACTGACCAACCAAAATGTACTAGTAAAGGGTGGGACATACTAGGGATGACTTGGGGGTGGACTTGAGTTTTAATTAAATTTGTTTAATGTGTTATTTTTATTTTTTAGTTTCTGGTCTCGTGGTTGGACCTGGCCTTAACCCTTTCACAACGGGGACGGATACTAGTCAGTATCGATAGCGACTTCAACTATCGTCTCTATATGAATCAATGTTGTAGATTGTTCATTGTTTGCTCTTCTAACATGATCAAGTTTGAATCCCAGTTTGAACTTGCTTGACTTTAATGAGCAAACTCTGAGAGACTAGCTCACATACAAGACATTTGCTGATCTTCCTAAATTCTAGATGGGAGCCTTGACCTTGTGTATGTGAGTGTGACCATTGACCATATGGAAATCGTAGAGATATCGCCGAAACAAGAATGAATTTAGTTAGATGATCTCAAACAGTCATGGAGATTGGCTTGGCTGCCAGTGCCGGACAGACCAGACACAGGAGGTCAATATCAGTATATCACCAACAAAGACTTGTTGTTAATGGGGAATCTTTGATGGTAAAAAGTTCAATAGCTAGACATTAATGGAGAATTGACCACCATTGACCCAGAGAAGCTCACAAGTAACTTCCAGGGGAAGCTAAAAGTTAAGTTAATTTTCAGAAAAAGGCTTACAAGATAAATATCATCATGGATTTCTATTTTATTGAAATTAATTCCCAATTTGCATTAATTTGATGATGATCTTTATCTTGTATTAGGCACCTGTCAAATCAGTTCAAGTTCTTGGAAGGAAGAAGCAAGCATAGACAATCAGCTTCCAGAATCTCTAACTTTTAATTGGAGGACGACTTCAAATTTATGATGCCGTTGCACAATGAACCTACGTCACTCAAATTTATTGGATCAGGAGATGCTGATCTTTTTTACTATCTAAAGGACTTTGAGAATAAGATTTTGTATTTAAATATAATAAAAGTGAAATAATTAAAATATATAAATTACGGCTATTGATTACAAGTGTCAACGTATTTATATAGATTCGGATAAAGATAAATTTAATTGAGGATGTAAATTCCTATTTCATTTTAAATGGAAATCGACTATAATTGTAAGTGATTGAAAATTTACAATAATAATATTTTTTTATAGTTATCTCATTGCTTACGTAGTCTTATACGAAATTGTAATTACTAAGATGAGACTTTAAGCATTACATGTACTATTTAGCTAACTTATTAACGATAATATTATCGGGGACAATCAATAATAGTTTAAATATAATTAAATACAATTCAATATCTATTCCATGAATTTGGATCATTTCCTCACCTAAACCAATAGTCTGAATTAATTCAATCTTTTAGTTGTGTAAAACTTAAAAGTTAATAGAAATAATCCAGACCATTGATTTGTTATACTAAACACGTGTCAATAGATTATGAAGGTGAATACAAGGTGATGATGGAAAAGGTGATGAGAGGATCTAGATATATTTAGTAATTATTATTCATTAGAATTTAGTCTAATTGTTTAGATAAATTAATATTTTAAAATGAAAAACTAAGAAATTTAAAAACAAATGTTACCAATGGTGAAAACTTTCAAAAAAATACTTGATCCCGAATTAATAGATATTATCAAAAAATAATAATTAGAAACAAATGTTACATTAAATTATCACATTATTTATTCAAAATGATACTGTAAGGTGATTCCTAGAATCTATATAAAATCCATATCACTATGTGATAGCTAAGTTCAATAAATTTGAACAAGAAAATAATGATTTAATGACGTTTTAAGTTGACATCAATAAGAGTAACAGTTAACTCTAATTACGTATAGAAAAGTATAAATTTACCCTTATCAAAATGATTTATTGAGTTTTAAAAATAAATAATTTTAAAATGCTTTATAAAAATAAATAACAAAAAATTATTTTCTAAAATAAGAAAAAAAATAATAAAAAAAATAAAAAAACTAATGGATCATAGAAAATATAAAGTTAAAATAATTAATAAATTAAAAGTATTATAAAAATAAAATAAAAAATTATTTAAAAAAAATAAAAAGAAATTTATTTTTTAACTAAATGGATCTCCACCGTTGGATTTGGATCAATCCAATGGTGGAGATCCATTTGCTTGAAAAAACTTTCTTTTTATTTTTTCAAATACTTTATATTTTCTTATTTTTAAATTTATGAAAAAACTTTCAATTTATTATTTATTTTAACTTTATATTTTTCATAATCCATTAGCTTTTTTGTTCTATTTTTTCCTTTTTTAGAAAATATTTTTTTGTTGTTTATTTATTTTCATAAACTATTTTAATATTATTATATATATATATATATATATATATAGTTAGAGTTGACAATTAATAATATGATCAAATGGATATAAGTGATGTATTTTAAAAAAATAAATAATTTAAGTTATGAATATAATAAAGACGTATAAAAATGTGACATTTTACTAAACAATAAGGACTTTAGTGAAGTTACACCTTGACATCATAAAATTTTAAAACGATACGTATTAGAATTATGATGCAAAAGAAGGGTGGTGGATGTCATTTGTCAAATTAAAATAGCGTAACGGTGTCGTTTTCGGCTGTCTTAAGAAAATTAAAATTAGGACACTTTCAAATTTCAATTATTCGAAATTTTCCTCGACAGTGATCAAATTCCGTAGCTAGCGTGACTGTGTTAGTGAGTGAGCCATGGTGCGGCCCAAGGCGTCGGTAGCAAAAGGTCCGTCATTGGCCGCCGCCAATAAATCCAACAACCAGCGGCTAAGCAGCGCCGAGCGGTCGGCTTACTTCGCAAGGAGAGAGGCTGCCAAGGTCTTGCGTAGTGTTCTCGAAGGCGACGCTCGGCGCCGAGCTCTAGGCTCCATCAAAACACTCGTCTATAACCCTTCTGTTAGAAACAAGAAAGCCACTTTCGCTTTGGTTTGTCAAACCCTCAAACGTAAGTAACTTCATCAACAAAAACCCCTATCATATCGTATAACTCTGTAATTTTTTTTTCTATGTTTATTAATTTTTTTTTTTTTTTTTTTTTTATATTCAGATCTTCCTATCATTAAAGATGTCTTGGAGGCTGCTAATATACTTAATAGCAAATGGAAGGTATATAAAGCTCATGTTTTTACACTTTGATGATTTCAATTTATTTTTGAACCTTGCATTGACATCCACTGTATTGTTGCTGTTGCAGAGGCAACTTGAATTGGTTTATATAATCATTTATGACATTTTTTTTGGCAAGGTAACTTCTTTGTGACTTTTTGAGTGCTTTTACATATTAGAATTTCAAGTGTAACATAGGGAATTGGTTCTGTTTGTGTGCGTTATTGGTTCTGTTCTGCTAATTTTAGAGATATTCAGTAGTGTTAAACAAGTTCAATGGAAAAAAATCTTGGTAGTGTTAAGAGTTGTCATGTATGTCTAGATTAGATAACCTGTCCTAGTACCTGGTTTTTGTGGGACCTAATGATCCTTATGCTCCAGATGAGTATACATTATTTCATTTCCAAAGAATGAAGAATTTCATTTGTCATTTGTACCTGAGCTTTGAATTATTTTCTTGATTTTTGAGCTGACTTTTGACATGAATTCTGGTTTATAGGCAATTTCATTAGCTGGTGATGCAGAGAAGTTTCTCACACTGCATAAAGAGGCCACACAGTCGGCTCTAGCTCAGTTTCTAGTGAGGAGAAAGGCCAAGCGCATTGAAGACTTGGTGGCCCTTTATCAAACTCCTGGTAGGTATTCAATCATTTTATAACTGAGATGCATGGGCTATCTCAGTCAGCTTGTCATTGTAAATACATTGATGGTCTGTACTCTGCGGTTTGCTGATTTTTGATGCAGATGTTTCACAACCTCGTTATGTTCGTGTGAATACTCTGAAAATGGATGTTGATTCAGCAGTTCTTGAATTAGGGAAGCAATTCACGGTACTTTCTTAAACCGTCTCAAAATTCTATTTGATTATAATCATTATATTGAATGACTTTAATTTTCATAAAAAAGAAAAAAAAATACTTGTGTATTTTCTTATGCACTAGTAAAGTTTCAGTTTAGTAATTATCCACGCCATAAACTAGAGTAACCTCAGAAATTATAATGACAGACATTGCTTTACTGCTTATTTCATCATCATGTAGTCATGTAGTGATGCTGAGAGTCTGAGACCATTGCAACCATTTCCTTTTGTGTAAACCTGGCTGGCATTTTATGTGGTTCATTTATATTATGATGATGCCTTTTCAATGTTGGTTCAATAGGTTCAAAAGGATGACATGGCTCCTGACTTGTTGATACTCCCACCAGGTTGTGATTTGCATGCTCATTCCCTGGTCAAAAATGGAAGTGTCTTCTTACAAGTAAGATTCTATTCATTAATGTGTGAATTCATTATTATTGTTCTTTTTCCTAGACAAAGTCATAGTGACTAGATATTGGTAGGAATTTCTCGTTTTGGTTTCATCATTCGAGTATATAGTGATTCCATGTTTTCCATAGGGAAAGGCAAGTTCAATGGTGGCACCAGCTCTTGCTCCTAAATCTGGATGGAAGGTGAGTTATACCTTTTTCATGCTCCTTCTGTGATTTTAATATATTTACTTATTACAAGTAAACCATATCCTTACATTAATCTTGAACTGAATGCTGACAGTTTTAGTTTTTTTTTTATGACTTTTTTTTTTATTGAGTCACATATTTATTTTGATTGTATCCACTAATCTTGAAGCAGGTGTGTAACTCACCTAAATACAGTAAAACTATAGGAACAAGTCTGTCATTTTATATTTTATAGTAAAGCAATAAAACACCGTTTGCTTGCATATACAAGTGTCATTCTTTGAGGGAACCATGCAATGCTTATTTTTTCGGAAATCTGATTTACGTAATTAGAATTTACGAATTCATAATAACTCTAAAGAAATAGGTCTCCGTGACTTATGTGCTTTGTTTGCCAAGACGTTGAGAAAGTTTACACTAAATAAGTATTTGGGAATCTATTATTTGTTATTGAAGTGAGCTAGACAAAATGTACTTTGGAGTTCTTACATTTTTTTTTTATTAATTTCTTTACAGCTATTGTGAGATCCATAATATTTCTTCTTAAGTTCTATATTTGCATATGTTTGATGCTTTGTTTCAATTTCCTGTGAAGGTTCTTGATGCATGTTCTGCTCCTGGAAACAAAACTGTGCACCTTGCTGCTCTTATGAAAGGAAAGGGAAAAATTATGGCATGTGAACTTAATAAGGAAATGGTTAAACGTTTAGAGGAAACTATCAGGCTCTCCGGTGCAGCTAGTCTCCTTCCACACTTTTTTCTGATTTTATAGGTGTCATAATGGTAAACCTTAATTACTTGCACACTTGCTATTTTCTTTCTCTTAGCTTGTTCACAACTTTAAACTGGTCTGCTGTCTACTTGTTACTTGTTTGTTGAGTTGGAAGGTTCTATTGTTTATTTTCTTTATTGTTGTTTTTCATCAATTATCAACTGTTTGGAACCATGGCTTGTTGTTCATCTCTTAATTAGTCTATTTATGCTTTGTTAGTGTCCTTAGCCTGGTTTGTAGATATTGAGGTCTTGCATGGGGATTTTTTGAAGTTAGACCCAAAAGATCCTGCATACTCTGAGGTAAGCATGAGATTGGGTAGTCTTTCTCTCTTTTTTTAATATGTAATGTTCGGAAGAAAGTTTAAATTGGACTTCTTAGAGGCAGGATCATTGATCCGTTGACAGCAAAGTCTAAATTTCTGTACATGCTATATCAGTCTGTTCCTTACAAGCAAATAATTGCAGGTCCGTGCCATTCTTTTAGATCCATCTTGCTCTGGATCTGGGACTGCTGCCAATAGATTAGACCACCTGCTTCCATCACATACTGCAGGTAATTTACACATTCGTTTACATGCTGGTTATTGTATAATGTATATAAATATTTAAATTTCTCTAACATTTCTCTATTTGTTCCATACCAAATGCTGAGAGAAGTGTCTTCCTGATGCTAGTTCCAGTAGTAATTATTGTTAGTTAAATAACATAAAATTATTAAAATAACGATACGAAAAAAAAACAAAAACTTAAATAATAATAATATATCATATTATAATGTCCAGATAAATTAATATTTTGAAAGATCATCCAAGTGACTTTTATATGCACCAAAAAAATGATCCACATTGTATTTCGGAATTGTGAGTTCTTCTAAAATTTCCATCTTTTCCCTTCGAAAGAATTCACGTTCGTTGAAGTTTTTCATGTAATCCAAATCTATTATCATAATTTTATTCTCTTCATATTCATGTCGAATCGCTTCATATTCACATAAAATCTATAACTTTGTTGCCTCATTTTGAGCTTGTAACACTTGGAGTTGAACATACTTTTCCGACTCTTCTTTCCTCTCCCTTTTGTGATTTTTCAAACATTCTTTTAGTTTTTTGCTATCTTCAACGAGAGACAAATTAGTTAAAAAATGTTAAAACCTAAAAATTAATTATTATAAATTCATAGACTAATAAAACATATTTTTTTTACAAAAGTAAAAAGAAAATTACAAATGTTATTATAAATAATATTTGTTAAAATCTAATTGAACAATAATTTATTAAGGGATATTATGTTTTTAGTCCCTCTAGTTAGCGTTAATCTGAGTTTGGTCCACTAATTTTTAAAATTACTAAGTTTAGTTCAGTAGTTCTCTGATAATCCATATTCGAGTCCCTACCGTCCAATTTCGTTAGATTTTTATTGACTTCTGTCAAGTTAACAAGGGTATTATGGAAAATTTGACGAAAGTTTATAGAAACTGGTTTGGAAAAAGGGTAAATCTGGAATTAAATAGTGTAATTTTTTAAAAATTTAAAAATATATTAAAGTAATTAATATTACAAATAATTAAAAAAATAAAACTAATTAAATTTAAAATAAAGCTAAATTGACAATCTAAAATCCCTAAAAAAATAAAAAAACCCCTAAATCTAGAAAAATAAAATAAAAAATCTCTCAAACTTCTTCTTCTTTTTTTTCTTCTACAAACCAAAAATCCATAGAAAAAAATCCCCAATTTTCACAATTGTTTTCTTGAAACCCCTAAATTGACCAAATCTTCAATTCACAACCCATCCATTCTCAAATCCCTAGCGTTTCCAAATCAATCGATCCCCATGTTCAACCCTAAATGCCCAAATATCAATCACAATGAATCCTAACAGCAGATCAAACTTACTTTTTGAAATTCCCTTCTTCTTCTAAACTTTGTTGACCTTAACGAAGAAGATTTGAAAATAACGTGCTATCATGGTCTTCATGGTGATTGGATGTGGTTTGGATCGATGGCTCATGGTGGTTGACGGCAACGAGGAAGATGAATTGGTTGTGGGTGTTTGACTAGTGTGTATTCACACAAGAGAGCTAGATTGCAATTTTTGGTTTCGGTTGGTGGTAGTGGTGGTTCGGGTCAATTTAGTTTCTAGCTGTGGTGGTGGGGTTCCGGTTCAAGGTCTGGTGTTGGTGGTCCGGTAGTGTTCTGGTTCATGTTTTAGATGGTTCCAGTGGTATGGTTTGGTGTTCTTGGTTTTGAGTTTGGTGTTTATGATGATAGGGTTTGATGATGATATGTGTTCTAGCCATCTTGGTTTGGTTGTTGTGATGGTATGAGTTTTTTTTCTTTCTTTTTGAAGCAGATCTGGGTTATGGGTTTGGAGTTTGGTGATGATGATGATGATGATGAATCGATGATAGTGGTGGTGTCAATCAGTTAAGTGATGGTGGTGATGAATAGATGATGATGAAGAGTCAATTTATTTTGTAATTTATTTAATTTCTTTTTATTTAGTAATTTCTGTTTTCAAAGTTTAATTCAAAAATAGGTTTAATTTATGGGTTTAGGGGTGGTGTGGAAACCCTAAACCCTAAATGTATTAATTATTTTAATACATTATTATTTTTAATTAGTTTTTTTTTATATTTTAATTTTAAATTTAATTTAATTTTTATTTGTTATTGAATTTATTATAAAATTACCATACCACCCTTCATCAGAAACCTTCATTAAGGGTATTTCGGTCAGTGTACCCTCTAACAACGTTATTCTGTTTGTTTTCACGGAATTCTTAACAGAAGGACTAAACTTAGTAATTTCAAAAATTAGTGGGCCAAACCCAGATTAACATTAACTAGAGAGACTGAAAACATAATAACCCATTTATTAAATAAAGTAAAAAATATTAATGAAAATATAAGTTATTTGAAGTTATAAATAGAAATAGGGATAGAGATAGAGATATGATAGATAGTGTGGTGAGGGTGAAAAAGTTGATAGAATCTGAGAGAAATATTCTCTTTGGAATTCTATTTTAAAGATAGAAGATAGAGTTTCGGTGTGAGATGCTCCAAGTGGTCTGGGTGTATATATAGTATGTTGTGGGTGCTTCAGACAAGAAAGTTCTCGAGAGAGTTATGGAACATTTGGCCAGTTTCCAGAGGGATCCATATTGATGGGTACCGGATTTAAGAGTGTGTTTGGTAGGTATGAAAAGGGAGAAGAAAGAAAAAGGTGGAGGGAAAAGGGAGAAGAAAATGTGGAAGTATGCGTTTGGTATGGAGAGAAAAATGGAAGGAAGGGAAAAATGAGAGGAAAAATTTATTGGTGGGACCCATTAATTTTAATGTGGAAGGAAAAGTGGAGAGAAAAGATGAAAGATTTTTGGGTTTAATTGAAATTAAAAATTTATCCATCTTTTTTAATAATTTCATTTTAATTTAAGGCTATGTTGGACACCTATGATTGACTTGAGATTAGACTATTTTAGTTCTTATTCCATGTTTGGTGATGCTTTGGAACATGAGATTATTAGTCCTAAAAGAAAAATAGTCAAATGTTTGTGGGATTAAATAAACCCACATCTAACCCCATCTCTATTTATTTCAGGACGATTTTATATGTGGTCCCCACCTATTTATTTAATTTCCCATTTACTTCATCTTTAGTTATTTCATGTTTTTTCTTAGTTTCTATGGCTATTTGATATGGTTATTTGGTCACCAAAAAGCCATTTTAAGCAAATCCTTTTTACCTTCTAACATGTTGTTGATATCTTTAAAATTATTGTATTTAAAAATAATATATATATATTTTAAAAATACTTTTGGATATTGTTACTTTAATAATATATAAATTAAAACATTTATTCTTCAAATACATATTTCAATATTTTATTATTCAAATTTAAAATATTATTATATTTAGTCTAATCACATGTTTCACCAAATAAAACATAATATTAAGTCAGTTCAGTCCCATATTACCCCAAACACAGTATAGTATTAATTTAGCCTAGTCTAGTTCAGTCCAGTCCAGTCCTGTCTTGTCCTGTCCTATCCTGTCCAATCTCATCTCAATCCATTCAAATCCCATGAAATAGTCCAATCCAATCCCGAACACCAAACGGGGTCTAAGGGTAAAATAGTAAAATTGATAAAGATGGTTTTTTATCCATCTTTCTTTCTTTCTTTCTCTCTTTCTCGTTTACCAAACGATTCAAGCGAAAATTATTTTCTTTTGGGTAAATCATATTTTAGTCACTGTAGTTTGTCTTAATCTACATTTAGTCTATGATTTTTTAGAATTGTAACTTTTAGTCATTCTATAACAGAATTTGTCAAAAGTACACTATTTGGCATGTCAGACGTGTGAAATTACCTTAATGCCCTCGATGGGTGCTAACCACATTGAGATGACTATTTTACCCTTAACCATTAAAAATAATAAAAAAGTAATATTAAAATTGTCATGTGTGAATTTTATCGCATGAACACGTCATCAACAAAGAGGATAAATAGCCAGGTGGATATCCGAATAGGCATTCAGAAAATATCCCACAAGATATTGCCAAAGAAGAGAGAACCAGAGTAAGCAGATGTTGAATAAAACCTACTCAGGATCTGTCAACTTTATATACTACTCGGGATCAGTTAACAACACTCGGGGCTGGTTAAATAACGCTTTTACTCTGGCTCAAATGATGTTACTCGGGATCAAATGGCGTTACTCATGACCAACATGTATTACTCTTACTCGGGACAAACATGACGAAAATCAAATAAAGGCACCAGTGCGTAGCTCACATGGATCAAGTCACAAGGATACACGGAGATATTCATATCAAAAAGGAGTCCCAATAAAAATAGAATATTAAATAGGAAAGATTCTCAATCAGGCAACAAATTCAAAAAGACTGCTCTTATAAGGAAATAAGTCCTAATTGGTCTACATTGCTAGAGTCTCATTCACTCTCAATACAAGACTCAAAAACAGGAAAGAAGACAATAAGCTTCAAGCAAGTACATAATTGTAATTAAATACAAAGATCTATTACTTGTACAAGGAAGATTAGGGCTCTATAAACATATAAGTAGACCCATAATCTTGCTAAAAAAAAGGATATAGACATCAAGCAATAGAAAAATACAGAGAGAAGAAAGAGAGATCGAGAGCTTGTAAACATCATATTTTCATTGTGGATTTTGGCTTGGTTGATCATTCAACCACCCATGGATGTTTATCCTACAATCGGAGTTTTACCACGTAAAATTTATGTCTTGATTACCCTCTCTAATCCCTTTCTCTTTGAATTGATAGCCGAAATTCAATCATCGTTGGCTTTTCTGATACAATCCAGAAATCAACGTCAACAATTGGCGTTAGAAGGAGGGTCTGGAACCTCCGACTTGATCAAAATCGATGGCAGGAAGCAGAAACAATTCTGGGGATGTTCAAAAATCTCTGGACAACTTCCATGTTGGTAGTACCTCGCGGGATCTCGCCGCGACAATGGAGAACCAACCTACATTCCTGGCGGGGATCAAGCAAGTTCCTCCAACCAGTGGAGATCTGACACAACGTTTTCGAGAAGCGTTGCAACAATTGATGGTGGATGCAGCAAAGGAAGGAGTTGATCTACTGGCTACGGAAGCACAAACTCCTAACCTCCCTTCTGCGATGCTTCGTTCGGTCGTAGTAGAGCCAGAAATAAATACACCAGAAGTCAGAAAGAACCCTACCCCAATAAATCAGGTTGGACATGAAATAACTGAAGAGGAACGACCACGCCAGAGGCAGAACCAGGATCAGACAGCCCGTGCTAGACACCGTAAACATGAACGGCACCGAGATCGGTCATCATCAGAAGACAGCAATCGACACTATCGTAAGAGTTACCACGGAATCATACGTGAAGCCCAACATCAGAGTAAAGAACCAGAAAGAGGAATGAAAATCACCCAGCTGTTCGACCATCGGGGAAGTTCGGTGGGAGACAGACGTCGTAATCCAGAGCCTAACTAGAGAGGTCGAGAGCAACAGACGTCAAATGGACGCACTGGTCAGACGTTATGGGTATAACGATTTATCTGATGAAGATTCTGACAGTTCGTTCACCAGGGAAATCTTACAGACCCCATTCTCAGAAAGGTTTAGGATGCCACACGTGGAGCAGTTTAAGAAGGATACAGATCCAAAGGAGCACGCAAGACACTATAAAAGTGCTATGGCTCAGTATGCCCACAATGATCCTTTGCTATGTCTAAACTTTCTATAAACTCTAGGAGATATGGGTTCAAGATGGTTCGGGAGATTGCCCTCAGCGAGCATCAGAAATTTCAGTGAACTGAGCAGGAGCTTCTCAAGGTAATTCCTGAGTAATGTTCACAGGTAAAAGTCAGTGGCTTACCTTGCTCAAATAAAACAAAGGAAAGATGAGTCACTGAAGAAATACCTGGGGAGATTCGGCCAAGCGGTATCAGAAATTGGTAGTGCAAACGATGAATCAATAATCGCTGTATTCATCAACAACTAGCAGAATGGACGGCTATCTTTTGATTTAAGAAGAGCCCGACTGACCAAATATGTAGACATGATGGATATGACAGATGGATATGCACTGACTGAGGAAGAAGGGTTAGCCACATGAGGATGCTACATGCATGGGTGAAAACCCGAACAGAAGGACGCAGAGTCCAAGGTGCAGAACCAGAAGGGAAAACAGAAAGGAAAATGGCAAAGAAAAAAGCAAAGACGGGGGTAATGGGCGTAATACCGAGCAGACCACAGACAAATACCGAGGCAGATACACCAACTACACCCATCTTCGAAAAAAACAGGAGGAAATCTTGGCCATTCTGGAAACAAAGAATATGGTACAAGAGCCACGCTGTCAATCTCAATTTGCTAGGTGAGATACAACAAAATACTGCAGGTTCCACAAGGAAATCGGCCATGAGACTTCCAAGTGTTACCAGCTTGGAGATTATATAGAAACCCTTATTCAGGAAAGATATCTACATGATGTGATCTTGAAGGATGAAAAATCAGAAGCAAAGAAAGAGATCAGGGCCGACCACAGCTTTGGTCGAGATCAAAGGGCCAGTCCAGAGGCCAATCAAGTAATACATACGATCTTTGGAGGACCATCCACTGGAAGAAGTAACCGAGAACGAACTCAAAAAATCAGAGAAGCAGTAGAAGCAAGAAATATCTTTGATATAAACTTGGTCGAGCCAGACCCAAAGAGGATAAAAGAAGGATGGGACCCAATAACATTCACAGAAGCAGACTCACATTGCGTCGATGTTCTGCCAAATGACGCCTTAGTCATAAGTGCCCGGATTGGTCACCGGGAAGTCAGGAGAATCTTGATAGATAATGGAAACTCGGCAGACATCCTCAATGTAGCCGTCTATGATCAACTCAGGTTAAACCGAAAGGACCTACAGCTCTTCCATACCTCACTCAGAGGATTCGGGGGAGTTGAGGTCAGGTCACTCGGAACGGTAAAGCTACCTGTGAAGATTGGAGTAGCACCTTGCTAAAGAACTGCATTGATCGACTTCGTGGTGGTAGACTTAGACAATTGGCCATATAATGCACTATTGAGACTGCCATTCCTGAATAAAACTAAGACCGTAACAGCCACTTATGCCTTAATGATAAAATTCCCGACCGAACAGAGGGTCGGGGTAGTCAAGGGATCCCAAGAGATGGCCCGAAGAGCTAACCTGTCAGTATACAAGTACAAGAATGAATAGGTTTGCACTATAACATAGCCGAGTCAGAACGAAAAGCCATTATCATTCGAATTCGATCCAAGGGAAGAGCCGAATGAATCCAAAACTGAACCGGTAGAAGAAATCACCTTGAAAGAAGATGAACTAGACAAAAAGGTCAAGATCGGGACCAACCTAGAAGGAAGAGTCAAACAACGCCTCATTGATCTACTCAAAGAATACAGGGATGTGTTCACCTGGAGTCATAAAGACATGGTTGGGATTGGTGCCCGAATAATATCCCACCATCTCACAGTAGACCCAAATGTAAAACCTGTGATACAAAAGAGGAGATCATTCAATCTTGAAAGAAGTCAGGTGATCAAACAGGAAGTAGAGAAGTTACTCGCTGTAGGATTGATTAGAGAAGTCAATTACCCTCAATGGGTGGCTAATGTAGTCCTCTTCCAAAAGAAGAGTGGACAGTGGAGGATATGCGTAGATTTCATAGACCTGAACAAGGCATGCCCGAAAGATAGTTTTCCACTTCCGAGGATAGATCAGTTTGTGGAAGCTACATCAGACCATGAGCTACTCAGTTTCATGGACGCCTATTCGGGATATAACCAAATCTGGATGAACAAAGCCGACGAAGAAAAAACAGCATTCACAACTAATCAGGGTTTATACTGCTATACAGTAATGCCTTTCAGATTGAAAAACACAGGAGAAACCTATCAAATGTTGGTCAATAAAATCTTTTCATGGCAAATAGGAAGAAACATGGAAGTATACATTGATGATATGTTGACCAAGAACATCACAACAGATAAGCATACCTCAGATCTGAAAGAGACATTTGATGTCTCAAGGAGATACCAGATGAAACTAAATCCGAACAAGTGTTTATTCAGAGTTCCTTCGGGAAGATTCCTGGGTTTTCAAGTTCACCAAAGAGGAATCGATGTCAACCCCGAGAAGATTCATGCCCTACAGAAAATGACTTCACCAAAGACACTCAAAGAAGTACAGTGCCTAACAAGATGCTTAGCTTCCTTGGGTGGATTCATCTCAAAAGCAACAGACAGATGCTCACCATTTTTTAAAGTAATCAAAAAAGGAAAATGGCTCGAATGGAATGAAGAGTGTGAACAAGATTTTCTGAAAATCAAGGAATATCTAGGGCAGGCTCCCATCCTCTCAAAACTACAGATGGGAGAGACACTCCAACTATACTTATCAATTACAGAACTGTCAGCAAGCTTAGTTCTAGTCAGAACAGAAGATGAAGTACAAAAGCCAGTATACTATACCGGCAATGCACTTCTACCAGTTGAGACTAGATATTCATAGGCAGAAAAGATGGCCCTGACACTAGTCTCAGCAGCAAGGAAGCTAAGGCCATTCTTTCAGGCTCATATAATCCAGGTTCTCATCGATTGCCCATTAAAGCAGATTTTACAGAAACCAGAGATTTCAAGGAGATTGACCAAATGGGCAATCGAGCTAAGTGAATTCGATATCCTCTACATCCCAAGACATCTCTCAAAGGGCAAGCTGTGGCATATTTTATAGCAGAGTTCACAGAACCGAACTTGGAAGCAAAAAAGATGTTGGGCAACAGTTTCACATGGAAACTGTATGTTGATGGCTCTTCAAACACTCATGGCAGCGGGACAGAGATTGTAGTATGCACTCCAGAAAGAGATGATGTCGAATGTGCCATGAGGTTTGACTTCAAAGCAACCAACAATCAAGCCGAGTACGAGGCGCTACTAGCTGGACTCAGAGTCTGCATAGCTCTCGGGGCAGATGAGGTCGAGATATTCAGCAATTCACAGGTAGTTGTTAACCAAGTCCTGGACGAGTACCAAGCCAATGATGAAGACATGATAATATACCATGACATTGCGAAACAGCTCTTCCAGAAATTTAAAGAATATTAAATTACCCAGAATAGATCCCCAGGGAGGAGAATGAAAAGGCAGACACATTGTCCAAATTAGCTTCAGTAAAAACCACAATCAGGCCAAAGACTATTCTAGTTGCACATCTCCTTAAACCGAGCACAGCTGAACCAAGAACTTAGAAATTTTAGAGATCCGAACACCACCAGACGGTTGGATGACTAACTAAAAAGGTTCCTGGAAGATGGCATACTACTGGAAGATCCCTTACAAGCAAAACGTATCAGGTATAGATCAGCCAGGTACACGTTGGTTGGAGGAGAACTATACAGAAGGGGGTATTCCCGAACACTCCAAAGATGTGTGTCAGAAGAAGATGCATATAGGATACTACAGGAAATCCATGCAGGAGTTTGCGGAAACCATACCGGGGGTAAAAGTTTGGCACATAAGGTACTTATACAAGGTTATTATTGGCCTACTTTATTCTCAGATGCACAACAGTGTTCAGAAAGTTGCAATACATGCCAAAGGATTGCTAATGACATCCGGCAGCCCCCTGACCAGCTCAGAAACCTCACGTCCCCATGGCTATTTACCATGTGGGGTCTGGATTTAATCGGCCAAATGCCAGCTGGGACATGGGGTAGAGCGAAGCATGCCATAGTAGCTGTTGACTATTTCACGAAGTGTGTAGAAGCTGAAGCTTTAGTGCATATCACATAAGCAAACACCATAAATTTTGTGAAAAAGAATATACTTTATAGGTTTGGAGTCCCGAACACTATAATGACAATGACACTCAGTTTGACAACCTGAAATTCAGACAACTGTACAAAGAGTACCAGATTGCCAACTACTATGCTACACCTGCCCACCCTCAAACAAATGGGCAGGTGGAAGCAGTGAACAAAATCATCAAGCACACAATCAAAGCAAAGCTAGATTCCAATAAAGGAAGCTAAGTTTAAAAACTTCTCGAAGTATTATGGGCGTATCGGACAACAGCGAGAACTTCAACAGGGGAAACTCCCTTCACTTTAGCATTTGGAACAGAAGCTGTTATTCCTATAGAAACGTCATATATGTCACCTCGGGTCAGGCTATACGATGAAGATCAGAACATTGATATGCTATTACAAAGTCTAGATGAGCTAGAAGAGAAAAATGAGAAATCCTGAATACGAAATATGGCATATCAGCAAAGAGTAACTCGACACTACAACTCTCACGTTCGGGTCAGAAAATTTCAGCTAGGAAACCTGGTACTCAGGAAGGTGTCATTGAACACAAAAAATAAAGCTGCAGGTTCCTTGACTGACAAATGGGAAGACCCGTACAAAGTCGAAGGAATAGCTAGCCATGGAGCATATTGGATTGCACGACCCAATAGAGGGGTTTTACGCCGACCATGCAATGCCCAATATCTGAAGATTTTCTATCCTTAAATTATTTTTTGCTTTTTTCTAGTCAGGACAATTTTAGTTAAGATAAATATTAGCTGTAGAATTTAAAACTATTGATTTTGTAGTTATGAATAAAAAATCAAACTCGAGATTTCTGAAAGAATCGAACTTGGGATTTCCAAAAGAAGAAGAATCATATGATAATAAGAACATATGGAAGATAAGCATGATAATAAGAACATGCAAGTAGAATACTCGGAACTATTAAATCCCGAATGGGTGGAGAAGCTCGAAGGAGCATGCCAGCCGAGCAAGGTCAAATGACCTTCACAAAAGGCAAACCCGATGCACCAGCTCGGGATGCTATCGGGAAAAATTCTGGTGAAATGCGTACCTGTGTTAAGCAATTCAAAAAGCTTAATGATTCGGCAAACCCTTGCACATAAAAGCTAGGGAGACATCCTTGGTAATGCGTAAGGACTCGAACATATGATTATGGTGAGCCATGATATAATGTTCGGGTAGCAACCGTGTATGAAACACAAGTATAAACTTGTATATTTTAAGATGACACGGTTAATAATATTAGTCGGTTTAATAAGATACTTGGCATTATAATTATTTGGGTGACAACCAGTTTAATAAGATACTCGGTGAAGTTACCTGAACATTAGAGCTAGCCAGTTTAATAAGATACTTGGCATAAATATTACAAGAGCCAGTTTAATAAGATACTTGGCATTATTCTGGTGACAACTGGTTTAATAAGATACTCGGTGAAGTTACCCCAACGTCAGAGTTAGCTAGTTTAATAAGACACTTGACATTATTCGGGTGGCAACCGGTTTAATAAGATACTCGGTGAATATTAGAAATAGTGGGTTTAATAAGATACTCAGCAACCAGTCAAGTTAAAGAAATTTCACGAGCAATAGAATCAAAACACCAGATTCAGAAAAATTACTTGGAATTTTATTGATCTTTCAAAAGAAATTACAAGTATTCTTTACAAAGAATTAAAAGGTCTACAAAAATCCTATATACAAAAATCAGGATTGTGAGGATTTGAAGCCCTTGCCAATACTCGGGTCTGGCACCATTTCATATTCACGGAGCAGACTTTCGTTAGAAGGCCAATCAATTATGTCGACTGAGTCGTCCATTAAGTGGCTGTAGTCCTCTCATGGAATCGGCCCAACATCAAGCTCCACACCCTTCACTACCGACTCTTGACTGACATAGAAGGTCGAGAGGGAGTGTTCGAATGGAATATCTAAATGCATAAGATTAGGCTCTTTACCTCGGCTATGGCAGTAAGCTCTCCATTCTTTTATCTGAGTTTAAAGAGACTCCAAGGACTGATCCACATGATGTTTGATTGACAACTCCCAATTGGTTCGGGCTTTCTCAGTTGTCCGATTCTTGACTTTAAAGAATTCGCCAGCTGAAACCAGCCCGCGTTGAAACTCTCGAAGAAGAAGAGCATCGTAGGCAGGGGATCTTTTAAAATGATCCACCCCTTGTACTTCAAGTTTCAGCTTGGTCTCTCGGGATAAGGATTCGACTGTCAACGCTTGACGCTGTAGATCTTCAATTTTTCGCTCATACGCCGACTTAGACTGCTCCGCTTCCTGCTCAGCCTTGAGCAATGATTCCTTAGCAGAAGACAATAAATTCTGAAGTGATGTTGCATTCTCTTCTACTGAAGAAGCCCTCTTCTCGGCCTCCATCTACTGAAGAAGCCCTCTCATCGGCCTCCATCTACTTTGCTAAACAATGGTCGGCAAAAACTTGAGCAGAACCAACCTCTTGTTGATAAGCCTTTTCGACCCGAGCACGTTGGTCCTCACTTTCCTTTCGTTGACCTTCCAGACGCCTTATTCGATCAGCTTGATGTTGTTGCGTCTGAACTAGCTCAGCGAATTCGGCCACCATCTACAAAAAAAGGTTTAATTAAAAACTCCGAATCAGGCAAACAAGTAAAACAATTAAAGAAAATATTAACTTATATAAGATGCACCGTTGAAAAAATTCTAAAGACGGTTAGTCAGAGAGCCATCTCGGAAATAGCTCCAATGGTTGTCTCTAATAAAAACCTGACCAGATGACATCTCCCACAGCATATCCTATGGAGAATTATATGAAGGAACCCCGAGGATTCAGCCCATAGATTTCCAACCTCGGGGGTAGAGGAACGTTTGTTCGGCTCTGACGCTCCAGCATCAACGCTTGGGGGAATCTCATCCATAATATTTTTATCGCTGGAATCAATGAATGAGACCACCCGAGGGACATTAAGTGGGCGAGTCGGGGAGCTGACTGTATTTCGCTTTTCACCCCGAGAACGGTGTAAGCTAAGATCAGCTGCAAGATCTTCCTAAGTATCACCATGGAAAGACTTAAAGAATTCAGGATCCCCAAGTACTTGTCCCATGGAGGTATTACCTCTATCACCAACCTCCGACCGTTCAACAGGTTTCTCACCAGGGCCCTCACTTTGCCTCTCCCCGTCATTGGGCGGATGGGCATGATCTGTTGGACCACTCAGACCACTAGACTCCTCTGCGGTCGGTCGAACGATGTCCTCGGGGATATATTCAGGAATTTGCTCTTCGACCACGTCAGTTTCCTCGTCAGATTCAGGCGAAGCAATGCCTTCATTACTCTGACGAGAAGCCTCTTTTCGGCTCGCCTGAATAATTGACTTCACTTGGCGAGCCTGAAGATCACAGACGACGTCTGTATCATACACTTAAAAAAAGAGGGAACCACGTCAGAATACAAAACAAGAATTATAATAAAAGGAAAAGATTACAAAAATCGCTTACATCACCTACGGTAGCCCAAAATCTTTTCGAAGAAGCCGAACTCAATCATCTTGGACTCAATAAAAAGATAAGTTTTGTTCCTCTTCTCCAAAGTGTGAACTGCCGACCGAGCAAGTTTGGTCAGCTCTATATCGCTGTACTCAATTTTCTTCTTGTTCCAATTATCGGGGGAACAGAAAAAGCGGAGGACCTTCAACACAGTCCGAGCACCCCCAACTAAATCAATAACTTTAAGCCCGAGACTCCTTCCGGTGAAAAATCAACTGTTCTTCCAGAACTTGTTGGACGTAGGAAATCCCCATATAAAACCCCTCTTTTTGGGGTCATCGGAGGTATCAGCTCCCCGACTCACTTTTGTCCTTTTAGGGACCCAACAATCTGGTGAATTAGACAGAAGGAAGTAGGTCTCCGACTTGCCAGCTTGCCTCGGTGTAAAAAAATGCCTGATTTCATTCGGGGATGGCAGCGATAAGTTCATCCGGCTGTACATGTTCCACATGTACATCAAATTTTTGTAGCTATTCGGGGCAAGCTGAGCCGGAGCAATCCCTGCTTCAGCCAAAAACCAGGCAATAAATGACTGGAAGGGAAGAGTGACGCCGTAGCAGAGCATGGATCCGTAGATCGCTACCATATTCAGGGGAGGATTCCATGCAGCTCTATCACCCGCTGGAATCAAAGTGACCGAGTCGGGCAGATCGAATCGTGAACGATACTTTTCTATCTCGTCTTCCCCGACTACATTCGGCTCAGTATCAAACCCACTAAGGCAAGCAGCAGAGACGAAAATGTGAGATGTTCTGAATGCCTCTTCAACGTCATTCTCGTTGACAGTTTGCTCCCTGATCAGAATATCGCTCGAGTTGTGCTTACGGACTTCGCTTCTGCTTTGATGTTTTTCCATCCTTCGAAAAGGTATCATGTGATCAGAAATATCAGAATTAGAACTAGATGAAGAACTCGATACAAGGCTAAACGTGACGTTAGGGTGAAGCCCAGAAACATCAACCTCTAAAAATGGAGGTTCATCAGCAGAGATTTCCCCCAGTAATCTTCTAATGCAAGAAACTAACTGAATCCCCAAGTTCTAATGCATCAAGAGCGACATTAAAAGATGATGACGGGAAGATGGCTCCATTAAAACTAACCTTGAATTAAGTTTGATGCAAGATCTTCAACGGAGAATCACGAACTTCTATGTAAAGAAATCTGGGTTTAAGAAATTTGTGCTGAAAATCATAGAGAATAAACCAACAATGTCTCTAAGCGAAGAATTTAAAGAAATAATAACACAAAACCCTAGGATCTCAAGGCGGGAAAGAAACAATCATGAGGATTGATGACGTAGGCGGTGCACGGGGAAACGCGTAAGTCGTTTCTCAAAAATGACATCGAAAAACGAAGAGGCAAATGATACGTGTCAAAGAGAGAACTAACTTTCACCGTCAGAACTTCAAAACGTCACCGTCATTAAAGATCTCGTGTAAAGAGACAAATCGAATTTGTAAGGTCATCATTAAGACACGTCGTTATGACAAGATATTTACTCGGGTACTGAAACGATATTGAAAAATAATTAAAATACTTTTGCCTGAAGAGACCTTGTTCAGTAAAAATATTTTAAGGGGATATTGTCATGTGTGAATTTTATCGCATGAACACGTCATCAACAAAGATGATAAATAGCCAGGTGGATATCCTAATATGCATTCAGAAAATATCCCACAAGACATTACCGAAGAAGAGAGAACCCGAGTATACAGATGTTGAATAAAACCTACTCAGGATCTGTCAACTTTATATACTACTCGGGATCAGTTAACGATGCTCGGGACTGGTTAAATAACGCTTTTAGTCGGGTCAAATGATGTTACTCGGGATCAAATGGCGTTACTCGGGGCCAACCGGTATTACTCTTACTCGAGACAAACATGATGAAAATCAAATAAAGGCACCAGTGCGTAGCTCACATGGATCAAGTCACAAGGATACACGGACATATCCATATCAAAAAAGAGTCTCAATAAAAATAGAATATTAAACAGGAAAGATTCCCAATCAGGTAACAACTTCAAAAAGACAGCTCCTATAAGGAAATAAGTCCTAATTGGTCTACATTGCTAGAGTCCCATTCACTCTCAATACAACACTCCAATACAGGAAAGAAGACAATCAACTTCAAGCAAGTACATAATTGTAATTAAATACAAAGATCTATTACTTGTACAAGGCAGATTAGGGCTCTATAAACATAAAAGTAGACCTATAATCTCGCTAAAAAAAAGGATATAGACAGCAAGCAATAGAAAAATACATTGAGAAGAAAAAGAGATTGAGAGCTTGTAAACATCATATTTTCATAGTGGATTTTGGCTTGGTTGATCATTCAACCACCCGTGGATGTTTCTCCGACAATCGGAGTTTTACCACGTAAAATTTGTGTCTTGATTACCCTCTCTAATCTCTCTCTTTGAATTGATAGCCGAAATCCAATATTTATTGGCTTTTCTGATACAATCCAGAAATCAATGTCAACAAAAATAAAAAAAATAAAAAAGTAATATTAATTAAATTAAAACTAAAAACAAAAAAAAAACAAAAAAAAAACAAAAATCCACGCCAAACCTAAATCATCATCAAACCTGACACCAGACTAAAAACTAAATCATCATAAGAAAAACTAAATCATCATCTTCTTCACCAAACCTAACACTTTTTTCATTTTCAAATCTCTTTCTCTCCTCTCACCTATTCAACATCATCAAACCCCATCATCAAACCCCATCATCAAATCTCTTTCATCATCTTCATCAATCAACATCATCAAATCTCTTTCATCATCTTCACCAATCAACACCATCAAACCTCATCATTAAAGCATCTATTAATCTTCTCCAAAAACAAGAGCTCGACCGCCATCGTGTAGCGTCGTTGCTACCGCTGCCGTGAACCCTCTTCTCTTTCTCGCTGTGACCACCCCTAGCCACGACTTTCTCTCTCTCTCTCTCTCTCTCTCTCCCTTTCTTTTGATGTGCGTGTAGATTGAAATGGTTTAGGTGTGGGTCTTGGAGGCTCTGGAGTCGGCCTTAGACTCGAAGTGATAATCGTTGTCAGACATGTCTTGATGTGTGTTTGTTTAACTTCTCTGATTCTGTGTATGATAATGAAAACGAAGAGGCAGAGTTTGTATATGGTGTCTCACTTTGTTTTGGTCTTCGTTTCCTGATGTGGCGAGATTAGAGATGCACGTTTAAGGAATGAGAATGGATATAGGTCCCCCCATCCCCATCCCACTTTCCAGACCCTTCCCCATCTCCCCCGTCATTTCCCCAATTGGGGAAAATGGGGATGGGGAATTTCAGGGGGAGGTATATCCATCCCCATCCCCAATTCCCCATTTTCCCCGTTTTTTCCCATTTTTTTTTCATTTTTTCATTTTTCTCGTTTCCCCATTTCTCCATTTAACTAAAAATTACAAATTAAACTAAAAAAAACAAACATTCCATTGTAAATACAAAATAAAATTCATTAATGCATTACAAATACAAATATATATTATAATTAAAAATTTATATTATAGTTATATTTATATATGTTTGGGGGAAATGGGGATGGAGGATCTCATCCTCATCCCCATTTCAATATAATTATAGGGAAATGGGGATAGGGAGGGGTCCCCATCCCATTCCCCATTCCCATTTCAATTTGGGGATGAAAATCATCCCCATCCCCTCTTATTTCCCTATTTTTCATAAAAAAAATCCCCAAATGGGGATTGGGACGTGATAAATTGGGATCCCGGGAAAAAATGTGCATATCTAGGCGAGATGAAGGGGTGGTCCTGGAACTATTCGCCGGCGAGATGGAGGGGTGGGTTTGGTTCTAATTGCCGACGATTTGGTTCTGTTGATGACTGTTTGGTCGTCGTGATGGTGACGGCGTGGGTTTGGTGGTGGTTTGAAAACCGTGTGGCGTGGATTTGTTTCTGGGTGGGTGTTGAGGATTGACAATGGGTATGGGTGGTTTGGTTTGGAAGTGGTTGATGATGGTGATGGTGGTTGGATGTGATTAAGGGCGGCTAGGGTTTGGTGATAAAGTTTGATGGTGGTGTGTTAGTTTTGAATTTTCAATAATAGAATTTGGGTGGTGGTGATTGAATTTTAATTAATTAATTCTGAAAATCAAAATGATGTTTTAGGGTAGTGGTGACTTTTTTATTTTAATAATAGAATTCAGATGGTTGTGATAGAATTTTAATTAAATAATTTTAAATGAAACAAATAAATTAATTTTAATTTTAATAGTAGAATTTTTAATAATTATTTTAAAATTTAATTATTATTTTTTGATAATAATAATAATTATTTAGTTTTAAATTACTATTAAACCCTTTGTTTATATAAGATTAAAGAAGATCTGATGTAATTTTACATTTTTACCCTCATTGACCATCGTTGACTTAATGAACCCTAACAGAATTGGACTGCAGGGATTACAATCCATATTGTCATAATAATGATGGACTAAAAGTTACAATTCTAAAAAACCGTATACTAAACGCAGATTAAGACAAACTACAGGGACTAAAATACGATTTACCCTATTCTTTTCTTTCCCTCATGTTTCCTATCTCCCAAAATCTTTCTATCATTCCTATTTTCTTTCCTCTACGGAACACACTCTAAGTAGGACATATTTGTTTGAACCTGATCCAATTTCTATAACAACCTTCTAGAGGAAATTAGAAACTTCCTGAATAAACAACTAGAAATTACCAGAAACTTCAAATGCTCCTTATAAATAACCAACTACTTTCCCTTTCTCATTCAAACCCATTCGGTGAAAATCAAAGCATTAAATTCCTAGCCAACAAATTCAAGTTCCATTAAAGCTCATCTCTCATTCTCTAGAATTTTTAACAATGACGATGATTCCAAGCTTCTTCGGCAATCAACGCAACAACAACCTCTTCGATCCATTCTCTTTTGATGTTTGGGACCCTTTAAATGACTTTCGTTTCCCTTTCATTTCCTCTAATCAGTTTCCTCAAGAAGCCTCTGGTTTGGTCAACACCCACGTGGACTGGAAGAAGACCCCAGAAGCCTACGTGTTAAAGGCAGATCTTCCAGGGATGAAGAAGGAGGAAGTCAAGGTGGAGGTCGAAGACGACAGGGTGCTTCTTATTAGCGGAGAGAGGAATGTGGTGAAGGAAGACAAGAATGACACTTGGCATCGTGTGGAGCGTAGCAGCGACAAGTTTTCGAGGAGATTCAGGCTATCGGAGAATGTGAAGATGGATCAGATTAAGGCTTTGATGGAATGGTGTTCTTACTAGAGACGTAACCAGGATTAAATACTAGGGTGGGCTAGAATAATTTTTTTTTTCCCGATCATTAACATTTTGATAAAATTGTATAAATTAAAAATAAAGGTACACCCAATTAAGAGTTTGAGTATCACCATTTTGAGTTTTGTATCTTTTGATCTTGGAAGGAGATCTTGAATTTGAAATGTTAACATCATATGTGGTATTTGACCTACTTGATGACTCACCGTTATGTTTTTTTTTATCGAAATAATGGAATAAGTTTCTTTTTTGCATTACAACCTATATAAATAAAAAATACAAAATAAGTCATTAAATTCATTCTTATTTTATTACTTCTATAAACATCAAGAAATAAAAAAAATATTTACATCTACAATGTTCATATATTATAATATTAATTGATTTATTCGAAATATACAAATGTAATGTTAAAGGAAATCTAATTCATTACTTTAAAAAAAAATATAATTTATTTAATTATTAGTTTAGTTTAGTTATAATGGAGCATTCACATCAAACAAAAAAATATACTCCTATATTACTATTTACTAACAAATATAAAAATAAAAGAATAGTTAAAAATTTAAAAAAATTAACAAACATGTATCTAAATTTCAACTAAAATAAAAAGAAATTCATTAAACAAGAATATTAATTTATAAATCAAAATTAGAATAACGAATAATTAGATTAATCTTAAAATTTAATTACAAAATAAATTATTTAAATTCACAATATTCATAAAAACATATCTAATTGGATTATTGGAAGATGAATTATTGATGTTATAAAGAAATTAGACTAAAATTTGGAGAAAGATGAGAGAGAAAAGAATTATTAAAGAAAAAGAAAAAAAATGATGTTTAATACATATGGTTATGTTGGTTCTTGGTTGGTGTGTTGCTTCTCGTGACTCGTGAAATCACAAAAGTGGTGATTTTTTTTTATCAGGTATATATAAACTGTTACCGCCAACAACATACAATTTCTAGTTCTTCGCACTTTACAATATCAATAATATTTTTTTTAACAAATTTTTTTTTTTAAACCCAAGGATTGTCCCTGGTTCTTACTGTCACTGTTCCCAAACAAGAAGCAAAGAAACCTGAGGTCAAGGCTATTGAAATCTCTGGCTCAGACCGGAGATTAGACTGTCTGTTTTTTTTGTAAGTGTTTGATGTTATTTAAGGATGTATTTTTCTACGTAAGTGATGATTGTGAGTAATGTTAATGTGATTTCAAAAATTGAAATAAAACTGTTTAGAGTTACAATCTTATTTCCTAGTGTTTTGGTTTAGAAAGAGGGGAGATTAGTGGTGTAAAAATGGACTGGCCTGACCCATTAGGCACGATCTGACCAGTCCATTTGTGGAAACAGGCCTGGCTGGGCCCGGCACGCGACAGTGTCACGGGCCGGCCTGTTTCCGGAACTGTAGGCCCGGCACGGCATGCTGGCCTGTCTCAGACGGGTCGTGCCAGGCGGGGCCGCGGGGCCCTTTTGGCGGGCCAGGCAGGCCTGGTCCGGCCGGCTAGTCTGGTCTGGTCCAATTTTTTTTTTTAATTACGTTTGTTTGGATTTAGGGTTTAGGGTTTAGGGTTTAGGGTTTAGGATTTGAAATGAATAAAGAGAACGAACAATTATTAGAATTTGAAATGAATAAAGAGAACGAACAATTTTTTTTTTAATTTTTTTTTTCACTTATGGAATTCAGTATTACATATTTACATGATTGCCTCATTAAAAACCTTACCAAGAAAAACCCAGTGGGATAAAAACTTGGTAAGGGAAAAAGATTGCAACCGTTTTATAACTTACAAGTAAATAATAAATACATATGTAAAAGTATAACATAGTTCTGACCCTTGCCACTACCTGAAGGGTCATCAATATATAGATTGTCAAAATTTAGAATAAGCCCTTTATCTACAGTTAGATTTTGCAACCTTTTTTTAGCATTCTCCCAATCCCGAAGGCATGTTAGTACCTCCACCATCTCCGGAGACAAACAGCTTCTTCTTGGTTCAATTATGCGTCCACTGGTGTTGAAAGCTTGTTCTGAAGACACCGTTGACACTGGAATAACCAGTACGTCACGTGCTAAGTGTGACAGAACTGGATACCTATACGTATAGGTCTTCCACCATAACAACAAACCAAACTCTTCCTTGTCTTCAACAACATCGAACTGTGCTTCAAGGTACCTAATAAGTTCGGTACAAGAAGATGGGCTAGATTTTTGCCCTGAAGAAGTACTTGTTGATTTGTCCTTTTTTCTCCATTTCAGAAGGCTCCAACTTGTTTGTTTCGGCTCTGTCTCCGGTTGTATTGATTAAGGGGTGTCAATGTTGCCAAATCTGCTCTCATAAATACGAAAAATCTCGAACAACTTGGTTCGAATGTCAGTAATTTTTTATGAATAATCTATTGATAAATTAATACCAATAAACTCAAGCAAAACTTCTAAAACAGATAATTTAACCCTAGGATCTACTATAGCACGTAAGGCATAAAGTAGAGGAATGTTAGCCCAATATTTTTTCAACTTTATCTTCATGACAACATCTGCAGCGCCTAAATGTTCATCTTCTCTATAACTGTTTAACAGTTCAGACATTTTAGTTATCTGATGGATTGCTGGGCAGATGTGGGGTAATATACCCCGGAAAGAGTTACAGTGACATTGTAAAAAATCTTTAAAAATTGACCAAAAAGTGAACAAAAATCTTTGCCACATACCAATCGTCTGTGGTAAGTATTTTTGGACTATGTTAACCTGTTTCGGCCAATTTCATGTTATAAGAACATGTAATGGTTGTATCATATTCCAAACAATTTTGCAACATTAAATAAGTAGAGTTCCACCTTATCGGCATATCAGTTTGGAATTGTCGGGGTTTGAGACCGTTTAATTTACAATGTCTCTTGAATTCACTGAATCTAGGATTAGAACTGCAAATCCAAGAAATGGCATATCTGATGCGATCTATTTGGTTGCTTACCTGCTTTAAACCAGCCTGTACAACTAAATTTATAATATGACATGCACACCGTTGATGGAAGAAATAACCTCTATCTTGCGGGATATTTCTTGCAACAAACAATGCAATAGAGCTAGTACTTGCATATGCATTATCTAATGTGATCGAAAGGATGCGATGCGTGATTTCATAAGTTTCTAAAACTTCTGTTATGGCATTAAAAATGTTTTCTGCGGTATGTGTAAAATCCATAGGACGAAAACCAAAAATTCTTTTTGTTATCCTCTAGTCAGAATCTAAATAGTGTCTCGTGACATATAAATAGTCTTGTTTGGAACATGCATTCCAAATATCAGAAGTTAATGCAACATAGACACTTAAATATTGTATTTCAGCTACTAAGTAATCCTTTTGAGTTTCAAACAATCGTATCAAATCATTTCTAGTGGTTGTTCTAGAAACAAGTTCAAATTGGGGGTTATATGCAGATGTGATTAATTCTTTATAAAATGGACTCTCACCAATACTGATCGGTTGATCGGTTTGTGCAATGTATCGTGCCAAGCACTCTCTAGCGTGCATGGTGTCGAACTGCCACGTCGTAACGGACCCGTCTGGGTGCCATTGAAGTTGTGTCTGGGTTGTAGTGTCTACCTGTCTACCTGTCCATGTGCAGGCATACATTTGTGCATATGCCGTCTCAAATGTCCGGTTCCCCTCGTACTTGTAGCATAATCCTTATGACAAAACTTACATTTAGCTCTAGGGCCAGACGTCTCGTTTGGGAGTGTCATTTGGACTATGTTGAAACATTGCCACACATCTGATGTTAATTTTCTAGGACGTGATGTTGGTGTAACGCCGGAACCAGAAGGTCTCGCTTGAGTATGGGTCTGCTCTGAAATATCAAATTCATCGTTGAGCATATTCAAACCGTCCGGAAAATAAGGGTGCTGGTTAGGATCCATTATCTGAAGTAAAAATATGAGCACTATAGTAGTTAATAATCAAATTAAAAATCAATATTTAATAACAATAATCTTAATTTATTAACAATAATTACTATAAATAACATGACACTTACAATAATTATTTTACTTCAAAAAAATTTAAATAAACAAAATAATCATAATCTACTAACAAAAAATATTAAATTCACTACTACAAATAAAATTGATAAATTTACTAACATAAAATTGATGAATTTAACCACTACTTTTAAATTCATAATATACTGAAAAAAAATATTATAATAAACTACTACACAAATAATTCATAATCTACTAACAAAAAATTTTAAATTCACTACTACACTTGAAATTCATAATATACTCATAACAAATATCAAAATAAACAACTACTGGAATTCAGGGGGGTTTTTGTAATTTTTTTTGGCTCCAACGGCTGGAATTTGAAATTTGAATTCCAGCCGTTGGAGGTTTTTTTTTTTTTTTTTTTAAAAGATAACCTGGTTGGCCTAACGGACCAGTTGACCGGTCCGACAGGCCGGTCAATGAGCCTGGCTTGACGTGCCATGGCGGGCCAGCCTGTCGGGCCTCCTATGAGCTACCCGGCACGCGGCCAGTCACGGGCCGAGCCGCGGCCTAGCTCGCTTCCTTCACGGGCCGTGCCAAGCACCACTCGTTGTCTTCGTCGACCGGCCGGACCGGCCTGTCACGGGCCGGCCCATTATTACAGCACTAGGGGAGATAGAGAGAGAGCCATTGAATTTTGATGATTTACTATAAATAAAAACTTCTAGGAGATTAATCTTCCAATTTGAAGAACAACTTCCGATTGGAGAACACCTTCCAAGTCCAAAACTTTTCAATAGGCCTTTTGCAGAAAATGACTCCATCATCCTCTTCCTGCATTACATAGCTTGAAAAGCAACCTGAGAAAGCTTAAGTTTTGGGATCTGGCCAAATAGCTAGCAAACATTCTTGTGGATACTTAGGTATGTTCAGTTCCTGGATCAAATTCTGTTAATTTTAAAGAAACTGCTGTCACAAATTAAATTTTAAATGTCTAAAGTAACCAAATAAATCATGCCACTAATTTGGAATTTAGTTTTTTTGTTGAGCAAGATTTTACCTAGATACCCAAGTCAAAAGTTTGCAAGTTGATCACTGCAGTACCAGAACAATTTTTTTTTGTTGGGAAAATTGCATTAAAGTACCTCCAACTTTGTTAAAATTACAATTAGACTTCACTTTTGCAAATCTGACAAATTGGTTGGCCATTGTTGTTAGAGGTGTCAAAGAGGCTGCACTTTTGCAAATCGGGCAATTAATACCTTTGATCAAAGGTTGGCCATTGTTGTTAGAGGTGTCAAAGAGGCAGGCCAGGCCAGTCGGTCTGAAATTTTAAAGCCCAATCAGATATCGGATTAGATAAAGGTTTAGGCCTGTTACTGTTTGAACCCTAAAACTCATTTGAGATGCAGTGCTTCAACCTCTACTGAGCCAAACTCATTTACTTGACATATTTGGAACATTTAACTATAAATACGATACTTGAAAATCAATAAATACACAGATCAAACCAGACATACTCAAATTATGTTATTATTATTTTTCTTTTTAACTTTAACTTAAAATGATATTTATCTAAATATACATTTAAATATGTATATATATTTGGCCGGATTTTTCGGGTTCAGACTGGGCAAAGTCCTCACAGTAATTTATAAAAGCTCAGCCCCATGTTCGGGCTTTGGGATATTAAGCCAAGACCACTTTTGGACTATCTACAGTACCGAGCCGGATATGGCTGGACCCGGACTGGGCCGGACTAGTCTGGCCCTTTTGATACCTCTAATTGTGGTAGCCAAAAATGACTTATGGGCCCTACGTTTAAAGCACATTGAAGATTTCGAGTCAGGCCTGGGCTAGGCCCAACCGATCCGGGTCGACCTACCGGAATTACCATTTGACTTGGTCACTCACTTGCTTCAAATGAACCACTGAAATCGTGGATAACACTTTGCCAGTTTGAACTGGTAAAATGACGATAAGATCCCTTAAAATCCGGTCAGGATTTCAGGGATATTCCCCAACTGTTACCTAACGTCTAGGTGGTTATGGGAAGTCTATAAATAAGATCATTTTTTCATTGAAAGGGGATTATGATCTTTCTTCACATCGTTAAAGCTTTTGTGTCTTGAAACTCTGTCAAAATATAAACTTTGGCCACCAGAATACTCCCACTAGATAAATTTCGATCACTTATATTTTTCCGTTCAGCCCAAGTGCACATAAGGACTAAAGATCCAATACCTTAGTCTTTTCTTTCTTCTTCTCCTTTTTCTTGTTTGTTTTCATCTTTTTGCAGGTTTTCAGAGTAGTCGACCAGTTCGATTCGACCGGTTATACCAAGTTTCCTAGGCCTAACTCGAATTCGACCTGACCCGACCCATTCTAATTGTAGTTCCAACCATCTACAGTTTGGAATCCAACGTGGTGCCCATTACAGCTTTATAGATGAACCAGTTGAATCGAATGAATGACTTCCAAAATGTCAGGAGATGGAACACACCTACCTTTAAGGAGCAGATTGCAGCATTGACCACCCATATGGCTACGAATGTTGAAAAAATCCAGGGACTTGAAGCAGAAAACGCTGCGGTCCGGACTTAAAATGCTGAGCTGCGAGCCATAATCGATGGGGCACCCAAAAATGTGACACCTGAACCACCAATCCTAGCAGTCGATAACCAACAATGTGTTGACAGGACGACCCCAATCGCATCAGTGGATCCTCAAAACCCAGAGGTGACTGCCAGTAAGGACATGACGGTAAGATCCCAAAAAATGGGTCAAACCGTTCTTAAGTAGTTGGTCCCAATTGTTATAAATTTAGGCTCAATTTAATTTCTAAAAGACTTGAGGTCCAAAATATTAGTTAGGATTATAATTACATCAAGAGAAATGAGTTTGATTAAGCCAAATCAGTTGATATCCCGATTTATTCCTATTTTAAATGTTAAGGCCTAAGCCCGATTAAATTGTTAGTTGATAAACTCTTAATTGAATTTAGTGTGATTCAAGAGGAGAGATAGAAATGAGTAGAGGGAACCAGTGGAGAAAGAAAGAAGAAAAGAAAACAGAAAGAAAGGAGAGAGTTGTGTTTCGAGTTTTAATGAGGTGTCCAGACTTCTTCTAGGAGAATTTTGGAGGTCGATTTGTGGTCTGATTGAACTCAAATTTGGTCAGCATATTCTACTCTTTTAGTTCTTGAATCTGACAGTGGAGATGTCAATTGCAGTTCTCTGTTGTGAGATATATGGCCCTGACCAGACTGGGTAGAAGCATGATATAAGCAATTGTTTGAGGAACTTGGTGCTAAGTAAGTTGTTCTTTTGTCAATGATTTCTTAGATATGTTAGATTGATTTTATGAACCATTTATGAGAATAAACATGTATAAGATTGATTTTTATTCATTCCATGGTTCATGGTCATTAGCATGAATTTAATTGGATTTTTTCGGACCATCATAAAGATTTCTGGAGATCCTCTGTTTTTACTAGACTAGACAGATTTTGTAAAATTGTTTTGGGTCAGTTAATCATCGTTAAAAATCATGAGAATTTATATGAAGGTAGATGTATATGTCTAGTATCATTCTGTAAAGATTCGTGAGATTTAAGTGAGTATAAATATTGTTATGAATTTTGGAATAGACATAGGTCAGTATTTGAATTCTGCTGGATAGTTTCAGAAACCATGAAAGATTGGTATTTTTATATGATCTAATGACTCTGTATTGATCTGAAAATTATACTGTAGATTACCTTATATATCTAGATTACATCTGAAATTTTTCATAATTTATACATGAGTATAAATATTTATATAAATTTCGGAGTGGACTGTGATTGGCTACTGGACAGATTTGGGATAAACAAGAATATAATTAATTTTTTGGATATGCTATCGATCCTAGATTGAATCGAAATTTTAATGGTAGTATTTTCAATATGTCTAGACCATCCTTATCAAATTTAGTAATATTTGGTCCTGTAAAACATTTTTTAAAAATCGGAGATCAGAGAATGGTCAGTTATATTAGCTGGAAACTAGATTTCTAAGTTTAGTTCTATATATTTGAAGGTTATGTTGATTTACCTTAATGTGGTGATAAGGTTATGATAGTAAATCAATTTATAAATTGATAGGGTTGAGTGACGCTTGAGCTTCTAGAGCTAGAGCCAATTCGTTTGTATTCAAAGTAAGTAAACTGACCCATGATATATTATGTTTTCCAAAATGTATATAATATGTAGCAAGCTCTTTCATGTTTTCAAATGTTTATATGGCATATTTATGTTTCAAATTATCAAACTACTGTTTCTAATATCCTTGCCATTTTATACTCTATCGTATTTTGTGAAGGATTTCACCGATTTTAAGTAAGGTTGCTTTTATAAGTGTTTGGTATTAATGACTTTGAACCTTACTTATTTTGAATACAATTTGACTATTGTTATTTATATTGAAATGGTTCTATTAAGAATTCTATTGTTATCTATACCGAATACCGATATGCTATTGATTTCAAATATATAAAAATTTGTAAAACCGTTTTGACTCATTGTTTCGTAGTTACCGTTATTGTTATTGGTCCAACTGAGATATTGTGTGTACATATACTGTTGTCGCGTCACTCGGGTAATTGTAACATACTGTTATTGCCGTGTCACATGGGTACTTGTGACACTACGAGACATGAGCTTACCATTTTCTAAAATTGATTAATGCACACTGTTTATACTGTACAATAATTTACTTACCGTTTTATAAAGTGAATGATCTGTACCATTTACTTCCGTAAAATTATAGTGTTTTAAATTAGGATTAATGGATAATCTTTTGATTTAATATTGTATATCCTCTTTAATGAAATGATTTATGATTTAAGAATGTGAACGTAGATGTTTTAAATTCATGTTTTATGATATGTTTTATTGTTTAAATTCTCTGGAATGTTTATTATCAAGATTTTGAAAGGCCATTTTAATTTTACGTATTATGCATGAATTTACTTAGCGAGTTGACGGCTCACCCCTCTTCACCACCATTTTACAGATTTAGTTTTTGGTCATAGAAGTGATGGAGATTATATTAGCATATTGGAGATATGTATTGCTCGGAAGAATTAGATTCTTTGTGTGCATGTGCTGTAAGTGTTCGGTATTAGTTAATGTTGTAATTAAATTAGACTCTATAGATTTTAGTGAAATGAATGGTATCAGATATACATGTTGTATTTTGTGGATACATTATTGATGTTGTAACTTGTGTCTATTGTAAGTTAAGGTTTTTGTAAGGTCCGGATCACGTAGCATCTCGGTCCGTTGGGTCCCGGATTTGGGGGTGTTACAATGACGCAGATGGTTTGACCTGAAGCAGTTTTGCTCAGTACGCAGATCTAGCAAGAAATGCCACGGACACTAAACCCAGTTGTCGACCCACAACATGATAATGTTTTTTAGGACCCCGTATCACTTTTGTTGACCCCGAATGTGGTAAAATCGAATCCCGATTTGCATCTATTCGTTGACCCCGAACTTTCTCGTATGTTTGAAGAGATAGAAGCCCTCATTTAAAGGATCACAGGAGTTCCAACACCCATTAAGAAAAGCACGTCGAACAGCTTTGCAGATTCGTCATTCGTCGATGCAATAACCCTGGTTGAAATGCCTTGGAAGTTCAATTTCCCTAACATGAAGCAATTCGAAGGCACAATGGACCCAGACAACCACATTGCTCAGTACAAACATAGAATGTTCACTGTAGCGATTCCACGCAACCTTAGAGAAACATGCATGTGTAAAGCGTTCGGATCCAGCCTCTGTGGCCTTGCCCTACAATGGTATACTAATTAACCTAATAATTCTATTACTGTTATTGGTAAAATCTGGAAGGATGACACATCATCATGATCGTCGGGATTCATGGAAATTAGAGATGAAGTGTCACCAAAATTAAACTAAGCTATAAGTCAACCTAAGTTGGCCAAAGATAACTTCCTGATGCCTGGCCAGGGTTACCTAGATGGTCGGGTGGAAACAACTCAACTAAGGTAAATAGATTGACCAAGCAAAGATGATATGGTCGGGATAACCAAAATGGTCGGGGTCAAGACCAACGGTCGGGATAAAGTAATTGGTTGGGTTTAAAAGGAGTTTGGTTGGGTCGGTAGATGGTTGGTTGGATGACACGTGGACAACTCTGGTAGATGGTTGGTTGAGCAACACGCGGACAACGTCAAGTCCAATACGACTGCAACTCAGATACACGGAGAACAAGTCTTATTCAAACAAGGTATCTAGAAGCACACTCTGATAAGGAAGCAAACTTCCTTAAAAGTATCAGAATCCAAATTAGGCAAGAAGTCTAATGCGAGGACATCACAACGACTTCGACAAGTCAGAGTTTCACTAAACCTCCACAACTTTCCTTACCTGTACACCAAGAATTAGGGTTCTATGCTGTTGGCAGAGGAAATCGAGGTATAATTTTTTTTTTAAAACAAAGTAAATAACTAGTACGATAAATAAAAATAAATAGGAGAAGTTAGAAAAGTCATACCCATGATGCCAAAGTCTTTGTTTTCTTTTCGATTTATTCTAATTTCCGATTCGGTTTGTACCACAACGTCTTCCTTACTATGACCCGTGATCCGAAAACCGCTTGTGGACGCGTCACGACCTTCAGGGATTCAAACAGAGGTTTGATAGAGAGTAGAGAACAACAAAACTCTTTTGTTTTCTCTTTGAACAATTACGAACACTTAGCACTTAGCAAATTAATAATGGAAGAATGCAAGCACACAATTCTTTTGTCTCTCAAATTAGATTAATGAATCAACAATTGATTCTTGCCTTAAGTGTAGAGCCGGCCATAATGCATCATCAATTTTTTATTTAATAAAAACAAGTGCCTTTGTCTCTTTCCTTTGTTTAAGACCAAGTGGATATTTCTTTTGCTTTGTTAATACAACTTAGTGGCTGAATACAAGCAACACCGTTCCCTTAATATTAAATAAAAATGCACTAAATATAGTTAGGTGATAGATGATGACCGGTGTCACATAAACGTGTGATATTCTCTCAATTATTTTTTATCCAATCAGTTAAGTCTCCCAGATATAAATATATCTCCATATATTTAAACCGGATACTAAAATCTTGCCTAAAAATATATCTCACAATTAATTGGACAATCCAATTAATGAACCATATTCCTTGTTACCTTAAAACAATTGGGTTAGCAAGGGGACTTAATGGACCCATAATTTTGAGCTCCAATAATCCTCGAAATAATTGATTAAACTCCGTATTTAATATTTCACGATTATTAACCTCGGAGTTATTCTACTAAAAACCCGAGGCTAGACTCTTGCACTGTAGATGTATTACTCAAACAAAAACAAGATCGGTGTCTATCGATATAGCTATTACATATAGTATGATCCTCCACAGTAACTCATAAATGGAGATGGGTCATAATGTCCAATCCAATTATATCTATTCCATTAAGTACTATTGATTCTCTAACGAACAATAAACCTTTTTTTCTAACGGAAGTATGAGAGTACTCATATCGTTCAAGCCCCAAATCAACCCTTAAGAGAATTACTATCTACTTCTCGCAAGAATGAGTGGATCCCACTGTTGTGCTCAGACTTTTCCAGCAATAAGGCAAACCGCGATTCCAATATATGGAGCGTATTGACCGGGAATCTCTTCCAATCTCACCCATGGATCAACCACATACATCCATCATTTTTCGATGAATATGATTTTCATTGTGTAACAAATCTTGGTGAGTGATTCATATAAACCGTGACCCAATCCTATATGATCACAACATACAAGGTGTCTCCATTCTCACCCATGGTATATCAAAAACCACGATCTAACATGAAAGAGTCAGTAAGACACTCAGGATTAAGATCAACCACATACATCCATCATTTTTCGATGAATATGATTTTCATTGTGTAACAAATCTTGGTGAGTGATTCATATAAACCGTGACCCAATCCTATATGATCACAACATACAAGGTGTCTCCATTCTCATATCACCATATGAAAGGTCCAAGATAAGACCACTGTACATTACGGAATGGACCGCAGCTGTAGATTAGTCACAAATAAAGAATCATCTTTATTTGCTACCTACGGTTTAGATTGCTCATCTCAAACTGAATCCACTGTATAGACATTCATAAACTCAATTCGAGATTACATTCGCAATCTTGGATGTTAAGGACACATGATATAAATGTATGCGACAGATTTGTAGCATGAATACAATAATTTCTTATTAATGTTTCATTCACATTTACAATTTACAATCTTTAGGGCATAAACCTCAACAATCTCCCACTTGCATTAAAGCACGCGAGACATCTGTCGTAATCCTAGACCCTCTAGGTGACCTTCAAACACTTTAGCCATTAAGGTATTTGTAAATGGATCAACATGATTGTCCCCCGACGCTATCTTGGTCACAAACACATCCCCTCTCTGCACTATCTCTCAAATGAGATGATATTTCATCTCTCTATATGTTTCCCTCTCTTGTGGCTTCTTGGTTCTTTGTAATTACCCATATCACTATTGTTATTACAATAAAGTGTGATGATATTAACCATATCTAGAACAACTTTTAGATCAGTTAAGAACTGACAGAGCCAGATAGCCTCTTTAGCTGCTTCACAAGCGGTTACATATTCGGCTTCTATGATGAAGTTAGCAATGCATGATTGCTTAATAATCCTCCACACTATGGCTCCATCACCTATAGTGAATACTGATCCAGATGTGGATTTCCTTGAATCCCGTCTGACTGAAAATCAAAATCTATATATCATAACGGGATCAAATCCTGTCCAAAATATACCATCATATAGTTTCTCGTTCTCCAAAGATACTTGAGAATGACCTTTACAACAACCCAATGATCAAATCCTAGGTTGGACTGAAACCTACTGGCTACTCCCACTGCAAAACAGATGTCAGGTCTAATTCATAACATAACATACATAAGACTACCTACTATAGATGCATAAGATACATGTCTCATATCCTTAACTTCTTGAGGTGTCTTAGGACACTGTTCCTTAGACAAGTGAACTCTGTGTCTGAAAGGTAAAGTATCTTTCTTAGAGTTCTGCATCGTATATCAACCTTCATCGAGAATCGTACAAGTATCTTATCGGTATAAGATGCCCAAGATAATACAAAGAGTTTATTCTTACGGTACCTTATTAATTGGATCCCTAAAACATAACATGCCTATCCTAAACCTTTTATTTAGAATTGGCTAGCTATCCAGCCTTTTACTTCTGATAATACCCTTACATCATTCCCAATGAGTAGAATATCATCTATGTTTAAAACTAAGAAAGCTATCTTCTTGTCAATGATGCACTTGTAGAGACAACCCTCATCGACATTCCGCTCGAAGCCATAGGTTTTGATAGCATTTTTAAACCTAATGTTCCATGATCTAGATGCTTGCTTCAGTCCATAAATGGACCTTAGCAGCTTGTAAACCTTTTGCTCTTGATCTAGAGACACGAATCCCTTTGATTGCATCATATAGATGCTTTCATCAAGATTTCAATTCAAAAATGCAGTCTTGACTTCCATTTGTCAAATTTCATAATCAAAATAAGCAGCAATGGATAAGAGAATCCCAATAGACTTAAACATGGCTATTGACAAGAATGTCTCTTCATAATCGACCCCATCTATTTGGGTATAACCCTTTGCCACCAGCCTTGTCTTAAAGGTCTCTACCTTCTCGTATATTACTCTCATTTTCTTGCATATCCACTTACACCCTATTGGTTTTATCCCATCCGATAATTCTATAAGTTCCCAGACTGAGTAAGAGTACATGGACTCCATCTCTAGATTCATGGCATTAAGCCATTCCTCTTTGTCAAAATCTCACAACCCCCCCGCCCCCCGCCCCCCCCCCCCCCCCCCCACTACGTTTGTGTGGTAGTGTATTCTGACTAGGAATTATCTAACTATCAAATGTTAATTGATTAACAACTCTTGTTGACTAATCACTAGTTTTACTAGGCTCCCTCTCATTTAATACAATCTTAATTCGTGGTTTATGATCACTCATATAGTTATCCTCAAGAAACGATGCATTTGTCGATACAAACACTTTGTTCTCTTCAGTGCTATAAAAGTATCCACCTCTTGTCTCAAACTGAATCCACTGTATATGACATTCATATACACTGTTCGAGATTACATCTGACAATCTTGGATGTTAAGTACACATGATATAAATGTATGAGATAGATTTGTAGAATGAATAAACTACTTTTTTAATTAATGTTTCAATCACATTTACAAATTACATGCTTTAGGGCATAAACCTCAACATATGCATGTGTAAATAACTCTAAAAACAACATTGAAGGGCTTAATACAGAGTAAGTATACGAGAGTGCAAGAAAGGTTGAGTGTGTAATAAAAAACGTTTACAGTGAAAGCTTACTCTCGTCGTCTTCGATAATCGTGGTTTTTTCCTTTATTGGGTTTTCCACGTAAAACTCCGTGCTTTGCATGCTTGATTTCTTTTCTTGCTTTATAGTTCGATTGACAATTTATGTAAATTTGTTGGACATGTGATTAACTCTATATAATTCAGAAATCACCGTCAATAAATATCCTTTTTTGCATAGCTTACAGATACGTTCCTGGAGCAATTTTTGAGCAATCAGAAGCTTGAAAAGCAGTCAGACAACCTTTATTACATTACACAAAGGCATGGAGAGACCCTAAGAAAAATGTGTAGATCCCGCATTGCAACCAGTCTACTGCGATCTCGGCTTTCAGGAAAAGACTTTGATTTGACTCTGACCTCTACAAAGAGCTCACCAAGTATCCATGTAAGACGATGAATGATGTGTTAGCAAAAACGTGGGCCCAAATCATATTGGAGGAAGATGAGGTGAATTATTCCAAAAAATCTAACAATTATAATAGGCCAAACGACCATGTCGACTGAAGGACGGCTGACACGAGAGTCAAACCATACCCAATAGAAAGTGACGCGACAACAATTCCCGCTACAATGGGCCTAATAACAAAAAGTCGTATGAGTAAAATCCATCCAGAGGATGTTGATTGTAAGCCCCGATCCTAGAGTATAACCTCAACATCGAACCAGTCGACCTTATGGCATTGATGATAGAAAAATAGAGGACAATCAAGTGGCTAAGCAAGATGAATGGCCCACTAGAGCATAAAGACTCCCGGTTCTGATACGAGTTCCATGGGGATCACGATCATCGAACAGAATACTGCATCACTCTCAAATTAGAAGAGTCTGAACTCTTAAAGCGATGACACTTGCGAGAATATTTGTCCGACAAGGAAAATGAGTCTGTTGCTTGACGCGATGAAAAGTAGCAAGCAAATTCAGAAAATAGTCTACTAACACCACCTCAAGAAGAAAGAATCATCAATTACATTGTTGGTGGATCATACGTCAGCGGTGTTAGTTACTCAACAAAAAAAATACTCAGCAAGTGTCGAACACAAAGATACTGACAGGGAACACCTATCAAAGATTGATTAAACCATAACCTTCAAGTCCTACAAATCAGATTTGTTTTCTCCTCACCATGATGCTCTTGTTATTTCATTATATATATATCCAACTGTTTAATTAAGCGAATCAGAGGCTTGAAAAGCAGTCAGACGACCTTTATTACATTATACAAAGGCATGGAGAGACCCGAAGAAAAATGTGTAGATCCCGCATTGCAACCAGTCTACTGCGATCTCGGCTTTCAGGAAAGGACTTTGATTCGACTCTGACCTCTACAAAGAGCTCACCAAGTATCCATGCAAGACGATGAATGATGTGTTAGCAAAAACGTGGGCCCAGATCATATTGGAGGAAGACGAGGTAAATTATTTCAAAAAATCTAACAATTATAATAGGCCAAACGACCATGTCGACTGAAGGACGGCTGGCACGAGAGTCAAACCATACCCGATAGAAAGTGACGCGACAACAATTCCCGCTACAATGGGCCTAATAAAAAAAAGTCGTATGAGTAAAATCCATCCAGAGGATGTTGATCGTAAGCCCCGATCCTAGAGTATAACCTCAACATCGAACCAGTCGACCTTATGGCATTGATGATAGAAAAATAGAGGACAATCAAGTGGCTAAGCAAGATGAATGGCCCACTAGAGCATAAAGACTCTCGGTTCTGATACGAGTTCCATGGGGATCACGATCATCGAACAGAATACTGCATCACTCTCAAATTAGAAGAGTCTGAACTCTTAAAGCGATGACACTTGCGAGAATATTTGTCCGACAAGGTAAATGAGTCTGTTGCTTGACGCGATGAAAAGTAGCAAGCAAATTCAGAAAACAGTCTACTAACACCACCTCAAGAAGAAAGAATCATCAATTACATTGTTGGTGGATCATACGTCAGCGGTGTTAGTTACTCAACAAAAAAAATACTCGACAAGTGTCGAACACAAAGATACTGACAGGGAACACCTATCAAAGATTGATTAAACCATAACCTTCAAGTCCTACAAATCAGATTTGTTTTCTCCTCACCATGATGCTCTTGTTATTTCATTATATATATATATATATATATATATCCAACTGTTTAATTAAGCGAATCAGAAGCTTGAAAAGCAGTCAGACAACCGTTATTACATTATACAAAGGCATGGAGAGACCCTAAGAAAATTGTGTAGATCCCGTATTGCAACCAGTCTACTGCGATCTCGGCTTTCAGGAAAGGACTTTGATTCGACTCTGACCTCTACAAAGAGCTCACCAAGTATCCATGCAAGACGATGAATGATGTGTTAGCAAAAATGTGGGCCCAGATCATATTGGAGGAAGACGAGGTGAATTATTTCAAAAAATCTAACAATTATAATAGGCCAAACGACCATGTCGACTGAAGGACGGCTGACACGAGAGTCAAACCATACCCGATAGAAAGTGACGCGACAACAATTCCCGCTACAATGGGCCTAATAAAAAAAAGTCGTATGAGTAAAATCCATCCAGAGGATGTTGATCGTAAGGCCCGATCCTAGAGTATAACCTCAACATCGAACCAGTCGACCTTATGGCATTGATGATAGAAAAATAGAGGACAATCAAGTGGCTAAGCAAGATGAATGGCCCACTAGAGCATAAAGACTCCCGGTTCTGATACGAGTTCCATGGGGATCACGATCATCGAACAGAATACTGCATCACTCTCAAATTAGAAGAGTCTGAACTCTTAAAGCGATGACACTTGCGAGAATGTTTGTCCGACAAGGTAAATGAGTCTGTTGCTTGACGCGATGAAAAGTAGCAAGCAAATTCAGAAAACAGTCTACTAACACCACCTCAAGAAGAAAGAATCATCAATTACATTGTTGGTGGATCATACGTCAGCAGTGTTAGTTACTCAACAAAAAAATACTCGGCAAGTGTCGAACACAAAGATACTGACAGGGAACACCTATCAAAGATTGATTAAACCATAACCTTCAAGTCCTACAAATCAGATTTGTTTTCTCCTCACCATGATGCTCTTGTTATTTCATTATATATATATCCAACTGTTTAATTAAGCGAATCAGAGGCTTGAAAAGCAGTCAGACGACCTTTATTACATTATACAAAGGCATGGAGAGACCCTAAGAAAAATGTGTAGATCCCGCATTGCAACCAGTCTACTGCGATCTCGGCTTTCAGGAAAGGACTTTGATTCGACTCTGACCTCTACAAAGAGCTCACCAAGTATCCATGCAAGACGATGAATGACGTGTTAGCAAAAACGTGGGCCCAGATCATATTGGAGGAAGACGAGGTGAATTATTTCAAAAAATCTAACAATTATAATAGGCCAAACGACCATGTCGACTAAAGGACGGCTGACACGAGAGTCAAACCATACCCGATAGAAAGTGACGCGACAACAATTCCCGCTACAATGGGCCTAATAACAAAAATTCGTATGAGTAAAATCCATCCAGAGGATGTTGATCGTAAGCCCCGATCCTAGAGTATAACCTCAACATCGAACCAGTCGACCTTATGGCATTGATGATAGAAAATAGAGGACAATCAAGTCGCTAAGCAAGATGAATGGCCCACTAGAGCATAAAGACTCCCGGTTCTGATACGAGTTCCATGGGGATCACGATCATCGAACAGAAGACTGCATCACTCTCAAATTAGAAGTGTTTGAACTCTTAAAGCGATGACACTTGCGAGAATATTTGTCCGACAAGGTAAATGAGTCTGTTGCTTGACGCGATGAAAAGTAGCAAGCAAATTTAGAAAACAGTTTACCAACACCACCTCAAGAAGAAAGAATCATCAATTACATTGTTGGTGGATCATACGTCAGCGGTGTTAGTTACTCAAAAAAAAAATTACTCGGCAAGTGTCGAACACAAAGATACTGACAGGGAACACCTATCAAAGATTGATTAAACCATAACCTTCAAGTCCTACAAATCAGATTTGTTTTCTCCTCACCATGATGCTCTTGTTATTTCATTATATATATATATATATATATATATATATATATATATATATATCCAACTGTTTAATTAAGCGAATCTTGATTGACAGTGGCAGTTTTTATAATATATTGTTTAACAATGCTCTCCGAGAAATACAGGTTGAAGAATCCAAAATCAGTCGTCGGACGACGATAATAACAAGGTTTCAGCGGCGAGTGACCGAACCAAAATGGGCGCTTGTAATAGTACGAGGCAACGATGTAGTACAGTGATAATTAAAGTTTGTTCCCACAGGAAGGTGGAATTCGTTGATTGTCACTAGTTTAGCCAAAAAAAGAAATAACGTGGGTGTTACTGTGTAGGAAAGTAAATGATACAATGAAATGTTTTATGTACAATAATATTTACATGGATATTATGGAATAGAGAGATATATGATGCAAATGGTTACACTAAGAAGATGAATCCACCATAACAATCACACAATTTCAGCAAATATGCCTATCAATGTTAAAAGTCGTGCTCAATTAATCCTCGCCAATATTCCTTCTAGAATTATAAAGGCTATACTGACATACACAAGCAACCTATCTCTCGATGGTTACCCGAACTGCACTCGAGTTCATTAAGAACTATAAGACATATTTAGCGACTATACGTGTAAAAACATTGCGTATTTCTACCTTACTCTACACATAGTGGACAATTTACTCATGCACATTGAATGCTTCACCTCTCAGTCCTTCAAACAACAACCAAAGCTTAACTAAGTGTTAGCTAGGCACCTAGAAGACTATTCAAACGGTAGCTAACCACTCAAATGCATTAAGAACTTCAAATGACCACTCAATCATTCAATATGCATATTAAACAAAAAAGGTAACAATGTTAGGTTTACATCAAAGATGGCACAAGAGATACAAAGAGAAATAACAAAGACAGAAAGGAGAACCCATCCGCTACCGGGATTCAAACGCTAGGTTTTCACGGATAACCGGATGCCTTTACCACTAGACTATAGAGGCGGGACTCCAATCTTCTTGAATGATCGACTCTCTCATAGAAGAGAAAGTTCTCTTATCTCTCCTTATCTCTCTAAATATCCCTAAGATGGATGACTTAAAATGAAAATAAGCTTACCAAACAATTATATGCATCAATGTAATTGTTAAGCATTATAAACATCCAAATGAATTAAAGGTTCATTCTCTTGATTAATACATTCACCAAAATCCATTCATCACTCAAACCCAAGCCATGGGACGAGTGATTGTGTCTTAAATACTACGATCCATGAAGCACAAGAATATGGAACCAAAGTCTAATTTAGCACGTACAGCATCAACCAAACTTCTCCCACTCTTTGGAGCTAAAGCTCAAACACTCAAATAATTTAATACATGGTATTTTAGTCATCCATTAACTTACAAACACTCATAAAAAGCTAAATTACTCTACTTTTAATCCCAATCATGCATACATATTAATTTCTAACCTCAACACATATGAATTTCACAATAAGAGATTAAAACATGCATAAATCAAAGAGCAAAACAAAACCCAAACGATTTTATGAACAAAAATACTTATATAGCATAAGTGTAGGTTTACAAAATTCCCGAATGGTGATAATACATCAAAGAAAACATGAAATACAAAAAGAAATGAATTATAGAGAAAACCCTTGAAGAAATCTCCTCTAAAGCCTCTCCACTTCTATTTATTGTGCTTGGCTCGAAATTGATCCTTATAGCCCTCCTTTCTCAACTTATTCTACTTTAAGATGGTGGAAGAAGTGTGAAATGTGGTGGTGGAGATGTATGGTGAGCTCGTATGGAGGAAAAACTTCCATGAGAGCTTGATTCTCTCACCTATTTAAGAAAGAAGATGGAGAAGATGAAGAAATGAGAAAGAACGGTTGTGTAACTTGTGGGTGTGGGAGGTGTGGAAAATAATGGTGAGGTGAGAAAATGGGGGTATATATAGTGTAAGGAGGTTAGGTCAGGAAATGAGGTGTGAAAGGTTAAGATTGCCCTTCAATTTTAGCTAAAAGCTGCCATTAAGTCGAAAACTGCCTTCATTTTTTGCCAAAAAATGCCACAGGGGTACATAAGGGTATGCACGGGGCGAACACACTTTTGGAATTCTAGAAAAAGGTGGGGCGCACACAATTCTATAAATCAGGTTTAGACTTTTTTACATCGTGCGCCGTTACAAAAATGGCTATAACATCCTCTAGTAATCACGAATTATGATTTGTAGAAAACACTTGGAAAGTAGACATCCAGGGCTTTCCGAAAAGTGGATATAAGAAATGTAGTTCAATCTGAGGAGGGACATATAACCTCGAAAAATTTAGTGTTCTGCACGGCAATTTCCAAAACAACCCTAATAACCTTCAAAGACTTCAATTAGGCTCAAATACCTTAGGTAGGGAACATATACCTACACAAGGCTCACAAACACATCAAAAACCAAAACATTCAAAAAAAACGAGAACAAATAATAGGAAATGGGGACCTTAATCAGGTACAATATGGTCCGATAAACGAGCAGAAGAGTACACTTGGTGAAATCGTTCTACTAGTGCACGCCGAATGAGTCAACTTATACATCAACTTCCTAGTGCTCGACTGCCAATATCCGTACAACGGAATCCTCGGTAGACCCTGGATACATGAAATGAAAGTGATCCCTTCGACCTACCACCAGATGATTAAGTTCCCTACCAAATGGGGAGTACGAGAAATCAAAAGTGAACAAAGAGCTACAACAGTGTTACTAGAATGGAATGAAGAGAAAGAAGGAACAATTATAGCAACTACAGGAATCCGCAGTCGAGTTAACTCCAAATACGCCCAAAGTAGAACTCAACGAAGTGTCGATCGACCCCGAACACCTAAACCATAAAGTCTCGATCGGATCCGGACTACCTGAGGAGATCCAAAACTAACTGATTTAGTTTTTAAAGCAATTACACAATAGTTTCGCTTGGTCGCACTCATACATGGTCAGAATCGACCCAGATGCAATTGTACACCGATTACAGGTAAACCTCGATCATCCACCTGTTAAGCAAAAAATGAGGAAAGAAATAAAATAATCAATGAAGAGGTGTGGAAACCGATCGACATTGGGTCAGTTAGAGAAGTTAAATACCCTGATTGGCTGGCAAATGACATGGTCATAAAGAAAAATAACGGTAAATGGCACGTCTGCATCGATTTCACAGCCCTAAAAAAAACCTGCCTGAAAGACCCGTACCCACTTTCTCGCATCGACATGCAGGTCGACGCCACTGCGGAACATGAACTACTTAGCTTCATGGACACCTTCACTGGGTATAACCAGATCCTGATGTATCCACCAAATGGCAATTGTCACCTGAAGAGGTATTTTATACTATAAGGTTATGCCTTTTGGTTTAAAAAATATAGGTGCAACATACCAGCGACTGGTCAACAAAATGTTCCCTACCATGGAAGTCTATATAGACGATATGCTGGTCGAATCTCTCGTTGCAAAGCAACATATAAAACATTTGAGACAGTCATTCGACCTACTCGACAAATACGATATGAAATTGAACCATATTAAATGTTTCTTTGCTACATCTTCTAGAAAATTCCCAGGTTACTTGGTGACCCAACGAGGAGTCGAAGCAAATCCCCGACCAAATCTGGTCGATCAGACGAATTGAAGTCGAGTAGCAACACTAAACATGTTCATCTTTAAATCGTCTGAATGTTTTCAACCTTTCTTCAAAACCTTGAGAAAAAGCAGGGCGTTCGAATGGAATCAGGAGTGTGAAAGAGCCTTACAAGATTTGAAGGAGTATCTGATCTTGCTTCCATTACTGTCGAAACCAAAAGATGAAAAGGTACTTCACTTGTATTTGATAGTATCCAACTTTACGGTGAGTTCCGTGCTAATCAGAGATGAGGAAGACTCACAAAACCCGGTATACTAAGCTCGATGCTGAAACCAGGTATACCAAGCTTGAAAAGTTGGCCCCAGCACTTATCGTAGCCGCACGCAAGTTAAGGTCGTATTTCAAATTCCACCAAATCAAGGTATTGACCTCATTCCCACTAAAAATATATTGCATAAACCTGAACTTTAATGTCGATTGATGAAATGGACGGTCAAGCTCAGTGAATATGACATCACATTCCAGCCACGAACGGTGATGAAATCACAGGTTTTCATTGACTTCATTGCAGATTACACCCTTAACTATAATTTACAGGCCAAACAAGAATCCATGGCCTTATTAGATAATACGACAAAAGGAACCTGGATCTTAGACTTGTGCTCAAATCCCGACAAAGGGAAAATCTTAAACAATCGATCCACTGTAATGTCCGTGCGACAAACAACGAAGTAGAATACGAAGCGATAATAGCTGGACTAGACTTAGTTAAAATCCTTGGAATAAAAAATATACAGGTTCTCATCAATTCCTAGTTGCTCGTTCGATAAATGAATGGAACTTTTGAAGCAAAAAACAAGAAGATGGAAACATATTTGGCCAAGGCCAAACAACTGCAATCGACTTTCAACGAGTTTTCTATTTTATGGGCACCAAGATCAGACAACACTAGAGTAGACACTAGTAAGCCTGATATCGATGTCTCAACCTAATAGTCCTAAGTCGATTCCTATTGTGCACCTAATGTAACCCACAATAAATGATGGTGAAAAAATCATACAAGTAGAGGACCACAGTCGAACATGGATAGATCTAATAATGGAATATCTATATGCCGACATCCTACATGAGGATAGAGCCGAAGAGTGAAAATTCAAAGCCAAAGCGGCAAAGTTTTGCATCTTATACGGTAAGATTTACAAAAAATCCTTCACAGGTCCACATTTGAGATGCGTCACACCCCACGAGGTGTACAACATTCTCAAAAGCCTTCACTAAGAAAAGTGGGAAACAACTCGGGTGCGAGAAGTCTGTCAAATAGAGTAATCACAGCCGGATACTGCTGGTCCACCATGCAATCCGATTCATAAAAGCATGTGAAAACCTACGATAAATGCCAAAGATTTACACAAGTGTCTCATCTTCCCCTTGGTACACTAAACTTTACTTCTGCCCCTTGACCTTTTATGAAATGAGGTACGGATATTATAGGTATACTCCCAGCAGCACCTGGCGAAGGTAGTCTACATGCTGATTCTGACAGTTTATTTCACCAAATGGGTCGAAACGGGTTCATTTCAACAATTACGCGACACAGAGATACAGAAATTCGTTTGGAAAAACATAATTTGTAGGTTTGGAATACCTAAAGAAATAATGACCGACAATGACTCCTAATTCATCTCGTTCAATTTCTAGAAATTTTGCTTTATATACAGAATAAAGTTGAGCTTCTTAACTCCCCAATATCCTTAAGCAAATGGACAAGTGGAGTCAACTAACAAAACTATTGTCAACATATTGAAAAATGAATTGAGGTGGAAAAGAACGAGTGGGCAGATAAAATTCCAGAGATCCTATGGTCGTACAGGACAACCCTACGATGATAGACATGGGAGACACAATTTTCACTCACCTAAGGTTCGAAAACAATATTTCCAATCGAGACTCTTCTCGCTACTGCTCGAAGTAAAAACCCCAGTGAAGAACAGAATAACAGAGAACTTGCGTTCGAACTAGATCATCTCGATTAAGGTCGAGAACGAGCTGCCCTGATAATACAAGTACATTAACAACAAGTATCTTGTTACTACAACAAGTTTGCGAGAGTCATAACTTTCCAAATCAGCGACTGGGTCTTACAAAGGGTCTTCCAAAACACAAGAGAACAAGAAGCATGAAAAATGGGTCCGACATGGGAATAACCCTACCAAATAACAGACGTGTAATGACGAGAAGCAAATAAGATACGAGACCTCGATGGTCAAGAGATACCCAACTGTAGGAATGCTCTACACTTGAAACAGTATCACTTCTAATCTCCTATTTATGTCATTTATTTTTTCTATATTATTGTTTTCATCCTCTATGCCTTTGATACTAACAAGTCAATACACAAGAGCTATGATAACGCTACCCGCTGCACAACGACGCACACGACCCCTTATTCTAGCATACCAGATCTATCGATATATACTTCTGACGGGTTGGCGACCGAGACTTTTCGTTCGACATTATTGGTGTCAGACAGGACATCCGTCTCGACACCATCTCCCATAATGAAAGGAGATAGTGGATGAGCTGGGTCTGAAGTCGTAGCCTCGCTCGATATGCTATCACCAAAAGCTAACAAATGCAACAAATGCAAAAGTCAAACATAAATTGAGATCTAAATCTTTACCTAGGGTTTAAAATCAAAACCTAGGGTTTGCCCAAAAACCTAAGAACGGTATCGATCTGACAAGACCTTAGCCAATCTAGGTCGATCGACTATAGATATAGAGCTCTATAACGAATATAGATATAGAGCTCTATAACGACTCAACGCATCACAAACGATGCAGATAGCATAAAATATCACATGGGTGGATTTAACCCATAGCTAAATCAAATTTTTAAAACTCAACGCAAAGAACAACGCAAGAACACAAACATTGTTTATGGGTGAAAATCCCTAGATTTTGTTTTGCTAGTTTCCTATGAATGCATAAAAGATGTCTCAAAGAAATTTAAAACTATTTTAACCATGGAAGAAATAAGCATTGCTTACCCTGAGAATCTAAGATGAAATCTCTTGGATAATGAAACTAGGATTCGAAAAGATTTGCAGACGCTTCGATTTTTAAGAGGTTTTCAAACTTTTATCTTAGTGTGGTTTAAGAAGATGAAGAGTTAGGTTTATATAAACCTACACTTTAAGCCAGGTTGCCACGCGTCGTATCTGCTACGGTTACCGGCTAACCAAGGTAACTCATAGAGTTAATTTAAAATTCATTTTCTTATAAGTGCACCTAAAATGAAAAACCACGCAAAAAACAAGGTGCCACGTCAATCCTAGAAGTTGAGGACCTAGATTGAGATCCAATAACAAAACCCAAACTTATACCCAAAGATAGATAGATCTGAGATAAACCACTCACAAAATTGAACGATCTACTCTCTAGAATCAGATAACAGTATTTACCTAACCCTAGCCCAAGAGTTTCTAAACAATTCATTGAGAAAAACCGAATCGAAAAGAAATTGGATGAACCCTAACAGAGCCAATTTTATTGATAAAACATTCAAAAGATAACAACCCTAAAAATAATAGCTCTATTTATAATCGAACTAGTTTTCTATATTCCTATTCTGTCATATTCAAAATAGAAACTAATCTAAAACATAATTAAAATAAAAATAGGACTAGTTTTCTATTTTCCTATTCTTTCATAGTCAAAATAGAAAACTAATCTAAAACATTATTAAAATAAAAATGCAATCCTAATTAAGGCGTAACATAATCTTCCTCAGGTCATATTAATTGCACCCACTTCTTGTTTGTCATTAGCCTGTTCACTTCCACCTAAGAATGCTAACCTCTCTCCAATTCTTTTAGATTTTCTAATAGTCTCAACATTCCTCCGCTCTTCAAGACTACCTTTGTACTCAAGGGAAAAATCTGGAAAACGTTCTACCATCTCGTCATAGTCTTCCCAAGTAGCCTCCTCCCTATGGACCCCTCGCCATTGAACCAAAACTTGCCACACCTTTGATATACTACGTCCCTTTTTCCAACTGCGCTATTAGTGAGCTGTTGTAGGCTATAGCAGCATGTTACCCTCTGTATCAAATGTTGTTAAATCACTAGAAATGAGACTCGGGTTACCCACTCTCTTCTTCATTACGGTAACGTGAAACACTGGATGCAATCTAGATGTAGACGATAACTCCAACTTGTAAGCCATCTCACCTATCCGCTCTAGCAGATTAAAAGGTCTATAATACCGTTGCAACAATTTCACATTGAACATTTTCTTCAAAGATTTCTGCCGGACGGTTGAAGTTTGAGATACATGAAATCTCTTGGCTCAAAAGATACATCTCGTCTGTCTTAGTCATAATACTTCTTCATTATTCCTTAAGCCTTCTCAAGCTTCTTCTTCACCTTAGCTACAACTTCATCCATATTCTATGTCTCACTTCCCCCATCTTGTCGATCTCCAGCATTCACTATGACAAAGCATTGGGCACCCCATTTGCAAAACCACTCTATCATTTGAGCTTCACATTATTTAATTTCCTTGAGAGGCAAGCAACTCATATTCTTTTATTTCCACCCAATTTGAATTCCATCGTCATGGCATCAAAGTCTGTAATCACCTTACAGATACTCTTTAACCAAGTATTGCCTAACACCACATCTACCCCCACTAGAGACAACACATGCAAATCAACTACAATCCTGACCCTTTGCATGTTCATCTTCACCTCGCGAACCACTTCTTCACACTTAAGTTTTTCCCCATTAGCCACCTTCACATCAAACGGTTCTATGGTAGCCCCTCACAACCCAATCTTCCTTACAATATTTGCGTTAAGGAAATTGTGAGAGGAACCAGAGTCTACCAACATCGAAACCTCAAACTTACTAACCCATGCCATAAGCCTCATAGTGGATGGGTTCGAAGCCCCAAACATGACATTTAAAGACAACTCGGCTTCACAATTATTTTCTACCAATTCAGCCACCCTTAACTCTCCCTCATCACTGATGGCTTCCTCATCACTGGTGGCTTCCTCGTCACTGACAACATCATCGTCTAATTCACTTGAGTCAATGATCATAAATACCTTTTCAGTTTTTATTTCTCCCCGCATTTGTAGCACAAGCCCTTTTAGATTCTCTCTTGAACCTTTTCCTTTGTCAGTTTTCTTACGTCTTTGCTTTCCTTCTTGAAACTATCCTCAATAGCTCCCTTTCCTTTCTAGGAATCTTTATTTGACTCTGATTTAAAATTTTCACTCCCAAAGCTCTCCTTAAATGGCTTCTTGTCACTGTAGTAACTTTCCTCTAAAATCTTCGCCATCCTCATTGCTTTGGTCAATCTTTGTGGTCGCTTCAGTTTCATTTCCCTCACTAACCACGACTTCAATCCTTCAATAAAATTCCCCAATAATGACTCCTCTGACCACCCCCTGACCAAAATCTGCAATCGGCGAAACTCCTCAATATATACCTAAACTTTTCCTTCCTGCTTGAGCTTGACCAATTGCCCATGATGATTAACAACCGGCGATGGTCCCTATTGAGCCAAAAAACTCCCGCTTCAAGGCCTTCCAACCCATTTACCTTCCATCTTGCTCATACTGAGCTTTGATCCATCTCCACCAACTGTTAGCCTTCCCATCAAGGTAGATACATGCAGTAGAAACCTGATTGGCCCTTACCACTTCATAGACCTGAAAGTAGTGCTCCACCTTATCCAACCACTCATGTGGGTCTCCACCATTAAAATGTGGAAAATCGATCTTCGGCTTTCTAGGGCCCCGACTATGGTCCCTCTCTCTTCGTCTATCACCTTTATACACTGCAACATCTCTCCACGGTTCCCTTTGCTGCCCATAAATTGGCATTTGACTGCTGGGCCTCCTATCCCATCTCACATCTTCCTCAAATCCATTATCTATCTCCCCCTCAGAAACCTCATCATACAACCAACGCTCCACCATTAATGGCCCACGTTCCATTCGTTCTCTTCGCTTAACCCCTTCACGATTTTTGATCAAATTGGGCTCGTCTACCTCACCTGTCAAGAATTCTGCCTCACATCATGAACTACGTGATCTCCGTCCATCCCCTTAAGTCCGTCAATACCGTTTCCTTCCCCGTGTTTTCAGCCATCTATCGTTCAAGTATCTTGATTGCATCATTATTTGACCCAGTCAGATGCGCTATGGATGTCGTTAGTTCTGATAGGGACTTGAAAATCCGATCTTGATTCTCCTCTAAGGCTTTAAATTGTTGTTTGTTAGTCTTCGACTCACTCCCTTGAATAATATAATCCTCCCTAGATCCTATGGCTGTTGAATTTTTTTGTCTCTCTGACTTTTTTTTTGTCTCTCTTATATATATATATATAGTAGGCTGCCGAAGCTGCTCAATGAAAGCACCAAATTGTTGAGGACCTAGATTGATATCAAACAACAAAATCCTAACTTGTACCCAAAGATAGATAGATCTGAGACAAACCACTTACATAATTGAGCGATCGACTCTCTAGAATCAGATAACAGAATTTAACTAATCCTAGTCCAAGCCTTTCTAAACAGTTCACTGAGAAAGCAGAATCGAAAAGAAATCGGATGAACTCTAGTGGGCCAATTTTATTGATAAAACATTCAAAAGATAACAACCCTAAAAATAATAGCTCTATTTATAATAGAATTAGTTTTCTATTTTTATATTCTGTCATAGTCAAAATAGGAACTAATCTAAAATATAATTAAAATAAAAATAGAACTAGTTTTCTATTTTTATATTCTGTCATAGTCAAAATAGGAAACTAATCTAAAACATAATTAAAATAAAAACGCAATTCTAATTAAGGCGTAACATAATCTTCCTTAGGTCATATCGATTTCACCCACTTCTTGTTTGTCAGTAGCCTATTCACTTCCACCCAAGAATTCTAACCTCTTTCAAATTCTTTTAGATTTTCTAACAGTCTCAACAAACTGCTTCAATCCCATCAGTTAAGCTTCTCAAAGCTCACAAAGTAGTCGACATCTTGTCGTAGCGAAAGTTCTTATCAATAGTTCTACTCGACACATTGTCGAACCCACGCTCGACTCGACTGAAATTTACACTCTCTACTTCGAAGACTTCCTCTTTAAAGAGTGAGGGACAAATTGTAGTATCCAAAAATGGCTTTTGGGCCCTACATTTAAAGCCCATCGACGATTTCGAGTCAGGCCTGGGCTAGGCCCAACTGATCCGGGTTGTCCCACTAGAATTACCATTTGACTTGGTCACTCACCTGCTTTAAATGAACCACTAAAATAGTGGATAACACTTTACCAGTTTGAACCGGTAAAGTGACGATAAGATCCCTCGAAATCAGGTCAGGATTTTAGGGATATTCCCCAACGTCTAGGTGGTTCTGAGAAGTCTATAAATAAGACCATTCCCTCACTGAAAGAGGATTTTGATCTTTTTTCACATCGTTAAAGCTTTTGCATCCTGAAACTCTGTCAAAATATAGACTCCGCCCATCGAAATACTCCTATTATATAATTTTCGATCACCTATATTTTTCCGCTCGGCCCAAACGTACATAAGGAAGACCTAAAGTTCCAACACCTCCATCTTTTCTTTCTTCTTCTCCTTTTTCTTATTTGTTTTCATCTTTTTTATAGGGTTTCGAAGCAGTTGACTAGTTCGATTTGACCGGTTAGACTAAGTTGCATGGGTCCAACCCAATCCATTCTAAGTGTATGTCCGACCATTTACAACCATCGGAGTTAACTGAGATTTTTATATCATAAGGGTAATAAGGTCATTTTCATCTTTAGAAATAAAATATAGGGGTAATAAGTAAAGAAAGGAAAAAAAAACCTGAAAAAAAAAAGGATTCTACAAACAAGATCTCTCCCCATCAATTTCCCTGATTCCTTTTCAACAAGAAGTCACCGAGTCTTCTTTATTTTCCTTATTCTCTCTTCCATGGCAACCCCACAAGATAAACCTGATAAAGCTTACTGAAATGCCGTCGTTGAGAGAAGAAGACAACGATTTCAAAGACTACGAATAAGGGTTGAATCCAACAGTTGTGGTTGTTTTAAAGGGCTTTGCTTTCGGTGGAAGAAAAGAAACGACAACGGCAGAGTAGAGTATTAGTCAAGATGATTTCGCTCTATCCTTTTTTCTTTTTCGTTTTTAATCAGTGGTGTTGAAATGTTTTGATCAGTTATGTGTCTAAATTTGAGCGAAATATGTGTTTGTGTGGGCCTGTATGGAAACTTTGTGTTTTTAGAGATTTTGTGTGTGGTTGCCTATAAGGTGTTTGATAATTTGGGTGAGAGAAGTGAAAGGGAGGGAAGAGAACTGGATGCCTATAAAACGTGCGCTATACCAGATTTTTATTTATTTATTTATTAAATTTTGTTGTGAAACATACTAGTCAGTTGCAAATCAAAGATTTAGTCAAGAACATACGAGAACTTGAAGACGAACAACTCGATGGTTCAGACTGAGGATATGATTAGTTGTTTTTGCTAGGAATTAAGAAGTTTTAAACTAATTTGGTCTACATTTCTCTTTTATTTTTCTGAATTTACTTGATGGAGATTTCACTAATTTGGTCATTTATGGCACCATTGAATTAAAAAAAAAGGTGTAGCAAATGAAATACAGGTTCGTTAAAAATGAAATAAAAGGAAATGCAGGTGATTGTTAGATGAAGATAAAGTGATTTGTCAATTTTTTTCTGCATTTTTATTTTTATTTTTTTATTTAGTAATTTTTTTTAATACACTCGAAAGAATTTAATTTGTCATTGTTTTTTATTTTAATTGTTAACTCTGAAAGGACCGTTTATTCAAGAGTACTTATTTGCCATTTGGAAAATAGTGCAATCTGGCTGGAATTTTAATAAAGGCCAAGGTACCTTGGTGCAATTTACCTTTTGTTTTTGTTTTTTTCCACAAGCTGATTTTGTTGAGAAAATCTGTACCGGTGCAATGCACCCTTCCGATGACTGCATGCCACATGTCCTGGAAACTAGTCACATGGCCTGAAAACTAATCAAATGAGTTCTCTGTACCACATTGCTTGCAGCCATTGGTTAGAGTGTATTATACTGGGTGCATTCAAGATACAAGATTTTTTCAAGTTTGTGGGTGATCACATGAGATAGTGTGCAATGCAGCTCTCCAGCTCACAATTTCTATGTAGACAATAGTTTTTGTTTTTGCTTTTATTTTTTATTTCAAGGAATGCCTCCAATGCAAAATTAAATTTCCCTACATCTGAATTGCAGAGCAAGGGCAAAGACATTAGAATCAGCACTAGTCACAATAGTCACATTTTCTTAGTGATGAATTGCTGAAGACAACAAATTATAAAATGAAATAAAGCAAGAAGAAATAAAAAGGAAACAAGTTTTGGCTCTAAAACATAGGCCTCATTAACAACATTCACTAAATAATCAGACCAGATGACAAGAATAGGAAATATGCAATACTGGATACCCGAGAAAAAAAAAAACACACACACCGTTCTGATATTCTCAGTCCAACTTATTCATAGTAAATCATCAAATTTCAAACCCAATTGCGACAAGTGTTCTAGCAATCTTGACCTCGATAGTCTTGGGCTTCTTAGGCTCTGGAGGTGGCAACTTCTACACAGTAACAGTGAGCACTCCGTCTTGACAAACAGCAGAGATAGAATCAGTGTTAGCATTCTCAGGCAGCACGAATTTCCTCATAAACTTGCCGACCCTTCTCTCCATTCTCACATACTTGGCCCCTTCTTTTTCTTCATCTCTCTTCCTCTCTCCGCTGATGGTCAACACATTGTCGTCCTCCACCTGCATCTTTATGTCCCTAGATTTCAATCCGGGCATGTCGATGATGAAGAGGTACGAGTTCGGATACTCCTTCACATCGGCCGGCGTCGCCGCCATCGCTTTTGCATCCCTCACGTATGTCCGCTTCGGAGCATTGTAGGACTTGTCGGTGTCCTCCGATGTGTCCATCATGTGTTGGAGAGTAGAGAAGAGTGGTGAGTCCATGCCCATGATTCTGAAATCCATGATGATCTTCCTCTTCTTTTATCTGTTTAAAGAATGTTGTTTGTTTGTATTTATGTGAAATCAGTGACGAAATTGATTGCTTTTGGTTGCTGGTGTCAGTGTTGAGGGTGTATTTACAGTATGTAGTGGGTGCTTGACACACGAATGTTCTAGAGAGAGTGATGCAACATTTGGGCAGTTTCCAGGAGGTTCTGATGGGCACCGAACTAAGTAGGCCATATATATTTGAGCCTGATCCGGTTACGGTAGAAGTGACGATATTTACGGATCCTAAATTTAAATAATAAATTTTATAACTATTTTAATGCTTTAAATCGTTGATTAACTAAAACAAATTTTAAAAAGAAGCAAATAAAAAAATAGTAAAAAACAAAAAAATGCAAATCAATAAATCGGTCAACTTCTTACGAACCTAAAAATTAAGATGTAACGTTGTTGCCTCTCCCACTTCAGATGGAAAAAAAAAAGGGGGGAAGCAGCCACCCTGCCGATATATAATAATAATAATGTAAAGAATGAGAATTGAAATGGTAATGATAATGAGAATTGAAATGGAAATGAATGGAAAACTGATTTCTTTATTTGGTTGGGACTTTATAATCAATATCTGAATCAGTAATATTTTGTTTGGTTAACAACTGAATGGAATGGAACCAACTGTATTTTGACCAAAATATCCCTAATTACAAAACATTTATAATAACATTATATATTATGGATAATAATAAAAAAAATATGAAAGTATATGTAATATAATATATATATATAAATATTATATATATATAATATAAAATATATATTATTACAATATATTTTATATATTTCTATATTATATATTATATAATATATGTTAGTAATATTAACACTATTATATATTATATAATATATATCATATAAATATATTACATAATAATATATATAATATAAATATTATATATATATATATTAAATAAAATATAACATATACATATATTACATAATAATATATATTATAAATATTATTATATATATTTTAATATATATTATATTAGAAATATTGATATTATTAATATTAACATTATTAAATATATAAATATTATATATAATTATATAATGTGTATATATATATATATAATAATAATATATATAATTAGAAAATATAATGTTCATTTTGGATAATAATAATAAAATATAAAAGTATAAATTATATAATAATATATATATATATATTATTATATATTATACATTAGAAATATTATATATTATATATTATTTATTATATATTATAAATATTGATATTATTAATATTAATATTATTAAATATATAAATATTATATATAATTATATAATGTGTATATATATATAATAATATATATAATTAGAAAATATAATGTTCATTTTGGATAATAATAATAAAATATAAAAGTATAAATTATATAATAATATATATTATAATATATATTAATATTATTATATATATAAATATTATATATTATTATATAATGTATATATATATATGTATATAATAATATATAATTAGAAAATATAAAAGTATAAATTATATAGTATATATATATATAATATATATAAATTATTATATGAATATATATAATATATGTAATAATAATATATATATATAATAAGTATGATATTTATATAATATATATATATATATTTATTTATTTATTTATTTTTTTGGAAATGAGGTTATTTTTGGAATTGAGTTGTGGGATAGAGTGTTATTTTTGGAAAGAAAATGTGTTAATGGAATGGAATGGGCATTCCATTGGTTTTTGGATGGAATGCTCATTCCACCAAAATGGTGGAATCCCCATTCCAATGGAATGCTCATTCCATTGGAATTTAACAAACCAAACAAATGGAATGAATTTCTTTCCATTCCATTCCATTCCACCCAACCAAACACCACATAATTCCAAAAAAAACTTGGTTGATATCTGAAATCAGAAAGCAACAATACAAGAAAATCACGTTAGGAAACAGTGTTAGAACCGAGGTCCATGTTTCACACGGTGTCATTAAGACAATTTCATCGAGCAACACCGTATATGTTTGACGATTGTCTCACAGGATACAGCGATTCAACAATTGTAGGTTTAAGCACTATCCACCACCAGCGAACTCAAACCGAGTTTAAACTCACCAAAAAACGGAGAAGAGAAAGAATTCGGCTGCTAAAAAAAAAATACTATATATATATATATATATATATATATATATATTTTTGTGTAAATTTTATGAACGGAATACTAGGGCTTTTATAGCCAAACCGAAACACTAGGGTTTTGGGATTAATTCGGTATTATCTTGGTAAATACGTTTTTGATTTAATAAGGAAATAATTTAATCAGATAATATTCTCCAAAGAAATTTACTTCTAATCAAAACCGATTCTGTATTCTTAGTGATCAAGTAAGAAATCGGAATCCAAACAATTAAAGCTTTCCTTATTCTTCACAAAACTAAAACTTTAACTTAGGGGAAGTAGCAAAAGGTTAACTGAACTCTCACGGTCAAATCGGAGCGGCATTCGTACCCACACACGAGTCGTGCATTCGAAGGTTCGAGGTCCATGAACATATGCTGTGATTTTAATTATATATATATATATATATATATATATATATATATATATTTATTGATTTAAAATATTTCATAATTTATTTATTTATAATATATTAAAAATTAAAAGAAAGGCATATTCAGTAATATATAGGGTGTGATTACAAAATTTAATATTTAATTTTTTTTATCGGTGTATACATATAAAAAGGGGTCCACGTAGAGTTTTCCAGAGTTATAAATATCACCACTCTTTACTATAACAAAAACATAGAACCTTCTAGATGAAATTATAAACTTCATAAAAACAAAAACGATCGGACACGAAAAAACCTTTTGCTTGCTGGTGTAAGAGCATCTTCTACCGTACTCTAAAATATAGTATGAACTTTAAAATAGGGTATGATTTGCTCTCACGGTACTCCAAATTTCTCTGTCCTATAAATTTTTTAGAGTTTCCAAGATTGCTACTCTAAATTTAGAGTACCAAGTCTCATACTTTAAACTTACTTTTCAAAATTTTATATTACATTTATATCCTTTTACCTTTTTCATTAAACTCAATTAATGTATAATAAATTTTAATTTATAAATTTTATTAACATAAAAAGTTATACCATTAGAACTGTCCTATCTAGATTTTAAAATCAATCCAATATTGAATATTAATTTAAATTTTTTTAATTACTCATTCTTACCATACTTTATCATTTGTGTGTTTTGGTTTCTTTCATATGTTCAACGGTTCAAGTCTTTTACGATATTATGGTTTCCTTATTTTCAGTTTTTTTTTTTGAGATTTTGCATAAATAATCTGATTTTAGTTCTCAACTAGACTATAGTTATCGTTGTTAATTAGTAGTTTTAATTAAAAAAAATAAAATGTTGCTCATAGACCAACCAAACCCTGTTAAAAACCTTCGTTTTATTGTTATTCATTTTATTATTTTGTTATAATTTTTTCAAAAAATTTTATTATGTTATTAAAAAAAATCTCTTACTATATATTTGTAATTATAAGTTAGTAATAAAATAAAAGCCGAAACATAGCGTTAAAATAAAAAAAAACATTAATATTAAAAATTATAAGAACATAAAAATAATAAAATAAGGATAGGAAAAAAAAGCAAAAAACTTAAATAATAACAATATAACATATGATAATGTCCAGATACATTGATATTTGGAAGACCATCCAAATAATTTTAATATTCATCTAAAAATGATCCACATTGTAATTGAGAATTTTGATTCTTTCTTTTTCCTAAAATTTCCATATTTTTCATTCGAAAGAATTCACATTTGTCGGGGCTTTTTAATAGATTCATAATTTTATTCTCTTCACGTTCATGTAAAATCTCTAATTTTGTTATCTCATTTTGAGCTTGTAAAACTTGGAGTTGACCATACTTTTCCGACTATTATTTCTTCTCCTTTTTATGATTTTTCAAACACTTTTTTAGTTATTTTCTATCTTCAATGAGAGACAAATTAGTTGAAAAACGTTAAAACCTAAAGATTAATTATTATAAATTCATATATTAATAAAACATTATATTTTAGGTTTGACTAAGTTGTTGTTAACAGTAATGTTACTAAGTCAATTTCAGTATTTAGATTTTAATCTAAGGGTGTATAAAAATTAAGGATTTGAAAATAAATAAAAAAACAAAACAAAAGCTAACTAACTCACTCTGACATAACTACATAGTAATCTTGCTGACAAGGTAGCAAATCCCTTTTTTTATATATAAAGTAAGAAGAAAATTGAAGTCTAATTGAGACAACTGTTCAAGCATAGAACCTGATCCTGATCCATTTTCTTGAACCTAAGTGGGACATATTTGTTTGAATCTGATCCATTTTATAAAAAAAATCTACAAAACTATAGAACCTTCTAGGCGAAATTAGAAAATTCACGAATGTAATAAAGAGTCTCACCATACCAAGTAACGACCAAATCGAAACGACACGAATATACTAGAAACTTCGAATGCTCTTTATAAATAACCAACTACTTTTCTCATTCAAAACCATTCATTGTAAATCGAAGTATCAAATTCTAACTTCTAAGCCACCAACTTCAAGTTCAATCGAAGCTTAGCTCTTGTTCTCTTAGATTTTTTAACAATGGCGATGATGATTCCAAGCTTCTTCAAAAATCAACACAACAATAACAGCCTCTTTGATCCCTTCTCTTTCGACGTTTGGAACCCTTTTAAGGACGTTCTTTTCAGTTCAATTTCCTCTCAGTTTCCTTAAGAATCCTATAGTTTTATCAACACTCACGTGGACTGGAAGGAGACCCTAGAAGCTCATATGTTAAAGGCGGATCTTTTGGGGTTGAAGTGTTGGAGGTGTATCGGCTTAGGGAATATGCAGGATCAAACACACAAGCAAAAGAAAAATAAGAGACATGAGATTTTACGTGGTTCAGCGTAAACTTACATCCATGGAGCACACTTGCACTCAACTTCCAATATGAAATCAGTGTTTACAATAGCAAAGAATATCTCTCTCCTTACAACTCTCAATATTCTTTTCTCTCTTCTCTATACAGCACACACTACACATAATAATTACAAGAGTATTTATAGTAATGACTAGCCTAAAACTAGTAGGAACCCTTTCCTAAATAAAACAATAAAACACTCCTAAAAAGAATAGAGAACCAATCCTAAACATAATAGGATTCAGGCTTCACAACCTAACAATCTTCCACTTGAAAACTGAAACTAGAGTAGGTTTCTTCCTATTTATTCGATCATTAGTGGATAGGTACGGTGCGCTCATCCTTATCTGTCTTTAACCTTGAAGACCCACTGAAGCTGTGCACAACTCCAGTTTCTCTATAGTGACTAGATTGGTTAACATGTCAGTTGGATTCTTACTCCCTGTGATTTTCATAAGCTTTAACACTCTATCGTCGATTAGCGACTGAATGAAATGATACAATAGTCCTATATGCTTGGTCCTAGAATGGAACGCCGAATTCTTGGACAAGTGTATCGCACTCTGACTATCACTATGTGACACATTCATCACTTTCTCAAATCCTAACTCTACTAACAACCCTAGTAACCATATAAGCTCCTTGCTAGCTTCTGTCACAATCACATACTCTGTTTCAGTTGTAGATATCGTCACTATCTTCTATAATGTAACTGAGAAACCCAACTAATAGCGGTAATCCCTATTGTGAACACATATCCGGTGGTACTTCTCATGCGATCTACCTCTCTAGCAAAATCGAAATCCATATAACCTTTCAGCTTGAGTTCATCTCTCTGAAGGTTAGGCACTTCTCTGTCGTACCCCGTAGGTACCTTAGGATCCACTTCACTGCTTCCCAGTGTTTCTTGCCTAGATTAGACATGTATCTACTCATAACTCCCACTACATGGGAAATATTTGGTCTAGTGCAAGCCATGACATACATCAGGCTTCTTAAGGCTGAGGCATACGGTGCTCTACCCATGAAGTCTTTTTCTTCGTCCATCTCTGGACACTGCTCATTGGACAATCTGAAGTGACTAGTTAATGGTGTTCTAACTGGATTTGCATCTCCCATGTTGAATCTCTGTAATACCTTACGAACTTACCTAAGATAACTGCAAAGCACCCATCTGTTCGTCTCTATTAATCCCCATTCCAAGGATCTACTTTACTGCACCTAAGTCCTTCATCTCGAACTTACTCAATAGTTGCTTCTTGAAGTCGTTAATCTCTTCCAAATGTGCACCAACTACTAACATGTCATCAACATCAAGTAGTAATATTATGAAACTCGATTTAATCTTCTTGAAGTAGCAGCAATGGTCAACATTACATCTAAAGTAACCATTCGATTGCATAAACCCATCAAACTTTTTGTTCCACTGTCGGGAAGCTTGTTTCAAACCATACAAACTCTTTATCAATCTGTAAACCATCCCTTCTCTACCCTGTTCCGCAAACCCCTCTGGTTGTTGTATGTATATCTCTTCCTCCAAATCTCCATAAAGAAATACAGTCTTTACATCCAACTGCTCAAGATATAACCCTTTGCTGCGACAATGCTTAACACTAACTGGATTGTAGTTAGTATAACAACAAGAGAAAAAATATCGGTGTAATCAATAACTTTCTTTTGTTGAAAGCCTTTGACCACTAGTCTCGTATAGTATCTCTTAGAACCATCATGTTCCTCTTTGATTCGAAACAATCACTTGTTCTGTAGGGCTTTCTTTTCTTCAGACAACTCGGTTGATTCTTAAGTTTGATTGGATACAAGCGACTTCATCTCATCCTTCATTGCAAGCTTTCACTTGCTTGCATCTACTCCCTGACATGCCTCATCATATCATTCAGGTTCTCCCACATATCCGGGCCTGTGGGGATTTTCTCAAAGCATTTCCAATTTACGGATTTAGAACTCTCTAACTGATCGGACTTTATGGTGCTGGAATTTCATTTTATGGTATAGGTTTTTCAACCTAGGGTTGCATACCTTGCTCTTTAACTTTCTGATTACTACCGCATTCCACGATCCTACCACCCGATACATCCTCTGGCCCAAAGTAGTTTGGTTCTTCCTACTCAGACATATGTATGTTCGTGTCTCTTTATACATGACCTTCTTGTTGAAGACAACATCTCTACTCTTAATCCTCTTACAGTTTTGGATATCCCAGAGTTTATAACCAAACTCCTCTTCACCATAACCTACCAAGGTGCACTTTACTGATTTGACATCCAACTTGCAATTTGAGTGATCACCTACATGTACATAAGAAGCATAACCAAACACTTTCAAATGAGAAAGTTTTACCTCTTTCTCAGTCCAGACCTCTTCTGGTATAGCAAGGTCCAAAGGCTTTGATGATCCTCTATTGATCAAGTATGCTGTTGTATTGAGTGTTTCTGCCTAGAACTATTTCGACAACCCAGATTGTAGGCGCATGCTTCTAGCTCTCTCAGTCAGTGTCCCGTTCATCCATTCTACTATACCATTATGCTGCGACGTTCTAGGAACCATTCGTATAAGCTTTATCCTGCTCTGGTAGTAAACCTTCTTGAACTCGTTGTCTTCGTATTCTCCACCATTGTCTGAACGTAGCTTCTTGATCTTCAAACTTGTCTCATTCTCAACCATAGCTTTCCACTTCTTAAAAGCCTAAAACACATCAGACTTGTGTCTTAAGAGGTAAACCCATACCTTTCTAGAATGATCGTCGATGAATGTGATGAAATACTGTTTACCCCTTTTGATGAGACTGAAGTTGGACCCCAAACATCGGTGTGCACTAGTTCTAACTTCTCTTTTACCGGTGCTCTTCCGGTTCTCTTGAAGCTTACTCGCTTCTGCTTCCCAAGAATACAACTCTCACAGAAATCAATCTCAATGGATTTTAACCTTGACAGTTTACCTCTCAAATGCAGACACTTCAGCCATTGATTACTCATGTGCCCAAACCTATGTTGCCATAGATTTGGATTTTCTCTACCCTCTGCCAGTGCGGCCAAACCATTCCCATCAGTAGTCGGGCAAAGAGACCCGTTCTTAGTTTCTCGGTGACTGCCATAGCTCTTTTCGAGATCTTCCACTTATTACCTGTAAAAGTCATCACGTAACCATTTGACGCTAACTGCCTTATGGAGATCAAGTTCTTCCTCAAGTCTGGTACGTGCCTCACGTTGTCAAGTTTCTAAATTGACCTATTCAGATGAATCTTCACATCTCCATTCTCTGTAATGTCGCATGCTTGATCGTCATCAAGGTACACGTTACCTAAACTTTTGGAGATGTAGTTCTCGAACAATTCCCTGTGTGAGGTGGCAAGGAATGACGCTCTTGAGTCCAAAACCCAAGATTCCGTCTTGCTTTCCAATGAGCAGATAAGGCAGTAGTCTAACTCCTCTGAAATACAATTCACACTGCTCTTGCCATTGTCCTTCTTGGTGGACCTACACTCACTCGAGTAGTGACCCATCTTGCCACAATTCCAGCACTCGATGTCTTTCTTGCTTCGCTGCTGATTACCTTAATTGTTGCCTTGACGATTCCTAGACTTGGATATTCCTTTTGGCTTTGATATACCCCGTTGTTTTTGTTCCGATTCCTGTTTCTGCATTCTCTACCTTCTATGTTCAGTGCTGAAGATGATGCCCTTAATCCCTCTTCACGCATCTGATCTCCTGGGTCATAATCATGTCTACGACCTATTGGAAGACTAACTTTTCTTTTCCGAACAAGTTGGCTATTGATTGACAAGTCGTATTCCAACTCTCGGTATCTAGCCGAGAATTATGCCTGCCAACCCCTCATCATCGAATACGATAGAAATCGAATTTAACCCATCCGTTACCTCATTGAACACGTTCATGTGCTCCTTAAAACTCTGATTTTCTAACATCTTCAGATTCACTAGCTTCTTTATCAAATGGACATTCCTTGCTGCATAAGGCTGCTTATATAAATTCAATAGGGCCTACATGAGATCTGTTGCTGTCTCTTGACCCTTGATGTTGAAGGCGATTGATTTTGGCAAACTGAGTCGAATTGCTCCCAGGCTTTACTGTCCAAAACCATCCATTACGCGTCGGTCATGTCTTTTGGCTTACGTTGGACCACATATTCTTCATCAGACATGCTCTCGGCTTCTCTACTATCGGCAGATACAAGTCCTTTTGGTACAAATAATCTTCTATCTGCATCTTTCAAAAGCTGAAATTTATACCGTTGAATTTCTCTGTCTTGTATATATCCTTCTCATATCCCATTGCTCCCACTCAAACCACGAACAACAAGCAATTTGAACTGGTCAATGAAAAAGTCAAACCGGGATGGAATCCGACTGAAATCTAAAACTTTCCATTTGAACGTCAAAAGTACTGGATCTGAAAGATTTCACCACGTTGAGGCTGCTGGTGGTATCGGTTTTCTCAGATTCACGATGGATCGGCATAGATCTGACGATAACCATTCTGTTCTTCAACACTTCGATGGTCGATTTGAGGACTTTCTGGTGCTCAGTTGATGACGACCCAGAAGACAATCTTGAAGATCGACTCCTTCTACTTCTTTTGGTGGTGGTGGTGTTGCTCAACTCGTCGACGACCACTGGGAGGCGAAACCACTCATCTTCAACCTTCATCGATCGATTTGACCATTTTTTGATGATCTTTTGATGATGGTCCAGAAAAGAAACTTGTAGATTGGCCTTTTCTAATTCTAATGGTGTGGGAGGTGACAACTCACTCTCTGTGGCCGAGGCGACTTCTTCGGCGACTACTGTTTCGGTAGTGGCAGCTTCGGTAGCGCGTCAGTCATGCGGCTACTGTTCTGGACTCCTGGAAACTTGTGTTACAGAATCCTTAACTCTGGATCCTACCCTAGTACACCCTAAGTCTTGGAACCTAGGCTATGATACTAATCGTTGGGGGTGTATCGGCTTAGGGAATATATATGCACACTCAAACACACAAGCAAATAAAAAATAAGAGATACGAGATTTGACGGGGTTCAGAATAATCCTACATCCACGGAGCGCACCTGCACTCAACTTCCACTATGAAATCGGTGTTTACAATAGTGAAGCAATATCTCTCTGCTTATGGCTCTCAATATTCTTTTTTCTCTTCTCTATGCAGCACACACTACACACAAGAATTACAGGAGTATTTAAAATAATGACTAGCGTAAAACTAGTAGGAATCCTTTCCTAAATAAAACAATAAAACAATAAAACACTCTTAAATAGAATAGAGAACCAATCCTAAACATAATAGGAATCATGCTTCACAACCTAACATGAAGAAGGAGGAAGTTAAGGTGGAGGTCAAAGACAACAGGGTGCTTCTGATTAGTGGAGAGAGGAATGTGGAAAAGGAAGACAAGAACGACACTTGGCATCACGTGGAGCGTAGCAGAGGCAAGTTTTCGAGGAGATTCAGACTGCCAGAGAATGTGAAGATGGACCAGATTAATGCTTTGATGGAGGATGGTGTTCTCACTGTTCCCAAACAAGAATCCAAGAAACTTAATGTCAAGGCTATTAAAATCTCTGGTTGAGACTTAAGATTAGACTGTCTGTTTTTATTGCAAGTGTTCGATGTTATTTGAGGATATATTTTTCTATGCAAGTGATAGAGTTCAAGTAATGTAATGTTAATCTGATTTTAAAAATTGAAATAAAACTGTAGTTACAATTTCATTGCCCATTGTTTTGATGTAAGAAAGAGTGGAGAGAGAGAGAGAGCCATAAAAAGGATACATTTAAAGCCCAAAATTGAAAAGGCTCAAACAGCCCAAAGTTCCAAATTGTCTTTCTGTTGTCTCAATTGAATTTGAATTTTGATGATTTACTACGAATAATTGTTTTGAATTTTGATGCTTTACTTTAAATAAAAAATTATAGGAGATAATCCTTAGGAATTGTTGAATTGGGGTTGTTCCCATTGAAGAATAGCTCCTGTGGTTCCGTTTAGCTTTCAAGTCTAGAGATTCAAAGTACAGCTTCCAATTGAAGAGCATCTTCTGATTGGAGAACAGCTTCCAAGTTCATAACTCTTCAATAGGCCTTTCTGCAGAAAATGGCTCCAAATCATGGATAGATGATGAAGCTTATCAGAACATGGATATATGGTCAAACTAAAACAGAAACTAGTTAAAGATAGTTAGAGAAAGCAATAGTTATTCCCGAACATCAGAAAGCAAACCATGACTAGAAGATGCTAAAGGTAACAACCACTAATTACTAGTTTGTACAGTATAACTTTTAACGATTTGTAAAGAGATTAGTTTATTATTTACTTTTTGAAATTTTCTATCAACTACCTGTTTTGGCCTTTTTCCTTTTATTTTTATATTAATTAGAATGCTGCTCTCTTTCATTGATACTTGCATTACAGGGCTTGAAAAACAAATCCTGAGAATGCAGATATATGTAAATTTTGGGTTCTGGCCAATAGCAAACAACCTTTCTTGTGGGTGCCTAGGTATGTCATGGATCAAATTCTGTTGATTTTAACCGCTGTCACAAACTCAAATTTAAATGTCTCAGAAATCAAACAAATTTCATTTGAGTTCCATTCTTCACAATCTCACATTCTTTGATAAGATGTCATTGTTTCTAAAATCACTCACAAAAATCTGTAATTTTGGAACATACACTATCTTGTAAATTTGTTTTCATGAGACGTTATCTTTACTCGAGATTTTATCTATGCTGCATCTCCAGTCTGTAGTTGGATTTGGGTGTTAATTTTTCATCCGAAGTTATCACCGCTGCACCACATTCTCAAGCTCTCAAACATTTCTATATAGGAGATTAGCATTAGTTGATTTTTTTAGGAATGTCTCCGATATATAATTAAATTCTCCTGCAACTTGTTGCAGAGCGATGCTCGATGCTTTTCACATATTTTCAGTGATGAATTGCTTATGATAGAAGTGAAATTATAAAATGAAGCAAAGCAAGAAGAAATTAAAAAAGAAACAAGATTGACACTAAAACATAGGCTCATTAACAACATTTACTACACAACGCAACCATTAGAAAACCATCAGATGACACCATAATTTTCAAACAAGAACCATTCTGGTGCTCTCATGTCCAATTATCCATAATAAAGCATCAAAATTCAAACCCAATTGCGACAAGTGTTCTAGCAATCTTGACCTCAATAGTCTTGGGCTTCTTAGGCAGCGGAGGTGGCAGCTTCTACACCGTAACAGTGAGCACTCCTTCTTGACAAAGGGCAGAGATGGAATCAATGTTAGCATTCTCAGGCAGCACGAATTTCCTCATAAACTTGCCGACCCTCCTCTCCATTCTCACATACTTGGCCCCTTCTTTTTCTTCATCTCTCTTCCTCTCTCCGCTGATGGTCAGTACATTGTCGTCCTCCACATGCACCTTGATATCCCTGGACTTCAATCCGGACAGGTCCATGACGAAGACCAGTGCCGGCTTTAGGCATAGGCAAACAAAGCATGTGTTTAGGACCTAAAAAAAAAAGGGTAAAAAAATTTAAAAAAAAAATAAAATTACGGGCCTCATTTTTTTATAAATTTTGATGATATTGTTAAATTTTTTAAAATTATCGATAAATGATAGGCCTTTTGTTTTATTTTGTTTTATTTTTAATATTATTTAGTTACAGGGAAATATACCTAAACATTATGAATATATAAATAATTATTATTTATTCATTTAGTAAACAACTAAACATTAGAAATGATTATTGAGTATCCACTTTTTGACATCTTTATAATTAACAAAACCATTAAACTTCTCACCAATAGTATTTTATTGTTTAAAATTTATCTATAAAAAAAATCAAATCATTCTCATTTATTTACAACAATTCAAATGCAACTACAACATTTTTTACCTATAATTTGTTTATCTCTTAAAGCTTACAAGTTATTCTCTTTTTTATTCATCTCTTAAAGCTTAAGAGTTATATCACTTATATCTCTATGGTTTGCAATTCTATATTATCTCTAAAAAGAAAATCTAACATTTAAAAAATATATAAATTCAAATTTAAATATTTAATTTTATTTTAATTTTTCTAATTGCATGATAAATGAAGTGAATACTTTTAATATAATTACTACTTGCTAATTGTTTTTGTCTGTCTTATTACTTAAGATATTATATTACAAGAAGAAAATTTTCAATTGCGGCCTTCTAAATTTAGTTAGGTATTTTTAATCATATTATATTGTTAATATTTTAATTTTATTGTATTTATAAAATTGGGCTCTATTTTTTCTCTCTTAGGGCCTCAAAATCTATTGAGTCGCCCCTGACGAAGACGTATGAGTTCAGATACTCCTTCACATCCGTTGGCGTCACCGCCATCGCTTTTGCATCCCTCACAAATGTCCGCATCAGAGCATTATAGGGCTTGTCGGTGTCCTCCGATGTGTCCATCATGTGTTGGGGAGTAGAGAAGAGTGGTGAGTCCATGCCTACAATTTTGAAATCCATGATGATCTTCCTCTTCCTCTTCCTCTTCTTTGTTTGAAGAATGTTGTTTATTTGTATTTATGTGAAATCAGTGACAAAATCGATTGCTTTTGCTTGATAGTGTAAGTACAATTATATATATATATATATATATGAATGTCCTTCGATATAGGGAAGTAACTTCCATCATTATATCTTCCCATTAGCTTCATCATCATGATCTACTTTAATGTTCATAATGTTTTCATTTATGTATACTTAATGTATTTCGTGGGTATGACTTGTGAGGTTATATAAAAGAGCTTTACCATTGTATTTTATGGATGTACGTATATACTTGAAAGAATGAAGATTCACATTCACTTTTGGACTACCATTTTCTCCCTGCTCTTATTTTGTGTTTATGCTATTATGTTATTATGTTATTATTCATTCTTCATCATTTTATAATACGTTATTAACACGACTCTCTAACCATGTTTGAAAGCTTTTTACATAAAGACAAAAATCATTCGATCAAAGTTTGATACGTGATTACAGAGAACAATTTTTTGTTGGGATCGAGCCCTCCAAAAAATTGTAAAGTATTATTTCTAATTTATTATTTTTGTTCTAAATATTGGTTGGTATTCTTCTTCCCATTTATTTTGTTTACAAGATTATTTGGGTTGCCAAGAAATAAAAATAGTAATTAATTAAATGTATTGTCAAAGGGCCTGAAACTCGATCTGATATCCAAAAATTGTAAAATTAAAAAGCTTGAAGCTCAATTTAGTGTTTTAAGATTGTAAAATAAAAAAGACTGAAGCTTAACATAATGATAATAATTTTTTTTTTTTTTGAATTTATTGATTGCAATCAAATCACAATATAAGAATAATAAATTTACATTGGATCAGAACATGAAATTATAAATTCCAATTGAAGTGATAATTATTTTTAGAATATAAAGTTCTAAAATTCATTATGTTATAAATTCTAATTGAAGTGATAATTATTTTTAGAATCTAAAGTTCTAAAATTCATTATTCTCCATTATAAACTTGAAGTTTATATATGCACGTGAAATCATAATGAAGTTTTAAACTTCTATTAAAATGAATTTTATTATAAACCTGAAGTTCTCAAAATGATAAATTATGAACTTAGTGTTATGTTATAGTTATAACCAAATATCCAATCATTTATGGATATTGTGCAATCATTTTGGTGATTAATTTAAGAGGACATGGACTTAAAATAAAATCCAAAAATTGTATAAGGATAAATATATTTTATCTCATTTTCAAAGGTAAATTTATTTTATCTCATCTAAACACAATCTAAGTATTTCAGTATGATTTACTTTGTTGTTATTGTTACTTATTTATTTATACAACTACTTTTATGAGTATGCCATATGGTTGCCAATATGTTGGATCTTCCACATCAGAAAATAAATTTAGTTTTATTTTTAGTGGTTCTTATTTCAATTATGTAATTGGATTTCATCAATAAACATAGAACCATAAGTTCTAAATTCAAATCCAATTGAGAACTTGAAGTTCTTAATTTAAATTTAAAGTGTTGAATTGAACCTAAAGTTCCATACTTTTGGACCTGAATTTTTGAATCAAAATGCAATTCAATTTTACACTATTAAATGGATATTTAACAATCAGTATATTGAAAAAGAAAATACAAATGACTGAAGCTCTAAATATAAGTACGAAATCAAAAAAATGAAGTTTTGTCTATCGATCTTTTTCGAACTTAATGTTCTAAATTCTAAGTTAATTAGACTTGAAGGTCTAAATTTAATTTAAATTTTGATATCAAATTTAGAATTGATCTATTTGTGGTCCTTATAATTTGGAAAAATTAAATTGTAATTTCCATTCAAAACCTAAAGTTTTGAATTTTTCTAAATTTAGTTACGAACCTGTAGTTTATTAACAAACCTTAAGTTCCAGGAGTTGGTATGATTTTATTAAGTTGAAATAAGAGACTCCAAAATGTCAATGAAATATTCATTATTTTTGTTTTTTCCTCCTTACAAAGGTACGCAAATGTGAAATCTTATATATTCATATACTAGAGTTTTCATATTCTACACATATATTAATCACAAATTAATTAGGTTATTTATTCATTGGAATTTGAATTTATTCATTTTATGATATACAGTTTTATGGTCAACTCTGAATTTTGTGATTTTTAAAATTGATGGTTTTATTATATAGAAGATTTTTATTCACATGATCTTATCAATATAATGTGATATTTGTTAATTAAGTTTTTGCATTGCTTTAATTTATATTAAAATGTTGCATTAAACTTGTGATTGAAACAATCATGAAAAATCTTCATGTCATTACAAGAATTTTAGTCTTTTCCCATGAAAATTTAGGAGGCAAAGCATGATTTTTAGGCACAGTTAACTTTTCCCTACAAAACAAGTTTTATCGGCGTAGGTAACCTTTTCCCACAAAACTCAAAATTCGTAGGCTAAGGGTACATAACTTTTCCCCACAAAACGATTTTCGTCGGCACATGTAACGTTTCACCACAAAACTCAAAATTCGTTGGGGAAAGTTAATTGAAATTAAATATATATTCTAAAATTAATTAATTAATTATATATATATATATATATATATATATATATATATATGCTAAAAAATATTAAAAGTTGATTAATTAAAATTAGACTTTTTAGATAAATCTACAACCACCAAACTAAACAGTAGTGGACACCCGGTACATAAAAAAATGATTAAAGAAAATATATATTGTACACTTATAAAAAAAAGTTTTATCCAATAGATTTCCACTTCCTAGGTTTAAGGTGTGGCATCTACTCTGCAATTGGTCCTCACTAAACTAATATGTCCTTAACTGTTAATTAATTAACTCTTATCACATTCTCAATTAGCACCATCTCAATTGATTACCACTTTGAGATATTGATCATTTAATTAAATAACAGAAATTGACAAAAAAAAAAACCATTATCACCAAACCTGATTTGCAATCCAATAAATATAATTTCAATGATATTTTTCAATATATGTTTGTCATTGAAATTATATTTTTGATTAGTTGGATAAATTTAAATTTATATAACAAGTTTTATTTTTTAATTTCTAACAACTCATATAGGTTATATATAAATATTGTGCAATTATTAACAAATCAAGTGTTGTAGTCAGAAGGTAAAGGCTTACCACTTTAATATGTGGTTGCAAGTTTAATTCCTTATAATGATGATTAATAGTCATTAATTTATCTATGAATTATATTATATTTTAATTGTTTATTTTTAATTGAAATATCTTAGGATAAAATAAGTATCATTTCTTCCATATATAATTCCTTCATTTAGTGAGGTATGGAAAGTATGAAATTTTTATTTTCATATAACATAAAACATGAATTTTTAAAATTCTTATTCTCGTATGTACATTTATAGATGTAAGAAATTAATATATTTGTTGATTAAAATATTATTTATTCATAACTATTTTCTTATCTAACATTATTATTAAGATTATATATATTTTTATGCTTTAATTTTTATTTGTTTGAATGGTTATTCCAAGTCATATTGATTTGTTATATAATTGTCATTTTTATATGATGAATTTAAATATAAACATTTCATGGTAAATATCCAATAATCCTTTTAGTTTGATAAAAGTAATGATTTGATTACCAAATGAAATAACATGATTAAAATATCTTATCTTTTATGACTCAAATATTTGTTCCTGAAGTAGCAATATATATTATGATAATTAGATGGCTCAAATTTCTATTAAATGAGTAATATTGAGATAACAAATTTGAGAATATTTGAATTGATATCATGTCATCTTTCAACCATTAAATAATTAAATACCACATCACCCAATTGGATGAATATCATTCCCTAGAGCGAATATTATTTTCATTAAACTATCATGGCGGTGATTATGAATATAGATACATAGTTGAAAGAATTATTAAATTTAAGGTGATCACTATGAGAAATTCAATTAAATCAACAATGAGTGAAATAACACAAAAAAAACAAGAAAATTTGAAAGGATTTTGAATATACCTTTCAAGAATTATAAATCTTTCAGCTTGCTTTAGGTGTTAAATAAAAGAACAAAAAAACACATGCGGTAAATCTTAATATTTTGTTGATCTTTAACAAGAAAAACGAATGCTCTAAAAGAGTTTTTTTTTTTGATACAAAGTGAAAAATAATTACATGATAATACTTTGTATTTATTAGATCTGGAAGATCTATGAAAGAAAAAATTATTTTGAGTCAATTAAAAATATTTTACATACCAGAAGCATGCATGTTTTTGTAGTTTATCTTGTCTTAAGATCATATGATTAATATTATATTATGAACTAAAAGTTCAATTAAAGAAAACGATGCATCGAAAAATTGAAATATTTTTCCTATATGAAAAATTGAAATATTTTTTCTATATGAAAAATATTTTTGCTACTGAATGTCTCTGAAAGAAATAAGACGATATAAAATAGTACTTAAAGTATATTATGACAAAATAAACAAGATCATGTAGAAATTACGATGAAGCAAAATTTTTCTTGAAATTTATTTTTTTCGTCGTTACGTGACGCAACAGAAAACACGAAAATGAATAAGACTAACGTCTGTATTCCGTAATAATCTGGAATTCTCCAAAAACAAAGAGAATACTCTTTAAAACGAACTCTGGATTTTTATTGAATAATAAGATAATGAGTCTTTCGGTTTACAACTTTATTTATAGTGAAATAACCCTAACCTTAATCCTTATTGGATAAGGAACGAAGCTAATTAGCAAGAATTACTAAAAATAGCAAAATTAAGATAATTCTTGAAATAAATACTACTAACGACCCTAATAAAGCCATAATTGACGGCAGACGAGTCTGACTTGTCAAATTCAACTTATGACTAAACCGAAACTTTCTTAAAAATAGCAAAAACAACAATTACGGGCCTAAACGATGGAATTTGGTCGAACAAGAATGTGTCTCACCACTAAAGGCTGTGACTTGAAAGATCTCGTCGATTCGCTTCAAGTGAAGTCATTTAACCTTGAATTTAGGATGGTTCCTCAAAGCCATATAGGAATAAGCTACTTGTTCTACATCATTAAGGGGAGAATTGTTATCAATTGATAAACGACCTGAAATTACATTGCATGTATCATCTTGTTAATTGCATAGTATGCAAATATTTTTTCAGATGATTTAAAGAAAATAATAAAATTACATTTTGTCAATATACAAACCCAGGTGATTGTTCCTATAAACAATTTATGAAGTGACAGTAAAAATCATCTATTTGTGAAATACAATTTAGTTTAAATGATAAGGTTCCCTAGAAGTGGAAATTGAAATATCATAATCCTAGTGAAAATAATACTCGAGTGATAAATAAATCATCGTCATCAAAGATTCTCAAAGAGTTAGTCTCACAAGTGAAAAACAAAATCCTAAAGATACATATGGAAATGTTATTCCCCTCTTGTGATACTCTTGAAGTACAAATAGAAATATCTCAATTGTCCTGGTAGAGACACATGTACCGAAAATAAAGAGAATATATTTCTCTGAATGAAATATTTGTATAAAGAGACATGTGTATCGGATATTAAAGAGATTTCAATAACCCCTAAAGAGGCATATGGATTATGAAGTGTAAGTCAATTATATTTCTAATATAGAAATTGAGATCATTTATTGATATGCATATTATAAAAAATATGATGATGGTCTTAAACTATAAATTGTACATATGTCGACATATAGTGAAAAATAAAAGGCATAGATATACTTATTTTAAATTTGAAAATTTTGGACTTATAGTCCAAATGTTTGATGACATCAAACTTATTGAATATGATTATTTTTCGTATGAATTAATGTAAAAGGTTTACTGCAAAAGCCTATTTTGGCAAGGAATAAAAATCCTAGATGGATTTAAATGCCTGAAGCACGTAGTTTGATGCTACATTTTGTATATATTAAATTTAATAAAACAAAATGCATGCAGTGCATAAGCCTTTGTGAATATTGTGTTGACAAAATCAACAAATTTTATTCCAAAGAAGTATATGTTGATTGTTTGAGACTTATTAATACTTCCGACTAGTTTACAAATTATGCTTTTATAAGGAATAATTTCTACAATGAAAAATATTAGAAAATGATATTTAATATCGATTAATGGTCAGGTTGAGTGATTTTCAATTACCATAATAATACATGAATCAACATATATAAGAAAAGGTCCCGAAGCCTTTTTTTATGGATAAAATTTATTGGATGGTTGCTTTGATGCTAGCTTATTACATAAAATTAAAGTGATGTACAATTCCCTCTCATTCTTGAAAATAATAATGAAGAACCTTTTGGTCTTGAAGTACCAAATCTATTTTCAAATTGTATTTTTTATAATAAAACAACATGATGTTGTATAGAACAAGTTGTTGCACCAATTTGAAAAACAACTTTAGTAAAGTTCTTTATATATGATCTCCAAAAGGTTGAATGATCTCCAAAAGGTTGAGATACGATAGATATAAAAATCTTAGCTAAAATATTAAAGAATATCATTATCCTTAAAGGTTAATAAGATTTTTCAAAGGGGAGTGTTGTAAATATTATGCAATTATAAATATATATATGAATGAATGAATGTCCTTCAATATAGGGAAGTAACTTCCATCCTTATATCTTCCCATTAGCTTCACCATCATGATCTACTTTAAGGTTCATAATGTTTTGATTTATGTACACTTATTGTATTTTGTGGTTATGACTTGTGAAGCTATATAAAATAAGCCTTACCATTGTATTTTATGAATGTAAGTATATATTTGAAAGATTAAAGATTCACATTCGCTTTGCAATGAAAGAAGAAGCTATATGATGTGATTTTAATTATATATATATTGATTTAAAATATTTTATAATTTATTTATTTATAATACTTTTTTAAAAGATATTTATAATATTTTTAAAATTAAAAGAAATAACATATTTGGTAATATGTGGGATGTGATTACAAAATTTAATATTTAAATTTCTTTAATGGTGTGTACATATAAAATGGGTGTACATACAGTTTTTCAGTGGTGTAAATATCGTCACTCTTTACTATAACAAAATCATAGGATCTTCTATACGAAATTAAAAACTTCACGAAAATCGAATGATTAGACGCAAATAAAAACCTTTTGCTTGCATGTGTTAGAGCATCTTCCACGTCCTTTAAAATAGAGTATGACTTCAAAAATAACGTATGAGTTGCTTCCACCATACTCTAAATTTCTTTTTCCAAGATTGATACTCTAAATTTAGAGTACAAAATCCCATACTCTAAACTTAATTTTCAACATTTTATATTCTATTTGTATCCTTTTACCTTTTTTATTAAATTCAATTAATGTATTTATCAAGGGTTTTTCCGATTTAGAGAAAATACAATGCATTGTACTCTTTTTTCTTCAATTGATTTTTATCCCATTGGGTTTTTCCTAGTATGGATTTTTCTTAGTAAATTTTTAATGAGACAGTTTTACACCGTCATTACCATTGAAGGTTAATAAGGTTTTAACGAGGCATATTCAATTCACTGTATAATTGATGGACATTAATTCAAAAGGGAGTGTTGTAAATATTATGCAATTATATATATATATATATATATATATATATATATATATATATATATGAATGAATGAATGTCCTTCAATATAGGGAAGTAACTTCCATCCTTATATCTTCCATTAGCTTCACTATCATGATCTACTTTAAGGTTCATAATGTTTTGATTTATGTACACTTACTGTATTTTGTGGTTATGACTTCTGAAGCTATATAAATAAGCCTTACCATTGTATTTTATGAATGTAAGTATATACTTGAAAGATTAAAGATTCACGTTCTCTTTTGGACGACCATTTTCTCTCTACCCTTATTTTGTGTTTATGCTATTATGTTATTATTTTATTGTCCATTCTTCATCATTTTATAATAAATTTATATATTTTTAAAATTTCAATATTATCTTTAGATTAATTTATTAATATTTTAATCAAAATAAATAATAAAATTTATAACTATTTTAATAGTTGACTAATTAAACCAAATTTAAAAAGGAAGGAAATAAAATAAAAATATTAAAGAAAAAACAAAAATCCAAATTAATAAATGGATGAACTTCTTACAATCCTAAATTAAAATGGAAGACTGTTGCCTCTCCTCTACTCTAAATGGAATAAATGGAGGAAGCAGTCACCCTTGCCAATATATAATAATAATAATAATAATAATAATAATTTTAGTATAATTGTGTGAAATTCTGGAAACTTTCTCCATTTTAGATGGAAAAAACAAAGAGGAGGCAATAAAAAAAAAATCCTCTTATCTAATAATAATTATGTAAAATCTCATTTCTTTATTTAAGTTTGATGGGTTTCTCACTTTCATTGCTTTCTATGGCATCATATCAAGCACATGAAGAAATGATTCATGCTCAACTTATTAAGCAATTACAAATGAACGAAAAAGGTGAAAAACCGAAAAGAAATTAGATTACCCCTTCTAGCAGCTATCATAAGAAGCTTTGCAATGAAAAAAGAAGTTATATGATGTGATTTTAATTATATATATGTATATATATATATTGATTTAAAATATTTTATAATTTATTTATTAATAATACTTTTTTAAAAGATATTTATAATATTTTTAAAATTAAAAGAAATGACATATTTGGTAATATGTGGGATGCGATTACAAAATTTAATATTTAAATTTCTTTAATGGTGTGTACATATAAAAATGGGTGTACATATAAAAGGGGTGTATATACCATTTTTCAGTGGTGTAAATATCGTCACTCTTTACTATAACAAAATCATAGGATCTTCTATACGAAATTAAAAACTTCACGAAAACCTAAATGATTGGACGCAAATAAAAACCTTTTGCTTGAATGTGTTAGAGCATCTTCCACGTACTTTAAAATAGAGTATGACTTCAAAAATAGCGTATGATTTCAAAAATAGCGTATGAGTTGCTTCCACCGTACTCTAAATTTCTTTTTTCAAGATTTTTTTTTAAATTTCCAAGATTGATGCTCTAAATTTAGAGTACAAAATCACATACTCTAAACTTAATTTTCAACATTTTATATTCTATTCGTATTCTTTTATCTTTTTTATTAAATTCAATTAATGTATAATAAATTTTATCAACATAAAAATTATACCAAAAATGTCTTATCTAGATGTTTTAAATGTGAGTCAATTATTGAATATTAATTAATCATTTTTTATTTACTCATTCTTACCATACTTTATCATTTGTGTGTTTTGGCTTCTTTCTCATGTTCAACGGTTCAAGCCTTCTGCTGTATTATGCTTTCCTCATTTTCATTTTTTTTTTGATATTTTGAATTAAAATTCCGATTCCGATTTTTATTCTCAATTAGATTATGTTCATCACTGTTAAGTGGTAGTTGTAGTTAAAAAAAATAAAATGTTGCTTATTGACCAACCAAACCCCATAAAAAAACCTTCTTTTTATTGTTATTCATTTTGTTATTTTGTTATAATTTTCTCTAAAAAAAAATTATGTTATTAATAATTTTAAGTTAGTAATAAAATAAAAATTGAAACAACGCATTAAAACAAAAAATATTAATATTAAAATTTACAATAACATAAAAATATTAAAATAATGATAGGAAAAAAAAACAAAAACTTAAAAAATAACAATATAGCATATGATGATATCCAGATAAATTAATATTTTGGAACGTCATCTAAATGACTTTCATATGCACCAAAAAATGATCCACATTGTATTTCGGAATTGTGAGTGTTTTTTTTCTTTCTAAAATTTCCTTCTTTTTTTCCTTCGAGAGAATTCACTTTCGTTGTGGTTTTTCATGGAATCCAAATCTATCATTATAATTTTATTCTCGTCATGTTCATGTCGAATCGTTTCACGTTCATATAAAAACTCTAATTTTGTTGCCTCATTTTGAGCTTGTAACACTTGGAGTTGACCATACTTTTCCGATTTTCTTTCTTCTCCCTTTTGTGATTTTTCAATCACTCTTTTAATTTTTTGCTATCTTCAACGAGAGACAAATTAGTTGAAAAATGTTAAAACTTAAAAATTAATTATTATAAATTCATGTACTAATAAAACATTTTTTTTTACAAAAAGTAAAAAGAAAATTACAAATGTTATTATAATTTTTTTTTGTTAAAAATTAGTTTAATAATAATTTATTAAATAAAGTAAAAAATATTAATGAAAATATAAGTTATTTGAATATATAAATAGAGATAGAGATAGAAATAGAAAGTGTTGTGAGAGTGTAAAAGTTGTTGGAATCCCAGAGAAATATTCTCTTTAGAACTCTATTTTAAAGATAGAAGATAGAGTTTGGGTGTGAGATGCTACAAATGTTGTGGTGTATTTATAGTACGTTGTAGGTGCTTCAGTCAAGCAAGTTCTCTATAGAGTTATGGAACATTTAGGTAGTTTCCAAGGGGGTTCCATATTGATGGGTATCGAAAATAAGCAAGATATATTTGTTTGAACTTGATCCATTTTCTATAAAAAAACTACAAAAGCAAAGAACCATTTCGATGAAATTAGAAACTTCCCGAATGTACTATATAGAGACTCACGATAGCAAGTAACGACCAAACCGAAACGACTAGAAATTACCAGAAACTTCAAATGTTGGGCTTATAAATAACGAACTACTTTCCCTTCCTCATTCCAAACCATTCAGTGAAGATCAAAGCATTAAATTCTTAGCCAACAATTCCAAGTTCCATTGACGCTCAACTCTCGTTCTCTGAGAATTTATAACAATGTCGATGATTCCAAACTTCTTCGGAAATCAACGCAACAACAGCCTCTTCGATCCCTTCTCTTTCGACGTTTGAGACCCTTTATATGACTTTCGTTTCCCTTTCATTTCTTCTCATCAGTTTCCTCAAGAAACCTCTATTTTTATCAACACCCGTGTGGACTGGAAGGAAACCCCAGAAGCCCACGTGTTTATGGCGGATCTTCCAGGGATGAAGAAGGAGGAAGTCAAGGTGGAGATTGAAGACGACAAGGTAATCTGATTAGCTGAGAGAGGAATGTGGAGAAGGAAGACAATAACGACACATGGCATCGCATGGAGCGTAGCATCGACAAGTTTTCGAAAAGATTCAAACTGCCGCAAAATGTGAAGATGGATCAGATTAAAGCTTTAATGGAGAATGGTGTTCTCACCATCACTGTTCCAAAACAAGAAGCTAAGAAACCTGATGTCAAGGCTATTGAAATCTCTGGTTGAGACTTGAGGTCAGACTGTGTATTTTTCTTGTAAGTGTTTGATGTTATTTGGGGATGGATTTTTCTATGTAAGTGATGGGTTTATGTAATGTAATGTTAGTCTCATTGTAAATGAAAATCTATGTAATAGTGTTTGATAGAAAACACAAGATGATTGATAAAAGTACTAAAAGAGAAAAAGAAGAAAGTTTTAGAGAATCTCCATTAATGGAGTCTTTTTTTAACTAAGCAACCACATTTCTGCATATAAAAATTGTCTCTACGTTTTTTACACTGGTCTGATATATATATCTTTGTATATCAGATATCTCTTACACATAAAAAGCATTCCTTTAAAATCCGGAATGATTGACCAATCGAAATCCAGTATTTACAGCCACGTCAGCTTGTTACTAACGATAACAACCTACCTCAGTTACACCTTAATCAGATAACTAACTTTAACTTGACTATTCTTTAAGTTGATTAACGTTAGCTAACCAATGACCATTCACTATCATCATCACTGTATGCACAATCAGATGATGATAGATGATGTTGTCTTGATATAGGTAGTCTCTGATTTCCCATACTCTATTTCTCTGGACATGACTTTAGAGAATCCATACCTTTTGTGAGCTTGACACATAACAAGCTTGTTGGTTGCTTTTTATCTTTGCTCAGGCTATCTGATGAGTGAGCTGTAGCTTCTACATTCCCCCGTAAACTAAAGTGTGGTGAGACAACAAGCTTTAGTTTGGAATAGAGGAATTTGAACCTGGCTTTAGTGAAACTCTTTGTAAAGATATCTACCACTTGATGCTCTGTGGGTATGTATCTCGTATCAATTTCCCCCGAGACAATCTTCTGTCGAATAAAATGAGTGTCTATATCAAAATGTTTCGTACGTTGATGAAAAACAGGATTTTGAGAGAGAGAATTCACCCCTATATTGTCACACCACACAACAAAGCTTTGAGTGACTGGGATGTGAAGATATGTGAGAAGAGACCGTAGCCACAATACGTCAGTTGTGACTTGTGCCATAGAGCGGTATTCAGCTTCCGTACTCGACCGTGCCATAACACGTTGCTTCCTAGAAGTCCAAGATACTAAGTTTCCACCGAGAAGAACACAATTACCATTCATTGACCTTCCATCGTCAACACAGCTTGCCCAGTCGGTATCAATAAAGGCCTCAATAGTCAAACTTACAACAAGTTTCAAGTGAATACCTAGATAAGGCATGCCTTTCAAGTGTCGAAGAACCCTCTTGCAGGCCTGCCAATGAACTATAGTAAGAGCCACCAAAAACTGACTCAATTTATTCACAATGAAAGAGATGTCTGGTCTAGTGTTAGTTAGATATTGAAGAGCACCAATTGTGCTCCGATAGAGTGCGGGATCACTAAAGGCAACCCCATCAGATAAGGATAACGTTGTACCAGCTACTATTGGAGTATCGCTTGCATGACAATTGACCATATTTATCCTTTTCAACAAGTCAAACACATACTTAACTTGAGTGAGATACAACCCTAAAGAGTCACGGTAAGCCTCAAAGCCTAAGAAGTAGTTGACATGACCAAGATCCTTTAACGCAAATGTGTTGTGAAGAGTAGAAATAAGTTCCTATAGAAGCTTGGAGCTGTTACATGTAATGAGGATGTCATCTACGTAGACAAGTAGAAATAAGCAGTTTGATCCCAAGAATTTTGTAAACAAGGAAGTATCTGAGGTTGAGTTGGTGAATCCCCATGAAATGAGAGCAGATTTGAGCTTGTGAAACCAACTCCTTGGTGCTTGTTTGAGGCCATAAAAAGATTTATGCAACCTAAAAACATGATCAGGCCTAGAAGCATCAACAAAGCCTTCTGGTTGAGACATATATGCAACCTCTGATAAGTCACCATTTATAAATGCATTGTTGATGTCTACTTGCCTGATATGCCATCCATAGGACACAACAATGGAGAAGATAACTTAAATTGTGGATGCTTTTACTACAGGACTAAAAGTGTCTAAGAAATCTAACCCATGTGTTTGGTAACAGCCTTTGGCCACCAACCTTGCCTTGTGCTTCAATAGGCTGTCATCTTGTCTATATTTGGTTCTAAAAATCCATTTACACCCAATAACATTCATGTTAGAGGTGAATGGCACTAGAGACCAGGTATTTTTAGTCTGCAAAGCTTGAAATTCTTCTTGCATTGCCTTGACCCATCTAGGATCTTTTAGTGCAAGCTTGGCTGAAGTTAGGTCAGATTCGACCAAGTAACAGCTAGAGAATGAAGAAAATACCTTAGGCTTGAAGATACCACTCTTCGATATTGTTTGAATTGGATGAGTAGAAGAGATAGCATTAATTGGCTGCTGAAATTATATATCTGTTGACTGATCAGATCGAGGCCTGAAAGAAGTAGAATGAGAGTTGGCATGTGCAAAAGAAGGTGACATTGGAGACTGCATAAAAGACTGAAGAAACCGAGATGAGAGAGAGCTATCACAAGCAGCTTGCGTATGTGAGTTGGAAACCTGAGAAGGCCTGTTGCATATGTATTTGTTGGTGTGTATAAAGCTGGGCACATGAGACAAAACCCTTTAAACAACAGATAAAGGCATGCAAGGAACCTTGGTGCTGTCAAAAACTGATGCATGTGAAGGAAATAGTGTTTCATACAGAAACTCCATCTCATTAAACTTAACATGCCTAGATAATTATACTTTACCATTAGGGTGTAGACATTTATAACCTCTTATACCCAACAAAAATGCATTTAGAGGTGTGAAAATTGAACTTTGTTTTGGAGTAGTCTATTAAGTAGGGAAAAGAGCTACAACCAAAAGTCTTAAAAGAATGTGTAATTCGGCTTTTTATGAAACAATTTTTCAAAAGGTGAGGTGAACTTGAATGTAGCTATAGGCATGTTATTGATTAGAAACATGTATGTGCTGAATGCTTCATACCAAAATTTTAATGGCATCTTAGCATGATCCAATAGTGTCAACCCAGCTTCCACAATATGTATGTGTTTCCTCAGCAACTTTATTTTGTTAATGAGTGTGAGGGAAAGACATCCTTATTTGTATACCTTATTCAACAAGATAAGAGGAAAAAACAATATATTCTCCACCCATATACGAACGAAGACTCTTTATCTTTCTTTCAAATTTCAACTCAACTTGCTTTTGAAATTGGATAAACACTCTAAGAGCCTCTGATTTGAGCTTTAAAGGAAATAACCATGTGAAGCGTGTATATGCCTCAACAAAGGAAATGTAGTATCGAAACCCCTCAGTTGACAATATTGGAGCCGGACCCCATATATCGGAATATATCAATTCAAGAGGAGTAGTGACAGTAATATCAACACTTGAGAATGGAAATCTATGAAGCTTTCCAAGTTTGTAAGAATCACAAAAATGAGGTATATGAAACTTACTATTGAAATGCATATTACTTGACACTTTTTGAAGAATTAAAGGAGCTGGATGCCCCAACTTAGCATGCCAAATAGAGGGATTCATAGTAGCATAGTTAGCACACTTAGCATGCTGTGACTTGGAAGGCTGACATTATTATTAATTGAAACACTACTACCATTATTACAAGAGACTTCATTTAAAACTTCAGAAGAGAGTCCAAGCTCACGACCAGGGGTTAGCAAACTTGGTGTCTTAACAAGCTTCAGCTGACAGATGCCATCTTTAAGCACTCCTTGAAGTAAAACCCTCTTCTTTTTGAGATCCATTATCACACATTTATCATCAAAGAATTCAACAGTTGCTTTATTATCAAAGGTGAACTTTGAAATACTTAGCAAATTCTTAGTGATTTTGGGAACATGTAGAACACTTTTTAAGGTGTAACTTTAGATGTGGTTGTGTGTTTGATTGAACATAAGTATCACCAATATGTGAATTTTGTAACTGACTTCCATTCCCTACAATAAGTCTGTCAATACGTCGATAGCTGGATTTGATGGAGAGATTATTCATATTAGAGGTGATGTGGTTAGTGGCACCACTATCAACATACCACGCAGGGTCATTGACGGATTCGGGTGTGGCAATGAAAGCAGATGACTGGTGATTAGAGGTGTCCACGGTTCGGTTAAACTGTTCGAAACCGAACCGAAACCGTCATCTTAAAACCGTAACCGAAACCGTCGGTTACAAAATCGGTTCCCGGGGTGTTCGGTTACGGTTAGGAATTATGAAAACTGAAACCAAAAACCGCCGGTTTCGATGAAAATAAAAATAAAAAATGCAACAACTAATAAAATGTTGACACGTGGCACTTAAAAAAAAAAACGAACCGAACCGAACCGTAACCGAAAACCGCCATAACCGAAACCGTCCCAAACCGCTCCATTACGGTTACGGTTACGGTTCGGCCTTTCCACGGAACCGAAACCTACGGTTCGGAACCGAAACCTACGGTTCGGAACCGAAACCGAACCGAAACTGAATGTGGACACCATTACTGGTGATAGTTTGCTTGTAGTTCATTCACAGCAGTGTTAGCTTGTGAAGGTGATCAAATCATCAGTTGACTATTGAACCCCTGATGTTGATTGAAGAAAGCATGATTTGACGGATTATGTTGATGTGGTGGTGGTCCTTAGAATCCTTGATCAAATCTGTTGTAGCATTTGAGAGCTCCATGGCCTGACTTGTTACATACTTGACAGTGGATCCTTCCTCTGCCACCAAACTTGCTATTTCTGCCTCTACCACATTGACCTCCTCCACTTCTATTACTTGATTTATTAACATCTTTTGATCCTTTACTTTCCTGAAAACTGTTCGACACATATTGTGCTGAGGCTTGGCCAACATCAAGATGTGGTGGTGAGTTGAGATGCTCAAATCTCTGTTCATGAACCATTATGAGAAACTAGGCATCTTCATAACTTATAAACCTTTGAGTGGTTATGACTGCAACTATTGCGTCAAATTCATGTCCCACACCATTCACCAAACACATCACAAGATCATAGTCTTTAACTTCTTCTCCTGTAGCCATTAATGCATCTCCAACATTCTTAATCTTGGACACAAAATCACTTATTGAATCTGAGCCTTTCTTTAAAGCTTGAAGTTGATTCTTAAGTTGTCTAACCTTGGCCATGGACTGTTGAGAATATATTCTGTCCAATCTATTCCAAACATCAAAAAAGGATTGACAGCCAACAACTTGTCCTATGACATTTTCACTAATGGTTGAATAAATCCAGGCCATGAGAAGTCTATCAACTCTTTTCCAGTTAGCATACTTCTTATTTAGACGTTTTTCAACACATTTTTCTCCAGAATCATCAACTGATTCAATATTCACATACATGTTTGAAGGTTGATTTATTCCACATACAAAGTCCTCAAGATCTAAAGCTTTGTATTATTGGTAATACCTGAGTCTTCCAGTTGATGAAATTCGACTTGCCTAACTTGATTGGTAGATTAAAGTGTAGGATTTTTGTCAGGGATGAGAACTCCATTGTTGAAGTTGATTTTGTGTATTTGGACTCTGTTCAAGGCTCGGAGATTGAACTAGTGAAGAAAATCTTTAAAAACCTTGATTTTGTTATTGGATTGGAGATTGAAAATGTGTTGTCATGACGTTAGTCAATAAAAAGCTATGATACCATGAAAAACTATGTAATAGTGTTTGATAGAAAACACAAGATGATTGATAAAAGTACTAAAAGAGAAGAAGAAGAAAGTTTTAGAGAATCTCCATTAATGGAGTCTTTTTTTAACTAAGCAACCACATTTCTGCATATAAAAATTGTCTCTACGTTTTTTACACTGGTCTGATATATATATCTTTGTATATTAGATATCTCTTACACACAAAAAGCATTCCCTTAAAATCCGGAATGATTGACCAATCGAAATCCAGTATTTACAGCCACGGCAGCTGGTTTGTTACTAACGATAACAACCTACCTCAGTTACACCTTAATAAGATAACTAACTTCAACTTAACTATTCTTTAAGCTGAGTAACGTTAGCTAACCAACAACCATTCACTATCATCATCACTGTATACACAATCAGATGATGATAGATGATGTTGTCTTGATATAGGTAGTCTTTGAGTTCCCATACTCTGTTTCTCTTGACGTGACTTCAGAGAATCCATACCTTTTGTGAGCTTGACACATTACAAGCTTGTTTTTTGCTTTTTATCTTTGCTCCAGCTATCTGATGAGTGAGTTGTAGCTTCTACAGTAAAAACCGAAATAAAACTGTTTGGAGTTAAAATTTTAGTACAATTCCATTTCTGATTGTTTTGATTTTTAACGAGTGGAGATATAGAGAGAGCCATAAAAAGACGGTCATTAAAGTCCATACATGAAAAGACCCAAACGACGTCCACTCTTTTAGTTCCAATTTGTTTTGATAAAAAAAAAAGTTGTTTCCAAATTGTCTTTCAGTTGTCTCAACTGGATTTGAATTTTGATGCTATATTACGAATAATTGTTTTGAATTTTGTTGTTTTCCTATAAATAAATAATTATAGGAGATAATCCTTGAGATTTTGGAATTGTCAATTTGGGGTTATTCCCATTGAAAAATAGCTTCAGTTTAGCTTTCAAATCTAGTTCAAAGAACATCTTCCAATTGAAGAATATGTTCCGATTGGAGATCAGCTTTCAAGTTCATAACTTTTCATTAGCCCTTCCTGCAGAAAATGGCTCCTACATCGGATGATATTACAACATGGACACAACTAAATTATACAGAAAAGATTGTTGTCGTTAAAAAAGGATAAGAAACAGTAAAAAAAGATAAGAAAAACTATAAAGCTAGTTAAAGATATCCAGAAAAGTGATAATTATTCCCGAATAGTAAAAAGCAAGCAATGCAGCAATCATTAATTACCGTATATTTTTTGACCATTTGTAAAGAGATTCAGTTACTAATTATTTTTTGAAATTTCTTATTGACCATCTCTGTACATGGATTTTTGAACAAATCCTGAGAATGCAGTAATAAATGTAAATTGTAGGGTCTGGCCAATAGCAAGCAACATTTCTTGTGGGTAAGGGTGAGCACTAAGTTCGAAACCGAATCGAACCAAAAATAGGGTGTTCGGTTCGGTTTAGTTCATCAATCCAATTCGGTTCAAACCGATTTAAATAATTGAAAATCGAAAAAAAATCAGTTCAAACCACTTTGGTTGTCCAAAAACCAGTTTAAACCATTTAAACCACATATATAAGTTAAAAAAAAACCCTAAATGCTGTAAATCTCTTATTCTTCGGTCGACTTGTCTCACTTCTTTTCAGTTCTCACTTCTCAAAATCTTAGTTCTCATTCTCAGACTCTGACTCAACTCCTCTGATTGGCATCTCCGCCACTCATCTTCGGTTCTCCTCTGCTCGTCAATTGTCTCCGCTCTACTCATCTCCACCGCTCATCTCTGCTGCTTGTCAAGTCTTCTTCGATCTGCTCATCTTTGCCAGACTGCCACTCATCTCTGCTGCTCGTCAATCGTCTCCGATCAACTCATCTTCGCTGCCGTCTCAACTCCATTCCTCAAAGAACGTTTGTCACTCAGTCACTCAAGTCCTTGATAGTCGACTCAATCTCTCTTCTTTTTGTTCTATTTTTGTTCTTTTTTTTTTAAACTTTTTTTTGTCTTATTTTTTTTTGTTTCACATCTGATACCACCATTCTAGCTTCTGCTCATCTGATATGGTTTCCTTCATCTTCAGCCAAAGCTTCAACGCGATCCAGATAGCCTTCAGCTCGTAGGATTGCTTCTGTGGTTAGTTGTTGTCTTCTTTAGCTCTTTGTCTTTCTTTATTTGATTATTTGTTGTCTTCAGCTCGTATGATTTCTTCTTTGGGCGTGTGGTGCAACTTGTTTGAAAGATTTGAGTGTTAAATTTTGAAAGGCAAAAATGGCCAATCTATAAACCATGAAGTGGTTTCTTTTTGTCACTTTTAAGTTTTTAACAGTCAATTATGGTTCATGAATCAATTTAATTTACATGTAAAGTCAAAGTGCATCTATTTGAAATGAAATAGAATGATAGATGAAATAACAATGTCTGTAGGTTATACAAATTTGTACCTCAACAAACATTACTTTACTCATATGCACAACTGTCAACTGTAATGAATAAAATTGTATATGTTTTTTTTATATAAAAAAATTCTTATTTAAAAAAAATTGAGTTTTTTTATAAAAAAATTGAGTATAGTGGAATGTGGATAACTTGTTGAGCTGTTGATATATATGTGTTGTGGGTTGTGGATATGGTATAAATTGGATTGTGGATAACTTGTTGAGCTGTTGATATATATGTGTTGTGGGCTGTAGATATGGAGGCAGTGATGATGGTATCTTGAAATGTTTAAGTAGAGTGGAATGTTTATTCTTGATTTCTCTTTGAGCCGATTTTCACAGTGAGAGTCACTGAGAGACTGTGAGAGATACTTTGATATGGATAATCGATAAAAGTAGATTCTATTAGTTATATGCTTAATTACATTATTTTATCTCACAATTAGTAAAAATGATATTCTATTGGTTTTAATTATATATTTTAGTTTTTATTTGTATGTGAAACTATGAATAGATGAAGATTGATCCTAATGTTGATTCAATAGAGGGGAGTAGTGACTCGGGTTAGGAGACCTTAGAGAATTCTAGCTCCATTGGAAATGGGAAGGCTTCAAAGGGTATACGGGTAGATGGTAGGAAAGGGAAAAAAGTCACAATGTTGCGTACATTTCGAAGAATATGTCACTAAAGAGGAGAAGAAAAGAGCTAGATGCAAGTATTATGGTGACACTTATGCATTTGACTCGGGTTGTAGCACAACAAATATAAATACACATATTGGTAAACGGAGTAAAAAATACTAGCCTGTAGATCCAACACAAAAAGTGTTGGTGAAACAACAAACTGTATCAGGTTTTGGGAATAGTTTAGGGGTGTCAAAATTTGATAAACTGAAATGTATGAGGGCCTTAGCGGAGATGTTGATACTTGATGAATAACCATTTAGATTTGTTGAGAATCGGGGATTTCGTAGGTTTTGCTTTGAACTTTTTCCTTTATTTGATCTCCCATCTAGGAGAACCATTGTTAGAGAGTTGTATCAGTTCTACATTGATGAGAAGATTAAGTTGAAGAAGTATTTTAATCGGAGTAAGGCGAAGGTTTTTCTAACCACAGACACGTGGACATCAAAACAAAATATAAATTACATTGTTGTCACTACTCATTTTATTGATTATGATTGGCAGCTGCAGAAGAGGATTCTTAGCTTTAGTCAAATAGTTGATCATAAGGAAGATTTAATTGGAAAGTGTATTGAGAATGTCTTGATTGAGTGGGGTATTGATAAAGTTTTCACAATAACTATGAATAATGAAACTGCAAACACCACTGCCATTGGTTATGTGATTAGGAAATTAAATAGTTGGCAAGATGATGGAGCGGTTTTAGGGGGCAACTGCTTGCATGTACGTTGTTGTGCACACATCCTAAATCTAATAGTTGGTGATAGGTTGAAATGTTTTCAGGACTCAATTATAGCAATTTGCAATGCAGTGAAATTTGTGAAATCTTCTCCTAGTAGACTGAAATATTTAAAAAAGCTATTGCACATGAGAAGATTGGGACTAAGGGGTTGGTGGTGCTAGATGTTCCTACTAGGTGGAATTCAACTTACTTATTGTTGGAAAGTGCAATGAAGCTTAGAAAAACATTTGAACGATTTGGAGAGGAAGATATTCAATATGTGAACTATTTCAGAGATGATGAAAATAAGCAGAATTGGATTTGACCCTCTAATTTTGATGATTGGGATAATGCCAAGGTATTTATCATTTTCTTAACAACTTTTTATAATATTACCTTGGATTTTAGTGCATCATTGCGTGTGACATCTAACATTTATTATGAGAGTCGGTGCACCATTCGTAATCAACTAAATTCATTAACCACTGAAAGAGATCCGCTTGCGAGTAAATTGCTTTGAGTATGTGATCACTGAAAAGTGTATGTTTACTAAGGGATAATATCATCATTTTACACTTCCAATATGATTAATTCCCCAATTTAGACATAATTTCGTTCGTTCGCTTAAATAAATATTTTGTGTAGTAATCCGTGTATTTTTATTGTATTTTAGAGGTAATTCGATCGATTCAGAATCATGGAGAAGTCAGATGGAAAAACAAACATCATTTTCAAGTTTAGAACGTCAAAAATCCTTAAGAAGACCACGAAGGGCATTTTCGTATTTTTGACTATTCATTGTTCACAGTTGGCTTTTACTGTTCATAGTTGACTTTTACTGTTCACAGTTGACCTTCACTGTTCACTCACGGATGCGTTATTGTTCACTCGTGAATGCGTACTGTTCACTGATGACGTGGCGAAATCTAGACGCTCCATTCTAAATTCATCTGATGGTCAATTTTCATCCGTATTTTTTATAAATAGGGGGCCTCTCCCCCCCTAATTTTGATATTCTGAATCCAAATCTGATATTAGATTTGTGAAATTCTCTCTCTTTTTTGTTTTCAAATTCTCAGTTTAAATAAAATAGCTATTTTCTAGTTAAATTATGTCTGGCTAATTTTATATAGCTGGGGCCAAATGTGATACTGTTGGTATGGAAAATATGATCCAATTATGGTGATTTTATTATTTTTATACTTTCTCCCCTCTGATCTTTGTGGAGTTTTTGAGTCACTGTAGATAGACAGTTATTATCTAGCAAAGTGGGTACTTTTACCCATATCCATCAGAGAGTGGTTTATCCCCTCTAATCTTTGTGGAGTTTTGACTCACTGTAGATAGACAGATATTGTCTAGCATAGTGAGTACTTTTATCCACGTCTATTAGAGAGTAGTCAGTTGAGTGGAATACCATCCCATTAATCTGGACTAAATATTAATAATTGGATCATATTCGAATTACCAACATTGGATCCCTTAGCCCCAGTATTAATTTTAATTGATTTTCATTTTACAACAAGCTTAGTAATTGATCTAGATAATTAATTCTATAAGGACAAGTGAACAACCTCCCTGTGGTTCGACCCTGTCTTACCGGTTAATTTATTACTTTGACACTCTTATACTTGAGAGTATGAACACTTCTTTAGGACGTGTCAATATGCAATAAAAATTCGACAAGTATTGAGGGGGTTTATAAAAAACCAATAACTTGTTGATCTTGGCAGTTGTTCTTGACCTAAGGTACAAATTGTGTTATGTGTTGATTCCATTTATGGTGTGGAAGAATCTGAATCAATGTTTTCTAAGTTGAAAGGTGTTTTGTCAGAATTGTATGAATGGTATAACAGATTTTATGGTAGTTCGAGTGGGGGTGCAAAGCAAATCGATGATGTGTTCTCATTTGGCATTGGTGGTGGACCTAGTGATGACTTAGAATTCGACAGGTTAAAGGCAACTGATCAAAAGGATAGTTTATGGGAATAAAGCAACAAGAAGAAGATATTAATAAAGGGAAAAATGATGTGGATTTGTATTTGTTGGAGCGTGCTGAGAAATTGAATGAGAGGTTTGATGTTTTGGCTTGGTGGAAGAATTCTTTACTAAAGTTTCCTATATTATTAATGATTGCAAGAGATGTGCTTGCAATATCGGTTTCAACAGTGGCTTCTGAGTCCGAATTTAGCACCGGTGGTCGTATTCTTGATCCATTTAGGAGTTCTTTGACTCCTAAAATAGTCGAGGTGTTAATTTTAACAGGAAACTGGTTGCAAGCAACTTGCCCTATAGCTGAGCCGCATGTTGTTCAAGAGCATGCTTAAAATCAAGATGAATCGGTCCATTTGTTAGAACATTATATCAATGTTGAAACCGGTAAGCATTTAACATTAAGGTTGAATTATCAATTTTTATTTTATTTTATTAATGTTTTTTATTACTATGAAAGTCTATTGTTATTTGTTTTTGATTTAATCTTGATGCAGAGTACGAAAGCGGAGTGACAAATGTTTCTATAGAGGATAAAAATTAAGGAGGAATGCTTAATGAAGCTATGAAGTAGGCCTTTAATTGTTTGTATATGCATATAATTTTTTGATAGCCTTGCAGCCTTCTAACATGGATGCAACTTTCTTATTTAACTTATATTACTAATTATTATTTCATTTATGAATGCAGGAAGTTGGAATTATTTTACTGTTTTTATTTGTTTGATTTAGATTGTAATTTGGATTTGAAGTTTGGATTTGGATTATAATATTAATTTGTTGTTTGGATTTTGATTGTAATTTTTATTTAGAGTTTGAATTTGTGATTTATAGTTTTTATGTTAGAAAATTTAATTACATGTCATTTGTGAAGTGATGTACGTCTGTATGACTGTATGTCTGGTATGTTTGTAGAATTGTAGTATGTCTTTGAAAATTGAATTTTATGTCTATTCGATTTGTGATTTTTTTAATGAATTATAAATTAAATATTAGGGGTTAATAAATTATTGGCACCATTTGGGGGGTGTGTTGCGCAAATATCACTATTTTACTAATGTATGTTTTAAAGACACCATTTAGTGTGATCGGAAAAAAGTACCCCAAATTTGTCATTTTGTTAATGTGAAAAAGCTAGAGTGAGAAGGAGACCGATGTCAACAGAATCGACAACGAAGTGACAGGAACGTGAACGAGAGAATACACCAGATTTGTTGCGATTGACAAATGTAATTTCTGTTCGTTTTTTTTTTTTGGATTTTGTAGTTGATAACTTGCCATTGCATGCTAGAATTGTGTTTTGTTGATTGAATTCGTAGACTAGGGTTCAAAACGAAATTTGAGAATGATTGTGGTTTAGGTTAGGGTTTGAAATTAAATTGAATATGTGATGAGGAAGATGAAATTCTGGGTATCGATGAATTGTAATTTTGAGAATTTTTTGAGCGAAATCGAGGTTTTTGGAACTAGATCGAGGATTTTTAAGTAAGAATCGAGAAGATTTTTTAAGGAATCGAGGATATTTTCAAAAGATCGAGAATATTTTCAAACGATCAAGAATATTTTTCAAACGATCGAGAATATTTTTAAAAGATCGAGATTTTTTTTCAAACGATCGAGAAATTTTTCAAACGATCGAGAAAATTTTCAAACGATCGAGAATATTTTTCAAACGATCGAGAATATTTTCAAGCGATCGAAAATATTTTCAAAAGATCGAATTTTTTTTCAAAGGATCGAGAATATTTTTCAAACGATCGAGAATATTTTCAAACAATCGAGAATATTTTCCAAACGATCGAGATTATTATGAAAGGATCGAGAATATATTTCATGAAACTGAGTTTTTTTCGATTTACTAATGTATTGTTTCTGTGACATTGTAGATGAGGAGCAAGTTGAAGGATTTCCTTAAAACTCCAGAGGGAGATTGGTTCAAGGGAAAATTGACTCGACACGACCATTTTGAAGCCCTCACTCGTATAGACGATGCATTGAACTGGGTCCCAGAACATTTTGTTGTTGAGGATCGGCGTCGGTTCATGGCTTCATATTTCGGGCATTTCATGTCGATGCACCGGGAGATAAATTTTTCTGGTGGTGTTATCCATCAGCTGTTGTTGCAGGAGTTGGACCATGACGGGCCAACATATGAGATACGGTTCCTGTTAGGGAACCAGATGGTGAGGTTTTCAAAGGTGGAATTTTGCCTCATCACCGGATTACATTTTGGACTTGTACCGGACACTGGTCTGTATGATGCAGTGGAGAATGGCATACATCAGCGGTACTTTCTTACAGCCGATGAGGTATCGTTGGAGGAGTTGAGGGTTGTTCTTACCCTTGGAGAATTTCAGGAGGCGTACAATGCTGTGAAGTTGTGCCTCATATACATGCTGAACTGGATATTAATGAGGGTGGACGAGAGATTCAAGATTCCAGTTTGCCAGTTTCGGTTGGTTGAGGACCTCACTGCCTTCGATGCTTTCCCATGGGGTGCCCAGGTATATAGGCATTATATTTTGTCTTTCAAGCATGCGTTACCATGACAACGTGAGGAGAGAGACCAACAGGGCGATGTTGTACATACCGTTGAGGGGTACAACATTTACGGTCTGTCGCATGCCCTCTTGGTAAGAACATTGAATTACAAAACCGACTTTATAGTTCGTTGCCTAAATATTTTGGATTCTAAATGTACTTATCTTTGATGCAAATATTTGCTTTCGAGGTGATCCCTCAGTTGGGCGTCGATTTCGACGCCTGAAGGGCTACAGAGCTTTCTCCTTGTATGTTGAAGTGGGAGTTGACAAAACAACCTAGAGGGAAAAAGCTGGCTAAGATTTTCTGTGCTAGGGTCTGTATTTAATTTGTTAATCGTTATATTATTTACTATGTTTACAATGACATTCCTCTAACAAAGTTTTCAGATGTTTGCGAGAAAGGAAATCGTGCCCACAGCAGCTGAGGAGGGAGCACCGTACTTCGCAGGTCTAAGCGACGAGGGGAGCCTGTATGGCGAGGAGGATAGGGTTCACCTTCGCTGTCCTTGATCAGATTACTGACGGCGGGAGACATGGAGATGGTTCGAAGGAAGAGGGTGAGAGAGGGAGGCGCAGTGATATGGAGGCTTCTGACCCATTGAGCCGTCTCCTCGGCGAGTGAGGCATAAAAGGGTTCGGTTTACCACCACAGGACCTGGTGCATCTAGAAGGGATTCCCCTACAGCCGTTGGACGTGATGTGGAGGTAAGTTGAGATGATAGTTACGTTTTTTATTAACGCAACATATTGAGTTTTTTATTTCTAACAATGTTGATACGAATTCAGGCCCCATAGGAACATCACTTAAACGAGTTACGTGAAGCCCTCCGAAAGAGTGAGGATTATCGACAGCGGTAGGACAGCGAGTTGCTAGATATGATCCAGAGGAGTGAGGAGGATCGACAAGGGCAATACCAAAAGTTGTTCGCATTGATCGGGAGGCTTTTCGGTATCATGACGCATACGCACCGGGTTGGTCCACTTGGTCCTGATCCTAACTTTACTCCCGGAGACAGGACAAGTGGATATTCTGGGGGGATAAACGACACCGGTGCTCGTCTGGAGGATCCACATACTGGAGGGGCAGTTCCGAAGAGTGAGCCTGACCAGCGTACCGGAGCTACGAGCCTATTACACGTATAATCCGATCGAGCAGCAGACTCCCCTTCACCTACCCCATCGGTCGAGCAGCAATCTCCCCCTCCACCTCCCCCATCGATCGAGCAACAGCCTCCCCCTTCACCGCCCACATCGGTTGAGCAGCAGGCTACCCCTCCACCTCCCTCTCCACCGCCCATATCGATAGATTGATCGACAACCGCCCTCTCCACCCCCAATATCCATCCAGCCTCAAGGGAAACAGATCTCATCATCGCACCACACCCCAACTGGTGGAGTTTGACTGGAGAGGCATGTACTGAAGTACTGTCGACCGTTGCTTAGCCCATACACAGATCCTTGCAGACCGAAGAGGGCAAGGATAATACTTCAGGCTGCTGGACACGTTTTCGATCCTCATGGACTGGTGGATGGTGACCAGTCGAAGGCTTACCCAGCCTTCAAGAAGAACATAAACGGGGAAACGTAAGTAATTCTTTTTTCTAATAAGATAGCAGGTTTTTTTCTGTTCAATTAAATACTTGTGTTGTTAATGGGAAATTAATACAGACGTGATGTGGACGTGCTAATGCCAGTTGATGCTGCATGGTTCCATCGGATGCAGACCAACTTCATGAACTTAGAGGACGAGGTATAACGAACCCTTTTTCTATATAATGTTTGTTTTAGATTTGATACACTCCTAACGGTTTATTACGTGTATATACTCCCAGCATATGGACACGTACCTCCATATTCTTTGGAAGCTTCAGCGAGCGTTCCCGACTGCGTACAACAGATGATCAACATATTGGATACATAATTTTTTGTAAGTATTTGACAGAAATCATGATTACGTATACTTTTACATTTGTTTGTAAAACAATACTAATTTTTTATCGATGAAATGTTTGTACAGTCTTATCTAGAGGTCCAGTACAGGAGAATGATGCCTCGTGATGCTCGCGGGGACATCACCACGACACAGTAGAATGTGCTGGGGTCTTGCTGGACCAATGAAGACCTTACAACGGTGCGTGGTGGTGCCCTGATTGGATGCCGTATGTGGCATGAGGTTGACATGGTAAGTGGTACTTGGTTTGCAATTACAAATATAAATGTCTATATACATCCTAACACCTTCTTTTTATGTTTACAGGTCCTGATACCGTGCAACATTGGATGCCAACATTGGCTATTGGTGATCGTCGACTTCACATGCGGGAAGATGTTCATAGTCGACCCCTGGAGACATGAGGTGTCAGTGAATATCCGGAAGCAACAAGTAGCCCCCTTGCGCTGGTTTTTGCCCTCGATGTTGCATTGGACTAATTTTCATACTGCACGATCGCTTGACCGTGAGACGTTCCCCAAGAAGAATAGGCCATTTCTCAGTCAGCATGGTGTTCGTAACCCGTGTCCCCCAACAGAAGAAATCGTAAGATATATTTTTTTCATTTACTTTGAGATTGAGTTATTAAATTATTATTGTTTTATTAACGCATGTTAATGTGTCCAACTGTAGGGGTAATTGTGGTCCCCACACGTTGAGATTGATCTAGTACATTCTGGCGGATATGAAGGATTTCGATTGGTCGGAAGACGATATGGAGATCATTCGGGAGAAGATGGCAGTTAAGATATTTTCAAACTCCCGACCCATTTAGTTTTATGTAGTAATTCTTTTGTATATGTACCATTTTTTTGTATATATTTTTTTACATTGAAGTAAAATTTTACTTTAATTTTTGTTTCCTTTTCAACTATCATAAATCACAAGTTTAACAGTAATTAGAAATCCTATTTAATTATAATTGAAATTCAGTTATTGAACAAGTCATACGAGTACTAGATTTCACAATGTTATCATCATAAAGCCTAAAATCATTCCACGGTGGAGTCTCTAGTCGGGCACGTCTGTCTGTTGTGGCTAATTGTATGACAAATGTTACACTTGCGTCGGTAGTCCTCAGGAACAACTCTACTCGGACATTCATTAATCAAAGCTGGGTTATGCCCTGGTTGTCCACATCTTCTACAGTTTTGTGTAGTTGTCCTCTCTGAAGACGATATATGTCTACTCGCCCTTAGGCATCCTGCTTGTCTCCTGGAGATTGGATTCAAAACCACCCTCTCAGCGATGTCAGATGGCACAACCCAATTGGAAGGATGTCCAACCCGAATAATAGGGACTGAGTACGAGTCAATAAGTGTCTGTTTCTTGTAGAAGTCCCCACACAGGGAGGTGAAATCCATGTTTCGGTCTTTATAAAAACAATGAAAACAATGTGATTCGCGTTGTAGTAATATGAACCGTATACTAAAACGTATGATGTACCTTGCGGCAGCTAGCGCGTGAGAACATGGAAGCTGGACACAGACACATCCGAAATCCTTTAAGTGAGACACCCAACGACATGAGAAAGTAGAGGAATTTACCATCTTCGTCGCACTGTTAGTCAGTGATTGTTCTGAGGTTTTTTTTCCAACACGTAACCGAATGGTGGCAGTAGTTAGAAGGTTTCCTCATGCGTTCCACAGGTGAGTGACAACGCATAATCGAGAGCTTGACATGCCTTATTGTACATGATTTGAATGCCATGCATTGTTTTCATGTCGGCGATTATGTCCTTAGGACATATTAGTCGACCATCCTGTTGTTGCAATCTAGGTGCAACCACTTCTCCAATTATGACTGCACTAGTTTGTCGATGGCGGTGGTGAATCTCCTCTAACGAAAAAGTGTGTTCGTTGACAAAACTTCTTACTTGGAAGTATGTCGCGTCATCTCTCCTCACCGCTCCTAACTTCCACGTACAGTTGTCCATCAAACAAACCAGATGCAACGTTGTCTTGTTCGACATTTTCACATTCCACTCGAAGTTGTGCCGCAATGCAAAATGCCCAACCAATCTCTTCAAATCCTTTTTACTAGGAAAAAAATGCCCTTTATATATCATGCTTGTTGGTTCGTCTTCTACCAAGTTCCTGCTTACACCCATACCAAAAGAGTATGATTGTACTTCTGGAATTACCCACGTTATGGCAATGTCAGAATCAGCTTCAGTTACATTAGGCCGGACCTCAGAGGTCCCAGCTATTTCTACTGCACTAGAACTACATCTGTGTACACGTCTTGCACGTCTTTCTGTGTGGACATGTTCTTCATCTTCCTCATTGTTCGCTACATTATTTACCGGATGCAAATTTTCTTAATTATCCACTTCATGAAATGGCCCAAAATTCGGTTCATTGTTCTGCTCATTATTCATGTCTTTGTACGTCTCATTGTATTGGTGGTTGTACTGCCCATCATTCATTTCAATTTGACAACCAAAGAACTCGTCCAATTGAGGTCCAAGTATATAACCATTGTCGGCTACTTCCGGTGGGACACCACACATGTTTTGTTGCTCTTCATTTCCACTTCTTTCTATGAACAATTGGTTGCTTCCACCTGACGAACGAAATTGTTGGGTGTTTCCATGACCAGGGTTATCTTCAGCTATCACATTTGTTGTTGCCCTCTCAATTGGACTAACACATACTTGAGGGATCACCCTATCTTCCCCCAACATATACAAAACTTCATCGTCGTTTCTTATAAATGTGTGACATGTTGTCACGGGAACGATTGATATAGATTGTAGATCATCAATGTATTTGTTGACATCGTACTTCACAACGGTTTGCATGATCGACACCAGCTCTTTGTGAGTCATATTCTTTGACACATACATTCATTGGTTATCAGAACCGAAAAAATCTCTGACTTCCATTAGGTAATTGTTTCCATCGACCATTGTAAGATATGACTATTCTCACCCGATCCATTGTCCTGTGAAAATCATCATCACAAACAATTATTAACAAATTAAAAAATTAAATTAAGTTTACAATTATTAACAATTAAATTTTTTTATTAAGTGTAAGGGATCGACAACATTATCAAAGGGATCGAGCTTTTTGGAAACGGATCGAGAACTTATTGTAAGAGATCGAGCTTTTTCCAAAAGGATCAAGAATTTTTTCAAGGAGATCGAGAACTTTTTCAAGGGATCGAGAACTTTTTCAAGGGATCGAGAACTTTTTCCAAATGGATCGAGAACTTTTTCAAGGGATCGAGAACTTTTTCATTCAAGGGATCGAGAACTTTTTCAAGAGATTGAGAATATTCTTCAAATTATCGAGTATTTTTTCGAACTCATCGAGTATTTTTTCCACATAATCGACCTTTTTTTCAAAATATATACAACCTCGGTCCAAAAATATGCTCGATTCTTCTTTACATATTCTCGGTCACACATGAAAAATACTCGAATCTATTAAATGTTCATACATGTTCTTACAACACAAAAATACATGCAATATATCGAAAATGCATGAAAACAGAAAAGATAATACACGAAATCATAAATATTAGTTACCTTCTTATACAGATTCTAGAATGAGACAACTTTCTTTTTTATAAAGAGATAGATACAAGTTTTCATACAACGTTTTTGGTGAGATACAGATGATTTCAAAAAGTTGCCTTTTACAAATAAAAGTTTAAGGGCAACTTCGGTAGTTCACTATAATAGATGTCTTTAAATTTAAATTATTAAATCGGTGACATCATCACAAAAGACAATTAAAAAGGTGGCATATCTCACAATTTCCACTTAAATGATATTAATTATGTTTGATTTGGACTTGGGCTTAGGCTATTAAAATTTATGAGATCCAACAAAGCAACATCAATTCATTAAATTTAAGAATATATTAAAAAGACTCATTTAACCTATCAAGCTAAAAACACCCATTAGGTCTAACCCATCAAGTGAAAAAGATCCATTAAATCTAAAACCGAAATGAAACGAACTGAAATAAATCGAACCGAACCGATTCGATTTAATTCAAATCGGTTCGGTTACCATTTTTTATTCGATTTAAACCGGTTCAGTTTTAGATCAATCAAAATATTCTTGATTCAGTTTCGAACGAAACCGTACGCACCCCTACTTGTGGGTGTATAGGTACGTCATTGTTCAAATTCTGTTGATTTTAACCGCTATCACAAACTCAATTTTAAATGTCAAAGAAACCAAACAAATTTTATTTGAGGTTTATTCTTCATAATCTCACATTCTTTGATAACATGTCATTGATTCCAAAATCACTCACAAAAATCTATAATTTTAGAACATGCACTATCTTAAAAATTTGATTACATGTCGAATTTAACTCAAGATTTTATCTCTATTACATCTCCAAGTTTGTTGATGGATTTGGGTGTTAATTCTTCATCCAAAGTAATCACTGCACCAGATTCTAAAACAAATTTTCTCATTACAACATACTATCCTCAAACTGAATTTGTAGGACGCATGAGTAACTGTGCAGATCTACTGTGCAGATGCCGCACCCAAGCTCACAAACATTTCTATCTAGCTAGGCGATTAATATTAGTTCATTTTAGTAGGAACCTCCGATATATAATTAAATTCCGCTGCAACTTGTCGCAAAGCGATGCTAGTCACATTTTTTCAGTGATGAATTGCTAATGATAGAAGTGAAAATATAAAATGAAGCAAAGCAAGATTGGCACTAAAACATAGGCTTCATTAACAACATTCACTACATAACGCAACCAGCTAGCCATCAGCTGACACCATAAATTTCAAACAAGAACCACCCACAAAAAAAAAAAAAAACACACACACACATACAAAAACTATTCTCGTGCTCGGATCATGTCCAAATTATTCATAATAAAGCATCAAAATTCAAGACCAATTGAGACAACTGTTCAATCTATCTTAGTTGCAGAGCAAGGGCAATGACATTAGAATCAGCGCGCTAGTAACATTTTCTCAGTGATGAATTGCTGAAGACGAGTGAATTTATAAAATGAAATAATGCAAGAAGATATAAAAAAAGAAACTAGATTGGCACTATAACACAGGCTTCATTAACAACATTCACTACTCAACATAACTACTAGAAAATAATCAGAACAGATGACATCATAATTTCAAACAAGAACAGGAAACATGCAATACTTGATACCCAAGAAACCAAAACAAAAAAATAACGTACACACCATTCTCATTCTCTCAGTCCAAATTATTCATAGCAAAACATCAAAAATCAAATCCAATTAAGACAACTGTTCAAGCAATCTTGACCTCAATAGTCTTGGGCTTCTTGGGCTCCGGAGGTGGCAGCTTCTCTACAGTTACAGTAAGCACTCCATCTTGACAAACGGCAGAGATGGAATCAGTGTTAGCATTCTCAGGCAGCACGAATTTCCTCATAAACTTGCCGACCCTCCTCTCCGTTCTCACATACTTGGCCCCTTCTTTTTCTTCATCTCTATTCCTCTCTGCGCTGATGGTCAACGCATTGTCGTCCTCCACCTGCACCTTGATATCCCCGGACTTTAATCCGGGCATGTCGATGACGAAGACGTACGAGTTCGGATACTCTTTCACATCCGCTGGCGTTGCCGCCATCGCTTTTGCATCCCTCACGAATGTCCGCGTCGGAGCATTGTAGGACTTGTCGGTGTCCTCCGATGTGTCCATCATGTGTTGTAGAGTAGAGAAGAGTGGTGAGTCCATGCCCATGATTCTGAAATCCATGACTATCCTTCCTCTTTTTGGTTAAAATTGAAATGAAATTTGTGAGAAATTGATTGATTTTGTTTACTTGCCGAAGAAAAAATGGGGTTTTGGGTGTATTTATATAGGATGCAGTGCTTGAAAGTTGAAATATGAAGGTTCTGGATAGAGATGGAACATTTGGGCAGTTTGCAGGAGGTTCTATATTGATGGGCACTGAACTAAGTGGGCCATACATATTTGTGCCCGATGGATACTGTATAACGTCGATATTTGCACCCACTAAAAGCATTTCTAATGGAATAATTTGACTTAAAAAAAAAAAAAAAAGGTGATATGTTACATTTTTAAGTCAATTGATTCGTATATGACATATGACATGTAACTAAATTTGGTTGATATCTATATAAAAAAAATGGTCTATTATACTTTAATTGTAAAATATTTATTTTTAATGATACAATTGATCTATTTCAATATATTTTAAAATTGTTAAATAAAATAAAATAGAATACAAGAGTGGTTTTTTGACTAGACAAATAAGATGACTATCCAATAGATCATCTAAAATTAGAGAGTTATGTTGAAAGCCTCTAAAAAAAAGTTGTCACCTCAGTTTGAAATTGTACTAAAGAGATTGTATTAGAAATGAATTTTTTAATAAAGTGGATGTTCATCCTATATGGTATCTAATTTTTTTCACAACCCATGTTAATATCAGAGATACTATAAAACTTTACATCCTAAATTTATATATTTTTAAAATTTTAATTAATTTATTAATATTTTATTTTAAATAAATACTAAATTTTATAACTTTTTTGATGTTATGAAGAGTTGATTAGCTAAATCAAATTAAAAAAGGGAGAAAATAAAATAAAAATAATAAAGAAAAAACAGAAATCTAAATCAATAAATGGTTGAACTTCTTAGAGCGTCTCCAATGGTATTAGCAAATTTGGATCTCAAAAGTTATCACCTCAATATTTGAGGATTGTTTGTATGGGTTGATAAATTTGATGATTGTGTAGTCCTCAATGGTACACTTTATCTAAATAAAAAATCTACTTTATCTAAATAAAAAATCTACTCCCGCCATACATTTTTCAATGTTCCCGCTCTAAAAGCTATAAAATCATATAGACAGTTCGTCAAACATCTTGAATACATTGCTATTGAGCATGGTAAAAATAAAAACTATAAAAGACAAGAGAAGATATATGATATGAGTATTGATCAATTCATAATGAAGAGACAAATTTTACCTGATTGAAACTTTTGGGGTTGAAACAATGTACTTGAGATACATAGGTGATTAGAGAAAAAAAATGAAAAAAAAAACCACATATGAGAGAGAGAGAATAAAATTTCAACAACAGTTATTTTGGTTAAGTTTGTGTTTGATGATTGAAAGTCAATCTTCAAATTTAATTATTGGATAGACGATTTGATTATAGATAACTGTTATTACTAAATTTTAGTGACTCTGGTGGATAATGTTTTTTTAGATAAATAATCAAATTTTGATTACTCTCTTAGTTTTGAGGATTCCATTGAAGATGCTCTTATAATCCTAAAAATTAAGATGGAAGGCCGTTGCCTCCTCGACTATAGATGGAGAAAATGTAGGAAGCAGCAACCCTGTGTTGGGTTATGTGAAGCCAGAAATGAACAAGAAAAACGAACTCCAGTAGGTGATGCGGCGGATGCAAGTGTTCGGACTGAGGCACACAGCAGAGAAGTCCAGGCGTGACATGCTGTGTGTACAGTGGCGCAGGAAACATGCACACACCGCGGTCTGTGGAGCGATATTCCACAGACGAATCATGCGTTGTGGACCGCGGCACAGGCATGTGCCCACACAGAGGTCCAGACCACGGTAGAGACGGAATTTGCGAGAAAAAAGGAATCCTGTGCAAACAAGCAATTGGAAAAGGAAATAGATTCCAATTGAGATTTGGCTAACCCTAGTATTCCCATATAAATACTACCATTATTTGTATTCCACACACAGAGAAGAAAAAAGAGCAGAAAAATAGTGCGTAGTATGTGGGAAAAATTCCTAGAGAGAGAGAGCAATTGTAGAGAGAGACTGAAATAGAGTCAGAGAGATTGTAATCAACTCTGATAAATAGTGGATTGAGTGCAGTGCACTCCGTGGACGTAGGCAAATTGCTGAACCACGTAAAATCTTTTGTATATTCTTTTCTTATTGCTTTCTGGTTTGTGTTTGGATTTATGTGTTTACAATTTCTTCTCGACAACAATTGGTATCAGAGCTCCGGGTTAGGGCAAATTATTTTTCACACAAATCTAGGTTCTCTCGAGGTCATCGATTTCGTCGTGGAGATAGAGTCAGAGAAAGAAATGCACAAGATTAAGAAATTCAATGGTTTGAATTTCAACTTCAAGAAGATGCAGATGGAAGATTATCTGTACCAGAAGGATCTGCACTGGCCGATAAAAGAGAGACCAAAGGATATGACCGATAAAGATTGGGAAAAGAAACAGAAACTGAAGAATATGGATGATGATGACTTTGAACTCCTAAACAGGAAAGCATTGGGAGCAATTCGTCTCAGTTTGACGAAGCAGGTCACCTTCAACGTAAAAGATCAACAGACCACCAAAGATATAATGGATACCATATCATACCTATACGAACAACCTTCTACAGTAATGAAAGTCCATCTTGTCAAGAAGTTATCAACCTTGAAGATGGTGGAGGGTCAGAACTTTAAAGATTTTCTGAACCAGTTCAATAAAGTAAATGACGGGTTGTGTTCTTTATCTATGAGGTTTGATGAGGAGTTTTTGGTGGCGTTTCCACTAACCCAAATGCCAGAAAGTTAGAAAACGACATGCCAGTCGATTGCCAACTCGTTCGGGAAAGAAAAATTGAATCTTCAACAGGTTATAAACATGATCATGACAGAAGAGATCAAGATGCGTGAAGAGGGATCAGAGGCGTCTACATCTTCAACATTGAATTTGAAAGGTAGAGAAGGCAGAAGCAGAAATCGGAATACAAACCAACGGGGAAGATCAAAGTCAAGAGGTAAGTCCAAGACTAAGAATCGGGTCAACTATTCGGGAAACCAGCAATGAAGCAAAAAGGATGTAGAATGCTGGAATTATGGTAAGAAAGGCCATCTCTCGTATGAGTGTAGATATGAGAAGAAAGATAAGGGTAAGAGTAGTGTGAATTGTGTATCGGAGGAGTCAGATGACTGCCTTATCTTCTCGTTGAAAAGCAAGACGGAGTCCTGGTCTTGGATTTTGGAGCATCATTCCATGCCATACCTCACAGGAAATTGCTCGAGAACTACGTCTCCGAAAACTTGGGAAAAATGTATCTTGGTGACGATCAAGCATGCGACATTACCAGGAAGGAAGATGTGAAGATTCAACTACAAGGGCCAGTTTGGAAGCTCGACAATGTGAGGCATATACCAGACTTGAGGAAGAATTTGATCTCTATTGGGCAACTGGCGTTAAATGGTTTTGTGAGACTTTCACAGGTTATAAGTGGAAGATTTCAAAAGCTGCAATGACACTCTCTCGCGGAAGTAAGAATGGGTAGCTTTACACAACCACAGATGGTTGTGGTTTATTCTCTATGGCGGAAGGCAAAGACGATCTGAACTTGTGGCACTAGAGGTTTGGGCACATAAGTTCTCAAGGTTTGAAGTGTCTACATTCGAAAGGTAAGTTGCCAGATTTGAAAGTGTTGATGTTGATTTCTGTGAGAGTTGCATTCTAGGAAAGTAAAAGTGAGTGAGCTTCAAAAGGACCGGAAGAACACCGACAAAGGAGAAGCTAGAACTAGTGCACACCGATCTTTGGGGTCCAGCTTCAGTCTCATCAACCACAGGTAAATTGTACTTCGTCATGTTCATCGATGACCATTCCAGAAAGGTATGAGGTTACTTTCTAAAATACAAGTATGAGGTATTTGATGCTTTCAAGAGATGGAAAGCCAAGGTTGAGAATGAGACAGGTTTGAAGATCAAAAAGTTGCATTCAGACAATGGTGGAGAATATGAAGATAATGAGTTCAAGAGGTTTTGCTACCAGAATGGGATAAAGCTTAGTAGGACGTTTCCTGGAACCCCACAGCATATTGGCATAGTAGAATAGATGAACATGATATTGATTGTGAGAGCCAAAAGCATTAGGTTACACTCTGGGCTGCCAAAACAGTTCTGGCCAGAAGCAGTCAATACAATAACATATTTGATCAACAGAGGACCATCAAAGCCCTTTGTCCTCGCTATACCAGAAGAGATTTGGACTGGGAAAGAGGTTAAACTTTCTCATCTTAAAGTGTTTGGGCATGTTTCTTATATACATGTAGGTGATCACCCGCAGAGTAAGCTAGATACCAAGTCAGTGAAGTGTACTTTGGTGAGCTATAGAGAGGATGATTTTGGTTACAAGCTGTGGGATGACCAAAACTGCAAGATGATCAGAAGTAGAGACATTGTCTTGAACGAAAGGGTCATGTACAAAGACAAGAACACACAGGTGTCTGAGCCAGAAGAGCTAGAGTTTTTTAGACCGAATGATGTACATGATAGAGTGATCATGGAACACATTAAACATAATGATGAAGAGCAAGTTGTGCAACCTTAGGTACAAGAACCAATCCCACCTAGAGATGTTCCAATGACACAGGTCCAGAATACATTGAGAAGATCAAATCGAACTCCTATACCAAATAGGAAATACTTGCACTACATGCTGTTGATAGATGCGGGAGAACCTGAGTGCTATGATGAAGCTTGTCAGGGAGAAGATGCGAGCAAATAGGAGCCTACAATGAAGGATGAGATGGAGTCGTTGACATCTAACCAAACTTGGGAGTTAGACAAGTTGCCTGAAAGAAATAAAGCCCTAAAGAATAAGTGAGTGTATCGGATCAAGGAGGAACATGACGGGTCCAAGAGATACAAGGCACGGCTTGTAGTCAAAGGTTTCCAACAAATTAAAGGTATCAACTACTCTGAATTTTTTTCTTTTGTTGTTAAACTAACTACGATTCGGTTAGTGTTAAGAATTGTCGCAACAAAAGGGTTATATCCAGAGTAGTTAGATGTGAAGACTATCTTTCTTCACAGGGAATTGGAGGAAGAGATATACATGAAGCAACCAGAGGGGTTTGCGGAAGATGGCAAGGAATAATTGGTATGCAAGTTGACAAAGAGCTTGTATGGTTTAAAATAAACTCCTCGACAGTGGTACAAGAAGTTCGATGGGTTCATGCAAATGAATGGCTATTTAAGATGCAATGCAGACCACTGCTGCTACTTCAAGAAGGTTAAGTCTAGTTTTATAATATTGCTACTTTATGTTGATGACATGTTAGTAGCTGATGCAGATTTAGAAGAGATAAATAATTTGAAGAAGCAACTTTTGAGTGAATTTGAGATGAAGGATTTGGGTCCAGCAAAGCAAATTCTTGGAATGAGGATTAGCAGAGACAAACATAAAGGTACATTAAAGCTTTCACAAGCAGAGTACGTTTGTAAGGTGTTACAGAGATTCAGCATGAGAGATGCTAAACCAGTAAGAACACCTTTGGCTAGTCACTTCAAGTTGTTTAATTATCAGAGTCCGAAGACGGAGAGGAGAAGGATTTCATGGCTAGAGTACGTTACGCTTCAGCCATTGGAAGTCTAATGTATGCCATGACTTTCACAAGAATAGACATTTCCCAAGCAGTGGGAGTTGTGAGCCGATACATGTCCAATTCGGGTAAGCATCACTGGGAGGCTGTGAAACGGATCCTAAGATACCTGCGGGGTATGACGAAAAAATGTCTAACCTTCAGACGAGATGAAATCAAGCTAGAAGGTTATATGGATTTAGATTTTACCGGATAAGTGGATCATAGAAGAAGTACCACCGGATATGTGTTTACAATAGCAAGTACTACAGTTAGTTGGGTGTCCCAGTTATAGAAGATAGTGACAATCTCTACAACAAAAGACTATTTTCTATAACTGAAGCAGAGTATGTGGATGTGACAGAAGCAAGCAAAGAGCTGATATGGTTACAAGGGTTGTTAGCCGAGTTGGGATTCAATCAGGTGATGAATGTGTTACATAGTGATAGTCAAAGTGCAATACACTTGGCCAAGAATTCGGCGTTTCATTCTAGGACCAAACATATAGACCTGCGCTACCACTTCATTCGATCGTTAATCGAAGAAAGAGTGTTGAAGTTAGTAAAGATTACAGGAACTATGAATCTGGCTGACATGTTAACCAAGCCAATCACTACTGAAAAAATGGAGTTGTGCGCAACTTCAGTAGGTCTTCAAGAGTAAAGACATGGGGAATGAGCGTACCGTTATTTATCCACTGAGTCATCAAGGAATGATGGAGAACACCTATTGAGTTTAGTCTTCAAGTGGGAGGTTTTTTGGGTTATGTGAAGCCAGAAATGAACAAGAAAAACGAACTCCAGCAGGTGTCGCGGCGGAGACCGCGGCGGAGGCAAGTGTTTGGACCGCGGCACACACAGCGGAGAAGTCAAGGCGTGACATGTTATACGTACCTCGGCGCAGGCAACATGCACACATCGCGGTTCGTGAAGCGCCATTCCACAGACGAATCATGCGTTGTGGACCACGGCGCAGACATGTACCCACACAGCGGTCCAGATTGCGGTAGAGACGGAATTTATGATAAAAAAGGAATCCTATGCAAACAGGCAATTGGAAAAGGAAATAGCTTCCAATTGGGATTTGGCAAGCCCTAGTATTCCCATATAAATACTACCATTATTTGTATTCCACACAGAGAGAAGAAAAAAGAGAAGAAAAATATTGCGTAGTGTGAGAAAAATTGCTAGAGAGAGAGCAATTGTAGAGAGAGTTGAAAGAGAGTCAGATAGATTGTAATCAACTCTGATAAATAGTGGATTGAGTGCGGTGTGCTCCGTGGACGTAGACAAATTGTTGAACCACTTAAAATCTTTTGTGTCTTCTTTTCTTATTACTTTCTGTTTTGTGTTTGGATTTGTGTGTTTACAATTTCTTCTCGACAACACCATGCTAATAAATAATAATAATATAATAATAATATGATAATAATAATAATAATAATAATAATAATATTTTTAGTATAATTGTGTAAAATCCTAGAATCTTTCTCTATTATAGATGGTAAAAACAAAGAAGAGGCAATAAAAAAAAACCTCATCTAATAATAATTTTATCAGGCTAGAACAATATAAATTTGTGACTTAAAACTTTCATTTCAACATCTTAACCACCCATGTGTTTTTAATCTAAGAGTTCTAAATACATTCAAATCTCAACCCTTGAATTTAGAGCTTATGAGTGGTTGAAATGTTGAAGTCAAAATTTTACGTCACAAACTTAAGTTAATTTAGCTTGATCAATTATGTAAAATAAAATTTGATTGTAAAAGTGGATTCTGGCAAATAAAATTAGATGAAGAGTCAGTGCCTTGGACATCATTTAGTTGCCCTGAATGACATTTTGAATGGTTAGTCATGCCATTTGGTTTAAAGAATGCACCTCGAGTTTTTCAAGTAAGAATGGATAAAATATTTATGCAACTTTACAATTTTTGTATAATATGTTTTGATGATATTCTTGTTCTTAGTAATAATAAATATATACATACAAAACATGTTCATCAAGTATTAGAAGACTTCAAAAAGAACAATATAATAATTTCTAAAACAAAAATAGAATTATTTAAGAATAAAATAGAGTTTCTAGGATTAATTATAGACAAATGAAAAACAGAACTACAACCTCGTATAATAACAAAGATTTTAAGTTTTCCTGATAAAATAGAAGAAACTAAAGAACTACAAAAGTTTTTAGAATTATTAAATTATGGAAGAAAATTCATCCCTAATTTAGGTACATTAGTAAGACCGCTCTACAATAAGATTAGTAAAAATGGTCAAAAATACTTTAATAATGAAGATGTAAAATTAATTCAAAAAATAAAAGAAATAGTAAAAACCTTAAGCCCCATAACACTTCCAATAGATAGTTATTATAAGATAGTACAAACAAATGTTAGTAGTAAAGGATGAGCATAGTAAAGGATGAGCATGAATATTAATTCAAAAAACTACAAAAGGGAGTTTAAAAAATACTACAAAAATAACTGTTTATACTAGTGGAAAGTTTTCAAAAGCTGAAAGTAGAAGATCAATCACTGAATTAGAAATTCTAGACGTCATAAACTCTTTAAATCAATTATATATATGTATATATATATATATATATATATATATATATATTCAAAATAAGACTTTTACTGTTAGAATTGATTGTAATAATGTTGTAGAATTCTATACAAAGTACGGAAGAAAAATTTTGAAAAGAAAAAATTCTTTTATTAGTAAAAGATGGTTAAGTTTTTTTAGAAACATTAACTGGTAGAGGATATAAAGCAGAATTTGAACATATAAGTGGAAAAGATAATACAATAGCAGATATCTTGTCAAGACAAATAGATTGCTAAATTATTTGCAGATATGACAGGAAGCTCAAAAAATATCCAGAAAAACTTTATTTCTTCAGCACAAAGCAATAGTGGTAAAAAGTTTAATATATGATCTTATATTATTAATTATAGCCCCGAAGTTCTTTTTCAATCACTAAATCATTTGAAATTTTTTTTTTTTTAATCTCAACAAGCTTTACTTAATAACATTTGGTTTTATAGAAATAATAACAAAGGTTTTCTAAATTCACTAAATATTTTAAGCCAGTACTTTTCAGAAAATAATAAGTTTTCTTATTATGTAGTTTATAAGGGAAGAAAAGTTGAAATCTATTCAACTTGGCTGGAAACTGCTAGCAATGTTGAAGACTTTCCTAATCCCCTTTTTAGAGGATTTTTCTCTTTAGATGAAGCTCATAAATCATTAAACCTGTTTTCGCAAAATCAAGATGGTTTTGAACCAATTTTAGATTTTAATGGAATTACTTACGATCGAAACCAAGTAAAAAGTTTTATGAATCATTTCAAAATTGTTAATAAAGCAAAAAATAAAATTTCTGAAGAATTAGAGAGCTGAAAAAAAGCAATGAGTGAGCTCTCAGACAAAATGCAAGCTGAAAACACAGTTCTAAAGCAAAAGCTATAAATGGATGAACAACTAACTGATCAGCTTCAGAAAATAGATGAAAAGCAAAAAAGTATTCAAAAGCCAGAAAATCAAAAGAATAAAGAAAAAGAAATAATTGATAAAGAGCCATTTTTGGAAATATTTTCGGATATGCCCATTGATCTTATTAATATTACCCTAACGAGGGATCAAGCGAAAAATATAAATAAAGCGGTAGAAAAACTACCTAATGATATAAAGCAGAGCATTTTTGGCTATGCCAGAGATGATAATTTGAAACGTTTTATAAAAATTCAAAATTTTCATTTTTCTGGTATAGGATTACCTACTCGTATGACTACTTTTTTCTGTAAAAGAAATATAAATCAAAGAATTTTATATAAGTTTATCACAGTCCAAATAAATCTGGATGTTTTCCCGATGGATTTCGACATTCTAGATTTTGGGCAAGTTGGTATTGAAGAACTTTTCAGTTATGGGATCATCGACGGCATTTGTGCAACTAATTTCTTAAAGATCTCATTTCTCCCTGAAAAACTCCAGCAATCAACTCGAATGTTTGGAGGAAGGATAAATTTTTTTCTAGACATCGACTCTATATCATGTGAAAGAATTATAAATCAACCCTGCAAGATGACAAATTATCTCTCTGCTTATCACTATATAGTGATAGTCCCTCATGAAACTCCTGTACAGGCTCTGCATGAAGAAAGTCCTCCTATAGATTATCAATACTTATGTCCTGAATATCTACAAAGGTATAGAGCACAAAAATACTTTCTTTACCTAAACGTTAGCAGGCCTAAGCTGATTGGGTAAACTCCTCACATCTCAATTTTAATCAGAACTCAAGATGTATGGTCTAAATATCATATTCTATGGATTTTTCTCAGTCTAGAGAAATATGATTTTCTTAGAGAAATCCAAGAGGAAGAAGAAATCAGACTAGGAGATCCTTTTCTAGAAAAGTAAGAAGAATTTGATGATTTTGATGAAAAAGCTTATCATAATCTAGACACATAAGCTCTTATCACGAACAGTATAAAGCAGCAACGTCGGTAGAAAAGAACAAAAGTGTCAGCAACAATCACTATTTCCTTTTTTATTTTGTAAGAATTGTAATGTACAGTTGTAGTGTCGGTAGAAAAAGACAATGTAGACAAACACTACTATTTCTCTTTTTGGCTTTGTAAAAGTTTTGGTCGACCGTTGTTTTACGCCTTGTTTTTTTTTCTATAAATAGAGTCTTACCTCTCATATGCAATACACACCACGCACAGAATCCTACAACTATCATTCACCATACACTCCTTTGGAATACAACTCTCTTTTCATGTACTACTTTAGCAATCAATAAAAAATTGTGTATATTTCCAGAATTTGGTAAGCTTATTTGCATTTCATATTTAATCTCTCTTTTATTTGTTACTCACTAAAGAGTCTTGCCAGGTTAATGAAAATATGAGAAAATTATTAAATTTCTAGAGTAACGAGGTCCTGGTAGTTTTTACAAGATCTTTTATGCAATATATTCTGTAAAAGTGTTTAGTAGAGTCCTGTTTTTATTTGAAATAAGATTTTATAAGTTTTTTGGATAAAACTCTTTGGTTAGGTAAGTCTTGTTGATAGGCAGCTATGGACTTAAAGAGAATTTGAAAACTCATTTTGAATCAATAAAAACCATGGGATCTTGAAAGACCCGTTTATTTTGCATAACCCTCTTGGAAGCGGGGTTTCTCACTTTCACTCTCTGGCATCACATCAAGCATAGGAACAAATGATTCGTGCTCAACTTTTTAAGTAAATACAAATGAATGAAAAAGGTGAAAAACTGAAAAGAAATTAGATTACCCCTTCTAGCAGCTATCATAAGAAGCTTTGCAATGAAAGAAGTTATGTTGTGATTTTAATTATATATATATTTATTGATTTAAAATATTTTATAATGTATTTATTTATAATATTTTTAAAATTAAAAGAAATGGCATATTTGGTAATATGTGAGGTGTGATTTATTAGCAACAAGTATTCGATCTTCGTTACTACACAGGCGGAAGCGTTGTTGGATAACACAAACAAACGATAATATCAATGAAGAAAGAAATAAAATAAGATGAAAGAAAAAATTAAGCACGAATCCAGGCACACACAAACGTAAGATTTTACGTGGAAACCCAATTAGGGAAAAAACTACGGCCGTTAAGACAATAAGAGAAGTTCAACTATGTAGCAAATTGTTACAGCCACACACTCATAATTCTCTCTCTAAAATACCGCAAACCCAATTACACCAAATGTTGCCTTGAGATCTCCCTATTATTTACTATATTTGCTCCACATTCAATAGCCTAGCTATTATGGTCTATTTATATGAATTACAGGGAGTTTAAGATAAAAGGAAATCTTATTCATATACATACAAAAATTATTTGTTCCATATAAATACTATTTTCTACTTATGAAAAGTCTTCTTGTTAAGAAGCAACCTTTTTCCTTCAAGCACAAGACTTTCTTGGTTCGCATGAAGACAAACACTTTTTTCTTTTTCTACGAGCACAAGAACTTCCAGAAGAAAACCTTTCCTATTTCGCACAACATCCTAATCTGGGTAAAATTCACCGTTACCACAGTCTGGGTCATGGTTTGTAACCCGCACCCTAAACCGTGGAAAAACCATTGAAGTCCACCGCTCAGAATACCGCGGTTGGTGCCTTTTACCTCCGTCGCGGTCTACACCTCGTGATACTCACTAAAACTGACCGCTCCTTATGTCGCGGTATATGCGCCTTATCTGCACCACAGTCCATGTTGCGGTTCCTTTCGAATTTGTTTCTTCAATTCTTCTTGGTCTTCAAGCTTCCCTTTAACAAGATCCCTTACTTCCAAACATTTTCCATGTCTATAGGAAGTCTCCGCATTGGTTGAATCCCATTTTGAGAATACGAGCCATACCCATCATGAGTACTAATATTTAAAAAGATTTAATGGTGTGTTCATTAAAAAAAGGATGCGCATATAGTTTTCCATAGATGTAAATATCGTCACTCTTTACTATAAAGAAAGCATAGAATCTTCTAGATGAAATCAGAAACTTCAAAAAAAACCTAAACGATTAGGCGCGAAAAAACCTTTTACTTGCTGGTGTAAGAGCATATCCCACCATACTCTAAGATATAGTATGAACTCTAAAATATGGTATGGGTTTCTCCCGCCGTAATTCGAATTTTTGTTTCCATTTTATTTTTTTAGAATTTCCATGATTGCCACTATAAATTTAGAGTACCAAATCTCACGCTCTAAACTTACTTTTCAATATTTTATATTCAATTTATATTCTTTTACCTTTTTCATTAAATTCAATTCACGTATAATAAATTTTATTAACATAAAAATTATACCATTAGAGATGTCTCAGCTAGATCCTTAAAATGAGTCCAATATCGAATATTAATTAATAATTTTTTATTTACTCATTCTTATCATACTTTATCATGTTCTGGTTTCTTTCTCATGTTTAATAGTTCAAGTCTTTTACTGTTTTATGCTTTCCTCATTTTCATTTTTTTAAGATTTTGTATAAATAATCCGATTTTTATCCTCGACTAGATTATGATTATCTTTGTAAATTAGTAGTTGCAATTTTAAAAAAAATGTTGCTCATTGACCAACCAAACCCTGTAAAAAAACCTTTTTTTATTGCTATTCATTTTATTATCATGTAATGATTTTCTCTAAAAAAAAATTATTATGTTATAAAAAAAATCTCTTATTACATATTAATAATTATAAGTTAGTAAGAGCATCTCTAATGGTATAAGAAAAATTGGATCGGGAAAGTATCGTTCCCCCCACACCCCCGATGTTTGCTCGTTGTTAAGATGAGGACAAAGTTTGACCATATTGACCGTTTTCCCTCTTTAATCTAAGAACCGTTAAAAACGCCTACTCTGCTACCTTTTTCATCCAAAATCACGTTGACCATTAAAATCAAAGGGCTGGTATTATAACGCAAACAATTAAATAAATAAATAAATTGACAACAAAACAAATAATTAAACAAATAAAACCCAACCATCATCATATAAACTAAACCCAAATTAAACCCATATCATCATCGATCCATCTCATCATCTCATTGTGATCATCGTCTTCTCAATCATCATCAAAGAAATTAAACTCAGACCATCATTCACCAAGCACATCGATTCACAACACGTACACAACATATCAATGAACCTAACCTAGAAAACCCAACCACCACCACCTTCGTTCCATCTCATCCTCTAACCACCACCATCACCGACCAATTTTTTCTTCTTTTTAAACTTCTATTTCTTGTCACCACCACCAAAACAACCAATGCTACCGCTCTCGATTTTAGGGTTTCTTCCATCTCTTCATTTTTGCCAAAACAAAATTCTTCTTCTCTTTCTCTCTCTTCCTTTTCTTCTTTTTTTTCGTCGTCGATTGGGTTTGGGTGTTGGTGTTTTCTAGGTACGATTAGAAGGGGTGGATTGATTAGTGGTCATTTGGGTGTGGGATTGGGTTGGTGTGTTGGTTCGAACCTAGAACTGGGATTCCAGATCTGGTGGCTGAGAATAGATTGTTGTGTTTTTGGCTCATCAAAATCCAAGTCAATGCTTAAGATAGAATCCTATTTGGATAAGGAGAAAATAAAGTATGCATATAATTTCCTATAAGGATTAGGAAATTATATTTTCTCAAGAATCCCAAATCAACTAGGTTAAGGAAATAAGTTAATTTTCTTATTCTATGAGGATTTAGGAGGCCTATCTAAACTTATATATAGGGCTGCTGGGAGCTTATTTTTAAGATAGAAAAAATAGAAAGCATAAAGGGGTAGAGATCAGGAGTGGTATAGAGGTTCTAACAAGGTTTTGAGGAATTAGCTAAAAGGGTTTCAATAATTTTCTTGTAACCAAGCCCATCATAATCAAAAAGTTTGATAGGAAGGGTAAATTCACGTTATGACAAAAGAAGATGAAGAACATTCTGATTCAGCAAGATCTGCAGGATGCTATTCTCGGAGTGGAGAAGAAACCCATGGGGACTACATATTTTCAGTGGAAGTAGATGGACGTGAAGATGAAGAGCTCTATTGAACTATATCTTATAACCAATGTGATGCTTAATGTCGACGAGGATATGAATGCTAAAGAGACATGGGATAAGCTCGAGAAAGTTTACAAGGGTAAATATTTATTCAACAAACTTTTCTTGAAAGATGAACTTCTTAATCTTCGGATGGAAGAAGGTGGAAATTTGCAAGACCATTTGAGTAGATTTCAGAATTGTGTTGCCAATTTATTAAAGGTGGATGTGAAGTATGAAGATGACGAAAAGACGCTTTTACCATTGAGATCTCTACCGCATTTGTTCAAGCACTTCAGGACCACAATCATGTTTGGTAATGAAAGTTCCCTAAAGAGTGTGTGTCTATAAACCTAGATGGGTGAATAGGTTTTAATCGTATCAATTACCGATTTTTCGATTAATCAATATTAACATAAATTACCCCGAATAAACAAGCATTCAATAAAATCAATTATGCTTAAAACAATAACAACACACAGTATTTATGTGGAAACCCTCCAAATGGAAAAAACCACAGGCTGATATGTGCGCCACACTCGATCCTCAAATCTATTATTGAAAGAAAGTTTACAACCTAGGTTGACCTCCTGTCACACCCTCCAGATACTAACCCTTTCACTCTACCCAACGGGCGTTAATAGTGATTCTTGATCTATTAGCTTGTGAACTAACCACTTAGTCACAAGACTTAACCTCAATGAAGAGTCAAACACAACCTGTGTGAATATGATAAAATATTCAAACATGCAAGTAATGCTAGGCAACACTAAATGCTTATCTATGAATTTAAGAATGTCACTAAGTACAATTCCTAGATATCAATGTCTAAATGAATGTTCATAAAGACTTAACTAGATATAGTAATGCAACATTATATCCCAGTTATCAAACAAAGGGCCAATCAACATAAGTTTTCATTAAGCATGGCAATGACTATAATGCAATCATAAAATGCAATCAATGAGTCTTAACAATATCTAAATGCAAAGCATAAAGATTTAGCTAGAAGGGCAAAATGGTCACAAATTCTAGCTATCACAAAATATAAATCTCAACCAACAATCAACAACCCAAGCATGTTATAAATGTAATTAACCTCAATGACATATACTTAATCAACACTAATTGCTAAACCTAGGCATACATGTCATAAGAATGGAACAAGAGATTCTAGGGCATGTAGAGATTACATAGTCAAAGACAAACAAGAAAATCCATGCTTGGAAGATGCAAGAAAATGCTAGATGCTCATGGATTGGAGTTTGGTTGAGTCAAAATGAGTTCTTGGGAGCTCTCTCTCTCTTGCAGTCAATTTCTCTCTCAAGGAAAACTTGGTCACTCAAAAGTGGTTTCTTAGACTTCCCAAAACCAAAGAGAAGAGAAGAGAACATATATATTTGTACCTTACACAAAACTGTATCGTTTTGGACGAAGGGCAACTAATTCCCGTCATGACCGCTGTGCGTGCCGCAGTCTAGACGAGTGTTCAGACCGCGGAAGAGCTAGCGGTGCATTGCCTGGGAATCTCCGCTGTCTGGACCGCGGTACAGGCAGTGTCCAGACCGTGGTAGAGCAAGTGGTGCATCGACTGGGAACCTTCGCTTGAGAGATCGATGTGCATGCAACAAGCACATGCCGCGGTAGAAACAACATTCAACGCCTGGAGAACACCGTTGTGCATACCGCGGCAGAGGTAATACACAAGGAGCGGTCCCAACCGCGGTCAAGAGGAAAATTCTTTTCTAAGGGCAAACTTAACGCATTAAACAACCAAGCAAGAGTTATGGCAAAATGACACACAAATTGACATATAAGCAAGCATGCAAGATGATCAAAACATGCATGAGAGTGTGTGTGCACTAAAAACTCTTCAAACAAGGTTAAGAAAGTGATTTACCTTTTGAAGCTTGAGCTGGGTCTTGAGCAATGATGACCTAAATTATCCTTACACATTAATCCCCAAATGTCGTTGTCAACGAAATGAGCCAATCAAAAACTGAAGAACTTACAGGTAAGGAAAGTCTAAAGCTAGATGATGTTATGAAAGCTATTCAATCTTATGTCAAGATAGATGAATATACCGAAGTCTCTCAATCACATAGTCTATATGACGAAGGCAAAGAGAGGGGTCAGTTGAATAACAAGCATGATAAATCTGGCAACATGGGCAGATCAAAATCAAAGGGAAAAGTAAAAAAGAATAAGGGTTGCTTTACTTGTGGGTCTACTGACCACTGGAAAAGGAATTGGAAGATATGGCAAGAAAGGAAAGCAAAGGAAATGGCAAGGAATTCAAGTACGGCCAATGTGGTTACTTCGGATAAGTGATGTAGAACTCCTTATGGTAACATCAAGCTCTAATGCTATATAACATTGGATGTTGGATACCAGTTGCTCGTTCCATATATGGGCTAACAAAAAATGGTTCGACACATATGAGGACAGAAGCTGCGGAGAAGTTTTGATGGGAGATGATTCACCGTGCAAGATCCAAGGTATTGGATCAGTGAAAATTAGAATGCATGACAAAATTGTTAGGGTATTGGATAAAGCCAGACATGTTCATAAGCTAAAGACGAATTTAATATCTTTGAGTACTTTAGACAAAGCTGGTTACAAGTTTGTTCTAAAGGAGGGATACTCAAGGTTATTAAAGGATTACTGATCATGATGAAAGGTGATATTCAACCTAACATTTTATACAAGCTTTGGGGGACTATAATAGTAGGTGGAACAACAATATCTGTAGAGAATGACGAGACTAACCTTTGGCATTGTAGACTAGGGCATATGAGTTAAAGAGGGATGCAAGAACTACACAAGCAAAATCAGCTGAAAGTTGTTAGTTTCTACGAACTGAAATTCTGCAAGTATTGTACTCTCGGGAAGTAAACAAAGACGTCATTCAAGATTGTAGACAGTGAGAAAAGAAGCAAAGTGTCATTGTACTATAGTCATACAGATGTATGAGGTTCTGCACCAACTAAGTCAAATGGAGGATTTTGTTACTTTTTTAGATGATTTTTTGAGAAAAGTATGGGTTTACTTCAAGTGGGAGGAATCCAAAGTTTTCACAAAGTTTAAAGAGTGGAAAGTTGAAGTAGAAAACCAAACGGGTAAAAAAATTAGATATCTGAGAAGCGACAATAGAGGTGAATATAGAGATAACAAGTTCTTACAGTTTTTCAAGGAAGAAGGTATCACAAGGCATTTTACAGTGAATAAAACTTGTCAACAAAATGGGGTAGCAGTGATGATGAATATAACTCTCATGGAAAGAGAGAAGCATGCGGTTTCTTATAGGATTGCCCGACATATTTTAGGCAGAAGCGGTTAATCATGCCTGCTACTTGGTTAATCGATCGCCCTCAAAGGTTCCTGATTATAAGTGTGGATAAGAGTTATGGTCTGGAAAACTAGTTGATTATTCAAAATTAAGAGTTTTTGGTTGCAGTGTATATGCTCATATTCCGAGTGATGAAAGATCCAAACTCAAGCCAAAGTCACTCGAGTGCATTTTCATTGGTTTTCTAAAAAGGAGTGAAGGGCTACAAGTTATGAGATTTTGTCAACATGAAGAAGATTTTAAATAGAGATTTCTTAATTTGATGAAATGAATATACCCATAAATAAAATCAAGACAAATGAGGAGAAGAAAGCTGATGTTGTAGAAGAAGCAACTGAATTTCCTCTAAGCAAATAGGTCATGGAAGAAGATCCAGCTAAGGTGGAGCACGAGCAAGTGGATCATGATGAAGGGATTAATGAGGAAATAGTAGAGCAACAACAACAGTCACAAATACAGTCTCAGGTGGAGCTATGACCGTTGTAGGAATAAGACTTCCCAGTTCCTCAACAATTTGAGCAATAGTTTCAGAGAAGCATAACACTGGATAAACCCAAGTGAGATCGCAAGAAATCAAAAATGTATGGGTTTGATCAAAACGAAATTAATTATGCTCTAAATGTCAATCAAGGAGATCCAACCACGTATCAAGAAGCTATAACAAGTGATGATCAGGAAAGTCGGATGGTTGCTATGTCAGAAGAGATGTAATCTCTTATTAAGAACTCTGTTTGGGAGCTGGTTTCTAAACCGAAAGATTGAAAGATAGTTGGATGTATATGGATTTTTGGAAAGAATATAGGGACATATTAAGGAGATGCCGTGAGATACAAGGCTCAGTTAGTGGCAAAAGTATTCACAAAAGGAAGGAGTTAATTATGACGAGATATTCTCTCAAGTGGTTAAGTATACTTCAATCAGATTGCTATTATCAATAGTAGCTCAACATGATATGGAGATAGAACAGATGGACATTAAAAATGTATTTTTCCATGGTGATCTGGAAGAAGTCATATACATGGCTCAACCGGAAGGATTTGTCGAAACTGTTAAGGAAAATCTAGTTTGAAGGTTAAAGAAGTCTCTTTATGGCTAAAGTAATCTCCAAGGCAGTGGTACAAGCGTTTCGATTCATACATGTTGAAAATCAATTTTAGAAGATGCTTAAAGGATTGTTGTGTTTCTTATCGTGTATTCGAAGTTGGTATGATTATACTATTACTAAATTTCATAGACGACATGTTGATTGCATGCCAAGATATGTCTAGAATTCAGAAATTCAAGATGCAACTGAGTAAGGAATTCGACATGAAGGATTTAGGGGCTGCACAAAAGATCCTTGAAATACAAATTAAGAGGGACTAAGTTACGGGAAAAATATGGTTATCGTATGCAAAACCCTTGACTACTTCGTTGGCAGCTCACTATCGGTTGAGTGAGCTGCAATGTCCAATTATAGAAAAAGAGTTGGAAGAGATGAGCAAAGTGCCGCATCCAAGCGTAATAGGATGTCTAATGTAAGCGATGGTTTGCACAAGACCTAACCTAGCACAAGCATTAAGTGTTGTTTTGAGGTATATGGCAAATCCAGGAAAGGAGCATTGGTTTGCAGTTAAATGGATTATGCGTTACTTGAAAGGTACAAAGAGTTTAGGAATCTTGATTGAAAAACAAGGGAAAGAAGCATGTGTGTTATGTAGATGCTAACTATGTAGCGGACTTGAAAAAAAAGATCTACCACAAGTTATGTTTTCACTAGTGGTCGTAGACCGATTAGTTAGAAGGCTACTCTACAATCAATTATAGCATTATCCAGTATTGAAGCGGAGTATATTGCACTTGCAGAAGCTGGAAAGGAAGCAATATGGCTTAATGGTTTAGCAAGAGAGTTCGAAATTACTTAGGATTCCATGGTGATTAGATGTGACAGTCAAAATGCTATTTACTTAGCAAAGAATCAAGTGTCTCATGGAAGATCAAAGCATATTGAGGCTTGTTATCATAGAATTAGGGGCTAGGAAGAATTGAAGGAAGATACACTAGAGAAGGTTTATACCTAGGATATCGCATCAGATTACTTGACTAAACTGGTAACAGCTGAGAAGTTCAAGTTTTGCTTGAACTCACTCAATCTTATTATATGTTGAGGTTTGGGTGAAACACCTCCTCAATTGAGGTGCATTAAGGCAAGAAGAATTTTTCCAAGGTGAAGGTTCTTGAATCTTTCTAAAGTTGTTTCAAAAAGGTTAGAAGACATTCTGGAGTACAACAGTCATTTCTTTGTTTTGACTCACCAAGGCGGAGATTGTTGTGTTTTTTGCTCATCAAAATCCAAGTCAATGCTTAAGAAGGAATCCTATTTGGATATGGAGAAAATAAAGTGTGCACATAGTTTTCTATAAGGATTAGGAAATAAAATTTTCTCAAGAATTCCAAATCAACTAGGATAAGGAAATAAGTTAGCTTTTCTTAATCTATAAGGATTTAGGAGTCCTATTTTAGCAAGGAATGCAACCCAAGTTATATACATATAAATAGGGCTGCTGAGAGCTTATTTTTAACATAGAAAAATAAGCAAGCATAGAGGGGTACAAAGCAAGAGTGATAATGAGGTTTTAGCAATGTTTTGGGGAATTAGCTAAAGGGGTATTTCAATAAGTTTCTTAGTTTCTTATAACCAAGCGTTTAATTTTCTCCATAGTATTAGTGATTTCTCAAGAGAGATCACACGAGGACATATGCAAAGTTAGCTGAACCTCGGTAAAGTCTTTGTGTATGTTTGTGGTGTGTTTTCTTTATTGTTCATATTTTATTCTGCATATTCGCATATCATTATCCTATAATTTTTTCATCGTAGTCTATCTAGAAAACACGATCAATTAGGGAATTTAAAATCAACACAGATTTGGTTCGATTTGTTGTTAGGGTTAGTTTCTTGGGTTTTATGAATCGAATCTGAGTTTGGTGGTGGTCCAAACATGTTCTTGCACAAACTTGTTTAAATATGGGTCTGGGGTTTCTAAGACAAACTTGTTCCTGATCAGTGGCATTAAAATTGGGCAGCTGTAACGAAATTGATGTTGATTTTTAGTTGTTTTTTTTTACTATAGAGATCTAGTGATTATGAAAAGAAAATTCATAACATCATCTTTGATGGTCTGGATATGTTTGAATTTGTTTTTTAGGTGATGGCGATTCGGGCGATTTACCGGGTTCTGGGTTTGGTGGTTAGGTGATGAGCGGTTGATTGGGTTGTGGTCTGGTGGTTGGGTGACGGCTGATTGATTGGGTTGTGGTGGTTGGGGTGATGGCGATTCACTGTGTTCTGGTGGTAACAATGATGGTTTCAGTTGATGATGGTGGTTTCGATCTGGGCGGTAGGTTTCGATCTGATGGTGGTGGTAGTTTTGATGATGATGATGGGTTTGACTGAATGGTGGTGGAGAAAAAAAGTGTATCTGGTATTCTGATGGACAAATCTTTTTTGTTTTAGTTTTTTAATCTTTTAATTCTTAATTTTTAAATTTCAATAAAAAAATAAATAAAAAAGATATCTCCACCATGGTGGAGATACATTTTTTTATTGTGTCTTTTAAATTGTTTTTAAATTTATTTTTATTTTTAATTTGTTTTTTAAATTTAAATAAAAAATAAAAAGAGATATCTCTACCATCCATCTCAAAGATGGACGGTGGAGATCATTTTTTTAATTATGTTTAATTATTTATTTATCTATTTTTCTATTATTTATTTATTTATTTTTTTAATAAATATTTTAAGGGTAAAATGGTAATTATATAGAGCAAATGTAACAAAAGGGACATATAATTTAATAGATGGAAAAGGTAATATAAGGGGCATATAATACTTTTTTTTTCCATTTGAGGAGGGAGACCAACCAATATGGCCAAACTCTATCCTCGTCTTAACAATATGACAAATGTCAGGAGGGAAAATTATACTTTCCCAATTTGGATCATCAAAAGTTGTCACCTCAACATTTGAGGATTGTTTTCAGGGGTCGCTAAATTTGATAATTATGTAGTCTTCAATGATACATTTTATCTAAATAAAAAAACTATTTTACCTAAATCAAAAATCTAATCTTGCCTTATTTTTCACGGTTCCCACTCATTTTTATTTCAAGGGTAAAAAAAACAAAAAAAAAATTATAAAAGACAAGAGAATGTATATGATATATGTATTGATCTATTCGTAATGAATAAATGAATTTTACATGATTGGAATTTTTAGGGTCGAAACAATGATGAGATACATAGGTGATAAAAAAAAGTAAAGAAAAAAAGCCACATATGAGAGAGAAATGATAAAATTACAACAACATTTATTTTGGGTTAAGTTTGTATTTGATGATTGAAAGTCAATCTTCAAATTTGATGATTGAAAGTCAATCTTCAAATTTGATGATTGAAAGTCAATCTTCAAATTTGATTATTTGAGAGACGATTTGATTATTGATAACTGCTATCGCTAAATTTTAGTGATTCTGTTGGACAATGTTTTTTTAGATAAATAATCAAATTTTGATTACTCTATTATTTTTTAGAATACCATTGGAGATGCTCTAATAAAATAAAAACCGAAACATAATATAAAATAAAATATATTATTATTAAAATTACAATAAAATAAAAATATTAAAATAAGGATAGGAAATAAAAAAACCTTAAATAATAACAACATAACATATGATAATATCCACATACATTAATATTTTGGAATGCCATCCAAATGATTTCGATATCCACCTAAAATTGATCCACATTATATTTATGAATTGTGAGTGTTTTTTATCTTTTAAAATTTCCATCTTTTTCATAAGAAATAATTCACGTTCGTTGAGGTTTAATGGAATTCAAATCTATCAGAATAATTTTATTTTTTTCATGTTCAAGTCAAATCGCTTTATATTCACATAAAATCTCTAATTTTGTTGTCTCATTTTGAGCTTGTAACATTTGGAGTTTACATTACTTTTCCGACTCTTTTTTCGTTTCTCTTTTATGATTTTTCAAACACTCTTTTAGTTGTTTGCTATCTTTAACGAAAGACAAATTCGTTGAAAAATATTAAAACCTAAAAATTAATTATTATAAATCCATGTACTAATACAAATTCATTTTTTACAAAAAGTAAAAAGAAATTTGAAAATGTTATTATAAATAATATTTGTTAAAATTTAGTTGAAAAATAATTTATTAAAGAAAGTAAAAAATAATAATGAAACTATAAGTTATTTAAAAATATAAATAGAAATAAAGATAGAGATAGAGATGGTAACTGAAAAATATGTAGAGATGGAATCCGAAAGAAATATGCTCTCAAAAACTCTATTTTAAAGATAGAAATATGGAATTTGGGTGGGACTGTGGGAGATGCTCTGAGTGTTCTGGGTGTATTTATATTATGTTGTGGGTGCTTCAGACAAGAATGTTCTCAAGAGAGTGATGGAACATTTGGGCAGTTTCCAGGAGGTTACATATTGATGGTTACTAAATCTAAGTAGGACATATTTGTTTAACCTAATCCATTTTCTATTACAAAACTACAAAAGCATAGAACCTTCTGGACGAAACTAGAAACTTCGCGAATGTACTATAGAGACTCACAAGTCACGATATCAAGTAACGTCCAAACCAAAACAGTACGAAAATACCGGAAACTTTGAATGCTCCTTATAAATAACCAACTACTTTCTTTTTCTCATTAAAAACCACTCAGTGAAAATCAAAGCATTAAACTTTTATCCACCAAATTCAAGTTCCTTTGAAGCTCAACTCTCGTTCTCTGAGAATTTTTAACAATGGCGATGATTCTAACCTTTTTCAGAAATCAACGTAACAACAGCCTCTTCGATCCCTTCTCTTTCGACGTTTGGGACCCTTTATATGACTTTCGTTTCCCTTTCATTTCCCCTCATTAGTTTCCTCATAAAACCTCTGGTTTTGTCAACACCCGCGTGGACTGGAAGGAGACCTTAGAATCCCACGTGTTCAAGGCAGATCTTTCGGGGATGAGGAAGGAGGAAGTCAAGGTGGAGGTCGAAGATGACAAAGTGCTTCTGATTAGTAGAGAGAGGAATGTAAACAAGGAAGTCAAGAGCGACACTTGGCATCACGTGGAGCGTAGCAGCGACAAGTTTTCGAGGAGATTTAGGCTTTCGGAGAATGTGAAGATGAATCAAATTAAAGCTTTATAGAGAATGGTGTTCTCACTATCACGTCAGATTAACTTTCCTGACATGACTTCCATGTCAACACATTTGGAAGACATGGCTAGACACGTTGGAACACAAGTCATAGTGTGGAGTGATCCCTCATGTCAACACTCAGAAGATATCATTGGCGTGCCTGGCACGTCAACAGAATTTTAAAAAACATAGGCTAATTGGGTCATGTTGCCCTTGAACCCAATAAGTCTTCTTAAAATAACCTCCATAAAAACGCCTCTGGTTTTATGTCAAATTTAAATTAAAAAAAATGAGGAAATTGTTATGAAATAGTTGGCTTTCACCACCTAGAAAATAATTTGTAATTAATTCTCTTGATCTCATTTCCTATTTTAATATAGGGCAATTACCTCTCTTGATCTTATTTTCTATCTCATTGAAGATTCAATTCTCCATATGTTTATATATAGGTTTATTGTGTAAGCATTCAATATATACAAATAAATATATTCATAGAATTGATTTCTTCTCATTCTCCTCTCCTGGTTAGTATTATTACTTTCTATATTTTTTACTTTGATTTATAACATGTTATCAGCACAAATGATTTTCTTTTATTATTTGATCTCTTCTTCTTCATTTCTTATTATTAATAATAAAGGTTTGCAACAAGAAGATTGTATCCAAAATCAGAACCATAAGTGTTTGATTCGAAAATAATAACCAGAAGTTTTTGATTCGAAAAATAAGAACCGGAAGTTCTTGATTCAAAAAAAAGAACCGGAAGTTCTTGATTCAAAAATAAGAACTAGAAGTTCTTGATTCGAAAATAAAAACCAGAAGTTCTTGCTTCAGTCAAAAAAGAATCAGAAGTTATTGATTGGGAAAATTAGAACCATGAGTTCTTGATTAAAAAAAATCAGAACCAGAAGTTCTTTATTAAAAAAAAAAATCAGAACCTGAAGTTCTGGATTCTAATATAATTAATCAGAACTTCATAACTTCATGTTCTGAATTCCACTTCCATCTAAACCCGAAGTTCTGTATTCCAATTCAATCAAAATGTAAAGTTCTAGATTCATATGGATCCCAATTTTAATCATAATTCAAAGTTCTGCAAGCATAGTTATTGATCTAATGTTTTGAAAATTAATTGAATCAGAACTTGAAGTTTTGTATTTCAATTTACTCAATCAAAACTTGAAGTTTTAGATCCTAAGTTAATCAAGCAGAACCCGAAGTTCTGTATTCCAATTTAATTAATTAGAACCTGAAGTTTTGGATTTCAATTTAAATCTTAAAGCTGAAGTTCTAAATTTCAAAAATGATTTAGAACCTGAAATTCTAAAATTTGAAAATTATTTAGTGTTGGGGTTTTTACCTTAAAGCTTGTAATTTGTAAATGTGATTTGAACATAAATAAAAGAAGTAGTATATTCATTCATTTTGTGTCATACTTTATATATATATATATATAACATGTGCACTTAACATCCAAGACTTTCAGATGTAATTTCGAACTGAGTATATGAGTGTCATATACAGATGGATTCAGTTTGAAACGAGCAATCTAAAGAGTCCGTAGATAGCAAATAAAGTTGGGTACTTTATTTATGATTAATCTATTATTGCGGTCCATTCCGTTATGTACGGTGATCTTATTCTGGATCATTCATATGGTGATATGAGAATGGAGGCACCTTGTATGATGTGATCATGTAGGACTGGACCACGATTTATATGAATCTCTCACTAAGATCTGTTTACGCTGAGATTTATATATATCGACAAATGCTATATGTGGGTGATTTTAATCCTGAGTGTCTTATCGACTCCTTCAAATTAAATTGTGTTCTTTGATATACCATGGGTGAGGTCAGAGTTGTATTCCCAGATCAATATGCTCTGTATGTTGGGATTGCAGTTTGACTTGTGGCTGGAAAGGTTTGTACACAATAGTGGAATCCACATCTTCTTGTGAGAAGTAGATGGTAGTTTCCTGAAGGGTTGATTCAGGGCTTGAACAATATGAGCGCTCTCCTAATTTCGTAAGGAATGTAGAATGTATTGTTCATTAAATAATCAATAGTACTTAATTGAAAGATATAATTAGAGAGTATAACAGACATTATGACCCAACTCTAATTACAAACTACTTATGGATGATTATACCATATGTAATAGTTATATCGATGGACATTGAAAGTTATTGGTTTGTGTAAAAACATCTACAGTTGAGAGAGTGCATCTTCAGGTTTTTAGTGGAATAACACCGGAGTTAATAATCCTGAAATACTAATTGAAGAGTTTAATTAATTATTTCTAAGGATTATTGGAGCACAAAATATTATGGGTCCATTAGGTCCCCTTGCTAGGTAACAAGAGTCACGATTAATTAATTGGATTGTCCAATTAATTGTGTTACGAAAGTAACACGTATCTATTAAAATTGAATAATGAGATAATTTAATTAGTGAATTTAACAATTATGATAATTTAATAATGAGATTATTTAATTACGTAACTAATTATTGATGGATGGGGTTAGTTTAGTTGATATTTATATTTGAAAGATAGGATAATATTATCTTATTTTTTAATTAATTAAATACTAATTTTGAATTTAAATAGTTTAAATTCAAATTAGATGACATATGTTAATAAAATAAAATAAAGATTTTTTTAATTGAAAAGATATCATCAGTTGTTTTAAATATATATATATATATATATATATATATATAATTGGGAAACAAAATTAATTAACACAGACAACTTAAAAGAGAGAGAGCGATTAAACGTTAACGTAAAACCAAAAGGAAAAAAAAAGAAACCTAGAAGTCTTCATCCTTCTATTGTTCCTGAGTACCGTGACGTGCCCATACGCAGTTACCAGTCCCATGAGACTGCAAGGAAGATCGAGTGGTTTGGACAAGGAGCAGAACGTATAAAGCAGAAAGAGCCTCCAAAATTTTTTAAAAAAGTTCTTCCGTTGCATGATCGGTAAACCGGGCTCCAAAATTTAGAACCTGAAGTTCTAAATCCTTGAAATTATTTAGAACCTAAAGTTATAAACCTTGAAAATTATTTAGAACCTGAAGTTTTAAACCCTTGAAATTATTTAGAACCTAAAGTTCTAAATTAAATCTTTCTTTCTTTAGGAATATGGATGATCAATCTAGTTTCAAAAGGGAAATTAAGAATAATATGTTTGGTCGACAGTGGAACAACGCATACTATTTTTCGAGATTGAAAATACTTCTCGAATTTAACCTTGATCAAAGCCAAGGTAAACACTATATCTGGTCCTGCAGACCTAATAGAAGTCTCTGGAAGAGCCATAATTATATTAACAAATGGTACAAAAATAAGCATTAATGTTCCTTTATATTTTAGCAGATCCATAAGAAATCTGCTTAGTTTCAAATATATCCGTAATAATGGATATCATATTGAGACTATAAGTGAGGATAAAAGAGAATACATGTATATTACATCACATGTCTTGAGCCAAAAGCTCATTTTAGAAAAACTCAATGCTTATTCATCTGGATTATACTATATAGATATAAAACCAGTTGAAATCTATGCAATTATAAACCAGGAATTCACGAATCCGAAAACATTGTGACATTGACATGATCGTCTCGGTCATGCAGGATCTACTATGAAGCGTAGGATAATTGACAATTCTCATGGACATTTATGAAAGAACCAGAAGATTCTATTGTCCAGTTAAAATATATGTACCGTTTGTTCACAAGAAGAGTTAGTGATCAGACTATCCATTACAAGGTTGATTTTGAATCCCCATATTTCTTACAACAAATTCAAGGACATCCACCTAACAAGTGGACCATTTAGATACTTTATGGTATTAATTGACGCATATGCATGATGGTCACATGTATGCTTATTGTCTACACGTAATATTGCTTTTCTAGATTGTTGATGCATGTTATTAGACTTCGAGAATATTTTTCGGATTATCCAATCAAAACCGTACGAAGAACAATGATTTTGGTTGTATTGATAGCAGTATATTTGATACCAATAAAAACACATAGTGAATATGTATGTTGCGTACGTGTGATAGAAACACAGTGAAAAAAAAACAAGGAAATACATATTGCAGGTATTTGCATTTGTGAAATGTTTCCAAATTCATGATCATTTTAAGGTCGATGATTCAGCTTCAGCCGTATAATTCAAATTCTCAGTGAACGGTAAGTAATCCAAAAAATGCTTTGTTTTATGTATAGAATACCAACAATATATATTTTATTTTATACATTTTACATATCACCTTGGTTAGTTGTCATATGTTCATTGTTTACATTGACGTCTTTAAATTTGTTATGGCAATTTTGCACTTGAAAATGATTCTGTGGGGAAGCTATGTTTTTTCTTTTATGCCCAAACAAAATCATTTATCCTGCCTGAATAGATTGATTGATATCATTCTCTGAAGTGAATGTTAAGTCATCTAATCATCATGGTGGAAATTTTGGTCAATTAAAATTATTATAACATTGATGACTCACTCCAAAGTGGGTGCTCGCAAGTGTACGAGGCCGGAGTGTAGTACAATAATAAGTAAAGTTCAATCCCACGGTGATTGAGGAGTTGATTACTGAAATTGATCGATTTAACCACTATTTGAACAATGATTTAGAAAATGTGATTTTTGTGACTCTAGCTATTCTAATTTATACTAAGCAAGTTTTATCTAAAAATAAGAAAATGAACACAAACAATAATATATTGAATGCTGATATGTGATGATGAGTGATAAGGCCTAGAATCCACCTCGCCCCATTCTATCCCGAACACAAGACTAACTTAAATACCCAAATTATGCAATTGTAAAAAGTATACCCGTGCACCCACTAATAATCCCTAATCTCTCTCGAGCAATAGAAATTACATCCAAGCATACCCAAGACCTATCTCTCGTTGACTATAGAATATATGCATGAATTCATTAAGAGCTTGGTACACAAACAAGGTTCTATACAATAGCCTTGCGTATCTCTACCTTACTAGTCATATATAGAGGAATTTTATCAAACACGTGGAGTATGTCACCCCTCGGTTCATAACACCCAACAATAAATCAATAACAAGTTGATCAATCTCATGAAAGCATTAAGCACTCAAAAATATCCATACAAGATACAAGCATACATGGGCAACATAAAAAGTCTATATCATTAAATTAGAGGGTTTGGTTTCATCAAGCCTTAGCAAAGAACAATTAGTTCATACTACAAATTAGAGCCATATACAACATATATGAAATTAAAGACATGGCTCTACACAATGATAAAAGAGAAAGAGATTAGAGAAAACTATATTGGGAGCCTTCTCTAGTGTTGATTCTTCTTCTCCAAGCACTCTTCAGCTTCCTATTTGCTCCAGAAATATGAAACGAAGATGGATGTGTGTAGTGGGTATGGTAGATGTTTGGATATTTAGGGAAAGTTGGTGGCTTGGTTGATTTTCTTCAAAGTTGGTTTGTTGATGTAATGGTAGTTCCAAAGATGAGGTTTTTCTTAGATTTCTGGTTTCCCCCCTCTCTCCTAGGTCTCAAAATAGTAATGGTATATATACTGGAAAGAATTAGGTATGGGGCAAAAAGGTTATTTCCATGAATTTTTAGCTTTTCTAGGCTAAGAAGCGACCATGAGGTGACTTGGGATATGGTCGCCCTGAGGTCGCTATTGCGTTTGGTGCAGGGGTTTGAAACCGAGAAGATTACGATTCAGGGCGACTAAGAGTGTGGTAGCCCTAGGGTCGCTTCTGTGTCTAGTGCAGGGGTCTAAAACCGAGAAGATTGCGACTTTAAGGCGATTAAGAGTGTGGTCGCCTTGGGGTCGCTTTTGTCTCTGGTTAGGAAGTCTTGAGCAGAGAGGATTGCGACCTCCAGGCGATGAAAGCTGTGGTCGCCCTGGGATCGCTTTTGCGTCTGGTTGGCCATTTGTACATTTTTCTCTTCTGCCAGTTCTTACGAGCGAACTTCCGAACGACAGGTAGAAGAGGGCCGGCCTCGGAGGAAACGTCCCACCAAGCAATATCGAGATTTTTCCGTCGGGTTTCAGTTTAAATCATTGGTCCGGGGTAAAGGAATGAGATCCTAAGGAAGCAAAGCAAGAGGTTGGAGAAAGAAGAGACCTAAACAGCGGAGTCAAAAGTCTCTCTACGGCTGAAGAATGAGCGTGTTCTTTGTCCATCATAGAAACATAGATAGGGTCAACTTTAGCTCTATCTAACACTTTCTGGCCTCAAAACCAAACTAAACTTGCACGCTTGTAAAAAGTGTTAAAAACTCGGTTTTACCCGAGGAACAAACATGAATTTGATACAAATTTGGGGCTACATTATCTGTAGAAATGAATCAATCAAATACCCTCAAACCTATCATTTGATCGTCCTCGATCAAAACTAAAAGAAAGATCATGAAAGAAAGTAAACAAAACAAAACAAGAATTATAAACAAAACACCGCTTTCGTTGGTGACACGATGACACTTATCATGTGCCATAAGCCCTTATGAACCCCTAGGCGATCCCTAGAGGACGAGTGAATTCTCATGAGAGTTTACAGCACGGTACCCACAAACGTCTTTCCTTCTAAGCCAACTATAGATAGAGATGCAACAAGAAATGGGTGAACCAGAATGGAAGCATATGCATGCTAAGACCCCTAAGAAAAAGCTCTAGGAAATACAAGTTAAGGTTCTACAACAAGAGAGATTGCAATTCCATACTATTTAGTGAGATCAACTTCTAGAGCATCGAGCACAAGAGCCTAATGATAACATTTCGCCTCGACTCTACACCTCGCCAGATCTCTCTCTTTTTACCACTCAGAACCTAGGCTCACTCAATAACCATATGCGGTTGGAATTTATGCATATATTAAAAAAAATGTTCAATTGTTACACGCATATGAAGAATTTTTGAAAAATCGCCTAATTTTTAATGCAAAAGACCATAAGAACATAATCGAACATTAAGAACAAGAGCTAAGCACCATAAAACACATTTTGCCTGTAAACAAAACATGTCCTAAAGGTCGATTAAGACTTCTTTAGGTTCAAGTAATATTGTTATTTGAGTCGGTGATGGAGAGGCTTGGTGGATTTGGTAATGTGGGAAAGCTAATGATTATGCTAAAGAATTACATGCGGCGTGTTCTTCAAACTTAATCAAATGTCTAGGCATTGATTGCTGACGTTTAAGCACTTTATGCTCTTTGAAGTTGTATTCATTTTAAAACCAATCCATTTTTTCTTTTTCTTTTTCTTTTTGTTTACATCATAGTTTACATTCATTTGCCTAAGTATATGCTTATTTGCAATTGACTTCTTAGAGCTTCATTTCTCTATTTTCTCTAGCTATAATCAAAGCTATATGGTTGGTCTAGTGTTTAAGGATAATGTGGAGATGTGAATAAGATATGTGAGGGTACAGTGATTGCTTTAGTGTGTAGGTTTACATGGTCGGGACATTCAATCACACACACATGGCATGGGAAGTGTTTGGTTAACTTATAGTGACTAACACACATGGCCTACGCCATTTCTAAAGGCATAGGTCAAGCAAGCAAGCGAAAGTGCTGACTACGGAGATGCTCTTAAAATGTCGTTCTTTAATTCTCAAAGAAGTGAAATAAGGTCCTTCATAATTAAGCTTGTTTAACTACAAGAAGAGTGTTTAAGAGTTGACAAGAAAAAAATACACTCAAAAGGACGCTATTTAGGCTATGGCCTCACATGGGTAGTCTCCACTAATGATCTAAACATCTTAAAGGTGATACCCCTTTACTAAGACACCTTAGAGTCTGGTAAGGTGCGTGCAAGCAATGTGGTATAGCTTTAACTAGCACAACCTTTTCCTAGACTCAGAGGGACAAAGCATACAAAGATTGCCTCCAAAGGCTCAACCCATGTGCATCTCATTAAGCAAAGAAAAAACTCCAAAATTTGGCAAAGCATAAGAATGGACAAAGAACGACTCTACAACATGCAATCATGCAAGAATTAAATGTGCAAGCAAGCCAAGTCATTCATACAAAAACATAAAAACACAACATGGTCACTGGATGGCCGCACCCCCAAACCTAAACGAAACATTATCCCCAATGGTTGCACAATAGTGGATTGGAAAATATAAGATTAGGAGCGGGAGGGAAGTCAAGTGCAACCCTACACAAACATTAAGAGTTTAAGAACTATACATAGAAAACACTACACTCTGAGACTAAACACAAAGCAAAGAGAAAAAACAATATTAAGGCAAAATAAAATCATTCAAGTTCCAACAACAGTAAAAAATTAAGGGTAGCACAATAGTCGCAGCAATGAAGTCAAGAAATACAATAAACAAAGTTATCATCACAGAAAAGTACTAAATAAAAAAATAAAAAAAATAAAATAAAAGTTCTAAAGGCAACTAGAAATAAATGTCAACATCGGTGGTGTGTGTGGGCATTCTTTATGGAAATTGGTGGGGCATGGTGGGGTCATGATGTTCTTGCTAAGATGATCCCCATGGGTCTCTGGTTGTAGGATCAATAGGTCTGGGGGGGCATAAAATGAATTGGGATGCCCGCATCTGACACCCCTCTCTGGAAATCATCCATCCTATCGGGTATATATGTGAATTGACTCATGTAGATCTGATGATTTCGATCCATCTGTAGGCGCATCTCCTTCAGGGTATCGACCACCTCAGTCAGCTTGCTCTGCATCACTGGCTCTGTATCTAAATCCTCTTCAAAGTCCTGTTCTTCAAAATCTGGATCATCTTCATCGTTCTCATTGTCCTCCTCATCTGAAACATCCCCAAGTACTCTGAGCCCTCTACGTTTGGCTAGATCATTGTACACTCTTCTTCCCATGTCGACCATAGGAGGGAACATAGTCCATGCTCCTCCATACACCTCAATTCCAGCCATCTCACAAAAGTGTGTGATTAGGCAAGGAAAGGGCAATGGTCCATTTGATGAGTGCCCAACTCTAAAAATGTGGTTCATGATGATCTAACCTATATCCATGCGTAGGCCATTTCTTGTACAATAACGGTAACGTGCTGCGTCATACCCAGATCTGTACGGTAAGTGGTCGGTGCTAAGGAGAATGAAAAGAATACATACCAAAATCTTGTATCCAGATTGAGCTGGCTGTGTTGTGGGGGGTGCTAGTAGTCGCTCCAAGCTGGGTCACCCTTCATCCATAAATTGGCCGCCAACATCGCATTGTATGGCTCAAAGTGCTCATGCTCTGGGAAGCCATCAACTAAGGCACCTAGGTCCCTAGGAGTAACAAACCAGTGATTAATTAACTCAGCTGTGATCCGGACTGGTCTCCCCTGAATCATCACTGGAGCCTCCTAAAAGAACTGAAACAGGACCATGGCATAGTAGAATTCTCTAACCAATTCAAGTGTTGCCATGTTGGGAGTCCTAACATATCTATTCCATCCCATCGTGTTTAACGCTTCCGGGATGAACGTATTACAGAACACTGGCAAGTTGATTCCCCTTTCCGGCCAAATCCTCCGACTCCCAAAAAGTGCCCACCTTTTCGGGTCAACTGGGGTTTGGGATATGTGTAATTGTGTCCTCTTTTCCCTTGCCCTATACCGGCGGCATTGCCGAAGGCTGTTTCCTCTTCTTGGATTGCCTACCACCATCCTTAACCACTTTTTTACCTTTATTACTCCCACCAGCCATTTCTCTTTTTTTAAACCAAACTTACCAAATTAACACCTCCACAAAAAGAATCCAAAGAAAGTGTCCACACCACTAACTCTTTAGCAAGGTTTTATCAATCAAAGCTCAAACCACCCTTAGTTCTAGCAATGCATAACAATTTAAACACAAATATCCTTAGAACTACACCTAAGCACTACGATTCAAACAATTTCTATCACAACCACAGTTTCTCAACAACAAATCCTTAAACATTCTTCAATAAACCTCTCATGACAATAAATCTAAAGAGAAACTAAGATTCTATATCCTAGGTGATCAATTAAGCAAGAATGGAGAAGATGGAGCTAGGATTACCTTTGGAGGAGAGAAAACCCTTTGTTGAACCCTTGAAAACGTTTTCTTTGAGAGTAAAGTGGTGAATGTGGCTGTTCTCCTCGACCTAGGGTTTTAACCCTAATTTCGCCCAGAAACGACTTCCAGGCGACTTGGGGGTCGCTTTATTCAAGTAGCTTTTTACCAAAACGACACCGTTTTCTTTAGTGGCCAAACATAAAAACAACCTGGAAGTCGCTAAGCTTTGTTTTGTTGAGGTCACTCTAGGGTCACATTCGTCTGGGGTTTTGGTTTTCCAATTGTTGTTGCGACTTTTAGACGACCTGTAGTATGGTCGCCCTGGGGTCGCTTTCTCCTCTATTTTATGGTCTTCATTTTGGTGTAGCCTGTAACTTCACAACTTGCACAAAACATCAAATACCACTAGAACTAACATTTAAATCTCAGCTATGTGTGCAAACATGAACTCTTGAATAACTAAAGGATAAAAAGATCACTATTGTTGGATTTGAAAAGAAAAGAAAAACATAAAATAAAAGAAATTTTAGTCCTACTATATACAAAGATGATACCTCCATTTCCATTATTCGGGCTTAGATTGGTTCTTGGAAGCAAAACACTTCCTTGAACTCTTCTTCGTTATGCTCCCAATAAACCTTCACCCTTTGCCCATTTACCTTGAAGCGCTATCTCTTTTCATTTTCCAATTCAATAGCTCCATGAGGAAAAACTTCAGTGACCGTGAAAGTAACTGTCCACTGGCTCTTGAGCTTACCCGGGAATAACTTCAGTCTTTAGCTAAAAGGAGTACTTTGTGACAAACCTTGATTTCCTTGAATGCCAATCTCCTATCATGCCACCGCTTACTCTTTTCCTTAAAAATTCTAGAGTTTTCATAGGATTCCATCCTCAACTCTTCTAGTTCACTCAATTGGAGGTACCTCTTCTTTCCAGCTTCTGTCATATTCATGTTGAGTTATTGGATTGCCCACCATGCTTTGTGCTCAAGCTCAAATGGTAGATGACAAGCCTTTCCATAGACTAGCAAGAAGGGAGACATGTCGATAGGAGATTTATATGCCGTACGATATGCCCATAATGCATCATCTAGCTTCTTAGACCAAACTTTTCTTGTGATTTCCATTGTTTTCTCCAATATGTTTTTGATTTCCCTATTAGATACCTCGGCTTGTCCGTTGGCTTGAGGATGATAGGGGGTAGTGACTTTATGCCTAACAGTGCTTCAAAATTTTTGTTACAGAAATGAGATCCTCCATCACTCACTATAGCCCTTGGTGTACCAAATCTACTGAAAATATACTTCTTCAAAAACTTGGTTACTTCTTTGCCCACACACGTTGGGGTAGCTATTGCCTTAATCCACTATGATACGTAGTCCATGACAACTAATATGTACCTAATCCCGTATGAGACTGGGAATGGCCCCATGAAGTCTATGCCCCACACATCAAAAAGCTCTACTTCTAGCATGATGTTCATAGGCATTTCGTCTCTCTTTGTTATGGTGTCTGTCCTTTGACACCGGTCACATGCTTCTACAAAACTTCTCGAGTCTTTGAATAGTGTTGGCCATCAAAAACCGGATTGGAAGACTTTCCTTACCGTCCTTGAAGCACCAAAATAGCTATGACACTCCTTAGAGTGACAATGCATCAGAATATCCCCTATCTCTTCATTGAGCATGCACCGACGGATTACTCCATCTCCGCATGTTCTGAATAAGAATGGCTCATCCCAAAAGTAGAACTTCAATTCAGCGAAAAATTCTCTCTTTTGGTGCGCATTCATGTTGGGTATCAATTCCCCATTTGCTAGGTAGTTCACCACATCCTCAAACCATGGCACTGAATGATCTTATAGCTCAATGAGCTGCTCATCTAGGAATTCTTCTCTTATGGGTACATCCATACGCCCATTATCATTTTTTTTCCAATCTAGAAAAGTGGTCCGCAACCGAATTCTCGGACCCTTGTTTATCTCTGATCTCGAGGTCAAACTTTTAAAGAAGTAATATCCATCTGATGAGTCTCGGTTTGGCATCTTTCTTTGCCATAAGGTATTTGATGGCTGCATGGTCCGTGTAGACAATCACCTTGGACCCAACTAAATAAGACCGGAACTTGTCAAAGGCAAACACAATCGCCAACAATTCCTTTTCTATGGTTGCATAGTTGACTTATGCCTCATTCAATACTGCCCCCACCGCATAGTTACTTGCGTCACACATCAATTCAAAAGGTAAGTCCCATTTTGGAGCCTTCATGATTGAGGCTGAGATGAGTTCCTTCTTTAGCAACTCGAATGCCCTTATACATTCTTCATTGAACACAAACTTCACCTCCTTCATCAAAAGGGAACACAAAGGCTTTATAATCCTTGAGAAATCCTTAATAAATCTTCTGTAAAAACCTGCATGTCCTAAAAAACTACGGACTCCCTTCACTGAAATCGGAGGTGGTAACTTTTCAATTACTTCTATTTTGGCTCTATCCACCTCTATTCCTTAAGACGATATTCTATGTCCTAGAAAAATCCCCTTCTTAACCATGAAATGACATTTTTCCCAATTTAGTACAAGGTTAGTATCTTCGCATCTTTCAAGCACCGTCCCTAAGTTGTTCGAACACCCATCAAAAGATGACCCAAACACGGAGAAGTCATCCATGACGACCTCTATAAAACGTTCCACCATGACCAAAAAGATTGCCATCATACATCTTTGAAATGTGGTTGGGACGTTACATAACTCAAACGACATTCTCCTATAAGCGAAAGTTCTATATGGACAAGTAAAAGTCGTCTTCTCTTGATCTGATTGGTCTATTGATATTTGATTGTATCCGGAATAACCATCTAAGAAGTAATAGTAATCGTGCCCTGCTAATCTCTCCAACATTTGATCTATAAATGGCAAAGGAAAGTGGTATTTTCTTGTTGCATTGTTGAGTTTCCTATAATCTACACACATTCTCCGTCCTGTGATGGTTCGTGTTGGGATTAGCTCGTTGTTCTCATTTGAGACGACCGTCATCCCACCTTTCTTGGCCATAACTTGTACCGGACTCATCCAATAGCTGTCTGAAATAGGGTAGATTATACTTGCATCTAAGAGCTTTAATACCTCAGCTTTCACTATTTCTTTCATATTTGGATTCAACCTCCTTTGATGTTCCAGTGTGGCTCTGAACTCATCCTCCATCCGGATCTTGTGCATGCAAAGTGAAGGGCTTAATCCCTTGATGTCTGAGATGGACCATCCTATCGCCTTCGTATGCTCTCTTGATACCCTCAACAATTTCTCTTCTTCAAATTTAGACAATGAAGCTGAAATTATAACCGGAAAAGATTTTGATTCACCTAAGAAAGCATACCTCAAATGCTTGGGTAATTGCTTTAATTCGAGCTTGGGAAGTTCTTCGATAGATGGGAGACTTCTTGGCTTCCCCTCTCCTAAATCTTCATACTTCTTTCGTCCCTAAAAGTTTACTACCGGTAAAGCGTTCAATTGTGCAGCACACCTAGCAACCATTGCGTCCTCATCTTTTTAGGTCGCTCCAAGAATGACACAAGCTTCCATTGGCTCCTTAAAATTTTGTTTCCTTACTAACTCTTCCACTGTTGGTTCAAATACCTCCACCCTTAAACAATTCTCCACCTCTAGCGCCCTCTTTCCCGCCTTGGACATGTAAAAAACAACCTGCTCATCTCCTACTCTCGGTGTCATCTTGTCATTCCTCACATCTATCAATGCTCCTACTGTCTTGAAGAATGGTCTACCAAAAAGTAAAGGTATTTCTACATCCTCCTCCATCTCGAGTACCATAAAATCCACTGGAAAATACAAATTTCAACCTTAACTAAAACATCTTCCATGACTCCCTTCGGATACTTGATTGACCTATCAGCTAATTGTAGAGTGACATGTGTGGGCTTCACTTCTCCAACACCTAATTTTTGAAAACTGAGTATGGCATCAAGTTGATGCTCGCCTCTGAATCGATCAATGCTTTCCTTAAGTTTGATGTGCCAATAGTGTATGGAATGGTGAACTTCTCAGGATCTTTTAACTTGGGTGGGAGTATGTTTTACAAGATTGCACTGCATTCTTCTGTTAAAGCAACTGTCTCAAATTCTTCCAATTTTCTCTTATTAGAAAGTATCTCCTTGTGGAATCTCACATAAGTAGGCATTTGGGACAGTGCTTCGGCAAACGGGATGTTAATATTAAGTTTCTTGAATATCTCTAAAAATTTGGAAAAATTGTGAGCATCTTTGTGTTTCTTGAGTCTTTGTGGATAGGGTATGGGAGGAACATAGGCTTTAACTTGAGATGGTGGAGGTAGTTCACGAGTTGTATTAGGCAAGACTTCTGCAACTACTTTCCCCTTTTCTTCCTTAACCTCACTTTCTTCTATACCCTCTTTTTCTTCTTCAACCATTACTTCACTCCTGCTATAACTCATAGGTACTTCAATCTCCCTTCTACTTCTCAATGTAATGGCTTTACAATGCTCTTTAGGGTTTATCACTGTGTCACTTGGAAGAGAGCCTTGCTATCTTCTTTGTTGTTCTCTAGCCAATTGACTGATCTGCAACTCCAAGTTTTGAATTGAAGCATGGGAATTTTGGGCTACTTGGTCAATCTTTGTGTCCAGCTTCCTTAAGGCCAAGTCTTGAGACTCCATTCTCACATCAAGCTTGTTCATGTATTTAGAGAAATGGTCTTCTAAAGTAGATTTCCTTTCTTCTTGGTTTTGGAATCCTAGAGATTGGTTATGGAAATTTTGTTGTTGTTGGGGTTGTTGGAATCATGATGGTTATCTTTGGTTGAGATTTTGTTGAGGTTGGGGTTGATTATCCTTCCACGAGAAGTTGGGGTGATTTCTCCATCCTGGGTTATAAGTGTTTGAGCAAGGGTTATTGTTTGGGTTGGGAACTTGATTATTGTTGTAAGGGACATTCCGGTTGTAGTTGACAAAGGAAACTTGCTCCGTGGATACATATGCAAATGGGTTTCCCACTTGGCAATCCACACTCTCATGAGGCCCTGAACATAAATCACAATTCAATATATTCATTTGGGTTGCACTAGAGCTTGCCATCTTGCTAACTTTGTTGGATAACACTTCTATTTGAGCTTGCATTACAGTCATTTGGTCAATTGCCAGCACACCGGGTGCTTTCGTTATTGGTTTCCGGTCATCCCCCCAAAGGCTATCTGCAACTGACCTTTCTTCAATCAAATCGTATGCCTCATCCACTTGCTTGTTCATCAAAGAACCACCCGCCGAAGCATCCATAAATTGGCGAGTGTTTAAATTCATACCTTTGTGGAATTTTTGTATAATTGACCATTTCGGCATCCCATGACAAGAACATTTCCTTAACAACTCCTTGTATCTTTCCCATACCTCGTACAGTGACTCAGACTCGAATTGAGAAAACTCATATATTTCATTCATTAATTGAGCTGCTCGCCCCGGTGGGAAATATTTGCTGAGAAAAGCTTGAGCCAAAACATCCCATAATGCAATTGATGCCGGAGCCAATGAATCATACCAGGCCTTGGCTCGATCCTTTAAAGAAAGCGGGAAGATCCTCAAACGGATTGCATTGTCAGTAGCTCCATTAATTCTGAATGTGGAGCATATTTGATCGAAATTCCTCAAATGTGCATTTGGGTCTTCGTTGGGAATTCCACAAAACTGTTCCATCATGGTTAACATCTGAAATACATGCCCCTTGATTTCAAAGTTGTTTGTTGCTATCGTCGGGAGTTGGATTGGAGACATGTTTTGATCCACCCTAGGCATGATGTAATCTCTCATGGCTCTGACTTCTACCCTATTATGATCATTTTGCCCATTTTGCCCCTCTTGGATCGTAGCCAGATTCGGGTCTTGATTCACCGAATCCCTGTCCATGGCTCGTCTTCGATTCCTTATGTTTCTCCGGGTTGTTCCCTCGATATTAGGATCGAACTTCGACTCTCGTAAGTTGTTACTCATTTTACTATGATGAATACAATAGTATACTGCTTGAAAAGAAGAACAAACGAAGTCTAAATTAAAAAATTAAAAAAACGTTCAAATTAGTAACAAACCAACTAGTATCAATATCAACTTTCTGCTCAATCCATGGCAGCGGCGCCAAAAATTGACTCGCTCTAAATTTGGCGCTTGCAAGTGTACGAGGCCGGAGTGTAGTTCAATAATAAGTAAAGTTCGTTCCCATGGTGATTGAGGAGTTGATTACTGAAATTGATCGATTTAACTACTATTTGAATAATGATTTTGAAAATGTGATTTTTGTGACTCTAGCTATTCTAATTTACTACTAAGCAAGCTTTATCTAAAAATTAGAAAATGAACACAAACAATAATATATTGAATGCTGATATGTGATGATGAGTGCTAAGGCCTAGAATCCACTTCACCCCCTTCTATCCCAAACTCAAGACAAACTTAAATACCCAAATTATACAATTGTGAAATATATACCCGTGCACCCACTAATAATCCCTAATCTCTCTCGAGCAATAGAAATTACATCTAAGCATACCTAAAACCTATCTCTCAATGACTCTAGAATATATGCATGAATTCATTAAGAGCTTGGTACACAAACAAGGTTCTATACACTAGTCTCGCGTATCTCTACCTTACTAGTCATATATAGAGGACATTTTATCAAACATGTGGAATGTGTCACCCCTCGGTTCATAACACCCAACAATAAATCAATCACAAGTTAATCAATCTCATGAAAGCATTAAGCACTCAAAAATATCCATACAAGATACAAGCATACATGGGCAAAATAAAAAGTCTATATCATTAAATTAGAGGGTTTGGTTTCATCAAGCCTTAGCAAAGAACAATTAGTTCATACTACAAATTAGAGCCATATACAACATATATGAAATTAAAGGCATGGCTCTACACAATGATAAAATAGAAAGAGATTAGAGAAAACTATATTGGGAACCTTCTCTAGTGTTGATTCTTCTTCTCCTTTAAGCACTCTTCAACTTCCTTTTTGCTCCAGAAATATGAAACGAAGATGGATGTGTGTAGTGGGTATGGTAGATGTTTGGATATTTAGGGAAAGTTGGTGGCTTGGTTGATTTCTTCAAAGTTAGGTTGGTGATGTAATGGTAGTTCCAAAGATGAGGTTTTTCTTAGATTTCTGGTTTCCCCCATCTCTTCTAGGTCTCTAAATAGTAATGGTATATATATGGTAAATAATTGGGTCTGGGGAAAAAAGGGTATTTCCATGAATTTGTAACTTTTCTGGGCTAAGGAGCAACCATGGTGCGACTTAGGATATGGTCGCCTTGAGGTCGCTATTGCGTCTGGTGCTAGGGTTCAAAACCGAGAAGATTACGACTTCAGGGCGAATAAGATTGTGGTTGCCCTGGGGTAGCTTCTGTGTCTGGTGCAGAGGTCCAAAACCGAGAAGATTACGACTTTAAGGCGACTAAGAGTGTGGTCGCCCTGGGGTCGCTTTTGTCTCTGGTTGGGAAGTCTTGAGCAGAGAGGATTGCGACCTCCAGGCGACGAAAGTTGAGGTCGCCCTGGGATCACTTTTGCGTCTGGTTGGCCATTTGTACATTTTTCTCTTCCCCACTTTAGCTCTATCTAACACTTTCAGGCCTCAAAACCAAACTAAATCTGCAAGCTTGTAAAATGTGTTAAAAACTCGGTTATACCCGAGGAATGAACATGAAATTGATACAAATTTGGGGCTACATTATATGTAGAAATGAACCAATCAATTGATGATCATAATAAGAAAATCTAGCCACCAAAAGTGGAATCACCAAAACAAAGTAAGAATATATTTACTGTTGGCGATGAAAATAATGGTGTTCTTGAAGTATACATAAATATCGTGTTGATATTTTACCAAGTATATATAAAGCTATGGGATAGCTAATTGTATGTTACAAAGTGAAAAATAAAATGACATATATGTGACCTTTTGTTATTATAGATCCTGAAGAATCTATTTAGTTATAAAATTTACATTATATATAAATGTTGTATTATTTTATATTGTCTTATGCTAGAAGCATACAATTTCATTCTTACAATTGAGTCTATCATATGAAATCTGTAGATTTTTTTTTGTTAAAGTCCTTAAAGTACAATATCCCTGAAGAATGATATGACATTATAAATATGTTGAAAAATGACATTTTGATGATGCAAACAAATAAGTTCACGTCGTTAGGGGGAGAAGGATACAATTAGAAAAAAATAACGATGTGAAATTGTCCACGACATGCATCATCTTTATCTTATCCTGATCCTTATTTGAAGTTCAAAGGATCATTCACTTGCAAATTGTATATTTGAATAAATTTATTAATTGTCAATATATTAACTCGGGTGATTGTTTCTGAAGAACAGTTTATGCAAATGGCAACCAATAAATTATTCATGGCACACTAGAAGTGTGAAATGAGACTTTTTATTTAAAAGTTATTATTTCCTAATCGAATATGAAAGATCATGATCATGTTAATTAAGAATAGTGTTCGAGCTATATGTAATCCTCATCCTGGCTCCCGAAGAGTTAAATGTCTTTGAAGAGATAAAAATCTTTTTGAAGAGGTACAAAGTAATGAAATGTGATATCCTCCTCTGAGACTCATAAATTATAGAGATCTTAATTGCCTATGCAAAGAAATGTATATTGAAAGTATACAAATATTACAGTTCCCCATTGTAAAATTTTTACAGTAGCCCTTACAGAGACATATGTACTGTAAACAAAAATTGAGATCTTCTATAGTGTTGCTCTGTATATTATGAACTGATAATGACCTTGAACCACAAATTGTGGATTAATGTCGACGTAATATTATTATCCAAAATACAGAGCTATATTCATAGACATATTGTGTAGACGCTTGAAGACATCAAACGTTTTTGTTGAAACGATTATTCGTACGAAAATTAAGAAATAGAGATATAACTTATACCTTGAAATGAAGGGTTTACTACAGATACACAGTATTTGATCATATACAAATATTTTGTTGCATAATTAATATTTTTATGATCAGATTAATCCCTAAAGGATTCAAAATGCAAGAAGCATATAATTCAAATTATCATAACTTATATTCACTAAAGTTACAATGTTTTTTATATGTTTTGAAGCAATTCGTAAGAATGTGATATAATTATTTTAGAGAAAACATCATAAAATGGGCATATAAATTAAAGTTTCTATATGCCTCATGTGTATTCATAAACACATTGAAATCCGGATTTGCAATTGAAATTGTTTATGTCGATGACATGAGTTTAAATCAGAGTTTCTAAAACTACTGAGTATTTGAAACAAGAATTTATGATGAAAGTTTTAGGAAAAACAAAATATTGTTTCGTCTAAAGATCGAACATATTTTAAATGGATTATTTGTTTCAGTCTCAATACGAATGTGTCTTATTCTGTGAGCATCCCTATGGTTGTCTAATCTTTAGATCTTAAGAAAGCTCTATTTCGATATAAAGATAATGATGAAATGATACTTGGTCTAGAAGTACCATATTTTATTGGTGTTATATTATACTTAGCACAATCCAGGTGTTCATTATCTCAATATATGAAGATAATGCTACTTGTATTACACAAGTCAGAGGAGGGTACATCAAGGGAGACAACCAATCACATATCACCAAGGTTCTTCTACACTCATGAACTTCAAGAAAGTCGACAAATTGATGTCTAGCAGATAAGGTCTACAAATAACCTTACAGATTTATTTATGAAGACTTTACCAACAACACGATTAGAGAAATTGAAATATGGTACTGGGATGTATCGACTTAGCAAACTATAAGATTGAGAAAGAAGCATTTGTTAGGGGGAGAATATTCTTCACTTTGGACATTTGTGCACTGTACTATTTTTCCCTTGATCAGGTTTTATTCCACTGGGTTTTCCTGTTAAGGTTTTTAATGAAGTAGTATTTAAGAACGTCCAATATTTTTTAGAAGAATCTCATTAATTATTTTCAAGGTATTGTACGTCTAAGTGGGAGAGCTATGAAATAATTGACTTTCACCACCTAGAGAATAATTCGCAATTAATTCTCTTGATCACATTTCCTATTTCAATATAGGACAATTACCTCTCTTGATCTTATTTCCTATCTCATTTTAGATTCAATTCTCCATATATCTATATATATAGTCATATTGTGTAAGCATTCAATATATACATATAAATATATTTATAAAATTGATTTCCTCTCATTCTTCTCTCCTGGTATATTTTATGTTTTGATTTATAATAGAAATAACATTTTTTTTAACCAAAAAATAACGGGGTTTCTATTTTTACTTGAAAATAGTATTTTTATGGTTTTTACCAAATTTTCCACTAAATAGATAAATTTACTCATACATCAAATTAAACACACAAAAACTAAAATCACTGGGAATTAAACACAGATTAAACATACTATGAATTATACAGACATATTAAACATATTATGAATTAAACTGATGGTATGTTTAATTAATAAAAAATGATGTATTTAATTGAAAAAAACCGGTGTGTTTAATTGATAAACCATTAAAGGTATTTTTATCTTGTAAGTGAAAATTTTGATAAAAACAATCAAAACAATAATACCAAGTAAAAATAAAAACTCCACTGATAGGGGTTGTTCTCATTGAAGAACAGCTTCCATTTAGCTTTCAAGTCTGGATTCAAAGAACAGCTACCAATTGAAGAACAGCCTTCGATGGGAGAGCAGCATCAAAAGGCTCCAACATCCTGTAGCTGCATTACATGGCTTGAAAAGCAACCTGAGAATGCAGTAAGTTTTAGGGCCAATTGCAATCAACCTTTCTTGTTGGTGGTTCAGTTCATATATAATATTCTGTTGATTTAAAAAAACTGCTGTTACAAACTCAATTTTAAATGTCTGAGCAACCAAACAAATTTCATGTCAGATTGTCAGTTCTTCTGAAACTCACATTCCTTGATAAAATGTCACTAGTTCTAAAATGTGAGTTCTCTGATAAAATGTCATTAACTCTAAAATAACTTACGAAAATCTGTGTTCCTAAAATGTCATTAATTCTAAAATCACTCACAAAAATCTGTAAGTTTAGAACATGTAATATCATGTAATTTTTGGTTTTATGTCAATTGTCAAGTTTCACTTAAAGATTTTATCAAAGTGAGTTTGCAGGACGCATATGTGAAGCTGAACAGATACGGCTCTCACCGCACAAACATTTATATTTATACGATTAATATTACTTGATTTTGTCGGGAAAGTGTCCAATGCAAAATGAAATTTCCCTGCATCTTGTTACAGAGCAAGGGCAATGACATTTGAATCAGCTTGTTAGTCACATTTCCTCAGTGATGCAATGCTGAAGACAAGTGAAATTATAAAATGAAACAAAGCAATGACGAAATAAAAAAGAAACACGATTGGCACCAAAACATAGGCTCCACTAATGTCGTATGTGAATTTTACCAAACGTAAACGTCATTGACAGAAAGGAGAAAATAACCAGGTGGACGTCCAAATGGACACTCAGGAAATATCCTACGAAGTATCATTAAAGAGAAGAAAGCCCGAGTAAGCATATATTGAATGAAACCTACTCGGAATCAGTTAACAACACTCGGGACTGGTTAAACAACGCTTCCACTCGGGCTCAAACGGCTCTACTCGGGACCATCAGGTATTACTCTTACTCGGGAATAAAATACGACTCGAGTAAGAACTTGAGGGTTATTTCATACGGATTAAGTCATTAAATACGCGAAAATATCCATTAGGAAGTAATCCCAAATAAAATGGAATATTAAGTTAGAAGAGTCCCCAATCAGGAAATAACTTGATTACTTTACAAAGACTACATTCTTATAAGGAAACAAGTCCAAATTGAACAGCACTACTAGAATCCCACTCGATTTCCATAAGAGACTCCGAAACAGGAAAGAAAACAAATCAATCTCAAACAAATAACCGAATTACAATTAAATACAAAGATCTTGTATTACTTTTACAAAACAGATTAGGATTCTATAAGCATATAAATAGACCCATAATCTGGCTCCGAAAGATATAGGCAAAATAGCATACATCAATCATAGCAAATACAGAGAGAAAAAAGAGACCACGTAAAAATTGTCTTCGTTACTCTCTCTGAATCTTCTTCTCTTTGAATCAATAGTCGAAATCCAATCCTTATTGACTTTTCTGACATAATCCAGAAATCGACGTCATCAACTAATAACATTCCCTACACAAAGTAACTACTAGAAAACCATCAGAATAATTTTCAAACAAGAACAACAACAAAAAAAAAAAAACACCATATTCCCGTGGTCTCAGTCCAAATTATTCCTAGTAAAGCATTAAAATTCAAACCGAACTGAGACAACTGTTCAAGCAATCTTGACCTCAATATTCTTGGGCTTCTTGGGCTCCGGAGGTGGCAGCTTCTCAACATTTACGGTAAGCATTCCATCTTGACAAACGGCAGAGATGGAATCAGCGTTAGCATTCTCAGGCAGCACGAATTTCCTCATAAACTTGCCAACCCTCCTCTCCATTCTCACATACTTGGCCCCTCCTTTTTCTTCATCTCTCTTCCGCTCTCCGCTGATCGTCAACACATTGTCGTCCTCCACCAGCACCTTGATATCCTCGGACTTCAATCCGGGCATGTCGATTACGAAGACGTACGAGTTCGGATACTCTATCACATCCGCTGGCGTCGCCGCCATCGCTTCTGCATCCCTCACGAATGTCCGAGTCGGAGCATTGTAGGACTTGTCGGTGTCCTCCGATGTGTCCATCATGTGTTGGAAAGTAGAGAAGAGTGGTGAGTCCATGCCCATGATTCTGAAATCCATGATGATCCTTCCTCTTCTTGGTTATAATTGAAATGAAAGTTGTGACGAAATTGATTGATTTTGTTTGCTTGCCGAAGGAAAGATGGGGTTTTGGGTGTATTTATATAGGATGCGGTGCTTGAAAGTTGAAACATGAAGGTTCAGGAGAGAGAGATGGAACATTTGTGAGCTTCCATGAGGTTCTATTAAGTTTCTTGACGAGGTTCTAGAATGTTGCGGAATGTCTAGAATAAGTCATTAGCAAACTAAAAAAACATTACTACATAACTAAAACCGACAACAACACCTGCACTTCAAGCATTTTTATTGTTTGGGTTCACGTGCTGTTATATAAGTATATAATTATTTGTCTTAATTAATAAAGTTATTTTATTTTTTGAAATAATCTTTTTTTTTAGGTGTTGATAAAATATTACGAAACTCCCCAAAACTTTTAAAATACCATCTAATTAGTATATCAGTTTTTATTAATTTATTTATATTGAAAATTCAAAAATAAATATTATTATAAATATTCTAACACCAATAATATCTTTATTGAAATGAATATATTTATTTTAATAAATTTTATTTATAAATCTAATACTATATATATATATATATATATATATATATATATATAAAAGAGCTTTAAGTTTTCAAAGGGGCAATTCATAATAGAATGACGTACCTTATTTCTCTCTAAGTCTTTTTCCGATTCAGTTTGGATCAATTGATTTATTTTCTCTTTTATCTTTAATTTTTTGTACTTTTTTCTTTTTCCTATTAAAATGTCAGTCTTCCTTTTTCCCTTTTAACGTGTTTGTCTTATATTATCTACAATTGAAAGTGGTAAAGCTATATCCTATGCCAAGTTGTGGAGAATATGTGGAATAAAAGAAAAAGAAAGGGGATTGAGATAACAGGAATAAGTAAGTAAAAAAAAGGAAAAAAAAAACATCAGATTGTTGGAACTAATAGGTAGACATCACATGTGCGTTTGGTGAATTTAATTTTAATTTTGATTTTGATTTTATTACTTTAAATGTCATTGATATTACTATATATAGATTGTAGTTGTGATAATGATAGTTGAATATGATTGATTTTTAATTCAGTGGGGTTGTTAAACATGGAGAAATCCTGAAAAAATAAAAATAATTTAAAAAAATGTTAAGGAGAAAAAAAATAATAACCTTAAATCCAGTAAAACATAGATCTAAAAAAAGACAAAAAACAACATGGATCTAAATTCTGGAAAAACAAAAATAATGAAAAAAAAAACAAAAAAGTTAAGGAGAAAAAAAAACCCTTAAATTCAGTAAAACATATATCTAAATAATAGAAAAGACAAATAATAATATGATCTGAACTGGGATTATTGAACATGAAGAAATTATGAAAAGAAAAAATAATTAAGAAAACAAAAAAGTTAAAGAAGAAAAAAAAAACCTTAAATCTAGTTGTTGTATGTAAATTTTACCAAGCATACACGTCATTGACAAGAAGGAAAAAATAGCCAGGTGGATGCCCAAATGGGCATCCGGGAAATATCCTATAAGGCATCATTAAAGATAAGAAAGCCCGAATAAGCATATACTGAATAAAACCTACTCGGGATCAGCTAACAGCACTCGGGATTGGTTAAATAACACTTCCACTCGGGCTCAAACGGTACTACTCGGGACCATCAGGTATAATTCTTACTCGGGAATAAATACGACCCGAGTAAGAACTTGGTGCTTATTTTATACGGATTGTCATTAAATATGTGACGATATCCATCAGGAAGGAATCCCAAATGAAGTAGAGTATTAAATTAGAAGAGTCCCCAATCAGGAAATAACTTGATTACTTTACAAAGACTACATTCTTATAAGGAAACAAGTCCAAATTGAACTGCACTACTAGGATCCCACTCGATTTCCATGAGACTCCGAAACAGGAAAGAAGACAAATCGACCTCAAGAAAGTAACCGAATCACAATTAAATACAAAGATCATGTATTACTTGTATAAGGTAGATTAGGGTTCTATAAACATATAAATAGACCCATAATCTCGTCCAGAAAAGATATAGGCAATATAGAATACAGCAATCACAGTAAATACAGAGAGAAAAAAGAGAGATCGAGAGCTTGTAAAACATCTTATTCTCTTAGTGGATTTTGGCTTTGTTGATCTTTCAACCACCCGTGGATGTTTCTCCGGCCATCAGAGTTTTACCACGTAAAATTTGTCTTTGTTACTCTCTCTGCATCTCTTTCTCTTTAAATCAATAGTCGAAATCCAATCCTTATTGACATTTTTGGCATAATCCAAAAATAGACGTCAACACTAGTAAAACATGGATCTAAACAAAAGAAAAGACAAATAATAACATGGATCTAAACAAAAGAGGAGACAAATAACAACATGAATCAGAACAGAGAATTTTTTTTTTTACTTTCGAAATCCATATATAATTTTCTTAAAAATATAAAAAAACTAATATTTGAAATCAAATTTCTGAACGAGACAAAAATTAAGATAAAAATATTTTATCTTTTGGGGATTCCATTTACAAGAGATATATGTGAGATGTAGAAGAAACAAAATAAAATCAAGAAAGAAAAAAAAAACAAGAGATGAAATCCGAAGAACAGAAGAAGAGACAGGTTTAGGAGGATTGAGTTTGGAGATTTGTTTCAAGTGATGTTTCCGGTGAGTATCTCCGATGAAGTTATGAAACATATTGATTTATAGATGGATTTGGGTTGGGAAGAGAGAGGAATAGTGTGGAGATAAAGAAGAAATGAGATAGTAAGGTGGTGATTGTTCTTTTGTGAAGGTTGAAAGACATGGATGTTATCTGAAGTCTGAAAAGTTCTGAAAGAATATAACTTAACATCTTGTTTGTTTTTCACTTATGATATCCAAATAGAAACATCTGAAAAATCATGATAAGACACATATACCATTTTAACTAATTATCTTATTTACATCTCTAACTAATTGTTTTATATATTTATAATTAGTATAAATATTTTTAATATTTTTAGTTTAATTTTATTTAATAAATTAATGAAATAATATTTAAAATATAATTTAAATTAAATAATATGTAATATAATAATAATAATAATATTTATAAGATAATAATATAATATTTAGAAAAAAAAATTGCATAACAAATTTTTATAATATATATATTCTGGAGAAGAAGGAAGAAAGGAATGCATAATCCTTTCGTATCTTGTGGGAAGTGGCCAAGGAAACCACTAATGGCCTCTTACAACATAAAATAATATATTTTTTTTAATAAAATGTGGGTGTAATTTTTTAATTGTTCAGGGGTAAATTTGAAAGGAAGGAACAAAGAAACTTCTTACTAAGATATAAATCAAGCTTTTGAGCTTTTTTATTTCAGATTTTTTTTTTGTACTTTCTAAGACTCCAGACCTTAAGAAAAACAAACAAAAAATCTGAATGAAATCTTTTAACACCCATTCAGATTTAAGTCCAAAAAACAAATAAGCGTTAAGAGTATTTTAGAGACGTGCGAGGTAAAAGGAGGAGATAGAGGAATTGGACAGAGTGAACATTTTTAAGTAGTGTGTTGCGTTAATGAAAACGTTTGTTGGACAATTTGTTGACTTTTTTATTTAAAAAAACTAAATAAGGAGTGTTAGATTCACTATTTCAACTCACCCTCTCTTTATAATATGACCACTGATTTCTCAACATCAAATTTGAAACCATTATAAATGACTTGGTTTTTCTATTTATTTACATATCAAACCAACAACTAACTTTATAAATTACCAATGTTTATTTTACCAAATTTCCATTTAATATTGAATCAATTTGTTTTTTAAACAACAGTTTTGTCAACTTAATTTTTTTTTCTATGGTTCCCAAATTATCAATCGTGATCAACCATTGGACTTTTTTTTTTTTTTTTTCACTCCAACTCTTATCATTTTCAAACATAAATTGTCTTCCACAATTGTTATATGTATTTTTTTAATAGTTTTTTTATTAATTAATTTTATTTTTTTGCATTAAAATTCTATATTGAACTTTTTTTTTTCCTTATATCACTATGTAGATGAAGAATTAATTGTCTGTGTCGTTGGATTGATGTTTCATAACTTAATAAGTTCTGATATGTATTTATAACTAGTATTATCATAACTATTTTTTTTTCTATGAAACTTTATATGTATATTACAGTTTTTCTGGTTGAATTAATATTCGAGATCCACTTAAATTCTAAAATTTAAATTATTCACATCAAAATTGACAAATATTTTTTTTATTAAATAATAATAAGAAATCAGGAGATGGAAATGGAGTGGACAATGTGTGGTATTTTTTAATTACAAAAATTTCGCCTACCAATGGCCGTAGACCAAATATCTTAAATATCTTATTTAAATATCTTGTTAGTATATGTATTTGGAGAAAATTTTCAATAGGGTCTCATTGTCATTTGGTGAGACCGTTTAATGAGATTGCACTATTTATCTGGCTTTATTATAATACTACGCTTCTTGACACTATATAATGTTTTTTTTATAGGTTAAACAAGTGTCGATGGTTTTGATAAACAAGTGTTAGTGGCTTTGGTAAGAAATTGTATATACTAAACGATATTAGTTATTTAAACCACTGTACTTTTATTGTTTTTGGTAACTAAATTCAAAATATATCGTTTACTTTTTCATTTATTTTAAATAATAATATTAAGTTATATTTTATTTGAACAACAAACAGATAAAACTAAACACACGAGGCTTTACACAATTCAATTTTCATGTAGAGACCTTTATGTAATTTCCGTATAGACTGCCACCATATAACACGTCATTTGGAGTGACATGTTCTCCTGGTAAAACTGTGGAAGCAACTAGATCCACAACACTCCCCATCGAATTCTACCATTTTTCGTTGCTTCCACCGTTTTAGCAGAACAACACATGTCGCTTCAAATGACATGTGTTATATGGTGACACTATGTATGAAAATTGCATAAAGACCCAGACGCAAAATTTGTGTAATTATTCGTAAGTAAACTGAGGAAATAGTTTTGTAAGCGCCATTTTTATAACATCAATAAAGCATCCGTGATGTATTTGTCTTCTTCATCTTTCTTCACTTTTTCAGTGGGTTTGTTGAATTGAATATTGATTTTATAGTTTGAAAGTATTAAAAGTATGAATAAAAGAATTATTCAATTGAGAGAAAAAAAAAAGTTTGATATTGTTATGCTTAAAAAACATTTTGAAATCTTAGTTTATATAATATAATTTTGTAAACTATTCAGTCGTATTAATTAATAAACTATCTTGTTTTTGTGTACAAAATAGAACCTTTAATTCCATATCACTTTAAGAAAAAATCACTTCAAGAAAAAATCACTTCCTCTCATCATCAATTCTATGGACTACGAAGAAGAGAAAACATGAAATAAAGTTGTTGCACAGATTAATTGTTTCCATAATTCTATAAAATTACCTTTAATATCTTGGTCAGTTTAAAATTTTCCGAACGAATGTGCCATCTCTAATAACTATATCCATAAATTAGACTAGCAAAATAAAAAACTCTAAAAAATTATCAGATTACATAAAGTATTAATGTTTTAGGCTTATAAACAGGTATTACACCTACTCAGTTGTTTAATATTAGTATTAAGTTATGTTTTTGTTGTTCATTTGTTTTATTTTATAATTATCGTTAGTTGTTAGTACTATTTGAATTTAGATCAAGCAACTAGAGCCAATAAAAGTACCAAAAAAAGTTAGTACTCAAATTTGCTTCATGATTTTAACAGGAAATCAATAAGAGGTGGCGTGAGGCAAACAAACAAAACAAACATTAGAAAAACAAACGGAACAACAAATAGTTTAGTTTAGAAAAACTTATAATGGTTACGTTGATAATAGTAATTCTATAAAATTAATAATTATTGAATATCATTAATAAATGGCTTAACTGAATATTTTAGAGAGACATCATGCATCGACTCATGCCACAATCTTCAATTGATAAAAATAAAGAATCTTCCATCTTAAGTACATTCGAAATCGGTGAGAAAATTATACTATTTTAGCAAATTGAAATTATTATTTATTCTATAACAATACAAATTGACAACTTTTTAGAATCTACATCAAGCAAACCAAGAAATAGTGCTCTACAACATAAGACACATTTCATGTGTCTAGAAGCAAAAATATAATGATATCTATTCTAGATGATATTGCTTATGAGCCACATATATTGCTAATAGAATTCTCGTGTATACACTGTCATGCAAAACGATTTTATAGAGAATCTAAAGGTTTTTGTTGTGTTGATGAGACATTTCAATAATATCAAATGATGTGCTTCTTACCCTTTTTGATCTCGTTACTTCTAGATCGAATGAATCTATATAATCAGGTGTCATGATGATGGGAAAAAGATCGTAATAAGAGGAGTTACTTTAGATAATCGTTGGGTTGTCCCATACAATTCGTATTTAGTAGAAAAATTTGATTGTCATATCAATGTTGAAATATGTTCTACTATGAAGGCAACAATATATAAAGATCATGATCATATAACCTTTAATGTAAGTGTTACTAATGAACATAACCAAGTTGATGAAGTAGACAACTTCTAAACTGCAAGATGGGTTTCTCCACCCGAGGCCATGTGAAGAATCTATGGTTTTATTCTAAAAGAAATGCATCCGACTATGTATTCATTGCAATTACAACTTGAAGATAAACAATTAGATACCTTAAAAATTCAGATAGACTTTCAAATGCACTAAAATCAGACTTATCATCTAGGACTATGTTAACTAAATTTTTCAGATTAAACAAGTCCAGTAACCAAGCTTAAACATTATTATAAACTTACGTGTCAAAGTATTTGTGGTCAAGTGCACCACTCATCCGGTTGCCCGGTACATCTGGTTCACGAAGATTTTCTTGTAGTCTCTTCAGAATTAGGCCCATATTATCTTTATAGGGTTTGACTAAGTTGTTGTTGACAATATAGTTACTGGATCAATTTCAATCTTAAGATTTCAATCCAATGGTGTACAAAAATTAAAAATTTGAAAAAATAAAATAAAACAAAAAGTAACTAACTGATATAACTATTTAGTAATCTACATCTTTGTATATTTTAAAGAACGAACACAAAACCACCAAATACCGTATATCTGTTTGCTGTTTGGAAAATAGAAGAAAGTTAGGCCCTATCCTGCAGCTATTTTTCAGTCCGTTTTTGTTTTTATTTTTCAAAAACAATTTCGAATTCACATTTTTTAATTGATTTTCATTTTATTTTCAAAAAACAAAAAACAAAATCCATGTTAACAATGAAATATTTGAAAAACAAAAAATACTTGTTTTTATTTTTGTTTTTAATTTTTGTTTTGTTTTTCGCTTTCAACTTTTTTTAAAAAAATCATCTAATTTTTTTCTTCTTCATCTTCATTCTTCTACTCTTTTTCTTCGTCGTGGATTAGTAGAGCCGGAGTGCTTCTTCTTCATGGAGCAGCCGAGACCGAAGGATGTGATCCTCCACCGACAAACCGATGTAACCAGATTATCGCTCCTCTAACTAGATCTCACCAGATCGATGATGCGATCGGTGCTCTAGTTGATCTGCTCGTCTTCTTCCTCCTTAGCCTATCTGGCTATCTTTATCTTTTCCTCCTCCGTCATTGGTAGTCTTCATCTTCAATTTTTTTTTTTTGTGAGAATGGTGTGTTTGGATGTCGAGAAAATTGGGTGAAAGAAAAGGAATTTGATGCTTCAAGCTTTTTGGTTCTTGGGTTTCTAAAGAGATCAACTTTTTTTTTTTTTACTTTTTTCTTTTTTTTCTTCGACATTCTCCATCACAACATCACTATTGTTCTACTTCTTCACTTCTTATTCTGCTTCTCTCTTCTTCTGATTTTCTAGGTTTGTAATGACTTTCTGGGCTGTGTTTGATTGTGGTTGTATGCCAAATATATATGTTAGTGAACTTACCTGATGATTGTTGTTGTATGGGTTTGATTGTGTTTGTATGCCAAATATATATTTAAATGTATAAAGTAGATTATTGTGGTTGTATGCCAAATATATATATATATATATATATATGAATAAAGAACTTCATTAAGAGAAATGCAAGGTTAACATGGGCAATCAATCGAGACCCAATGTTCAATACAGTGAGGATACTCCTCAAGTCAGATGCAGCACCGGAGTGCAAGGCCATTTTGGCAAGATGATGAACGGCCATATTGGTCATTCTAGGGGAAAAGAGAATGAAAACAGGGTATTAAGATAGTAAGCTAAGAATATTAGACCCAAGGAATCCAACAATATATATTTAAATGTATATATTTGGATCATTGTTTAATTTTCTAGATTTATATTGATTGTATTGGTTTGATTTTCTAGGTTGTTGATTGATCGAACGATATTTATACCTAGTTGAGGTTCCTATTTCTTAGATTTTGTTCTCATTTTCGGGCATGTTTTTGTATATAATGTGTTGGTCGAGCCATGTGTAGGTACATATAAGCTTAAATTCAAGTTTGGGATGTCAAAATGAGCAAATAGAGGTCAAGAAAAAGTATTCAGAGTTGTCGTGGCCTCACAGTTGATCCAAACCATGCAGTGATTCATGGTCAACGATGACAAGTTCCGTAGTGGATCCATCATCGAACCAAAATGCAACACAGAGACCGCGACATTAGTCAACTCTGTTTTTCAAAGGTTAGTGGGCTGAAATTGTAAGTGCCCATGCAGAACTCACATATTTTGGGGTCCATATCTCCCTTCTCAAAGTGAGTTGGATTTCAAATCACCTATTTTTAGAAAGCCCTAAAAGTCTACTTTCCAGTGACTTTTATAGTTCGCAATTCTGGGTTTTCTAGAGGGAGATATGCGTGTTTTCGTAACGGTGCACAGAGCTAGAAACACGACATCGGCAGATAGCTTCATGCAGAACACCCAACTTTCGGGGACCATATCTCCCTCCTTAGATCAAAATAGGTTTCGTACCATATATTTTTAGAAAGCTCTAGAAGCCTTATTTTCCTTGGTTTTTACGGATCACAATTCTGAGTTTTCTAGAGGGGGATATACGTATTTTTGTAACGGTGCGCGAGGCTAGAAATTGGTGTCGCGGCCATGACACTTGAACCGTGAAAGTTACTGTCACTGGGTGTGTCATCTTGCAAGACCACGAAACACTTGATTCTAGATCGCGACATGTCTGTTTTAGGCCATTTTAAAGGGGCAAATGTGTCATTTCGCACCCCAATTCATCCCCAAACTTTTCCTTACTATAAATACATAATTTTTCTCCTCTTCTCTTCACCAAATAAAGACCCAAAACAGAGCCGCCATTTATTTTCTTCATCTTCTTCATCAATCAAGAGAGAGAGAAGCTTTCAAACCTCCCATGGAGGTTCTCCTCTATGGGAAGCTCACCACCACCCATTTCTACACATCATCCACCACATTTTAGAGTAGATTGCATGGAGAAAGGAAAGGTCTTGGATCAATTTTGAGCTAGCAAGTAAGGAGCTCATGGAGAAGGCCATCTTCAAGGGTTGTCTCCTTTAAAATCTTCTCTTGTATATCTTGTTGTCTTTGATGTGTAACTCTCGCTTGGAAAATATTGTAAACCTAATTTGTGCTCAATATATGTTGGTTGATTTTATATTCATTTGGGTTTTAATTTGTTCTTTCTATTATTGAATAATCTCTTATATTGATATGCTTGTGTATAGAGATTGGAAATTGATGTGTTCATTGATAGGATTAGGAGTAGATTAACTTAATTGTAGGAGTAGTTGTAATCAAACATCTCATTTGTGTGCGTATGTCTTTGGAAGGTTGAAATTAACTTGTATGGATGAGTATGGAATGTTTGTGGGTTTTTGGTTGTGCCAAGGAGGATCAATCCGGGTAATAACCTTAACCACTTAGCTCTTAAGAATGGATAAAACTTGTTCTATGTATGACCTTTGCTAGAGCAGGTTTTGGTTTTATGTTCATATGCTTAATGGTAGGGACTTGAGACACAATTGCTCTAGCCATGACCTTTAGGAAGTGATTCGTGTCTCAAATCCCTTAGTTGAGATTACATGCACAATTGCTCTAGCCATGACCTTTGGGGAGTGATTTGTGTTTGTGATTCTCTTAATTGAGAGAACAAGCATTAGAAATGCTTAATGCCTTATGTTGGCTCTACGTTCTTGTGCTTAATGGGTATTTGACTTAAGACACAATTGCTCCATCCATGACCTTTGGGGAGTGATGATTTGATTTCGGTATTCCTTAATCAACGAATGATTCTGAACAAGAGATGATTTGATTTTGAAACTTCTTAATCTTGAGAACGAGCCTCTAACTAATAGGATGTCCTTAATGCCTAGCAATCAACTTATGAGCACTTATGTGTGGTGAACTTATGGAACTTATGTGACCATTCTCATGCATCTCTCATATCCACCATTTTATTATTTGCCACTTTAATCACCATTATCATCTCTTCATATTCCTTTTATTTTATTTTGCATTCTTTTTATTTACATTCCTTCATACACATACATACACACACCGCAATATGCTTACACCTCACACACACCATTCTTCACCATTCTGCATCTTATTTACATGATTTCAATAAACTCTAAAACATGATATGGTTTATGGATACCACCTCCCTATAGACGATACCCTCGCTTACCACTTTACTAAGTTTTCAAACTTTATAGCACATTGCATAAGAATAATAATATAAATATCTTTTGATAATCGTAATTTGGTAATGACACAAAAAGTGAGTATCATTAATGATTGTGGTTAGTAATTTAATTTTTTGGGTTGTTGGAAATTCACGTATTACTTTAAATCTGAATTTGTTTTCCAGATTTCTTCAAATGAATGAATTTTTCTAGATTTGAAAAGCTTTATCCTTATTAGAAAAGCTTTTTAAGCTTCTTAATTGTTTTTTAGGTTATATATTATTTTATTTTATTTAAAAAATTTCAACTCATTAGAATATATATTTGAAAAATTATAATTTTTTATTTTATTTCGTTAACCTACCAGACACCTTTTTTTTACATTTTCATTTTTAGAATACGGCTTTCAGTATAAGCTACCAAACGTGTTTACGGATTTCAAAACTGAAATGAAAAACACTGTTTTCATTTTTGTTTTTCTTTTCAAAAAATTACAAACGAAAAACGCCTACAGGACGAGCCATAGAGATATTTTATTAGTCTCTTGAAACAACAACGTTGCGTCACGCATCAATTATTATAATGACGTATAGGTGCTTATTAGACCCCTTTAATGTTGAATAGTTGAATCATTGAATCAAGTGGCGGCTGTTTCAAATATTCGAAAAAAAAATATTCAGACAATTTAGGCATGTCCAATATAGGGGTTCGGTGCATGATTGAAATATGTTGCTGTTTCAAATTTGTGACAAGCTACTGTACGCTAGAAAAACTGGGTTTTGCTTACTATTATTATCAAACCATTTCTTTTAAAAATTAAAAATAACCGTAAGATTGAAAAAAAAATCTCATCCAATGGTTGAAAATAAATAAAAAAGACGAAGAGAGATGGTTTACCCTCTACTTGTTTCACCGGTTTCTATCTTTTTCTCTTTCTGTTGATGAAAATGATGAGCATACCTTTCTCTCTCATAAGAGAAGAAGACGAAGCTTTTGAGAAGCAACCAAGCTATGCTTTAAAATCCAAAAACCATCCAAATTCAACAAATCTTTGAAGAGAAACTTTTTCTCTCATTACACATTCAAATTTCATGCTAATCAAATCCAAATCTACCTCAAATCCTCAAATCCTCAAATCCTCAAATGTATGACACTAATTCTATTTAAAGAAAACCTAAATCCAAATCTGAAAAGAAGAAAACTTTAGAATCTGAAATGGAGCAAATGTCGGATGGAGTGGCACTCTGTCTGCAATAGATGGAGACCCATCCGTGATGGAGTACAAGCGCTTCATCTTCATTGGAGCTCCATCACATATGAGAATTCGTCTGCGATGGAGATGAGTTCCATCGCAGATGAATCACAATCTCCTTCACAAGAAAATTTTCGAATATCTTTTTTTTTTAGTACACTTATTCAAGAGGATTTTGATTGATGAAGGTGTGTTTGTATCTTGATTTTTTCCAGACTATTGTCTTTTTTTTTTCTTTTTTTGGAATTGTTGGATGATCGATGAAGATGATATGAATTCTTGATCAAGGCACTCCATCATATGTCTCACTTCATTTTGCTCCATATTCTTCATCTGATTGATGAGATTTATATGGATTTTTTTTCCAGATCATTGATGAAGATGATATCAATTTGTGGATTTTTTTTTGGGATTATTAATTGTTGGATTTTATTTTTTGGATTATTGATTTACGATTTTCTTTTGGAATTGATTGAGGAAGAAAGGAGAATATATGAATTATTGAATGAGATTTGCGGTTTTTGTTTTTGGGATTGATTTGTGATTCTTTGGAATTGTTTTTTTTTTTGGAATTATTGAATGTTATGAAATAATGAAGAAGATATGATTTTTTTTTTAAAATAATTTCGTTTTTTTTTCTAATTTTTTTGTAAATTGATCTCCCTAGTCCATCGGGTTTCTATTTGGAGGCTAATGAATGTTTTTGAATTGTTCCTTATGGTTTGTTCAACTTTAAACAATGCAATTACAGATTTTACAAAATTTAAATTGTTTATTGAGATGACATTTCTTTTGAACTAAATATACCAATAAACATAAAAGTAGACTCATTTTGTGTTCACAAACTTGGTGTTTATAGAAACATTCTTTTGGATCTTCTTGTGTGCACACATGTGGACTTTATAATGGTGTTGTGTATATTTGAATGGAGGTTTGGTAGCTAAAGGGTGTAACTCCTTGAAAAAAAAGATAATCTATTTTATAGATTCCATCTATTGTATAGATTCCATCTATTGTATTGTTAAGTCGATTATATTCGGTGATGATAATATTTTTGTATATTATTTTGTGAGAAATATGAATATATAATAGTTAAGAAACTTTAGGTGTTTTTTTTTTATTAGAATGATTCTACTTATTTTAATTTCATTTTTGTTAATGTCAAAGTTCAGGAAAAAAAATGCAAACTCTTTAAGCTGATTTGTAAGATTCTATTTTTTTCAAACCAATCACTTTTCTTGTTTTATAAATTAATTATTGAAATTTACATACTAAAATTATTCATTATTTTTGTTATACGTATTTATGTGAGGATGTATTGATATTTTTTTAAGATACTTGGAGTTATATTGTTACCCTTACTATATTTGACAGTATTAATTTATAAAATTATTTTTTAAGAAGTTTTGAAGTTTATTATTAATTATTTAAATTTATAATTGATTTTTGAAAATATTGTTATAAATTTTATATCCATTTGTAAGTGGAAATTATCAATACCAAATATTTATTTTACAATTTGGAAAAAAATCGAAACTCAACAAATGGGTCGTTTGTTTTTCCACTTAAAACTTAATTGGTTTGAATTGAACTCATCAAGTTGTTTTGTTTGTTTTGTTAAATGGTCAAATAACTTAAAAACAACAAAAAATAATTTAAAAAATAAAGTAAGGAATTATGACTTTGAATTTAATTCCAATAACTGGATTACAATTAAAATATTACTTTTAACATATTTCTTATTTATCCTCCAAAAGAAGATATATTTCCAGATTTATCATAATTTGATATGGTGTAGAGATATTTCTTTTAACATATTTCTTATTTTAATGGCTTTTATAAAGAAAAAAAAAATATAATCACTTCTCATATAGTGCATATAATTCAAGAACCTAATTCAAAAAAAAAAATCAATAACTTTTTTTTCCAGTGCATATGAACCAAAAAATAAAAAAACAAAAATGGCTTCCTCAATTATATATGCTGGAAACATAAACAACATGCAAAATAACTTGATTTTTTTACAATAAATTAGAATAAAAGTTTGCATGTTCTAAAAATTAAACTTTGTTTGTAGAACATGCAAACTTTTATTCTTTGATGAATTTTTTATTTTGTTAAATTGAACTTTGTTTATAGGAAAACATGTTATATTACCTCTTTTAAATAGTATGGGTATAAATGTAAAATTACTTGAATTCAGACAATTTTATATTTTAAAAACAAACACGTTGACAGTACATTCAGATGTGAAGGAAAAAAAAACATGTAATTTAGATTCAGATTTCAGTCTCTATTCAATCTTCAGAAAAAATCAGAACTGTTTAATCTTCAGACAAAAAAAAAAAACTATCCCAAACTCTCCAAGATAAGAAATAATTGAATATAACAATTTGGGATATCCATAATAACTGAATATATTAATGGAATAGATTTATAAGTTTTCTAAAATAAGATCATATAAATATTAGATAGATAGTTTAACACCATACAATTATTAAATGGATGTAAATATTGCCACACATAAAACTAATTAGTACACCCATATTTAAAATTTAAAAATAAATATTATATAAGGAGTCAACAGATTTTCAATCTAGAAAACTCAAAATTATTTTGTTTATCGAAAGAATTCATAATTAGATATAAAAGAAAGACAAAAAAAAAAGTAAAATAATACTTGCCTTTTTATGATCAAAATCTTCTGAAATAGATATCAATCTATTTTACTTCTGCAACCATATTAAATATCAATCCAATTTTATTACGAATCAATATGGTAGGACAAATGCATGCTAAGTTGGAATGACAAAATTATCTACGGATACTAATATTCGTAAGAATCCGTTCTGTTCAAAATAAGGATGGATACTATTATTTTCAGAAAGGAGCGAGAATGAATATTTTTCTAATATCCATTTTATTTTTGGGGTTTGGAATGGATATCACCTATGGATATCCATCTCATCTCCATCCAGATCCATTTTATATTTTAATACTTTAAAATTTTATTTTGTAATTATTAATTTAATTATATAAGTTATTATTAATTTTTTATATTTGGACTTTATTACCTGTATGTTTTTATCTTTAAATAGGATAAAATGTATTATAACATATGTTAATTATACTTTTTCTGCTGTAAACTCTAAAAATTTAAAGTATTTTCATCGAATATGGATTAAACGGAGTAGGGATGAATATATCTATCTTAATTAGTGGATTATCTGAATACACCTTCTCACTTAGAAATGAGGATGGATGCGGGATAGAGATATATATCTCAAATGGACGGGGAAAGATATTGGGGTATCTATACCCAATCCGATCCATTGTCATCCTTAATGCTAAGAATACTTTGACTAAATTAGATTTAAATACACCGTTCTCATGTTCTCATAGCGTACAATATGAGAGTATGATATATAGATAGAGTATTTCTATTTTGCTTGTCTTTTCTGAGGACAACAATTTGCACGACTGATTTAAGGAAACTTTTCGGATTCCAGAATCTGTAATCGTTCTCTGATCAGTGATACAACCCACTCACGATCCCGCTGCCATTGTACGTTTCGGATTTCCGAAGGTGAAAGGTATTAATCCGAATATTTTTTTATTATATGTTTACTATTAATCGTAGTAATAATAAACAACATTCGTATCAGAGGCCGTTTGGGTTTGTATTCTGGTATATATATATATATATATTGGCGGACTCAGGAATTTAGTCAGGTGGGACACTTAAACATAATAACAATTAAATTAGAAAAATACTGAAAATTTGAAAATTTGATATCATAGTAAAATGAGTTTTCTTTTAAACTAAATTGATTTTTTTATTCTTATATTTAAAAGATAACAAAAACAAGAAATATAATATTTTTTTTGAAGTAGTATGCACATGATGGGATTTAAACTCTCACCACGTATGTGGAAGGGATATGCACTACCAACTCGGCTAAGAGGTGATGTGTAACAAGAAATATAAGAGAGTATTAATAAATAAATAATAACAAGGAAAACATCATAAATTACGATATAATTTTATAATAAGAAATTTTATTTGTATTTATTATGAATTAAGTTTAAATTTATACAAAATAATTGATTAATACATGTTTATGAATTTGTTATTTTTCTAATTATTGGTAAAGTTTTTGATTTGTTGATTCTAAATAAATTAAAGTTATAAATAACGAAAAATACTAAGGATAAAATAATATAAATCATAATAATATATGGATTATTTTAATAGAATAAATTAAAATTTGAGATTTTAGGGTTTATTAATGTGATCTGTTAGGTATGTCAAATTTAAACTATTAAGAGTAATAAAAGTTAAAATATATTATATATAATAAAATTGAATTAAGTAACAATAAATTGTTTGTAGCTAAGAAGTTGAGAATGATAGAAAAGAGAAAGTCAATTATTTTATTTTAGAAGAAAATGAAAATTTGATTAAAGAATTAGAAAAGATATAAAAAAACAATAAAATCAAGCAGCACGTAACAATCAAGACTTTGAACCCTCATCAACCAATAAAATGTGCATTCTCTACCCACTCCACTATCACTTCCTTTGAGCATGGTTGGTTATATATATAAGTTTTTTTTAATACATAAAAAGTTTCACGATTCAAAAACGACATAGGACCACACACCGGTTGTTTTTTTTTTGAATGTATGTGTGTGTATATATTCAATTATATTATACGTTCTGCATATAATGATTATGATTCAACACCATACATGAAAGTTTTTTATAGAAAATCAAGTTATGGAACCAGTGACTGTAATCGGGTTATAACTTACTGTTAAGTTTATTATTATTATTATTATTGTGATTGTGCTATTATAGGAAAAGATGTTTCTTAGAGCTTTTTAACGACAGGTCATATGCATAATTCTTATTAGTGTTAAGAGAGAAAAACTGTTTTGAGTTTTTCTGTCGAGATCAAAACCTTGAAAAGGGTTCTGGGTTTGAGTTTGGGATGATGAATGAAACAAATAATATGGTGTGTAATATTAATTTAGAGGGGGAGGGGGGGGGGGAGTGAATAGATTTTAATTAACTTTTACCCAATTTTTGTTAAGAGTCAAGTTGACGAAAATACCCCTATCTAGTTACAAAGATACCACAAGTGTAATAAATGCGGAAATAGTAAAACACTTGTACGTGGAAACCCTCCAAATGGGAAAAACCACGGGCTGATGAGTGCGCCACACTAGAACCTCGAATCCACTAATGATAAAGGAATTACAACCTAATCCCGGTTTAATCCTTCACCACTACCTAATCCCGGTATAAGTGAACCTAATTCATCATGCTTGTGCTTTAAGCTACCTACTCCCGGAAGCAACACAAGTCTTACTTCTCAATGAAGAGATAAAGTGTCCTAAATGAATATATGATGATATTCAATGAACAAACAAGGCTAGGAAACCCTATATACTTATCTAGGATAATGAGATGACAATTAATGCAATCCTAGATATCAAGTGCTAAATGATATGTTCAAATAGCCTAGTTAAACATAGATCAATCAATCCTATGAAGCTATCACAATACAACACTCAATCATGTCATCACAACAATCTCTAATTTGTATAAAAATATATTCTAAGAGAATACAATTAATTAAAGAGATGATTTAGTAAGCAAAACACTTAACTTGTAAGAAGATAGTGAAGAACTTACCAAACAAGATGTGATGAAGCAACCCTATCCATTGATGTACTCTAAATGAACTTAGATGATGCAAGATGAAGATTTAATGCACATGGGAATGCTTTGAGTGATTAAAAATGAGTTCTTGGAAGTGTTTTTCCTTTGAAATGTGTTCTAAGGAAGAAATCTGACATTCTGAACTCATACACGACCTTAAAGCATTGAGTTATATATATATATATATATATATATAAGATCCAATCAAAGTTAGGTCGTTTTGGAAAAAACGTCCCAGCTTCCTCTGCGTGCACTGGTGACGTGCGCTGGTTGAGTAGCGCACTACCAGCGCACTACCAGCGCACAACCTATTTTTTAAAACAAGCGCCGGTCGAGTGGCGCATCCCAGTAGCGCAACACAAGCGTAGATTCTCTAGGAAGTTTGCACTGGTGAGGCTGCGCTAGACGAGTAGCGCACCACCAGCGCACACCCATATTTTTCAACTAAGCGCGGGTGCAGCAGCGCAGCCCAGTGGCGCATGACTAGCGGCGGTCCATTGTAAAAGTTGCGTTGGTGAGGTACGATGGTCAAGTAGCGCACCACCAACGCAAGACCTATTTTTTTAACACTCAAAAGCACAAAAGCAATAAGTTCAAGAGTGATGAAATTACATCCTAATTTAATGTCTAACATGACATACAACTTTCATAGCAAGATGCAAATAGGTCAACAAGAGTCATGTAAACTAAAATGCACACAAGAAAACACTCAACAAATAAGATCAAGAGTTATGCATGAATATGTGAGTGTGTGCATTTATCTATTTAAAGTAAGTAAGCACAAGAATTTTACCTTTGATGCTTCTCTCCTCTTGAGGTCTTGAGAGCCTAAGCTACCCTTACATGAACCCCAACAATGTGGTTGTTCACGAAATAAGCCAATCAATAAATGATGACTTTTCAATGAACATGATGAAGAATATACAAGCGCCTAAGAACAGCAAGTGTAGTTCACTTAAAATCCAAACATAAAAACCAAGGGTACCATTGAATTCATCATGTAAAAACGAGTCGGGAGACAGTGGTTTGGTCATCAACGATAGACTGGAAGATGACACGTGATCTCTACGCTCCATTATTTCGAGTGCAACATGAAGAGCTATGACTTCTACCAGTGCATGCCAAAAGCATGCGATACATGCACCTACATGAAGAGCATACGAAGAGCATGCGATACAAGAAGAGGCTTGTTGTTTACACGAGCCACCGTCCGACCTTCCAATGGCGCTTTGTTGATAGCCGAGACATTTTTTTTTTATAAATTGTTGTTAAATAAAAAGTTATTTTTCATCAATTTTTTATTATCACTTCTTGTATTTAAAAAGAAATTTTGAAAAAAAAAATTAAACTACTTTTGAGTTAAAAAAAATATATTTTTAAAGTTATGTGCTAGGAATTCAATGGAATTTAGCTTCAGTTGGAGCTAAATTAAATGTCTTCGATAGAAATCTCTCTGTCTAATCAATTATGAGATCGGGAATGAAAGATTTCATGTGCCTTGTAAATGTATGAGGTCATTAAAGATAAATATTTCTAAGTGACTTAGAAATTTTAGATTAATCCAACATCGTCTCATATATCTTAATATAGAAGTTTTTAAGAATCTTATTAATGACTTATAGCCATGGTCAAATTGGACTTGCGCTTTTTATGTGGAGAGATGCAGTTGATAGACTTTTAATGAAATTCCCTGAAGAGTTAAGATTGACTAAATCTACTATGTTGGAAAAATTGGAGTAGGGTACAACGATGTTTTGGGAAAATAACACGTGAGCTTGAAATTATAGAGTAGTGTCGTATTCTTACAAATAAGAGGCGATCTACTGCATTAAGCATTTGCATTCAATATTCATAGTGCTACACACAAGAGTTATTGTGCACACGAAAGAGAGTCAGGGCTCGAGAAAGTGGCAGTAAGATGAATTATGAAGACAGAGAAAGTCTTTCTTGGTGGTGATCCATGCGAATATGAGATAGAAGAAAGAACAACATGCAAAGTCCCATATTTTAGAAAATACTTAAAAAAAAACCTTCTTTAGTAAATATTTTTGAAAAATCGGTTTCATTCTTAAAATATTTTTGGGACTTGTGCTTCGTATTCTTCTGTTGTATGATCACCAAACAATGAGAATTCTAAAATGTTAAGTACAATGTTAGAATTAGAATTTTGAGATAAGTACTAAATTTATGATAATTATTTTTATGAAAACAGATGATGATTAGAAGCCTCGACGACTTTTCGATTCTGCTCTTTAATTCATTTTATCAAATTTTGGTTTGTGTTTACGGTAAAATTAAATGTGTGTAATTTTAGAAATTATTATACTGGCATAGTAGATTGTATGTCTCTAAATAGATTATTATAATATATAGCATTTATATCTAAATATTAAGGCCATAATTGAAAGTGATAAACTGAATTGTGTAATCTATGAGATTTGACACAATAAGATTCAATATATCTTTATAGGGCAAGAGGCTCTTGAGATTATAACACGAACCATGATTAAACCTCGGTATAGTACTTTTGTTCGACATATAAGATGTGAATGTTTATCAAGTTAGAAATTAAATTACTCACATTATGTTGTTAAGTAGCTTGAATAGTGATTAAACCTTTGTATATCTATCAAGCTAGAAATTAAATTACTTACACTATGCTATTAAGTAGCTTGAATAGTGACCTTATATGTGTGTTTGATAAGTACATAAGGGTGTTTAAGTGATGTGGCTTTCCTTCTAGGATTTGGCTTGAAGGGTAACTTTGGTAGTATTTTGAATACCAAATTTTAGTAGTTTCAGTATCAAGTTTTTGAGTACTTATAGGAAGCACCAAAAATCACAGTAAGTGGCAGCCTTCAATAAGGATATAAAACAAGTTGCATGAACTAAATGATCTAATCTCCTATAATAGTTAGAACATATACAAAAATTAATCTGACGCGTACCGATGCATTATTTTGGAAGTGGAAGATGAGCGCCTAGAGGTGGCTTAGATCTCTAGCCAATTTTATATGACATATTATAAGCGTTTAAAGGCATTTTAGGCTTCAAACCAATTTTATATGACATATTTCAACTTGCACAAAACTTTTAGTTTTGAGCGAATTAGTGGAAATAGATATTTCCAAAAAAAAAAGAGTATCTAGTCATAGCCACAATGAATCTTAGATCAAAATATGTAAGAAGAACGCGAGTTCCTAATTTTGAGGAAGGACAAGAATAAATTATCTTGTTGCAATTGGTGACAAGTTGGGTCATTTTTGCTTGTGAATGCATTAAGTTGAAAAGAGTAAAACCCAAACTCCTAAATCTCTAAAGTTAAGCTTAAGTTTCCAGCTAGGTATTTTCTTTCTAAATCTCATCCTTTATGGAGTGTAGATAAGTGAAAACAGACCGTTTATCAAGAAACTGCGAATCATATATGGAGTAAAGTTAGATTAATAGCAACAAAGTGTATGTGTGTGGGATCATTTTTAAAATCAAGTACCTACAAACTGGGTTTGCATGGTAGCTTAATTTTTTATTCCATGATGTTCTAATATACACTCAATATCTAACTTAATTTATTCTTTGAGGTTGTCATCCTTGATTCAGGTTATCATTAATAATCATGATGATTATATGAATATTATTCTAGCTAATTATATTCATACGTTACTTGATAATTGATGAATGATTTTTTTATACATCAGTTTCGACAGTTATAATTATGTTTGTTTTTCAATCATCTCATCTTATGATAATGATAGTGATGCTGGTATTTTAGCATGCTAGACTTGACTTAGATAGAATGAGTAAATTTGCCAGAGATGGCTAACTAAACACATTAGTCTAAAAGTTATACAGATTATCTAAAAAGAAAAACAACTTGAAAGCCATTTTAGTAAAGGAACTAGATTTGAAATTCCATTGCAAATTAATACATTATGACATTTGTGATCGAATGAATGTAAAGCCTAGACATGAAATGTCATATCTTGACGCAGCGTGAAACACAAAAGAATAAGATCAATGTCTATATTCTGTGACAAACTGAAATCCACCAGAAAAAAAGAAACACTTTTAATGAACCTTTCGACTTACAACCCATTTTATAACAAACAAACCTTAATTCTAATCCTTGTTGAACAAGAAATTGGCCTAATTAAAAATATTATGAAAAATAGTAAAAATTGAGATTATTTTGGAAATTAATACAAATAAAAATCGTAAACAAGACAAAATTGACGGCAGACGATTTTGACTTGTAAAACTCAACTTATGACCAAAACAAAACTTTTCTAAAATAGAAAAAACGACAATTACAGGACCTAAATGATTGAATTTGGCTAAAAAGGGTTTACCACATGACTCAAGGTTGTATGTACTGAAGATCTCGCCAAAACACATAAACTGTGAAAGTTTCACGTAATTTCGACTCTTACGTTCAGACTAGTATAAATCATTTAGTCTTGAATTTATGATGGTCCCTCAAAGCCGTGTAGGAATATGCTACTTATTCTATATCATCAGTCCCCTATACTTGGAAAGAACTTGACCTCAAGTTAGGCTTAGGATACAAAGACTCTTCCGCATGATACTGGAACAAGCATGCAACATTGAAAGTCTTGGAAATTCCCATGGTCTTAGGTAGGTCGATCATATAGGCATTATCATTGATCTTCTTTAAAATCTTGTATGGACCATACTTCTTGGGCTTTAATTTGTTGTAAGTCCCAATTGGAAACCTCTCTTTACGCCAGAAAACCATCACTGAATCTCTTTCCGCAAAAACCTTTAGACGTCTGTCCTTGTCTACAGCTGCTTTAGATTTAGCATTAGTTTCTTCCAACTTCTGTCGCACCTCTTCTTGCATAGCTTGAACCTGAGTAGCCATGTTCTCTGCTAATGTAATAACACCCACACCCTTTAGTAAACAAACTAAATACACAACATGTCTTGGTGGTGTCACATTTGTCATAGCAAAAGAGGATTTTCCTGTGGCACTATGCATAACATGTTGTAGGCAAACTCAACTTGAGGCAATGCATGGTCCCACTTTTTTGGCTTATCTCCGTAAATGCAACGAATCAGATTTTCCAAGTTCCTGTTCGTCACTTCTGTTTTTCCATCAGTTTATAGGTATGCAGTAGTACTACATTTCAGAGAGGTATCAAACATCTTCCATAAGGTTACCCAAAAATGGCTATGTAATTTCGTGTCACGATCATAAGTAAATGATTGGGGTACTCCATGTAGCCGGACCACCTCTCTGAAGAATAGTTGGGCTATGTATGAAGTATCTGAGGTATTCCGACAAGGGATAAAGTTAGCCATTTTTAAGAATCTATCAACCACCACAGATACTGAATCCACTCCTTGCTAGGTACGAGGTAGACTCAACATAAAATCCATAGAAAATTCCTTCCAAATATTGTTAGGGACTGATAAAGGCATATAATGACCAGTATTTTATGACTGGCCTTTAGACACCTGATATGTATAACATCTTTGTAAAAAATTCCCAATATCTCGTTTCAGTTGTGGCCAGAAGTATCGCTCTTCCAAACTAGCCACTGTCTTCTCTCGACCTAAATGGCCACGTAAATTCATACTGTTCATGGATTAACTTCTCCCGCAGAGAAGTCCTAGGAATACACAAAAGGTTACCACGAAACAGATACCCATCATTCTCATGAAAATCACTAACAGACTGCTTCTCAATGCACTTTGACCATATTTCCTTGAAGTCTTCATCCTCCTCATATAATTCCTTCAAACAGACAAACCACATAATCTCATGAGCCAATGTCACAAGCAAACTGGCATGACGGCTCAACACATCAGCAACTCGGTTTAAAACCCCTAGCTTGTGCTTAATAACAAAAGGAATTTTTTAAAGAAAAGTGGCCCACCTGACAGCATTTTATCCAAGTGTTTCTGACTGTTAATAAACTTCAAAGCCTGATGATCGGTGTACAAAATAAACTCCCTTTGTACTTGATAGTGCTCCCAGCGCTTCAAGACTTGGATCACTGCATAGAATTCCTGATCATAGGTACTCCACTTTTGACGGGTTTCACTTAATTTCTCACTGAAGAAAGTTGGGGCCTATCTAAAATCTATGCCCATAGTTCTCACTAGAGGGCGCCTTGCTTTCCAAAGTGAGATTCCTCCTTTCTTTCTAGCTTGATTATCCTAGTTACTTCTTCACTTAGTAACTTTTTTTATCGCTGGAATCCCTACTTCCACATCTTTTATGGGTGATTACTACTGGTCGATTTTCTTGTAATATCATAGCTCCAATACTTATGCCACTAGCATCATACTCAACTTCAAATATTTTTTCAAAATTAGGCAGAGCCAGTACTGGTGCAGTGCATAAATTCTCATTGATTAATGTAAAACTCATCTCGGCCTCTTCTTTCCACTGAAACCGGGCTTTCTTTATGCATTCTATGATTGGTGCCATTTTAGTGCAAAAACTCTGAATAAATCGGTTGTAGAAAGTAGCTAATCCATGAAAGCTTTGCTCATAGTTTTTGGTGCAAGTCATTCTCAAATAGCTCGTACCTTCTCTTCATCCACATGGATCCCCTCTGAACTCACCATATAACCCAAAAATATCAAGCTGATGCTCATAACGCTGCACATTTTGAGATTAAGCAACAACTGATTTTATTACAAAACTGTTAGTACTTCTCGCAACTATCCCACGTGTTCTTCCTCAGTCATACTATAGATAAGAATGTGGTCAAAATAAATAACAAGAAGTTTTCTTACAAAAGGCCTTAATACCTGATTTATCACCCGCATGAAAGTACTGTGTGCATTAGACAGTCTGAACGACATGTCCAACCACTCACACAACCTAGCCTTACTCTTGAACACTGTCTTCCATTCATCCCCTGGTCTGACCAGAATTTGATGATACCCGCTGTGTTGGTCAATTTTTGAAAATAGCTTCGAACTAGTTGATCCAACATGTCATATAGACGAGGAATTGGAAATCGATAATTGATTGTTATTTTGTTGATAGTTTGACTGTCCACGCGCATACACCAACTCCCATCCTTCTTTGGTGTCCACAACGCAGGAACTGCACAAGGGCTCATGCTCTCACGTATGAAACCTTTCTGCAACAACTCTTTGATCTTCTCTCATAGAATTTCATTCTCTTTTGGACTCATCCGATAATATGGCAGATTGGGCACAATCGCCCCAGGTATAATGTCTAAATGATGATGAATGTCTCTCAATGGTAAGTTGCAGAGCAAGTCCTCAAAAGTAATGTATCTGAATTGCTCTAGCAGTGGTTGTATCTTCTTAGGAACAGTTACACTGGTGTTTCTTCCTCCTCAACCACAAGAGGTTAACCATAAGAGCTTTAACCACCAAAGCATAAACCTCTTGTGCACCCTTGACATCTGTCACAAATTTGGTATCGGATCTGGTCAAGGTTAAAAAGGACTACTTCTTCATTTCAGAAAATTGTTAGGCATTGTCTTTCACTTGGAAAGAACCATAACGATTTTGTGTTACCCCCAACTAAACAAATAAGTATTATCCATACCCCTATAGGTAATATCAACATCGTACTGCCACGGCCGACCCAATAACACATGGCTAGCATCCATATCAACCACATCACAAGTCACCCCATCTTTATAAATTTTACCAATAAAAATAGAAACATGATAAATCTCAGTTACCTATAATGTTGGTCCCTTCTTGATCTAGCCAATGGTATAGGGATTTGGATGCTTCCTGGTTGGCAATTTCAGATGTTCCACCAATCTCCTTGCAATAAAGTTATCGCAGATCCCATTATCCACGATTAGGTCATAGACTTTCAGACTGACTATACAGCAAGACTGAAATATATTATTACGCTGATCGGAGTCCTTCTATTTGGCACGTACAACACTTATTGCACCATACAATTAACTCGTTCTCTATCCTCTTCTGCAAATTCTGCCCCCTCATATAAGTCACCCTCTCATTTTACATCCTTAGGAGCATTTGGATATTCTTCACCTTCTTCCACCCAATTTACTGACCGATGATCAGGACACGCATTTGAATGACGACCAGGTTTTCTACATCTGTAACAAGTTCTTGGTGTAGGTCTAGCATAAGGATTTAGATTCGGGTTTCTCGGCACGTTCTTGTTGGCTAAAGTTGTTGCTTGTTGCTATTGTTACCCTCTTCTCCACTAACACCTCTAGGTTGGCTTGACGGAACTGATGATTAAGCACTCTTCTCCCTGTTTGGAAACAGTGAATCAAGAGTGTTTCTTCAAAATCCTGGGTTTCTACCCCTGCATTATAGCAGCTCGACTTTTAACGCCATGTTATGAGCTTCATCAATAGTCCACAACACTTACAACCTAATCTTATCTCGAATCGACTGCTTCAACCCACTGAGATATCTGGCAACGTGATGCTCATCTGTTTCACTCAAATTATTTCGCTCTGAGAGCCTAGAAAATTCCGCTGTGTAATCAAACATTGATTTGGACCCCGTAAGAACATTTCTGATATAACTGGAATACATATTGATCACAATATGGTGGCAGAAACCTACCCAACATAAGTTGTTTCATCCTACAATAGGTTCTCTCAAGTGCCTTTCCTTGCCGCCATCGGTTCTTCTACAATTGATCCCACCAGACTGTAGCTCCTCCTTTTAATCTGAATACGACAAACCTCACCATCTTTTCTTTCGGTATCTCCATCATCTCAATTAGTTTTATTTTATATATTTAATTACATTTTATTATTATTTTTGGGTGTCTTATATGGATGCAGTGAAGAGATCGTCATTACATGAATATCTGAAGGTTTTGAACAAAAGTAAATGTTAAGAGGCAGTTGCTAAGGACAAAGAAAAAGAAAGGTCTGCAGTAGTTAAGTGGAAAGAAAAGGCGACCGATAGCAGATGGCTAAAGCTTTGTGCAGTTGGTGTTTTTAAAAGATTGGATGGAGTGTCTACGATGATAGGGAGGCTTCGGGGAAAGAACATTTCAACATTGTTTCATTATCTAGGTGATAAAAACATTCTGTGGAGTTTTCAATCTATAGATGATAGGAATGCCTTCATTAAGAGTAAGGAGTTATGGAAGGATTCATTTTCTTTTGTGGGTGAATGGTATAGTGCTATTACACCCAAATGCAGACTGTCGTGGGTTGAGTTTAGGGGAATTCCTCTGAATGCATAGGGTGAAAATCTCTTTTTGAGATTAGGTTAGGCAATTGGGGAACCTCTGTTAACTGAGAAGGAGACAGTGCATTGGGTAAATTTGTTAAGAGGCAAGGCCCGTACCTTAATTCCTAATGGTGTAAGTTGCCCAACAAAAATAAAGGTAGAAACGAGAAGGTACTTTTTCTTTGTTTCAGTTCGGGAAGATTCAAATCTGGTTGACACAGATTGTATTTCCGGCAAGATGGGAAAGGGATTCATGCGACCTAGTAGCTTCGATGGGCACTGGTTTTAATGCTTCCATAAATATATAGACAGTCTCGAGAAATGAACAGTCAAAAGTTCCTAATTCCAAGATAGTTAGGGCGGTAGCTGTTAAGCCAATAATTTCTCAGATTCCGGTGATAAGGACATCAGGTTCTAGTAAGAAGGTCCAATTTAGTTTGGGCTTGGGCTTTGGCAATGATATGGGCTTGGTCAAAGGAAATTCAAAACCAGGCTTTAGTTTTAAACACAGGGTGGCCTGCGGATATCCCAAGAAAGCTCAATTAATAGAAAAAGGAATTACTATTAATAATGAGGTATGTGAAAGACTTGTAAATCAACAGGGTAAACCGAACAGGGACATCGATAAGGGTAGGGGTAAGGGTAAGAGAGAGGAGATGTCAGAGTTAAGTGAAGATAGTGTGGAGTCCTCCAATGAAGTAAGAAGAGAGGGTTTGCAGCTTGAAGGTAAAGGTAATTTCAGAGAAGGAGAATCGTCCAGAGGTGGTTTGGATCACTTGGTAGGGGGTAACATTGTTATTGACTTGAGCAGTGGAGGAAGGACCAAAAAGGAGGTGGGTTTTTCATTCAAAGAGGCTCTAATAAATGAAGGTTCAGGGTTGGTACGGCAAACAGAGAATTTGGTGGTTCAGAGGTCTGACGAAGACGAGTATGAAAAGGAGTTATCAATCGAAGGCTGTACCTCTCTTTCTGACACTTATACAATGCAGGTTTCGAAAATGCAGCAATTGGATGAATACAATTGTGAGGCAAATATGGCAACTAATTCACATGGTAGACTGCATAAAGTATCCTTTAAAAAGGTGGCCAATCCCACAGGCTTTGTTAAAAGGCATGGCATGAGAACTCACAAGGATAGAAGACTTAGTGCTAAAGGTTCAGAGGATTTACGGAAGTGGCCTATGGAAGTAGTTTCAGACATTGATAGGGGGGAATTGGATATGGAATTGGGATATAATTCAGTTCATAAATCTGTTGACAAAGAGGGTGAGGATAATGAAGGAAATGAGAAGTGTTCGAATGTAGAGCGGATCCTTCGCGAAGAGGTAGCGAAAGTGATAGATGTGTGGGTTGTGTTGGGATTTGGTTTTGGAGGTAATGCAGAAAAGGTTATTGCAGAGATAACCAGAAGGGAGATGGAGGATGAGGCAAGGTACTTGGCAACTAAATGATGTCGATCTCTGTAACTAGATTTTGTGGGGATTTCATTTTTCAAATGATTTTAGTTACATGGAATATTAGGGGTTAAGAGAGGTTGGAAAAAAGGAGAGAGGTGAGAAGGTTGGTTTACAGCACCAAGCCAAACCTTCTTTTTATTCAGGAGTCGAAATTGAATTATTTTGATTAAAAAATCATTAAATCTTTAGGAGGAGCACTGTTGTCGAAAGGCATTGGGGTGGAGGCAAAAGGTTCAGCTGGGGGCTTTATTACTTATGGAATGAAGACGTCCTTGAAATGAAGTCATGTATATCTAATGATAGGTGTATAATTGTATCAGGTAAGCTGGTTGCTATAAGTTCAGAGGTGGTCTTTTGTAACGTTTATGCGGCAAATAACGAAAAGGAGAGGGTTGAGCTGTGGAATTTTATCTTGCCTGCAAAGGTTTCATTTCCAGGGCCTTGGATTGTAGAGGGGGGGGGTGGGGGGTGGGGTGGCTTTATGTTGCAGTGAAAACGTAACTAGAATTAGACCGACGTCTAAATTCTTTTGAAAAACTGGAATCCACCAGAATAAAGTTAAAACTTTAGAAATTTTATTGAATAATAAGCTATCCGAGCCTTTTGGCTTACAAGACTATTTAAAGTGAAAGACCCTAACCCGAATCCTTGTTGGACAAGAAACGGGATTACATATCAAAAGCTGCCAAAAATAGCGAAATTGCCAAAAATAGCGAAATCACAAAAGTTACGAAAATAAAATATACTAACGACCATAAACAAGCCGGAATTAACAGTAGACGATTCTGGCTTTTTAAAGTCAACTTATGAGAAAAATAGAAATTTCCCAAAAAGGAAAGAATTACGATTTCAGGGCCTAAATAATGGAATTTGGTCGAAAATGGACGTGCCACAACACCAAAGGTGTTGACATCTGAAGATCTCACTGATTCCCTTCAATTAAGGCCATTTAACCTTGGATTTAGGATGGTCCCACCAAGCCATGTAGGACTCAGCCACTTGTTCTACATCAGTCCCCTCTACTTGCAAAGAACTCTACCTCGAGTTAGGCTCATGATAAAGAGGCTCTTCTGCATGATACTGTAACAAATCAGCAACATTAAGGTATTGGAAATTCCCATGGTCTCAGGTAGGTCGATCACATATGCATTATCATTGATCTTTTTCAGAATCTGATACGGACCATACTTCTTGGGCTTCAGTTTGTTATAAGTCCCAACTGGGAACCTTTTTTTGAGTAAGAAAACCATTACTGAGTCGCTCTCCTCAAACACCTTCCGACTCCTATGCTTGTCTGCAGCTGCCTTGTATTTCGCATTGGTTTCTTCCAGTTTCTGTCTCACCTCCGGTTGCACCGTTTAAGCCTGAGTAGCCATGTTTTCTGCAGCAACACTAACTCCCGGACCCTTTGGTAAATGAATTAAATCCACAATGTGCTTCGGTGGTAACACATATGTCATAACAAAAGGAGATTTTCCCGTGGCACTATGTACAACACTATTGTAGGCAAACTCAACTTGAGGCAATGCATGATCCCACTGTTTCGGCTTATCTCCGCATACACAACGGACCAGATTTCCTAAGGTTCTATTCGTCACTTCCGTTTGTCCTTCAGTTTGTGGGTGAGCAGTAGTACTTCGTTTCAGAGATGTATTGAACATTTTCCATAAGGTCAGCCAAAAGTGGCTAAGGAATTTCGTGTCACGATCAGAGGTAATTGACTACGATACCCCATATAGTCAGACCACTTCTCTGAAAAATAGTCGGGCTATGTGTGAAGCATCAGAGGTCTCCCTGCAAGGGATAAAGTGAGCCATTTTTGAAAACCTGTCAACCACCACGAAAACCGAATGTACTCTTCACTGGGTACGGGGTAGTCCCAACATAAAATCCATAGACAAGTCCTCCCAGATATTGTTAGGAACAGGTAAAGGCATATAAAGACCAGTATTTTATGACTGACCTTTAGACACCTGACAAGTGTAACATCTCTATACAAAATTCCCAACATCTCGTTTCAGTTGTGGCCTAGAAATACTGTTCCTCCAAGCTAGCCACCGTTTTGTCTCATCCCAAGTGTCCACTCAATCCACCATCGTGCAAGTCTCTGATTAATTTCTCCCGTAGAGATGTTCTGGGAATACACAAACGATTGCCATGAAGCAGATACCCATCATTTTCATGAAAATCACTGATAGGCTATTTTTCAATACACTTGGACCAAATTTCCTTGAAATCCTCATCCTCTTCATACAACTCCTTCAGAGAATCAAACCCAACAATCTCATGAGCTAAGGTTATGAGCAGGGTGGCACGGCGGATCAATGCATCAGTAACTCGGTTCAGAACCCCTGACTTGTGCTTGATAACAAAAGGAAATTTCTGAAGGAAAGTGGCCCACCTGACAGGTATGTTGTCCAAGTTCTTCTGACTGTTGATGAACTTCAAAGCTTGATGGTCGGTGTACAATACAAACTCCCTCTGTACTAGGTAATGTTCCCAGCGCTTCAAGGCTCGGACTATTGCGTAGAACTCCTGATCATAAGTACTCCACTTCTGGCGAGCTTCACTTAATTTCTCGCTAAAAAAGCTACTGGTCGCTTTTCTTAGGACAACACAACTCCAATTCCCACCCCACTAGCATCGCACTCAACTTCAAAAATCTTCTCAAAACTGGGTAGAGCCAGTACTGGTGCAGTACACAATTTCTCCTTGATTAATGCAAAACTCATCTCTGCTTCTTCTCCCCACTAAAACCGACCCTTCTTCATGCATTCTGTTATCGGTGCCATGATAGTGCTGAAATTTTGAATAACCGGCGATAGAAAGTAGCTAAGCCATGAAAGCTACAAACTTCACTTACGGTTTTCGGCGCAGGCCATTCTCGAATTGCTTGCGCCTTCTTTTCGTCCACATGAATTCTTTCTGAACTTACCACATAACCCAAAAATAACAAACTATTGGTCATAAAACTGCATTTCTTCAGATTAAGAAACAGTTGATTTTCTTGTAAAACTTTTAACACCTCTCGCAGCTGCTCAACATGCTCTTCTTCAGTCTTACTATAAATAAGAATGTCGTCGAAATAAACCACAACAAACTTTCTCACAAAAGGCCTCAATACCTGATTCATCACTCGCATGAAAGTACTAGGTGCATTCGATAAACCGAAGGGCTTTACCAACCACTCATACAAACCATCCTTGCTTTTGATCGCCGTTTTCCATTCATCCCTAGGTCTGACCCGAATTTGGTGATACCCACTACGTAGATCAATCTTCGAAAACAACTTTGAACCCTCCAGTTGATCCAACATGTCATCTAAGCGGGGAACCGAGAATCGGTACTTGAAGGTTATCTTGTTGATAGCTCGACTGTCCACGCACATACGCCAATTCCCATCCTTCTTTGGTGTCAGCAATGCAGGAACTGCACACGGGCTCATGCTTTCGCGTATGAAACCCTTCTGTAATAATTCTTCTATTTTCTCCTGTAGAATCTTATTCTCCTTTGGACTCATCCGGTAATGTGGCAGATTGGGCAAACTTGCCCCAGGTATAAGATCTATATGGTGCTGAATGTCTCTTAATGGCGGTAAGTTGTTGGGCAAATCTTCTGAAGTAATACCCCTGAATTGTTCTAGCAACGGATGTATTTTCTCAGGAGCAGTTACGGTCGATGTTTCTTTCTCTTCTACCACAAGAACTTTAACCATTAAAGCATAGATCTCCTATGCATTCTTAACAACTGTCACGAATTCTGTGTCGGATCCGGTCACAGTTAGAAAAGACTGCTTCTACACTACAGAGGGCTTGTTAGGCACTGTTTGACGTTTGGAAGGAGCCATAACAATTTTATGTGACCCCCAAGTAAATAAATAAGTGTTATCCCGACCCCTATAAGTAATATCAACATCATACTGCCATGGCCGACCCAACAATACATGGCTAGCATCCATATCAATCACATCACAAACTACATCTTCTTTATATATCTTACCAATAGAAATAGAAACATGACAAATATCAGTTACCTTTACTGTCGGTCCTTTCTTGATCCAGCCAATTGTATATGGATTGGGATGTTTCTCGGCTGGCAACTTTAGATGTTCCACCAACCTCTTTGCGATAAAGTTCTCGCAACTTTCACTGTCCACGATCAGGTCACAGACTTTCTGACTGATTGTGCAGCAAGATCGAAATATATTGTTACGCTGACTGAGGTCCTCTTGTTTTGGTGCATACAACACTCATTGCACCACACAATTAACCCACTCACCATCTTCTTTAGTGAATTCTCCTCCCTCGTACAAGTCACCATCTTCTTCATAGTCAGAAATATCTGGATTTTCTTCACATCCTTCTACCCAATTTACTGGTCGACGATCAGGACATGCATTCAAATGATGACCAGGTTTTCTACATCTGTAACAAGTTCCTGGTGTAGGCCTAGCATACGGATTTGGATTAGGATTTCTAGGCACGTTTCTATTGGTTGGCGCTGTTGTTTGACTGCTACTACTACCCTCTTCTCCATTAACTCCTTTTGGTTGGTTTACTGGAACCGATGATTGAACACTCTTGTCTCTGTTATGGAATGATGACTCAGGATTGTTCCTCCGGAAACTAAGGTTTTTAACTCTACGTTCCATCAATTCAGCCTTTAGCGCCATATTGTGAGCTTCATCCATAATCCATAGCACTTGCAGTCCGATCTTATCTCGAAGTGAGGGACTCAACCCGTTGAGATATCTGGCTACACGTTGCCTCTCTGTTTCACTCAGTATTTCGCTCTGAGAGCCTAGAAAATTCTGCTATGTAATCAAAAACAGACTTGGTCCCCTGCGAGCAATTTTGAAGCAACTGGAATAAATATTGCTCATAGTCTGGTGGCAGAAACTTACCCATCATTAGCTGTTTCATTCTACGCCAGGTTCTTACAATCGCCTTTCCTTGTCGCTGACTATTTTTCTGCAATTGATCCCACCAGACTGCAGCCCCTCCTTTCAGTCTAAAGGTGACAAATCTGACCATCTTCTCTTTTGGAATCTCCATCATCTCGAAGAACCGCTCTACTTCGGTGATCCAGTCAAGAAAATCTTCTATTTGCAGATTTCTATTAAAGCTTGGAAGATCTGTCTTAATTCCGGCTTGTTTATGGTCGTTAGTATATTTTATTTCTGTAACTTTTGTGATTTCGCTATTTTTGGCAATTTCGCTATTTATGGCAGCTTTTGATATGTAATCCCGTTTCTTGTCCAATAAGGATTCGGGTTAAGGTCTTTCGCTTTAAATAGCCTTGTAAGCCAAAAGGCTCGGATAGCTTATTATTCAATAAAATTTCTAAAGTTTTAACTTTATTCTGGTGGATTCCAATTTTTTAAAAGAATTTAGACGTCGGTCTAATTCTAGTTACGTTTTCACTGCGTCATAAAGTCCCCCCCTACAATCCAAGGCCCTGGCAATGAAACCTTTGCAGCCAAGATAAAATTCCACAACTCAACCCTCTCATTTTCGTTATTTGCCACATAAACATTACAAAAGACCACCTCTGAACTTATAGCAACCAGCTTACCTGATACAATTATACACCTATCATTAGATATACATGACTTCATTTAAAAGACGTCTTCATTCCATAAAGTAATAATGCCCCCAGCTGAACCTTTTGCCTCCACCCCAATGCCTTTCGTCAACAGCGCTCCTCCCAAAGATTTAATGATTTTTTAATCAAAATAATTCAATTTCAACTCCTGAATAAAAAGAAGGTTTGGCTTGGTGTTGTAAACCAACCTTCTCACCTCTCTTCTTTTTTCCAACCTCTCTAAATCCCCAATATTCCATGTTACTAAAATCATTTGAAAAATGAAATCCCCACAAAAGCTAGTTACAGAGATTGACATCATTTAGTTGCCAAGTACCTTGCCTCATCCTCCATCTCCATTCTGGTTATCTCTGCAACAACCTTTTCTGCATTACCTCCAAAATCAAATCTCAACACAACCCCCACATCCATCACTTTCGCTACCTCTTCGCGAAGGCTCCGCTCTACATTCGAACACTCCTCATTTCCTTCATTATCCTCACCCTATTTGTCAACAGATTTAAGAACTGAATTATATCCCAATTCCATATCCAATTCCCCCTATCAATGTCTGACACTGCTTCTACAGTCCACTTCCTTAAATCCTCTGAACCTTTAGCACTAAGCCTTCTATCCTTGCGAGTTCTCATGCCATGCCTTTTAACAAAGCCTGTGGGTTTGGCCACCTTTTTAAAGGATACTTTATGCAGTCTACCATTTGAATTAGCTGCCATATTTGCCTCCCAATTGTATTCATCCAATTGCTGCATTTTCGAACCTGCGTTGTAGAAGTGTCAGAAAGAGAGGTACAGCCTTCGATTGATAACTCCTTTTCATACTCGTCTTCTTCAGTCCTCTAAACCACCAAATTCTCTGTTTGCCATACCAACCCTGAACCTTCATTTAGTAGGGCCTCTTTGAATGAAAAACCCACCTCCTTTTTGGTCCTTCCTCCACTACTCAGGTAAATAACAAAGTTACAGCCTACCAAGTGATCCAAACCACCTCTGGACGATTCTCCTTCTCTGAAATTACCTTTACCTTCAAGCCGTAAACCCTCTCTTCTTACTTCACTGGAGGACTCCTCACTATCTTCACTTAACCCTGACATCTCCTCTCTCTTACCTTTACCCCTACCCTTATCGATGTCCCTGTTCGGTTTACCCTGTTGATTTACAAGCCATTCACATGCCTCATTATTAATAGTAATTCCTTTTTCTATTAATTGAGCTTTCTTGGGATATCCGCAGGCCACCCTGTGTTTAAGACTAAAGCCTGGTTTTGAATTTCCTTTGACCAAGCCCATATCATTTCCAAAGCCCAAGCCCAAACTAAATTGGACCTTCTTACTAGAACCTGATTTACTTGTCATCGGAATCTGAGAAGTTATTGGCTTAACAGCTACCGCCATAACTATCTTGGAATTAGGAACTTTTGTCCGTTCATTTCTCGAGACTGCCTGCATCTTGATGGAAGCATTTAAACCAGTGCCCGTCGAAGCTACAATCCTTACCCATCTTGCCAGAAATACAATCTGTGTCAACCCGATTTGAATCTTCCAGAACTGAAACAAAGAAAAAGTACCTTCTCTTTTCTACCTTTATTTTCGTTGGGCAACTTACACCATTAGGAATTAAGGTAATGCCTCTTAACAAATTTACCCAATCCACTGTCTCCTTCTCAGTTAACAGAAGTTCCTCAATTGCCCAACCTAATCTCAAAAAGAGATTTTCACCCCATGCATTCAGAGGAATTCCCCTAAACTCAACTCACGACAGTCTGCATTTGGGTGTAATAGCACTATACCATTCACCCACAAAATAAAATGAATCCTCCCATAACTCCTTACTCTTAATGAAGGCATTCCTATCATCTATAGATTGAAAACTCCACAGAATGTTTTTATCACCTAGATAATGAAACAATGTTGAAATGTTCTTTACCCGAAGCCTCCCTATCACCGTTGACACTCTATCCAATCTTTTAAAAACACCAACTGCACAAAGCTTTAGCCATCTGCTGTCAGTCGCCTTTTCTTCCCACTTAATTACTACAGACCTTTCTTTTTCTCTGTCCTTAGCAACTGCCTCTTAACATTTACTTTTGTTCAAAACCTTCAGATATTTATGTAATGACGATCTCTTCACTGCATGCACATAAGACACCCAAGAATAATAATAAAATGTAATTAAATATATAAAATAAAAATAATTGAGATGATGGAGATACCGAAAGAAAAGATGGTAAGGTTTTTCGTATTCAGATTAAAAAGAGGGGCTACAGTCTGGTGGGATCAATTGTAGAAGAACCGATAGCGGCAAGGAAAGGCACTTGAGAGAACCTGGTGTAGGATGAAACAAGTTATGTTGGGTAGGTTTCTGCCACCATATTGTGATCAATATGTATTCCAATTATATTAGAATTGTTCTTAGGGGTCCAAATCAATGTTTGATTACATGGCAGAATTTTCTAGGCTCTCAGAGCGAAATAATTTGAGTGAAACAGAGGAGCATCATGTTGCCAGATATCTCAGTGGGTAGAAGCTTTCTATTCGAGATAAGATTAGGTTGTAAGTGTTGTGGACTATTGATGAAGCTCATAACACGGCGTTAAAATTCGAGCTGCTATAATGCAGGGGTAGAAACCCAGGATTTCGAAGAAACACTCTTGATTCACTGTTTCCAAATAGGGAGAAGAGTGCTTAATCATCGGTTCCGTCAAGCCAACCTAGAGGTGTTAGTGGAGAAGAGGGTAATAATAGCAATCAAGCAACAACTTTAGCCAATAAGAACGTGCCGAGAAACCCGAATCTAAATCCATATGCTAGACCTACACCAAGAACTTGTTACAGATGTAGAAAACCTGGTCGTCATTCAAATGCGTGTCCTGATCATCGGCCAGTAAATTGGGTGGAAGAAGGTGAAGAAGATCCAGATGCTCCTAAGGATGTAAAATGAGAGAGTGACTTATATGAGGGGGCAGAATTTGCAGAAGAGGATAGAGAACGGGTTAATTGTATGGTGCAATAAGTGTTGTACGTGCCAAAACATGAGGATTCCGGTCAGCGTAATAATATATTTCAGTCTTGCTATATAGTCAGTCTGAAAGTCTATGACCTAATCGTGGACAATGGGATTTGCGATAACTTTATTGCAAGGAGATTGGTGGAACATCTGAAATTGCCAACCGGGAAGAATCCTAATCCCTATACCATTAGTTAGATCAAGAATGGACCAACAGTATACGTAACTGAGATTTGTCATGTTCCTATTTTTATTGGTAAAATTTATAAAGATGGGGTGACCTGTGATGTGGTTGATATGGATGCTAGCCATGTGTTATTGGGTCGACTATGGCAGTACGATATCGATATTACCTATAGAGGTATGGATAATACTTATTTGTTTAGTTGGGGGTAATACAAAATCGTTATGGTTCTTTCCAAGTGAAAGACAATGCCTAACAATTTTCTGAAATGAAGAAGTAGTCCTTTTTAACCTTCACCAGATCCGATACCGAATTTGTGACAGATGTCAAGGGTGCACAAGAGGTTTATACTTTGGTAGTTAAAGCTCTTATGGTTAACCTCTTGTGGTTGAGGAGGAAGAAACACCAGTAGTAACTGTTCCTAAGAAGATACAGCCACTGCTAGAGCAATTCAGAGACATTACTTCAGAGGACTTGCTCGGCAACCTACCATTGAGAGACATTCATCATCATTTAGACATTATACCTGGGGCGATTGTACCCAATCTGCCATATTATCGGATGAGTCCAAAAGAGAATGAAATTCTATGAGAGAAGATCAAAGAGTTGTTGCAAAAGGGTTTCATACGTGAGAGCATGAGCCCTTGTGCAGTTCCTGCGTTGTGGGCACCAAAGAAGGATGGGAGTTGGTGTATGCGCGTGGACAGTCGAGCTATCAACAGAATAACAATCAATTACCGATTTCTAATTCCTCGTCTATATGACATGTTGGATCAACTAGTTCGAAGCTATTTTCAAAAATTGATCAACACAGCGGGTATCATCAAATTCGGGTCAGACCAGGGGATGAATGGAAGACAGTGTTCAAGTGTAAGGCTAGGTTGTGTGAGTGGTTAGACATGCCGTTCAGACTTTCTAATGCAAACAGTACTTTCATACGGGTGATAAATCAGGTATTTAGGCCTTTTGTAAGAAAACTTGTTGTTATTTATTTTGACCGCATTCTTATCTATAGTATGACTGAGGAAGAACACGTGGGATAGTTGTGAGAAGTACTAACGATTTTGTAAGAAAATCAGTTGTTTCTTAATCTCAAAATGTGCAGCTTTATGAGCATCAGCTTGATATTTTTGGGTTATGTGGTGAGTTCAGAGGGGATCCATGTGGATGAAGAGAAGGTCCGAGCTATTTGAGAATGACTTGCACCAAAAACTATGAGCAAAGCTTTCATGGATTAGCTACTTTCTACAGCCGATTTATTAAGAATTTTAGCACTGTAAGGGCAACGATCATAGAATGCATAAATAAAGCCCGGGAAAGGGGAACTTTTGGTGAAGTTGGATTTTGAGAAGGCCTATGATAGTGTTAGTCATGGGTTTTTGCTTAAGGTGCTGGAAAGGATGGGTTTTGGATTGAGATGAAGGAATTGGATTAGAGCGTGTATTGAGTCTCCATTACTGTCGGTGTTAGTAAATGGAAGTCCAACGAAGCAATTTTCTATTGATAGGGGGTTGCGTCAAGGAGATCCTTTATCTTCTTTTTTGTTCAATTTAGTGGTGGAAGTACTAAGTTGTATGCTGAATAAAGAGGAACAATTGGAATTGTTAAATGGGGCTGTTTTTGGTAATGGTGAAGTCCATATTTCGCACTTGCAATTTGCCGATGACATGATTCTTTTTTTAGAGCCAAAATGAACGCTAAGAGGATATTGAGATGTTTTGAGTTAGCTTCGGGTCTAAAAATAAATTTCCATAAATCTTGCCTAGTAAGAGTTGGCAAAAGAGGAGCAAGAGAAGTGGATTGGGCTGGAAAGTTTCGGTGCATAGAAGCATCTCTTTCCATAATATACATGGGGCTTCCACTTGGTGGCAACCCGAGTAGGGAAGCGTTTTGGAGCCCTATTGTTAATAAGGTTGAGCAAAGGCTTGCACAGTGGAAGAGAGGATTTATCTCTAAGGGGGGTCGGTTCGTACTTATTAAAGCGATTTTGAGTAGTTTGCCTTCGTATTATATGTCTGTATTTTCTGTTCCAGCAGTTGTGGCGAAGAAATTGGAAAGGATACAGAGGAACTTTTTCTGGAACGGGAATCACCTTAAAAATAAGATACATACAGTTGATTGGGGATCTATATGTAAGCATAAAAAATTATGGGGATTGGGTGTTGGAAGGATGAGAGACAAAGGCTTGAGCATGATGGTAAAGTGGGTTTGGAGGTTCGGGAGAGATGATTCGTCTTTGTGAAGAAAGGTTTTGTGTGCGAAGTATGGTCTATGTTCCAATGCGTTGTATTTGGATGGAAGTAAGATTAAGTCCGACTCTCATTTTGTTCGAAGTATTAGTAAGCTACTTTGTGGGAATCACAGAGCGCATGATATTGACATAATGGTTTTACAGTGGTTATAGGCAATGGGGAGAAAATTAGGCTTTGGCAGGAGGTAAGATGAGATTCAATTTCTCTCATGAACGCATTTCCGAGAATTTTTGCATTGGCAGTCAATAAGAGTGGAGTGATTATTGATTATGGTAACTTGGTGGATATGAGATGGGTATGGGATATTCAGTTGCGAAGACCTTTGTTTAACTGGGAACTGGATCAGTGGAATTGTTTTAAGATGTGTTTAGAGAATATTAAATTGAGAATAGGTATTCCTGATGCATTGGCCTGGTCTCATTGTCCAAATGGTTTATTTTCTGTGAAATCCTTCAGGAGGTGCCTTGAAGATAGCATAATGAGGAACACAGATATGTTGACTGAATTTCCCTGGCAGGGGATTTGTCCACCAAAGGTAGAGATCTTTGCTTGGCAACTTTTGAAAGGAAGAATTTTGGTTAGAGAGGTTTTATACAGCTTTGGAATGCAGCAGGTTGTATGTATTGATTGTCCACTGTGTGGAAAAGGAAGTGAATCGATTGATCACTTATTTCTACACTGTGTTCGAGTTAATGAGATTTGGAGAATTTGCATGGGCTGGTGGGGGGTTTCATCATGCTCTTCATCGTCTGTCAAAAATTGAGTTGTTAGTTGGAATCACTTCTGCGGCTCAAAGCACAGCAAGAGAGCTTGGAACACCTTATTTTTTACGATTATTTGGTCGATTTGAAAGTGTCGGAACCAGGTGGTTTCTAGTGGAAAAAATATGGATTTGGAATTGGTTCTGGATACAATAAAGTTCTGAGTAGCCCTATGGTTCAAGAATCATAGTACTGGATCCAATGTTGATTTAACTCTTCTTATGCTGGATGTAAAAGAAAGATGTGATGATACTTTTGTTTCCAAGGTTAGAGGGAATGCTGTAGGGCCTTCTTATCAAGTGTTTGAGTTATGTTTTATTGTGGACGGATCGACAAGGGGTAGTCTAGGGGAGGTAGGTATAGGTGGCGTTCTACGTGATTCGAGTGGCAGAATATTATGCTTATTTTTGATGTATGTGGGTTCATTGGATGCTATAGCAGCTGAGTTGTATGCAATTCATAAAGCTTGTCTGCTGATTTCTGAGAAAGAATCTATAGCAAGACGACGTATCACAATTATTAGTGATTCGAAGTCTGTGGTTGCTTGGGTTACGGGCTCTGAATTTGGAAACTTACAGCTTGTCCATTTAGTGTATGACATTCGCAAATTTCTAAAGAATTCGGACCGGTATGATATAAGGCATAAGCCAAGGGTTTCGAATGCTTTTGCAGACTCTTTAGCCAAGGCTGGTTCCAGCGGAGGTGGAGATAGATTGGCTGGGGTGATGTTTGATTTATGGTTTGCTTGTGTTTTCAAGAAGCAGTGTTAGTGTATGTATTTTGATGCTGCCTCTCGTTAATTGTGGTGTATGTGCTTGATTCTAGTTTATTAGGGTCTAATGATAGACTCCTTGAATGTATTGTGTTGGGTTTGTCTCTAGGCTTGATATTAATAATACTGCAGTTTAAAAAAAAATTAATTGAATAATAAAACTATATTTAATATAGAATATAAAGTCAATAAATAATAAAATTATATTAAAATGTAGAATTGTAAATATTTGTACAATACTACATTCTTATCTTTATAAGGACATCTGTTGTGCCAAAGGTTCTTTAGTAAAGACAGTTTTCTCATTTTCATGATAGGTGTACTAGGCAACTCCTTCAAATTTCATACTGACACACTATATATCAAGTTTTGCTCCTAGTCCGCTGGTCCCCACTCCCCCCACTCAAAACTTTTATAGTCAAGTTATACTTTTTGTCGTTTTTGTAAGAAATCATAAATAGACACATGGGGGTCATAACTCAAAGACTTGAATAAAATTTAAAACCACGCATATGTATACTTGACGAACAGCCTTTATAAATTATGTATGATTTGTAGATATCCAACATTCCAACTCAATAAAACATAACTGCACCCTACCAAAGCTAGCATTGAAAAATTCCTATCGAATACAATGGAGAGGAGGATCTATGTAGCAGCGGTAGATCATACTACAAGAAATTTCATAATTGGCAACAAAATATATGTTCACTAAAAGGGACAAATTTCATCACAAATTCATTTCAGTGACCAAATTTTTTTTTCGTTCCCATTAATCACTTAAAATCCGTTTATAAAGATAATTAGTTACCATAAAAAATATTGGTTACTAATCATCTAGAATATTAGTAACTACAAATTTAGAGGAAATACACAAAGATGGCGTTTTTCATCTATTTGTCATATATTTTTATAAAATTACATACAATATCTAAACAAGTCTAATTTGTCGGTTCAAGGAGAAACCTCCTATATCCAAAATAAGTTAGAGGAAATAGACAAGGATGGAGTTACCAATGCATGAGCACATTTTGCATTGTTTTTCCACCTGTGGAGATTCGGTTCTCTCCTCATTATACACTCCATACTTAAAAGGACGATTTGTCTTTGTCTAATTTATGTTATAATGTATCGTAGTTACATTTTTACTAAAGAAATGTAATATTTGGGGTTGAAATGGCTTAGACTGGATGATAAAATTATAAATCAAATCTTAAACCTATTTTTGTTAATAAAATGTAATATTAGATATATGTTAACATTGAGATATTTTATAACTTCTACGAGATCTGTGTATAGACAACTTTGTTGCTCTTCTTTTTGAAAAAAATGAATGTTTAAACTATTATTAATAGATTTAAAAAGTTTGTTGGCAAACATTATGGCATGTTGATAGCATTTATATGCATACAAACATATAAATGCTATTATGGTAACTCTAATATAATACATAAGAAATTACAACTAAATGATTTTAAATAAAAAAAATTCATTGCGATTTAAATTTATGGACTAATTGGAAGCAAAGCTACATATTGATCAGACTTATTTTAGATTAAAGGATAAATAATTTTTAACTTGAATTATTATGTTGTATGTTTCATTTTTTTTTCTTGAATTTTTTTTAAAAAAAATATTATTTAAAATGAATTCTTGATTTTTGAGCTAAAAATATTATTTAAAAATTTGTTTTCTAATTTTTCTAGTAAATATTTTTCAATTGATAATAAAACTATAGTAGTTTAGTGTATACATTTTATATTTTAGAGTTAACACCAGGTCATGTGAAATACCGTTTGAGTCGCTGTCAATGTCATATATATATATATATATATATATATATATATATATATATATCAAAAAGAAAGATATCAATATAAAAATTACTAAATTAATAGCAATGAATATGAACAATGCAGTCTAAAAATATATGAATCACTTGGATGAAATTAGTAATGGATATGAATGTTTTTCACCATATTCATTTTTAATTAGGGAAATGTAATTCTTAATTGAATTATTATTTTGTTTTTACTAAAACCATAAACAAAAGCAATTACAAAACGGTTTTAATATATGAATCACTTCGATAAATTAGTAAGGCAAATAAAAAATTGTATCCATAATTTTAATAAGGAAATGTATTTTCATAGATGAATATTTTCTTACTAAAACCATATTATAAAATGACATGAAAGGTTTTAATGAGAAAAATATGGTGGTCATGAGAGATTTTGGTGACTGATTGAAATAATTTTAGTGAATTTAGTGAGAGATACATACGATTGTAATCATATCAATACTTTTGTTTAAAATCAATAATCATAGTCACTAGATCCATTCTTTAGTGAGAAAATTAATATAAATTCGTAACTAAATATGTTATCAATAACATCTTGGTATTTATACTGTTAGTGAGGAAATGTAAATTCGTAACTAAATATCTTGTAACTAATAGGTCGTGAAGGAATATAGTAACAAAAAATTAGTTATGAAATATACTTCGATAACTAATTTAAATAGCTTTGGTGAAATTAGTGAGGAATATGAACGGTCGTCACTATATATACATTATTATTGACGAAACTATAGTAATGAAATTGATTTTGGTGTGATAGATTGGAATCACTTTGATAAATTTTTGAGGGACAGGAATAGTTGTCACTATAATTATATTATTAGTAAGGAAAAATAAGTTTGTAATTAAATATTTTGTTACTAATAGGATGAGAAATGAATTTGTGACAAAAATATAGTCACAAATAGAGTTTGGTAACTAATTTGTGTCCCTTCAGAGAAATTAGTGAGGAGAATGATTGGTCCTCACTATATTTATAGTTTTAATGATGAATTGCAAATTCATAACAAAATATTTTGTCACAAAAACCATAATTTGTTGTAGTGGGAGGGCAGTGTAATTTCCTTGCTTAACTTGCTTCAAGGAGATGCTCTTGTTCTCGATAGATTCATGGTGGGTTGTTTTGCTGAGACACATAACTTCCATGCTTGGACATTTAGATTTTGTGCAGGAAATTTTAAATCGAAAGCCTGAGTTGGCTGGAGAGCTTGATGCCCGGAAATCATCGTCACTTCACTTGGCAACAGCAAGAGGTTATCTTGAAATTGTGAAAATATTAGCATCAGTCAACCCTGAAATGTGCTTTCCTCGTGATTGTGATGGGAGAAACCCTCTGCATATTAGCATATAGCAACCATCAAAGGTCACATTAGTGTTTTGAGAGAGTTGGTTAATGAGAGACCATAGGCAGCTCGAATGTTGATCGATCATCGAGGTGAGACAATTTTGCATTTATGTGTACGATATAGCCAGTTGGAGATTTTGAAGTTGTTGGTGGAGACAATCGATGATAATGGGTTTCTGAATTCCAAGGATGATGACGGCAGCACTATCTTGCATACTGCTGCATCTGATAAATAAGTTGAGGTATATATGCTTGACATTTCTAAGACTGAAATTTGTAAAGATTTTATTTACAAATATATTTTATCTTTAAAAGGAGTTCTTTACTATTTTAAAGTGGGGCATACGTAATTAACCAATTAATTTTATGGTATTTACACGTGGAAAATGGTGAGATATGTCACATTTTTTTATTGTGTATTGTGATGATATTACCGATTTAATAGCTTAAGTTTAAAAGACACCTATTATGGTGTACTACCAAAATTGCCCCTAAACTTTAATTTTTAAAAGTCAACTTTCTGAACTCGACTATATCTCCCAAAAAAAATTGTCTGAAAATCGATCTACAACTTATATATCTCTTTTTCCTTAAAACTTGTCTCTCTCTAGATTCTGTAAAAGATGGTAAAAACTATTTCTGAACTTCACTTGTATTTTTTTTTATGCATTTAAGATATTTTGTATATATTTCTGTATGGTTTAAGAATGTATTCATTCCTTACGATATGTTGTTTCAGTCTTTGTATGAACATATTCTGTCTAGGTTACGATGTTTGTCATAATAGATCCGAGCTTTTTTCATGTGTGACCGTATGTGATTATTTAAAGAATAATCGATGTTATTTTATATTAGACCGATCTTTTTTTATTTAGAAAAAAGCTCGATTATTTAAAAAATATATTCGATCCTTTACAAAAAGTTCTCGATCTCTTACAAAAAGTTCTCGATCCCTTACAAAAAAGCTTGATCCCTTACGAAAAGTTCTCGATCCCTTACAAAAAATCTTGATCCCTTACTAAAAGTTATCGATCAAATCCCTTACAAAAAGTTATCGATCCAATCCCTTACAAAAAGTTGTCGATCCCTTACAAAAAAGCTCGATCCCTTACAAAAAGATCTCGATCCCTTACACAAAAGTCGATCCCTTACAAAAAGTTCTCGATCCCTTACAAAAAGTTCTCGATCCCTTACAAAAAGTCTCGATCCATTTAAAAAAGCTAGATCCATTTAAAAAATGCTCGATTCTTGTTAAAATAAGCTCGGTCACACTATAAAAAAAGGATTGATCCCTTACAAAAAATGTTCAATCCCTTACAGTTAAGAATTTTTTTTAATTCTTATTAGTTTAAATGTAATATTTTTTTGAAATTTATTAATAATGGTTTGTGATGATGACTTTCACAGGACAATGGATCGGGTAAGAATAGTCATATCTTACAACGGTCGATGAGAGCAATTACCCGAAGGAAGTCAGAGGTACTTTGGTTCCGATAACCAAGGATTGTATGTGTCAAAGATTATGACTTACGAAGAACTGGTGTCGATCATGCAAATCGTTCCTAGGATAACATGTCGAACATTTATAAGAAGCGACGATGATGTTCAGTTTATACTTGGGGAAGATAGAGTGATCCTTCAAGTATATGTTATTATAATTGAGAGGGCAGTAAGAGATGTGATAGCCGAAGATATCCCTCATCTTGAAAAAACCCAACAATTTCGTTCGTTTAGCGAAAGCAACCAGTTGTTCACAGAAAGATATCCCTCTAGGGTGTGCTGCGATGAAGAGCTCTATCCCCTCCTCGGCTAGATCGATGTAGGGGTGGATGGGACGGTTGCAGTTGGATCGATGGGGGGAGGGGGGGGAGGTGGAGGGGACAGATGGCACTCCATCGGTGGGGGAGGTGGAAGGGATGGCTGCCGCTCGATAAAAGAGGGAGGTGGAGGGGACGACTGTCGCTCAATCGATGGGAGGTTTGACATAACTGATGTACGTGTAACATGCCCTATATCTCCGGTACGCTGGTGAGCCTCACTCTCCAAAATTGCCACCCCCCGGGTATGTGGATCCTTTTGATGTCCACCCATCCTGTCTGTGCCCCTGGTATACCCACATGTCTTATCTCCGGGAGTATAGTCTGGATCAGGACTAGGTGGACCATTCCGGTATGTATACATCCTTGAGCCTTAAAGCCCCCTGGTCGATGCGAGAAACTCCTGATGGTGCTGCTGTCGATCCTTCTCGCTCTTCCAGATCATATCCAGCAACTTTCGGTGCTGCTGCTGTCGATCATCCTTACTCTTTCGGAGGGCTTCACGTAACTCGTTGAACTGATGTTCCTAGAGGGCCTGAAATCATGTCAACATTGTTAGTATAAAAACAATCAAAAGGTTGCGTTAACAAAAAGAAAACTATAATCTTAACTTACCTCCCTTTCACGTGCAACGCTGGCATGGAAATCCCCTCTAGATGCAGCAGGCCCGAGGGTGGCAAACTGAACCCTTCACTGATGAGACGGCTCAGATCCGTCAGTTTCCATAGGGTTGAAACCTGGACCCTCCATGTCAAAAGCCTTTGTCTCACTGAGCCTCCCACCTCTGCCCTCCTCCTCAGAACCTTATTCACTGCTCCCGCCAGTGGTAATTTGATCAGGGACCAAAGTCAGAAGGTGAACCCTCTCCTCCTCTACATACAGGCTCCCCATTTCTTCAGCCTTGAGAAGTACGATACCTCCATCTCAGCTTCTGTGGGCACGATTTCTATCATCGTAAACATCTGAAACCTTAGTTAAAGGAATGCCATTGTAAACATAGTAACTAATATAACGATTGACAAATTAAATAAATACCCTAACATTGAAAATCTTGGCCAGCTTTTTCCCTCTCGGTTGTTTGGTCAACTCCTATTTCAACAAATTGGGAGAAAGCTCTGTAACCCTCCGGGCGCCGAACTGGAGTCCAAGATCAGGGATCACCTCGAAAGCAAATATCTGCATCAAAGATAAGTACGATTAGAATCCAAAAAATTGAGGACATAAAATTAAAGTACATGTTATAATTCAAAGTTCTTACCAAGAGGGCATACAATAAACCATAAATGTTGTACCCCTCCACGATATGTACATCAGGGCCCCTCTGACTGTTGGTGTATCTACTCATATCATCGGGGTAACACATGCTTGAATGACCAAATAGAATATCTATAGATGTGGGTACCCCACGGGAACACATCAAAGGCAGCGAGGTCCTCCACCAGCCGAAACTGCCAAACTGGAATCTTGAATCTCTCGTCCACCCTCATCAGTATCCTATTCAACATGTGGATGACGAAGAGCTTCACAACATCGTACACCTCCTAAAACTTTTTGAGGGTGAGAACAACCCTCAACTCCTCGAACGACCTCATCGGCTCTAGGAAAGTACCGCTGATGTATGTCATTCTCCACTACTGCATACAGACTCGTGTCCGGTACGACTCCAAAATATAATCCGGTGATAAGGTAAAATTCCACATTCAAAAACCTTACCAAATGGTTCCCTAACAGGAACCACATCTCATTTGTTGGCCCGTTATGGTCCAACTCCCACAACCTGCTCAAAAAATGGCGCCATGAATCGACACCGGTCCACAACAGCAAAATCTTTAGAGACTCGGTTCAGTGCATCGTCTATATGGGTGAGGGCTTCAAAATAGTCGTGTCGAGTCAGTTTTCCCCTAAACCAATCTCCCTGTGGAGTTTTAAGGAAATCCTTCAACCTACTCCTGATCTGTAATGTCACAGAAACAATACATAAGTAAACTGGAAAAAACTCGATTTCATCTATTAAAAGTCTCGATCATTTGAAAAACATTCTCGATCCCTTAAAAAATATTCTTGATCCTTTGAAAAAATCTCGATCCTTTAAAAAAAATTCTAGATCCTTTGAAAAATATATTTTTGACATTTTGAAAAATATTTTCGATCCCTTGAAAAAATTCTCCGATCCTTTGAAAATTGCTCGATTTTTTCAAAAGTATCCTCGATTCTTTGAAAAAAAATCTCGATCTTGCTCCAAAAACCCTCAATTTCACTTAAAAAATACTCGATTTAACTAAACCTAATTTTCAAATAAAAAATCCTCGATACCCAGAATTTCATCTTCGCATCATATATTCAAACTCATTTCAAACCCTAATCTAAACCACAACTATTCTCAGATCTGTATTTTAAACCTAATCTACAATTTCAATCAACAAAATACAAGTATAACATGCAATGCAAGTTATCAACAACAAAAACGAGAAAAAAAAATTGAACTTACCTCTGTCGATCGTAAAAAAAACTGGCGTACTTTCGTTCCGGTCACTTCTCTGTCGATTTCGTTACCGTAGATTAGCTTGCTGTCAGTTTCTTTCTCACTCTTGCTTTTCTCAGACTTTGAAAACGATAACTTTTTCTCTTTTTCAATAATTCAGGATATTTTCGTCTGATCACTTTAAATAGTGCCTTTTAAACATACATTAGTAAAGTGGTGATATTTACACAATCCAATTGTTAAATGTTTAAAATCAAATATACAGGTAATCGAGTATTTCATTACTAAAACTACAATTGAGGTGAATGCTATAAACGCATATGGCTTCACAGCTTTAGATATCTCCACACGATCAAGCAGAAAAGAAGGAAAAGATTGGGAAATTGCGGAGTTGCTTTGATGCTTTGAAGCAGAGCATACAAAGGATATTCATTTAACAACACATGAACTTGGCAGCAAACAGATGTTGGGGATTGAACCGATGATTACAGAATCGTCATGCCTAATATACACCCATAACTCATAGCAATTAATAATGTATATAACAGAAAAATATATGAGAGAAAATAAACTAATCACAACACAATATATATGTGGAAAACTCAAATTGGGTAAAAAACCACGAGCCGTCAGGACCACATAGAAAGTTTTACTGTATGATAAATTATTACAATCATATACTCCAGGATTCTCTCACACCTCAATCCCAAACCATTCTCACAACGCTCACAAGATTCTCACTAAGAACCCCAGCATCCCCTAGGTCTCCCCTGAATATCACTCACGGATCTCTAACTTGATCCATTGATATTCCCTTAGATCCCTCTCCGGATATTCCCTTGGGTCTCTCACCCGGATCTCGCTACACTCTAATGTTACATGGCGTTTCTTTTTGCTCCACTACAAAATAACCTAGTTACAAGGTCTATTTATATTAATTACAAGGAGTTTAAGATAAAAACAAATCCTACTCTTAAACGTACAAGAATTACTTGTTTCACATAAATACTATTTCTCATTTATGACAAGTCTTCTTGTTTAAGAGAAATCTTTTTTCTTCAAGCACAAGAACTTCCCAAAAGAACACTTTCCTTTTCCGCCGAAGATTTCCTGTTTGACGCATGCTTATGATTGACTAATATTTGGGTCACGGTTGTGCACCTGCTTCTTAAATAGGTACAAGTAACCTAAAATGCACTGCATTCTTCGTTTCTTCAGTTAGTCTGGTCTTCAACCTCCCTCAAACAACACTATTCCAACTTCCAAAAATTTCCTACGTCTCCAGGAAGCTCCACATCAGTTGAGTATTGTTTGGTTAACATTGGGTCTACTTGAGAATATGAGTCAAAACCTAACACTTTTCCCCTTTGGCTTGAATTCTCAAGACCTTTGTCCATAACCACGACTCTCATCACCGAGAATCAACATACCCCACCACAAGGTATAACCACTTAGGAACGAACCAACCTGAGATTTTTTTTATTTCTTTTGATTTGTGTTTGTTGTTCCTGCACCATGTCGAAAATAACCTGCTGAAATTGTGGTGCAACTCCTCACGTTAGATTATCAGGGAGTTCGTCAACCATCTACATCCTTGTCCACCATACACCTTGCATCACTTCCTGACCAATGCTTTATGTACAATTATGGACCACTAGCAGCAACATATCCTCTTCCATGGTCAGTGGGGAAAACTTCCAAAAGAATAAATATGTCCTTACATCACTCAACCCTGTGAACGACCTTTTGTTCTTGCATCATATACCTGGTGAAAGACTTACCACTAGAACCGGGAATGCTTTGCCTGATAAGCCCTACACCACCATTAGAGACTTCGAGCAAATTTTTTTTTATTTAATATTCAATTAATGCCTTGTGTAACCCAAATTGGATCTCAATGACTTGTACCTGCCACCACAAGCCAAAAAAATATCTCCTTCATCTCCATTCTTCCTTTCATCAAACCCAGTTGAGTTCGAAACCGCTTTCAAGACGTATCTCTTTTGCTAAACCATACTAGGCAACCTTGAATCATCATCCCAATACAAACAAGTCCTCTATACGATCTCCCGTAAATACTTGAAAAAACGACATCGCCAAACCATAGGCTACCAAGTTCTCCATACGACATTCAGTAAAGAATTGAAACTGCCATTGTGGACCAAGGCTTTGCTACCAATTGTCAGGGATTTGAACCGATGATCGCGGAATTGTCATACCTAATATTTGCTTATAACTCATAGCAATTAATAACGTCTATAGCAGAAAAATAAATGAGATAAAATAAATCAATCACAACACAAGATATACGTGGAAACCAAATCAGGTAAAAAACCACGGACCGTTAGGACGATAGAGAAAGTTCCACTGAATGATAAATTATTACAATCATATACTTCAGGATTCACTCTCACACCTTAACCCTAAACCACTCTCACAACGTTCATAAAATCCTCACCAAGAACCCCAATATCCCCTAGGTCTCCCCTGAATATCAACACGGATATCTAACTTGATCCACTGATATTCCCTTAGATCCATCTTCAGATATTCCCTTGAGTCTGTCACCCGGATCTCACTGCTCTCTAATATTACATGGTGTTTCTTTTTGCTCCACCACAGAATAACCCAATTACATGGTCTATTTATATTAATTACATGGAGTTTAAGATAAAAGGAAATTCTAATCCTAAACGTACAAGAATGACTTGTTCCACGTAAATATTCTTTTCTATTTATGAAAAATCTTCTTGTTTAGGATAAATCCTTTTTCTTCAAGCACAATAACTTCCCAAAAGAACACTTTCCTTTTTCGCCGAAGATTTCCCGTTTGACGCATGCTTATGATTGACTACAATTTGGATCACGGTTGCACACCCGCTTCCTAAACCGTTGCAAGTCACCTGGAATGCATCATGTTCGTCGTTTCTTCAGTTCTTCTGGTCTTCAACCTCTCTCAAACAACACCATTCTAACTTCCAAACGTTTCCCACGTTTCCAGGAAGTTCCACATAATTTGAGTCTTGTTTGGTTAACATTGGATTCACTTGAGAATACGAGCCAAAACCTAACAACATATGGCCAGAACCTTAACGTCCCATGAAAATCATCATACTAATAATGCATTTTAGCCACATAACAAAGGATGTGGAAATTTTCATGAGAAGAAGAATGATTGGGTTGAAAATATGTGTAGTGTATTAGCTTGATGATTGTAGCATCATTGATTGCTACCATGGCATTCCAGGCAGCTGTAAACCCATAGGGTGGTGTATGGCAAGACAATAGTGGGCATACACAACAGGGATGTCTATTTTCGCTGATATTGACCCTGTTTTCCTGGTTTTGACACCACGGGTTTTCTAGCATCCCTTAGTATCATATTGTTGCTGATAAACGGCTTACTAATCAAGCATAATTTTTTTATATGGATTTTAATGGTGATCATGTGGATTGCGATATCAGCAATGACATTCACTTATGCATTCACCATATTTGCTATCTCGTATTCGAACACAATATTTATTTCCGTGAATATTGTAATGTTTGTTTGGATGGGGTTGATGGGACTTCTTTTTCTTGTGCATATGGCCTGAATTAATATAAGCAATGAAGCTAAACTTTTCTCCTAGTGTGGATCGGATTTTATGTATTTTTTTAATGTAGTAATTTGGATGTTAAGATGTATTAATTTCAGCATTTCTACTTATTACATATATGACCTTGTTTTCCGCCCATATTTTCTACCATCTCAACTTTTTTTTTCTAACCGGTTAACTCTTGTATGTACCAAAATATCCTCAAACACTAGATTTAACCTTTGTGGCAGAACAGAGTCTATTATATTTAGTTTTTTATTATGGAAATGGTGAGAAATGTCACCTTTTTTTTGGTGAGTTGCAGTGATGTCACCGTTATAATAAGTTAAGTTTAAAAGGCACCTATTATGGTGAGTCACCAAAATTGCCTTTAAATAATCGATTCTTTATTCTTTAAAAGCATCTGTTGTCTAAAAAAGTTGTCTGAAAATCAATCAACTACTCCGGGTATCTCTGCAAAAAACGAGTTTCATTCCAGATATTGCAAAGAAGGTAAATAAATATTTCTGATCTTCATTTCCATTTTTTCTTGTATTTCTGTGTGGTATAACAATGTGTGAACATTTATGAACATGTTGTCTCAATTTTTTTTGTTTATGTTTGGGAGTTGTAAACTTTAAAAAAATAATGAATGAACATATATGCATTTTTTTTGTATATATATTTGGCCGACTTGATTTGAAGCCGTAAAAACAAGTTTAAAATCTTGGGCATAAAAGCTGGAAAGCATTTTAAAAAAGCTCGAAACATTTGAAAAAAAGCTCGATCAAAATATAAAAAAGCTCGATCCATAAAATAAATGCTCGATCAAAAAAATAAATGCTCGATACGTCACAAAAAAGCTAGATCCCTCACATAAAAAGCTCGATTCTGTAAAAAAAAGCTTGATTCCTCATAAAAAAGTTCAATCCCTAAAATAAAAAGCTCGAGCCATATGAAAAAAAGGTCGTGCCATATATAAAAAAGCTCGATGATGTACAAATAGAGCTCGGTCTTGAAAAAAAAAATCTAGAGCCATATATAAAAAAGCTCGGTCATGAACAAAAAAACTCGATCATGTACAAGAACGGCTCGACCATGTATAAAGACGGCTCGATCATGTACAAAAAAAGCTCGATTAGTTAAAAAAAAGCTCGATCGGTTACACTTTTGATTTTTATTTAATCCTTTATAATTGTAAATTTAATATGAAATATTTATTTATTAATAATGGTTTTTGATGATGATTTTGACAGGACAATGGATAGGGTGAGAATAGTCATATCTTACAACAGTCGATATGAGCAATTACCCGACGGAAATTAGAGGTATTTAGATTTTGATAACCAAGGTTTGTATGTGTCAAAGAATTTGAGTTACGACGAACTGGTGTTGATCGTGCAAACCATTGTGAAGTTTGATGAGAACAAATACAGTGCTGATCTACAGTCTATATCAATTATTCATGGGACTAAATATCGTACATTTATAAGAAACAATGATGATGTTCAATTTATACTAAGGGAAGACAGGGTGATCCCTCAAGTATGTGTTAGTCTAATCGAGAGGCCAACAGGAGGTGTCAGTGGTGAAAATATCTCTCATCGTGATAAAACCCAACAATTTCGATCGTCAGACGGAAGCAACCAGTTGTTCACAGACAGAAGTGGGATTGATGGTCTGGAAAACATATGTGTTGTCTCACCGGAAGTAGCCGTCCATGATAATATACTGGGACCTCAATTCGACGATGTATTTGGTTGTCAAATTGAGATGAATGGTAGGTAGTACAACCACCAATACAATGAGATCTACAATAAGCAGAATACATCACCGAATGTTGGGCTGATTCATGAGGTGGATAATGAGGGCAATTTCAATTTTGTAGAAAATGTAAAGGACAATGAGGATGATGAAGAACCTGTCCAAATGGAAAGAAGTGTAAGACATGTACAGAGATTTAGTTCCAGTGAACCAGATCTAGCTGGGACCTCCGAGGTCCGGGCTAATGCAACTCCAGATGATTCTGATAATGCCACAACATGGGTTATTCTAGGAGCAGAATCTTACTCGTTTGGTATGGGTGGAAGCAGGAACTTGGTTGAAGAAGAACCTACAAGCATGATATATAAAGGGCAATTTTTTCAAACAAAAAAGGATTTGAAGAGACTAGTAAGCCATTTTGCAATGCGGCAGAACTTTGAGTGGAAGGTGAAAAGGTCCAATAAGATAACATTACATCTTGTTTGTTTGATGGGAAATTGTACGTGGAAGTTAAGAGCGGTGAGGAGAGATGAAGGCACATACTTTCAAGTAAGAAGTTTTGTTAACGAACATACTTATCCGTTAGAGGAAATTCACCGCCGTCGCCACCGACAAGCTAGTGCAGTCATAATTGGAGAAGTTATTGCACCTAGACTTCAACAACAAGATGGTCGACTAATGAGTCCGACGGACATAATCGCCGACATGAAATCAATGTATGGAATCCAAATCATGTATAATAAGGCACAAGCCGCCCTCGATTATGCGTTGTCACTGACATATGAAACGCATGAGGAAACCTTCCAACTGCTTTCATCATTTGGTTACGTTTTGGAACAAAAATATCATGGCACAATCACTGACTTACAGTGCGATGAAAATGGTAAATTTCTATACTTTTTCATGTCGATTGGTGCCTCACTTAGAGGATTCCGAATGTGTATGCGTCCATTCATTACCGTTGATGGTACCCATTTGAAAGGACAATTCCGGGGTATAATGTTTGTTGCAATAGTACAAGATGGGAACAAACAGGTGTATCCGATTGCTTTTGGGTACGGCGACTCGAAAAACAACCTTTCATAGGAATGATTTTTGGATCGCTTGAAGGGTGCCCTAGGTCATATTGATGAGCTAGTTTTCATTTCCGATAGGCATGCAAGCATTAAAACAGGGATTTCTAAAATGTTCCCTTATACCACCCATACCATATGTTGCTGGCGCTTTGCTGGAAATATTAAGAAGCGATTTCATAGGAAGGATGTTGCCGTAATAATGGACAAAGCAGCTTGCGCATACACCGAGTTTGAATATAACCCCTATATGGAAGAGTTAAGAAACTTGCACCAGAATGCATATGATTATGTAATTGATGCCGGTCCACACAAGCGGTCCCGTGTACACTGCCCGGAAAAAAGGTATAGGGTGATGACAACAAATGCTGCATAATGCATAAACTCATGCCTAAAATTTACACGCCAACTGCATATGTTGACTCTGGCTGAGTTCATTAGGAATATGCTACAACGGTGGTTTTACGATCGCTATAGAGCTGCACAAACCATGTGTCATCAATTGACCGATGCAGTACATCTTGTGCTTTTAAAGCGTATGAAGAAGTGTGGTTTTTTTACCGTAAATCCTATAGACTGGAATATTTTCTCCGTCAAGCGGTCTGGAAAACAGTGGACTGTGACTTTGCCCTGAAGACTTGTACTTGCAACAAATTCCAAATGGATCATTTTTCATGTTCTCACGCTCTTGCGACGGCACGGTACATTACTTTCAAGTTTTTCTGTGAGGTGATTATTACTGAAACGTGAAGCTGATCGTTTTCAATGCTTTTTACAGGGAGCAAAACTTGGACTTGAACACTTTGTGTTCGGACTACTACAAGAGTCATACACTTATTGACGCGTACTCGGTTCCTATTATACCGGTTGGAGATCCTTCCATTTGGGTTGTGTCATCTGACATTGCTCAGAGGGTGATTTTGAATCCAAACTCCAGGAGATAAGCAGGACGCCCGAAGGGGGGGTCGCCATGTATCGTCTTCAGAGAGGACAACTACACAATCCTGTAAAAGGTGTGGACAACCAGGGCATAATTTCAGGAGATGTTCTAATCCACCTATAATAAATGAAGGTCCAAGCAAAGGTGTTCCCAATGAATACCGTCGCAAGTGTAGCATCTGTCATTCAATTGGACACAACAAACAGACGTGCCCTAACATTGACTCTAATAGGGAATGAATGACAAAGTTTTGATCACATTGTATGCATTTGGAATTGTATCAGATTGTAGTAATTTGGAATTGCAATAATTACTTATTAATGAATTAATATTAATGACTGAATTAATATTAATGAATGAATAATGAATGATTTAATATTCATGAATTAATTACATGTCTTTGTACATAAAAAATGGTAATATAAAACCAATCACTAGGCGGGCCTGGAGTTACAAAAAATCTCCACAGCCATTTTCTCCCGAATGATCCCTATGTCATCCTCTGACCAATGGCATCGACCCGCTAGTAAGTACTCGATAAGTCTCAATGTATAGGGACCACAGTTACCTCTGCAATTGGACACATAAAACACCGTTACAAATCGTTCTTACAAAATATCTAAGCACGTGAATGAAATAGAATGTCTTACGATTTTTTTTTAGGGGACTCTAGAAGAAGGCACCACGCTGACCGAGAAGGCTTATTTTCCTTAGTGAACGGCCGACGACCACCTCGTCGAGTAGTGTGGAACCCCACGTCATTCAACATGGAGGGTAAAACCCACTGTAATGGCCGGACCTGCTGCTTCTTGATATAATGAGGGACTTCCTATCTCCAGGGGTCAAATATCTCAATCTTCCCGAGAATAAGGTCGACGGTCACCACCAGCCAATGTTGGCCCCCAACGTTGCACGAAATCAGGACCTGTAATAATATGCATACGGTGTTAGGTCAGGATATACGAACAGTTTATATTTTAAATAATTTCCATCGTCTGACACTTACCAGGTCAACCTCGTGCCATGGACGGTTTCCACTCGTGGTTGCTCCACGGACCGTCTGAAGGTCCTCTTCGAACCATCGAAACTGTAACACATTCCACCTTATCGTGGTCACAGCCCTGTGCGAATCACGAGGCATCATCCTCTTCCACTGTAACAACATAAGTGGTTGTACATACAATCATTGACAATATCGTATTAATAATACAAAACTATAAAATGCGATTTGATTCCAAAAAATTAAAACTACTTACATAAAATTATGTATCTATTACGTTGATCCTCTGGTTGTACACAGTGGGGAATCCTCGCTGACGCTTGTGAAGAATATGGAGGTATGTGTCCATATGTTGACAAACAATATAACTAATGAATTGTTAACAATACAACATTACTTACACAAACGTTAATATGAAAATCACGTAAGTACGTACCTTGTCCTCCAAGTCCATGAAGTTGGACTGCATATGCATGAACCATCCGGCATCCACTGGTACAAGCACGTCCATATCACGCCTGGTTAATGATTGAATTAGCTTTAGGTCAAATTGAATAAACATTAAATATACAACCATTTTTATCGGAAGAAGTTGGACTCATAGTTCCCCATTGATGTTCCTCTTGAAATCTTTATATGCCGCAAGCTGGTCAGCGTCCACTAGTCCGTAGGGGTCAAAAATGTGTTCCACGAACTCGGACCGTGTCCTCAACCTCATTGGCCAGCATGGATCTGTATAAGGGCTCATCAACTGCCATCCGTGCTTAACTAAACGTTTCCTCTGCGCTAGTCCAGCCTCCGATGAGATATGTAGCTCGTTCTATGTGCTGGGCAGTACAGGGGCCGCTGAGGCTTAATTGATGTGATGGCCGGTGGAGGGGACCGCTGACACTAAGTCTCCATGCTATCCGGGGGAGGGGACTGCTGAGACTAGGTCGACATGCTGGGTGGAGGAAAATTAAGGGCCGACGCCACCGACGTCTTGGGTTGGGAGGGGACCACTGAGCCTCGGATGACATGTTGGGTGGAGGAAGGGATCGTGTCGACGCCATAGACGTGTTGGGTAGGGGAGAGGACCGCTGTGCATGAATTGTTGTGCTAGGAGGTGGGGGGACGGATGTGACTAAGGTTGCCTCTCCGGAACTACCCCTCCGATAGACGGGTCCTGACTAGGTCCACCTGTCATGTCTGTCTCCCCATATCCAAATCAGTCCAGTCTTCAGGACTAAAGTCTGGATCAGGAGGTGGGGGCACATCCCGGTGTATATGCATGGTCAACCCCTGAAGCCCATGGATCATATCCAGTAACACTCGGTGTTGTTGCTGACGATCCTCATCACTCTTCCGGATCATATCCATCAACTCCAAGTGTTAACGCTGTTGATCCTCCTCACTCTTCCGGTGGGCTTCACACAGATCGTTCAACAGATCTGTCCACGGAGCCTGAAATCATGTCTACATTGTTAGTACAAAACTATCAACACGTGTTACTAAAAAACACTAAAATTTGTTTTCAACTTACCTCTCTATCACGTCCAACGCCCCCACAAGAATCCCTGTAGTTGTACCATGTCCGAGGGAGGTAAAACGAACCCGCCTATACCTATGCCTTTCTCGTTGAGGGTCTGTCTCATATCCCTCACTGTCACTGGGCCTTAAACCCCCAACAGCGGGCTCAGATCCCTCACTGTCACTGGTCTTGTCTGTTAAACCCCCACCCTCTATACCACTGTTCCTGCCAAAGGTAGTCTGATCAGGGACCAGAGGCGGCATATCATCCATATCATCTTCTACATACAGACCCCCCCTCGTTTAGTCCGGTATAGTACAGTGTCTATCTCTCAGCTGGTGTGGGCACCAATTCCTTCCTCGTAAACATCTGAAATATTAGTTAGAACAATGTAATTATACAAATACTAACTAATAAAAACATTAACAAATTAAATACATACCATGGCTTTGAAAATCTTTGCCAGCTTCTTTCCTCTCGGGTGTTTGCTTAACTCCTACTTCAAAATACGGGGAGTTAGATTTGTAACCCTCCGGGCACCGAACTCTTTGGCCAAATCAGGGATCACCTCGAAAGCAAATACATGCATCAAAGATAAGTCTAATAACTAACCATAACATTGAGGACAACGCCAATAAAGTACAACTTGTAATTCGAAGTTCTTACCAATAGGGCATGAGATAGACCGTATATGTTGTAGGTCTCCACCGTGTGTACGTCAGTACCCTTTTCCTTCTGAAGTCGCTCAAACCCGTCTCGTCTCCCGTCAAACGCATGCTTGAAAGAGAAAATAGAATGTCTGTACATGTGGGCACCCCACGGGAATGCGTCGAACGCATCGAGATCCTCAACCAACCAGAACTGCCAAACTGGAATCTTGATTCTCTCATCCACCCCCATCAGTATCCAGTTCAGCATATATATGAGGCAGAGCTTGACAGCATCGAATGCCTTTCCGAACTCTGCGACGGTGACAACACCCCTAATCTCCTCCAACGATACCTCACCGGCTCCAGGAAAGTACCGCTGATGTATGTCATTATCCTCTGTTGCATACTTGGTCGTGTCTGGTACAACTCCAAACCATAATCTAGTGATCAGGTAAAATTCCACTTTCGAAAAACTCACCAACTGGTTCCCTAACATGAACTGCATCTCATCTGTTGGGTTGTTATGATGCAGCTCCCTCAAAAGCAACCGATGGATAATACCACCCGAAAACTTTATCTCCCGATGCATCGTCAGGAAATGGCCGAAACATGACGCCATGAACCAATGCCGATCTTCATCTGCAAATTCTACAGGGACCAGTTCAGCGCGTCGTCTATATGGGCAAGGGCATCAAAATGGTTGTGTCGAGTCAATTTGTCCTCGTACCATTCTCCTTCTGTAGTTTTAAGCAAATCCCTCAACGTATTTCTCATCTGCAATGTAACAGAATTACAACATCATTAAACATAACAAATTTCGTAACAAAAATTAAAAGTCTCGATCCAATGTAATAACAGCTCGGTCCTACAATAAATAAGCTCGATCCAAGGACAGAAAAGTTCGATCCAATTATAAAAAAGCTCGGTCCAATAAGAAATAAGCTCGATCCAAGGACAAAAAAACTCGATCCAATTATAAAAAAGCTCGGTCCAATAAGAAATAAGCTCGATCTAAGGACAAAAAAGCTCGACCCTTTAAAAAAGCTCGATCCTACGAAAAAAAGCTCGATCCTATAACAAAATAGCTTGATCCTATGTAAAAAAAGCTTGATCCCATGATGAAAAAGCTCGATCCAATGAAAAAAAAGCTCGACCCTATTGAAAAAAGCTCGAATCATTTTCAAAAAAGCTCGAATCATTTTCAAAAAAGCTCGATCCCTTTCAAAAAAAAAGCTCGATCCCTTTCAAAAAAGCTCGATCCAATTCAAAAAAAACTCGACCCTATTGAAAAAACCTCGATTCTTTTTCAAAAAAGCTAGATCCCTTTCAAAAAATCTCGATCCAATTCAAAAAAAGCTCAAAACATTACAAAATAAGCTCGACTTACCAAAACCTAATTTTTATGAAAATAAAAGCTCGATTCTCTTGCAAAAAGTCTCAATAACCCATATTTCATCTTTCTCAACTGATATTCAACAAAATTACAAACCCTAACCTAAACCACAACCATTCTCAGATCTCTATTTTAACCGGTTTCTACAATTTCTATCAACAAAACTCAGTTCTAACATGTAATGCAAGTTAACAACAACAAAAACGAGAAAAAAAAACTAATCTTACCTTTGTCAATCGCATTTGTTCTCGTGTAATCTCGTTCCGGTCAATTCACCGTCGATTAGTTTCCCGTCGGTTTGACTGTTGCTTTTCTCTAACTTAGAAACGACAAATTCCTCACTGTTTTAATATTTCGGGGTATTTTCTTCTGAACACGTTAAATGGTGTCTTTTAAACATACATTAGTAAAGTGGTGATATTTGCACAACACCCCCCTCAAATAGTGCTAATAATTTTTTCTCCCCTTTTTTATTATATATTTTATCTCTTTCAAACTTAAAGCATTCATCAATAAGAAAAATAGTGTTGTTTGACTTCAATTTATTTTTCCATCTTCAACTGTGTGTATGTATCTCTATATGATACATAAAAGTGTGTGCATCTCTATGATAAAATAATTACTTGCATATTTGGATTTAATTGGAGGTCTAGAACTGAGATAAGATTGGTTAGGTAGATTTAAGCTTTATCTATTTTCTCATATAAGTTACATTCATATTTTCTTGTGTTTGTATGCTTTAAATTACATTGTTTGCAATAGATAACTCAATTAGTTTAGTTGTGGTGTTTAAATTGAAAATCACTATTTTATCACTATCCAAATAGTGTTTAAGTTGCGCCAAGTGAACAGTGGCACGCAATATATTGTATGATACTATTCATTTGAACAAAAATAGTGCTGGATTTGCTATTGGGTTAGAGGGCCATTTTGGCTGCAAATTGAAGATGTGGTTGGGATGCCGTAGGGTTGGAGAAGCCCTTATTAATTTTGGGGCAATTATACAACCTTCAAATGTGGCTCAATTTAAAAGCGATATTCTTTCAGTCTAGTAATGATTTAGATTCAATTCAAGTCTAGCGACGCAAGGAAAATGGAGATGGATATAGGTCACCCCATCCCTATCCCCACTTCCCCATTTCGGGAAAATAGGGATGAGGAATTTTGGGGGGAGGTACCTCCATCCCCAACTCTAGTTCCCATTTTTCCCTATTTTTCACCGTTTCCTCAATTACACCGTTTCTTCATTTCCCCGTTTGACTAAAAATTACAAATTAAATATAAAGTAAAAACAAAAACATTTGATTACAAATACAAAAAAAAAGAGTAAAAAATCCATTAGTACATTACAAATACAAAATAAAATCCATTACAATATAAAGTGTTGTATAATTCAAAATTTCAAACTAAGCCAACTTCACATACATATGAAGTAACACAAACATTAGATTTAGGTTTTGGGTTTTGAAGTTAAAAGAGTAAATGAGTTTATATAGTTAGGGTTTACAAAGAATATTTATATATATAGTATTTCTATTGTCAGTTTAAACTGATATAAAAATATATCAGTTTCATACATTTTAAAAAATGTTTTGACAAGTGCATGCTGCTAAGTCAAAGCATTTAAATCCAATGACCTACATGCAAGGAACCGATATATCTTATAGATTATGAAATAAGTGATTATTTTAGGTATTTCATAAAATGTAAATTTACTTGGGAAATAAACAGCATTGAAAAGCAACCCCTTCCAGCTTTTAAAAATCAGCTTATATGACAAGCAATTTGAGAAATAATCAGTTTTTATATAATTTACCGAACACTTTTTGGATTATAGATTATAAAATAAGTGATTATTTCATAAGTTTAAGCAATCTCAAACATACCCTTAATCGATTTCAGTATACAACACTCAATCCTCATGAGAACGAATCTATATTTACATTATACTACACTTTGCGACCTTGTATGATTGCAAGTAGCTATTTTTGTGTGGTCTGTTAGGTTTTGGCTTGTATTCTCAAGTGAACCCAATATTAACCAAACAAGACTCAATTGATGTGGAACTTCCTGGGGATGTGGGATACGTTTGGAAGTTGAAGATGGTGTTTGAGGGAAGTTTGAAAACAAAAAAGAACTGAAGAAACGAAGTCTGGTAGGTTCCGCTGTGTAGATCGCGGTGCAGACAGGCACACATAACGTGGCATGGAGAGCGGCCATGTCCTGGAGATCAAGTGCAGTGTAAACCGCTGCGAAGGCAAAGGCATGAACCGCGGCACAGAGAGCAGTGGTTGACAGTGGCTTTTCACGGTATAGAAAGCGGGGTGCATATCGCGACCTAAACAGCAGAAACAATGTATCTTACTCAGATCATGAATGTTGCGTGGGAAAATAGGAAATATGTTTCTTCTGGAAGTTCTTGTGCTAATCAGAAAAAGGAAAGAGTTTGTCTTCATGAAGAATATGAAAGTCCTGTACTTGAAGGAAAAGGATTTCTCCTTAACAAGAAGACTTGTCATAAATAGGAAATAGTATTTATGTGGAACAAGTAATTCTTATTCGCTTAAGAGTAGGATTTCCTCTTATGTTAAAACTCTCTGTAACTAGTATAAACAGACCTTGTATCTAGGTTATTTTGTGTGTGGAGCAAAAAGAACACCATGTAACATCAGAGAGTAGTGGAGAGATCAGGGTGAGAGACCCGTGGGAATATCCGTTGAGGGATGAAAGGGATATCAGTGGATCAAGTAAGAGATCCGTGGGTGATATTCAGGTGAGACCTAGGGGATATTGTGGGGTTCTTGGTAAGGATCTTGTGAGCGTGGTTTGGGGTTTGGGTGTGAGAGAGAATCCTGAAATATATGGTTGTAACAATTTATCATATAGTGGAATTTTCTCTTCCGGCAAAACACTCCCCGTTCTAGTAGCAAGTCTTTCACCAGGTATGTGATGCAAGGACTAAAGGTATTTCACAGGATTGGGTAATGCATTGACATGTTTATCTTTTTGGCAGTTTTCCCCACTGGCCATGGAAGAAGATATGATTGCTGCTAGTGGTTCATAATTGTGCATAAAGCATTGGTCAGAAAGTGATGCAAAGTGTATGGTGGACAAGGATGTCGATGGCTGACGAACTCCCTTGTAATCTGACGTGAGGAGTTGAACCACAATTTTCTGCAGGTTATTTTTGACATGGTGCCGGAACAATGAACACAAAGCAAAAGGAAGAAAAAAAATCCTATGATGGTTCGTTCCTAAGTGGTTATACCTTGTGGCGGGGTATGTTGATTCTTGGTGATGTGAACCGTGGTTGTGGACAAAGGTCTTGAGAATTCAAGTCAAAGGGGAGAAATGTTAGATTTTGGCTCGTATTCTCAAGTGAACCCAATGTTAACCAAACAAGACTCAATTGATGTGAAACTTCCTAGAGATGTGGGATACGTTTGGAAGTTGAAGATGGTGTTTGAGGGAAGTTTGAAGACAAAAAAGAACTAATGAAACAAAGTCTGGTAGGTTCCGCGGTGTAGATTGAGGTGAAGACAGGCGCACAGACCGCGGCACGGAGAGCGGTCGTGTCCATGAGATCAAGCACGGTGTAGACAGCGGTGGAGGCAAGGGCATGAACCCTGGAACAGAGTGCGGTGGTTGATAGTGGCTTTTCGCGGTATAGGAAGCGGGGTGCACACCGCGACCTAGACCGCGGAAACAATGTATCTTGCCTATATCTAGAATGTTACGTGGGAAAATAGGAAATATGTTTTCTTCTGGAAGTTCTTGTGTTAATCAGAAAAAGGAAAGAGTTTATCTTCATAAAGAATAGGAAAGTCCTGTACTTGAAGGAAAATGATTTCTCCTTAACAAGAAGACTTATCATAAATAGAAAATAGTATTTATGTGGAACAAGTAATTCTTGTACGTTTAAGAGTACGATTTCCTCTTATGTCAAAACTCTCTGTAACTAGTATAAATAAACCTTGTATCTAGGTTATTTTGTGTGTGGAGCAAAAAGAACACTATTTAACATCAGAGAGTAGTGGAGAGATCGGGGTGAGAGACCCGTGTGAATATCCGTGGAGGGATCAAAAGGAATATTAGTGGATCAAGTAAGAGATCCGTGAGTGATATTCAGGGGAGACCTAGGGGATATTGTGGGGTTCTTGGTAAGGATCTTGTGAGCGTGGTTTGGGGTTTGGGTGTGAGAGAGAATCCTGGAATATATGGTTGTAACAATTTATCATATATTGGAATTTTCTCTATCGTCCTGACAGCCCGTGGTTTTTTACCCGATTTGGGTTTTCAACGTATATCTTGTGTCGTGATTGGTTTATTTTCTCTCATCTATTTTTCTGCTATTGACGTTACTAATTGATATGAGTTATGAGCATATATTAGACACGATGATTCCGTGATCATCGGTACAATATCTCCAACATGATCACCACTCAATTGGTAGCCTGACACACCCAATGCACTGAAGATTTTTTCATTCATCTCTTCAGGGTTAGGCCTATATTGTCACTATATATATATTAGAGAACGAACACAAAATTGCAAAATATATCTGTTTGCTGTTTGGAACATAGAAGAAAGTTGGGGGATTTTATTCTCTCTCTCTTCAGACCTAACGTTGACAACAACTAAAACTTCAATTGTTACTAAAAAAAAAGCATTATTTTTTTGGGCTGTTTAGCCTATTTTTGAAGTTAACTTGGAAGTTGATATGGTTCAGCTTATTGTGTGTTTTAATATTTTTTCAAGTAAAATTTCCGAAGTAGATCTTTTAATGAGAACAACTTTTGAACAAAAAAAACTGTATGCTATTTGTATTCAATGAAATGGACAGACTTTTTAATAAATAAAATAAATAAACTGTACTAAATTAATATATTGTTTGATAATAATATTTAAAAGATGTTTTATTTGTGATTTTTTTTAAAATGCCAATTATTAATAGGCTAATGGGCACTAATGTCCCCTGAATTATGCTTTAATTTGCACCTTCCACCTTATATTGTTTTTTTTTCACCATTAAACCTCCTGAACTTTCATAAATTGTCAATAGCTGAAGGAACAGTAACGTCATCTACTTTTCTACCATGACAAATTGTATTATGTTTCCCTTATTAGTTACATCATTGCATCAAACCGGAAAAATATAATAATACAATCTAAATATACATCCGACAATTTTTTTTATTTTTAAAATAAAATAAAATTTTAAAAATTAAAATCGAAATAATTGTTAAATAATAATAAAATTCTGAACTTTTTGATAAATAAAATTAAATAAATAGATAAATTAAAAAAATTAAATTTATTTAACAATTATTTAAATTATCTTTTTTTATTTAAATATCCATAAATATGAAACTTAGATTAATATTTAAATTATTTAATGGGAATCATCATTTAAATTATCATTTTTATTTGAATATCTTTAAATATCACTTGTTCCTTTACTGCAACAGAGGCATTAGTAATGTCAAAAACAATAATAAAAAAATTTAATAATAATAAAAAACTATAATAATGATGATGACGATAACCACGATGATGATGATAATAATAATAATAATAATAAATAATGATAATAATAATAATATACAAAAATAATAATAGTAATATAATTTTTAATTCACAAATCACCGACTTACGGGTTTGGGGTGGGTCGGGGACTTTGTTCATTTCTAGTGTATATCTAGATTGGATAGTGAATCAAAATTCTCTAACTCTAGTATCCTTTGAGATGGATGGTAGAGATCTTGGATCTTTATACCCATCAATTTTTTTTTTGTTGTTTCAATTTTGTTGTAATTATTATTATTATTATTATTATTATTATTATTATTGCAATTTAATCATCACTATGAATATTTGAGATGGATGGTGGAAATCAATCTAAATATCTATCTAATTGTTTTTTTTAAGTAATTTATTATTATAATTATATTACTATAATTATTTTTGAACTGTTATTATTATTATTATTATTATCATTATTATTATTATTATTTTTCTTTTTATTATGATTTTATTATTATTATTATTATTATTTCAACTACTACTACTACTACTATTATCATTATTGTTATTATTATTATTATTATCATCATCATCATTATTTATTATTATTATTATTTATTATTTATTTTTTATTTTTTATTTTTCACATTATCTATACCCTTGTTATTGTAAATGAACAAGTGATATTTATGGATATTTAAATAAAAAAGACAATTTAAATGATAATTGCCCTTAAATAATTTAAATATTCATCTGAATTTTATATTTAGGGATATTTAAATAAAAAGGATAATTTAAATAACTTTTAATGATTTTAATTTTTTATTTCTCTATTTATTTGATTTTCTGTATCGAAAAGTTCATAATTTTATTATTATTTAACCATTATCTAAATTTTTAATTTTTATTTTTTAATTTTATTTTTTACAAAAAATTTAGTTTGAAGGGTATTTAAGTCCTATTATTATATATTTTTCTTGTTTGAGGCAATTATGAAAATAATAAGGAGAACTTAGCGTAATTTGCCATGATAAAAAAGTAAACGACGTTACTATTCCGTTAACTATTGTCAATTTATGAAAGTTTAAGAGTTTTAATGACGACAAAAAAATATAGGGGGTAAGGTGCAAATTCAGGCATAGTTCAGAGAGCGTCAATGTCAATTAGCCCTAGACAATCTCCAACCCAAATAGTATTTTTGGTGCAACTTTTACATTAAAATAGTGTACCTTTCACCCTATTTCACTATTTCATCTTCAACTCATTACACCGAATCTTACACTATTCCCTTTTTTATTATTATTTGTCAACAAATACTCATCTCCAACCAATCAAAACCATTGCAATAAAAAAAATTAAAAAATAAAAACGTGAAATTTACGCTAAAGTTCTGCCAAGTGAACAGTGTCACACAATATATTGCACAACACTGTTCATTGGAGCAAAAATAGCACTGGATTTGCTGCTGGGTTAGGGAGCCATTTTGACTGCAAATTGAAGATGCAGTTGAGGATGCCACTGGGTTAGTGAAGCCCGTATTAATATTGGGGCGATTATACCACCTTCAAACGTGGCTTAATTTAAAAGTGACCTTTCAATCTAGCAATGCTTTAGATTCAATTCAAGTCTAGTGATGCAGGGAAAATGGGGATGGATATATATTACCCCATCCCTATCCCCACTTCCCAGACATTTCCCCCATCCCCACCCATTTCCCCATTTGGGAAAAACAGGAATGATAAATTTTGGGGGGGAGATATCTCTATCCCCAACCCTGGTTCTCATTTTTCTCTATTTTTCACCTTTTTTTTCTTTTCCTCATTTGATTAAAAATTGCAAATTAAATAAATAAATAAATAATTCCTTACAAATACAAAAAAAAAACTATTAGTGTATTACAAATACAAAATAAAATCCAAAAGTATTTTAAATAATTCACAATTTCAAACTAAATCAACTTCACATATGAAGTAACACAAACATTTGATTTAGGTTTTGGGTTTTTAAGTTGAAAGAGTAAATGAGTTTATATAGTTAGGGTTTACAAAGAATAAAAATAAAATAAATATATATAATATATATATATATATATATATATATATATATATATATATATATTGTTAGTTTAAACTGACAATATAAAATACATCAGTTCATTGCATGTGGATTATTGAGTCTAAAAGATGCTTTGACAAATATATGCAGCCAAGTCAAATCATTTAATAAAAAAATCCCCATTTTTTCCACCCATTTTCCTATTTTCTCTATAAAAAAAAATCCCCAAATGATGATGGAGATATGGAGATTTGGGGATTCGGGGGAAAACGTGCATATCTATATATAAAAAAATAAATATAATGGTATACAAATAAAGAATTATATATATATCTATATATATATATATTCTGGCAATTTTTATAAACGTTAATTGTAGTAACATACTCTGACGTTTTACAATATTACAGCTATATTGTATATTTCCTTTTAATCACAAGAACATGCCCTTAACTTATTTGATCAGGGTTAGATTTAACGGAGGAGAGCTTCTCCTTACATTCCACAAGCTATCTATTTACATTCCATTTTTTTTTTATTAATGACAATTTTAACCTGAATTAAAATTATTGATCAAGATAAAAAAAAATCTAGTTACACTCCAAACTAATTAAATTATTAAAAAAAAATCTCTATCCTAAATCCTTAGATTAAATATTACGTATTAAACTCTCTCTCCTAATATGTTATTACCATGTTAGACACTTGCTTATAATTACTCTCTCTCTCCATTCTTCAAAAACAAAAAAAAATCTTATCTCCGTACTTTCTCCATTAAAAGTTAAAATAAAAACTTATGAATATCTTTGGTTTTTTACTAACAGCAATATATATGTCTATATATATATATATATATATATATATATATATATATATATATATATATATATTAAAAAGTCAATTTTAAGAAAATAGATATATGAAAACTAGATTTGTTGCAACTATATTGGATTAAGACTAAAGAAAGAATTAAAAACAAGGTACTTGTTTTTGAGTTTATTTTAATATATATATATATATATACGGTTCCTAAAAATCAAGGTTATTCGTAAGTTTTTTTTTTTTTAACTGTCAGGGGTCGTTTGTTTTTTTCACATAAAACTTAATATGTCTGAATTGAACTTATTAAGTTTTTTTTAAGTGGTCAAACAACTTAAAATAAAAAGTAAGAATTCCTGACATTTAACTTAATTCCAAATAATTTGATTACAATTAAAATATTCTCTTTCATGTCTATACTTCCAAAGAATATATATTTCCAAAATTATCTTAATTTGATATGGTGTAGAATTTGTTTCTTTTAACATATTTCTTATGTTAAACAGGCTTTAGAAATAAAAAAAAAAAACTAATTACTTCTCATACTAAAATGTTTAAGAGATTAAACAATTGAATTTCTCTCCTACCAAATCACGATAAGAACTATATTTTTATCTGACTATTCATACAGTGCTCAATTGATTTGTCTACCATATTGAGTATATATCGTGGCTTGAAGATGTTATAGAATAGTTGTATATAAAAAATTTAAGAACCTTTTTTTTTATTTGGTTTCTAGTGCATATGGTTTAGGAAGTTAAAAAAAAAAAAACTATAAACAAAAATGGGTTCATGAATTATATACACCGAAATAGTGGACAATATACAAAATCGAACTTGAACATTTTTTTTTACAATAAATTAAACTTTTTTTTTGCAGAACAAACAAAATTTTATTCTTCGATGTTTTTTTTTTTATTTTGTTAAATTGAACTTTTTTTTTTTTTTTAAATGTATAAAATGTTATAAATAATGGTGCACATTAAATTACTTTTTTTAATTAGTATGAGTATAAATGTAAAATTATTTATTTTCAGACAATTTTATTTTTAAAAAACAAACATGTTGATAGTACATTCAGATGTGAGGGAAACAAATGTCATTCAAGTAGATTACAGTCCATATTCAGTCTTCAGAAAAATTCAGGACCGTTCAGTTTTTAGACAAAATAACAAACGACCCTTAGTCTTGCTTGAGAACGAATGAAGAGAGAATATTAGAGATATGTATTTGAGGAGAAAGAGTTTAAAATGGTAATTAAAAATTTAGGATAGATTGTTTAATATGTAATATTTAATCTAATAATTTAGGAAATATACTTTCTTTTTTCAATAATTTAATTCAAAAAAGATTACTCATCGGATAAATCCAAGTCTACGATGGTTCGTCCTAACTTTTATTTAAATAAAATATAGTGTCTTTAGATATATTTTTTTTAAACGAAGTGTATTTAGAATAGGAGTGTCAAAAGATATAAGAAGGATAATCTTAGAACAAATGGAAGTGTCGAAAAAATTGGATTGTCAAAAGAAACTCTTTTAACAAAGACTTAAAGGTCGTTTGTTTTTTCCACTTAAAACATAATGGGTCTAAATCATAATTATTATGTTGTTTTATTTGTATTTTTTTTAAGTGGTTGTAGTGGTCAAAATTGGCCCACCAGCCTAATTTGCGACTCTTAGTAAATGATTACAAGTTTCTCGGGAAACCCAATAGGATGCGGGATAAAAAAACCAGTACAATAGGCCATCATGACATGACAATGAACGTAGTCAAATCGAGTCAAATTAGAGTTATAATTTGACATTTCATAGAATTCAATGTATTAAATTGGCAGATTTAAACGAATCAAAACTGTCAATGGATTAATCCATGATCTTTGTCCTCACGTGAATGACATAGATGTTGAGAGGATCATGGTCCTCACTATATATGTGAGACCCATTCCCAGAGAAAGAAGTCCTTATTTTTCTAATATTACCTGTCGAAGCTCTCCCTCTCCTTCTCTTCATCTTAATCACATCAAGCATTTATTGCGGCCTAGACCACCCGCATTTATTGTTGGTCTTCACCCTGAACCAGGTCGACCCCTACAGCTCACTAATCCATGATGGACTCGACCATGGCAATCCTCGAGTCGAGCCATAGATCCAAATAGGCTTCGATCGAACAAGCCAAACTAAGAGCGATATCAACCAAATCCTAGTTCAAGGAACAACGACCAAAACGATCAATAATTCAAGTCGACCAAGATATATTGATAAATTATCAGACTCACCACATCGAGCAAACTGGTTTGTGTTCTTACTAGTTTTAATTCTATTACAACAACGAACAAACAATGGTTTGAGCTTCGGAGAGTCTTTCAATGGGAAAACCCACCTTTGTGGCTTGACACACTTTTTCTTTTCCTCTTATTTTATAGGTTGTCAGTGCCTACCTCGACGAATCTAAATAATTGTATATTTGATCGACTACAGTTTATGGCCTACCGTGGGGCCCTGGCATTCGTTTGAATGCAACACACGGTAAATCAAATCAATGATGACTGACTCAGGAGACATCGAGGCGAGATTGTCCTCCCTAACAGCCCAAATGACAGAAAACGCGACACAATTCCAAACTATCGAAAAAGAAAATGAAGAAGTTTGAGCAAAGAACCAGGAGTTACAAACAAAGCTAGATCAAATAGCAGTGACATCAATAACAGAACAAAATCCAGCTGATGGTCAAGTGATAGAACCAAATAGGGATCAGGAGACCAGTATGAGAGGACATGAAAATCGGTCAGCAAGAACACCATTCGATCCACCTCTAGCAGACCTCAATGAGACAATTTTGGCAGTAGATGCAAACATCAATCAAGCAAATCCCTCTACCCCCAATTGGAACACAAAGAGAATCGAACCAGCAACCCCAAATAAATGCAAATATGGAAAAACCTAACCCTTTTTTGGTCCCTAAAGTTGCTCGCATGTTCGTAGAAATGGAAGTCATGATCCAAAGAATCTCAGGATACTTACTCCGATAAAGCGTTGTGTATCAAGCAAATTTACTGATTTGCCCTTTGTAGAAGATCGCACTTAGGGAGATGCTAAGGAAGTTCAATTTTTCAAACATGAGGCAATACGATGGGACAACGGATCCAAACGACCATATCATGCAATATAAACAATAGATGTTTACAGTAGCAATCCGTAGAGACCGGAGAGAGGCCTGCATGTGCAAAAGGTTTGGATCGAGTCTAACGAGATCCACGCTCTTGTGGTACACAAATCTATTGAATGATTCAATCATGCTTTTCACTCAGCTTACAGATACATTTGTCGAGCAGTAGAAAGCTTGAGAAACAATCAGACAATCTCTACACCATTACCTAGAGATGAGGGGAATGGCTGGGAGACTTTTTTGGTCGATTCAACAAATAAAAGGTATCGATTCCAAACTATAATCCTACCACTGCCATTTCTGTTTTCAAGAAATGACTTACGTCTCAGACTTGTTCAAGGAGTTGACAAGTACTCTTGTCGAACGATGAAGGACGTATTTGTCAAAGCTTGGGCATAAATAAAGTGGGAAGAAGACGAAACCAACTATCGATCAACAACGTAACTAATAGAATACAGGCACGACTAAAGTGTTGTTAGATGGTCGAATGATCAATGAAACAACGGCGAAAAATAAGGATCAAATGAAATGAGACAGCCCTATGATAGACAAGCTCGAAGCGATGGTAGATAGAGGTCATGACTCTCAAAGTACACCTTGAGCATCGAACCATTAGATGTGGTAAACGTTCTACGAGGTATGGCCTCTACGGTGAGGTGGCCACCTAAAATGAACTCACCATTAGAGCATCGAGAATCAAATGAGTGGTGCAAATTCCATGTTGATTAAATGAGAATCAAAGAGGATTGCATTGCACTAAAACTTAAAGTCGTTGAAGCTCAAGCAAGGGAGATTGAAAGAGTTCTGTACAGTTAAAGGAAAGGCAATCCAAGCACATCAAGATGAGCGATTAAAGGTAAAAGAGAAAGATTCATCTCCATGACCTCCACAATCCGAACGGACAGTTAACTTCATATGGGGTGGCTTTGAGGTAAGTGGAATTTCCCACTCCATTGTTAAGAGGCACACTTGATAGGTGTCTCACCCCTAGGTAAGAACTCTCAATCGAAATGACACTGAGGTTGACCAGGTAACTTTGTTCCACACTTTTGATAGTTCAAGCTTATTTTCACCACATCACGATGCATTAGTCATTTCAATATTGTTGCCAACTGTTTGATCAAGCGTTGTTTGGTCGCCAACAACAGCTCAACTAATATTATTTTCCTAAGAGCATTAAGAGAAATACAGATAGAAGAATCAAGCATCACTCACCGTTCGACTGCATTAGTTGGGTTCAATAGTGAAGCCAAAAGTACGATTGGAGAGATCATATTCCCTGTTTACGCTGAAGGAGTGAATATACATACCAAATTGCTTATAATCGACTGTTCTTCAGCTTACAATGTGATTATTGGTCGACCATGGATCCATGAACTTTTAGTGGTACCATCCACCCTCCATCAGACCATATTGTTCACAATCAAGTGGGGTGTTTGTGAAATCAATGTGGAGCAAAAAATATCTAGGGAATGCTACCAGACCTACTTGAAGGAGAAAAAACAGGATTTTTAGCAATTACAGGACCCGGGGCATGAACTAGACCTCGATAAGACACATGTAGAGGAGTTCAACGAAGTGCAGATACATCTAGATATCCTTAAGCACAAGGTCTAGATTGGATAAAGGCTTGACCCATATATCAAAGAAAAATTAGTTGACTTTTTAAAAATGCACCATAACTCGTTTGCTTGGACCCATATTGATTTGGTAGGAATCAACCCCGAAGCGATGGTACATCGGCTCCAAGTCGACCCAAACCATCTACCAATAAAGCGGAAAAGAAGGAAGTTCACCCCAGAACAAAACAAAGTGATTAATAAGGAGATACAAAAATTGATTGATATCGGATCGTTATGAGCAGTCAACTACCTCGATCGGTTGGCCATTGACGTTGTGGTAAAAAATAAGAATGGTAAATGGAGAGTATGTATCGATTTCACCAATTTGAACAAAGCATGCCAGAAAGGCTCTTTTCCACTCCCCCACATCGACATGTTGGTTGACGCAACAGAGGGGCACAAACTTTTGGGTTTCGTGGATGCTTTTTTAGGTTACAATCAGATCTTATTGCATCCCTACGATTCGGAAAAGACAACAATCATAACAGAGCGAGGTAACTTTTGTTACAAGGTAATGCCTTTCGAAATTAAAAATGTAAGAGTGATATACCAGCTCTTGGTAAACAAAATGTTCAATGAAATGCTCAGGAACACAATGGAGCTCTATATCAACGACATGTTGGTTAAGTCACTAGTACTGGAACAACAACTAGAGCGAGCACCTTAGGTAGTCATTCGAAGTACTCGATAAGTATCACATGAAACTTAACCTAACTAAATGTGCATTTGGTGTTTCATCAGGGAAGTTTTTAGGGTATCTCGTCACCCATAGGGGGGGTTGAAGCAAACCTTTAACAGATCATGTCTATCTTAGGAATCGAGTCCCTAAAGTGTGTCAAAGATGTACAAAAATTGACCGACCGTGTCACTGCACTTGGTCGATTTATTTCTCGATCTTCGAAAAGATGCCATGGATTCTTTGATACCCTGAAGAAAAAAAAGGTTCGAGTGGATTGAGGAATGCGAGAAGGCCCTGAAGAATCAGAAATACTACCTCTCAAAACCATATTTGCTCTCAAAGTCGGTCGATGGGGAGTCGTTATACGTGTACTTAATAGTGTTGGCAATGGCGGTAAGTTCTGTTTTGGCCAGGGAAAAAGGTTCAAAGAAATTGCCCATCTATTATGTGAGTTGTTCCCTGTTCGATACGGAACCTCGATAAACTCATATGGAGAAGTTGGCACTCGAACTCATTGTCATGGCCAGAAAGCTTCAACCATATTTCCAGTGCCACCCAATAGTCATCCTAACAACGTACCTGCTGAAGAACATTCTACATAAACCCAAACTATCCAGTCGCCTGACCAAATGGGTAGAGGAACTCAGTGAGCATGACATCACCTACCGACCAAGAACTGCTATCAAATCCCATGTATTCGTCGAATGATTTGTCCCCTAACTTGTCTGAACAGGTCGAGAAAGAGGAGACCTTTGCGATCGGTAACCCACCATCGGGGATATCTGTCAACGGATCGAACAATGCTAGATGATGTGGACTTAAAATTGTACTCAAGTCTCCAGAAGAGATACTAATCCAACAGAATATCAGTTGTGGTTTCAAAGCAACGAACAATGAAGTGAAATATGAGGCATTCATCGCAGGAATGTCCTTAGCCATGAGTTTGGCCGAGAAAAGAATAAAGGTCAGTTGCGGTTCCCAATTGATTGTGCGATAGGTACAAGGAACATTTGAAGCAAAGGATCTTAAATGACATCCTATCTCATCCTTGTACGAGAAATAAAGTCAAACTTTGAAGAATTCGAGATCGAGCAAATTCCTCGAACAGAAAATTCTCGAGTAGATTCCTTGGCCAATCTCAGCTCAACAATCCAAACGACGTCTAGCAAGCTGATCCCAGTTATATATCTATAATGGCCTATAGTATGGAAGAAGAAGTCGACAATAGAGGTTTCGAATGTTGACGATGAACCTAGCTTGATGACACCGATAATCGATTGCCTCAAACATGACAGGCTCCCTATGGATAAGAACAAAGCAAGGAAGGTTCAAGCAAAAGCACTCAAATTCAACATCATCGTAGGTAAACTTTATAAATGATCTTTTTCAAGGCCATACCTTTTGTGTGTGAGACCATCAAAGACTCGATCAGTGCTTGAAAAGCTTCACACAGGAATATGTGGAAGTCATTATGGTTCAAGAAGCCTGGCACATCGAGCGATTACCGCTGGTTTTTACTGATCGATAATGGGATCAGATTCACTTGAATTCGTCAGACGATACGATAAATGTTATCGAAATGTACAAATGTCTCATCTGTACCCCGAAAAGCTGAGTTCAATAACGTCCCTCTAGTCTTTCATGAAATGGGGGATGGACATTATCGGGAAGTTACCAACCTCGAACATGGGTGGCAAGGTCTACATACTCACAATAACATATTAGTTCACCAAATGAGCAGAGACAGAATCATACAAAAATATCAAAGACTCCAAGGTAAAAGGTTTTCTTTGGAAAAACATAATTTTCAGGTTCGGAATGCCCAAAGAAATTGTGACAGATAACAGACCCCAGTTCATATCGTTTGATTTTCAAGATTTCTACAAAGATTGGGGAATAAAAATCCATTTCTCGACCCCTCGATATCCCTAATCGAATGGTCTAGCCGAGTCAACGAATAAAACCATAATGGGGACATTAAAGAAGAAACTCGAACAAATAAAGGGTCTATGAGCCGAAAAACTACTAGAAGCATTATGGTCATATAGGACTACCACTCGAACATTGACTGGGGCCACACCTTTTTCTCTCACATTCGGTTTTGAGGCGGTTAGTAACAGGTAGTCTCCTCGAGAGTCGAGCATTTTAGCGAAAATCAAAGTGATTCCCTCTTGACTCTAGAACTCGATCTACTCGATGAAAAATGAGATAATTCTCTACTTAGAGTTACGGAATATCACCAACAGGGTTTCACGACATTATAACAAGGACCTTCGTGTTTGTACTTTCGTCAAAGAAGATTGGGTGCCGCACAGAGTTTTTCAAAATACAAGAGAACTTGGTTCAGGAAAATTTGACTCGAACTGGGAGGGTCCCTACCAGATAATAAGTGGAGCTAACAAAATTCGAGCACAAGATGGTCGTGAGATCCATAACAGCTATAACACGCTTCACCTAAAAAGGTACTACTTATAGCCTAAATTAAGTGCTCGATCTCTTCATTCTTAAATGTAAACTAACTTATTATCGAGAGCAATGATGATCGACACAGGGCAATCTAGTACCATCTGAGCTTCATAAATTATATAGACCTCTTTAGCAAAGGTTATCAATTACAAACAAGCCTAAGGGCAATGTAATGTTGGGATTTATGCCCTAAAGTTTGTAATTTGTAAATGAAATGGTAACATAAATAAAAGAATAGTTTAATTCATTCTTCTTATGTCATATATTGTGTATAACTTGTGCATTTAAAATCCAAGAATGCCGGATGTAATCTCGAACTGTGTATATGAATGTCATATATAGATGGATATAGTAAGAGACAATCAATCTAAAGAGTTCGTAGATAGCAAATAAAGCTGGGTACTTTATTTTTGGTTAATCTACAGCTGCGATCCATTCCGTAATGTATAGTGATTCTATCCTAGATCATTCGTATGGAGATATGAGAATAGAGGCACCTTATATGATGTGATCATATAGGACTGGGACATGATCTATATATGATTTATATGAATCTCTCACTAAGATCCAATTAATGATGAGATTCATATATATCAACTAATGATGGCTATATGTGGGTGATCTTAATCATGAGTGTCTTATCAACACCTTCAGGTTAGATCGTTGTCCCTGATATATCATGGGTGAGGTCGGAGTTGCATTCCTGATCAATATGTTAGGATTGTGCTTTGGCTTGTGGTTGAGAAGGTTTATACACAATAGTGGAATCTACTATTTCTTACGATAAGTAAGTAGTAGTTCCCTTAAGGGTTGATTCGGGGCTTGAACAATATGAACGCTCTCTTAATTCTGTAAGGAATGTAGGATTTATTATTCATTAGAGAATCAATGGTACTAAATAGAAAGATATAGTTAGAGGGGTATAACAGACATTATGACCCAACTATAATTATGAACTACTTATGGAGGATCATACCATATACTATAGTTATATCGATGGACACCAACAGTTAATGGTTTGTGTAAAAATATCTACAATTGAGAGAGTGCAGTTTCGGGTTTTTAGTGGAATAACAACGAAGTTAATAATCATAAAATATTAATTAAAGAATTTAATTAATTTTTTATAAGAATTATTGTAGCTTAAAATATTGTGGATCCATTAGGTCTCCTTACTAGCTTGATCAATATATGTAACAAGAGTCACGGTTAATTAATTGGATTTTCCTATTCATTGTGTTACGAAAGTGTCACGTATTTATTCGGGAATGAATTGAATAAGGAGATTATTTAATTAATAAATAATGATGACTAAATAAATTAAATAATAAGATTATTTATTTATGTCATTAGTCACTAAGTGGAGGTTGTTAGTTGATATTTGATTTTGAATAAAATAAGATAATTTGATTATCTAATTTTAATAAATTAAATATTTGTTTTTGATTATAAAAGAGTTTAAATTAAAGTAAAAAACTAATAATTAAAATATTTAAAGATATCAGATATCTTAGAATATTTAATTAATTTTTTTTTAAAAGATATATATATATATATATATATATATATATTTTTTTTCTTTTTTGAAACTAATTGAACACAAACAACAAAAGGAAGGAACAATTAAGAGTTAATCATACGTAAAACAAAAGAAGAAAAAAAAAGGAACCTTAAAAAGAGTTCCAGGCGTTCAGTCATGAAAAAAAATAGTCCTTTTTCTTCTCCTTTCATCCCTCTGCTATTCCTAAGTACCATGACGCACTCACACGTAGTTACCAATTCCGAGATATAGTGAGGAAGATTGTGTGGTTTGAACCAGAAGTAGATTATATAAAAGTGAAGGAGTCTTCTATGTAGTTATGAATAATTCATTTCTTATATTCTCTTTTAATTTCAATTACGGTTCTTATATTTTATTGTTCCGAAATAATTGATCCTAGGTTTTACTGGTTGCTTTATCTATTTATGAAATAAATAAATAAAATTTATAAGTTACTTCCACTGAGTGATCAGTAAACCGGAGTTCCAACAATTGGTATCAGAGCCAATTTCGGAACAGGAGAATCGATTTCGTTGCTCCTATCATGTATGAATGTGTAGGCACTATTTTTCTGGGTGCATGAAGTTTTTCGATTAAATTGTTTAATTTAAAAGTATGATTTATCGTTAATTGTATGGTACGGTGGGTTTTAGGGTTATGGATAATATATGTAATATTTTTTAATGTAATATTAATTCTAGATTGTAGTAATTTTATTTATTTTTTCTTCAATTGTAATCGACTAATGGTTTTATGTAAATCAGATTTTGTAATATTATTTAAGAGATCGATTTGAGAAGACAAAAAACTGGATATGTCTTGAACATACAAGCGGCAGCACATGTGCACAAGGCACAAAGCAACAATACAAACAAATTTACGTGTGCAACTGTTGCACAAATGTGCATGCGCAGTGGTCATGCATGTTGCGCAAGTGTTGCGTGATGCACCAACCTTTTGTTTTTATGATTGCAAGTTTGCGTGATACACTGCTGCATTTTTAAAACAGGTTTTATTTGGTGTGTTGTCATGCAATGTCAAGTGGTGTGCATATGCACTGCATCATAATTTAAGTGATGCGCAACACAAAGCTGAATTTAATTGTTGTGTGTTTTGCGCAGCAGTCACTTGTGCAACACTGCCCATGTGTACGAAAGCAGCCATGTATTTTTAAAACAGGTTATATTTGATGTGTTGTCATGCAATATCAAGTGGTGTGCATATGCACTGCATCATAATTTAAGTGATGCGCAACACAAAGCTGAATTTAATTGTTGTGTGTTTTGCGCAGCAGTCACTTGTGCAACACTGCCCATGTGTACGAAAGCAGCCATGTAAATAGGGACGAAACCAGAATTTTGGTATTGGAGTGGTCAAGGTGAAAGGAAATTCAAATTAATGCTAGACAAATATACTAATATATAAAAACTAATTTATTAAAAAAAACAAGTATAATAACGTTTACTCTCATATGTAATATTAAAATAGATAAATTAATAAACAAATAGACACCACATTTAAAATCAAAATGGAACTCATCACTCTTTTAAATCTCTATAATTGAATCTATACTAAGTTTCTCTGCGATTTCTCTTTCAATATACATAATCAAATAGTTTGTAAGAAAGTCATCTTCCATCTTGTTGCGCAGCCTAGTCTTTACAATACGCATAGCTGAAAACGATCTCTCAATGGTTGTAGTAATAAAAACCTAAAATATTTATTGATTTGTAATATCGTGTCTGAAATTATTCTGATAGATGAATCAAAGAATATGAAGAATTTAATTGTAGTAATAGGAATGGAATTGTTTAAGTGAAAAACTAGAAATATAAATAATAAATATATATATCAGACAAGTTCATGATGTATAGAAAATTAAATCCTAAGAGGTTTATATTTTTCTTTTAAAGGAAATTGGAATACATAATAAATTTGGGCATTCCTTTATTTATTTATTTATTACATATAGACTATAACTCTCACAATCGGAGAAAAGACTACTCCCATTAGTCGGGAGAAAACTACCCACACATGCTTTTAAAATGTATATGGTGGAACTCAAACCTCTAACCACTAGATATGGAAAGGAGGTGAACAACCATCTCTACTAAGAGATGATGTGTAAATTGGGCTTTCCTTAGTATATTGTAATCTTAATATTTTTTTTAAAATTTAAAACTAGTCTCCTTAAATAAGTAACGCAATAAGCAATTACATTTTTAACTATAATTTATAGAGATTTTTTTTTAAAAAAAAAAAAGTGACAGCTGACAATAATATATCATAAGGGTCTACATGCCTTTTTATTATACGATATATTATATAAACCCATATTGAAGTTTAACATTTATTTATTTTTTTCTTTGGGAGGCCATGGCCCCTATGGGCCCCCCTTAATTTCGCTCCTGCATGCACGTTATGCACTAGGGCTACGTGAACGCAAATAAGTTTGGGCAAATTATTTTTTCTTTTTCTGAAAAATCTCGAGCCTACGAAAAATGTTAGAGTAATATTTGGACTTTAGGGATTTAATCCATGAGATGGATCTATTAAAAATAAATCAAGTTGGACTTGATTTTGGGCTAGGAAGACCGAAAAGATATTACATATAAACTTGAAGATTTTTTGGAATTACAAGGAATGCCTTGGATATTTTTTGTTAGAAATTTTCTTTTAAGTTAGATAAACTCATCGTATTCGGTCAATTCAAGTATATTTATATTATGTGATAATTAAAGCATTACCATGCATACACATGCCATTTAGATTATGTGCACACACACACACACACACACACACACACACACACACACACACACACATATATATATATATGTATGTATATATGTCATACATGAATCATATTCTAATATTTTATGTATTTTTTATAATATGATTAAAATAGATAAATACATAATTGACTATGAAAATGAGATTAGTTTTTTAATAGTTAGAAAACTTGGTAATTCTCATTAATTATTAATCTAGTAAATAATGATTTTAATAAGTTAGATTAATAGGATCATTTATTATAATTATGATTAATATGATTAATATACTAATAACCAATTAACCGAATAAAGTGTTAGAGTTTTAATAGTTAAAACTCGGTAACACTAACATAATAATCTAACCTTAGTAAATAGTTTACGAAATCTTAGATTATTCACTAATATATTAGATTTTTAAAAGTTAAAAATTATTAATAATTTATTAGTTAATTAGAATTTGATTCTAATTAGTTAACGTGCTAGATAACGTGATTAAAGTTAGCCATTTGATTTTATAGAGTCTAGGTGCATTAACGGATAATAGAAAACCCTAATTTTAAAATAGTGAGTGGGAGAGGGATATATGACATATATATCCCGCAGTCTCCATCATTAGTTCAACACCGTGAGAACCGAGCAGGGCCTCGTTACGACTTTGCTTTCATCCTCCCTAAGGAGGGTTTCCACAAAGATCAATATCAAGGTTGACTTCCTAACGGATAGGATTTCAAAGGGTATTTCAGGATTAACCGACCCTAAGGCAGCAATTCTCGAGTTAAGCTTGTGAGATCTGAAATGGTGAGTTACACTCACGTAGGTTTTGATTAAGTTTTGTTAATTAAAAACTTGATTGAATAAACGATGGTTGAATGATATTAAATAAGAGTTATTCTATAATATCATTTGATTGAGAAGGTCTCGATCTAACATGCAAGAATTTGACCGATCATAAAGCGGCACCTGTTTGTGGTATGTTAGATTATAGTGGCGTAATAACATTGTTTTTATGGTTGTTCTTGTTCAATAAACATGTTCATGCATCATGTTTAATTTTATGTCAAACCATTAGCACTTGTTTTGAATGTATGACTGAATGGATTTCTTATTTTCTGTTTATCTTAGCAATGTCAACTGCACTCTTACATATACTTTCAAATGATAAATTAACTGGTGATAACTAAACAAAATGTTAACACCATATCAATGCAATTTTGGTCACCAAGGACCTTAAATTTGTGCTTAAGGTGGAAAGTCCTCGCCTACTGCCAATGCTGCACAAACTGTTCATAAAACATACGAGATATAGGTCTCATCTGATGGTAGGCCCAAACATACATGTTAGCAAGCATGACAGACGTGCTTATCACAAAGCACGAAGCAATGACTTCAGCATTCAAAATAATGGAGTCATTGCAGGCTATAATCGAACAGCCCTATAAGCAAAAAGCGACACGAAGCTGTTCGTTTTGCTATGCTCGCTATTATGAAAGAGGGTTGATCTGTTCGGAAACATGTCCTAAACATGATGTTCTATTTCAACACTGCAGAGATCAATGGCAGGGCCATTGAGGAACCCAGTCAAGTGAGCATCATACTGATGACTCTTCCGAAGAGTTTCAATCAGTTCAAAAGCAACTATGGGATGAACAAGCTTAGGTTCAGTCTCACATAGTTGCTCAATGAGCTCACTACTTTTAAGTCCTTGGCTAAGGAATGCAAGGGCAAGATTGGTGAGGTAAATGTTACTGAACCATCTTCCTCAAATTAAAATAAGATGAAAATGTCTGCTTTGAAGAAAAATGGTAAACCCAAGCCCAAGAAAGTCTAAAGCAAGAAGAAGTCTAAGAAAAGTTAATATGATTACTTATTCTTGAGTCGTGTTTAGTGGAAGATGATTTTTCACCCTGGATAGTTGATTTGGGGGCAACTAGCCATGTTTACTCCTCTTTGCAATGGACTAATTCTTGGACACAGTATGAGAAGGGTGTCTTCTCTATTCATGTGGGGTCAGGGGATGTCGTGTGGGCTCGAGCAGTGGGCGTAATTAGATTAAGTTTTTATAATAATTATATATTATTGGACAATATATTTTACATTCCTGGATTTACATGAAATTTAATTTCCGTTTCCAAGTTGTTAGAACAATTATATTCTGTTGCTTTTAATAGTAAATATGTTATTATTGCAAAGAATGATATGAATATTTGTTCAGGATTTAATGAAAACAATTTGTATATGTTAAAACCGTTAATATATACAACACTGCTCAACACCAAAAATTTTAATGTTGGAAAACCAAAAACCAAAAACCAAACGATATAAGATTTCTCAAGAAAATGAAACGTATCTCTGACATCTAAGGCTTGGTTATATTAACCTTGACCGGATAGACAGACTAGTAAAAAATGGACCTTTAAGTGAGCTAAAGGTTGACACCTTGCGTGTCTATGAATCTTGTCTGGAAGGTAAGAGGACTAAGAGACCTTTTACTTGAAAAGGGCTTAAAGCTAAAGAATTGCTAGAGCTTATACATACAGACATCTGTGGACCGATGAATGTTAAAGCTATGGGTGGCTATGGGTGGCTATGGGTATTATATCACCTTTATAGATGACTACTCAAGATACAGATACATCTACCTAATGTAACAGATGTCAAAAATATTTGAAAAGTTTAAAGAATTTCGAGCTAAAGTTGAGAATCAGTTACGAAAGACTATCAAGCTTCTATGATCAGATCATGGAGGTGAGTATCTTAACCAAGAGTTTGAAGACTTCATGGTCAAGTATGGTATATTGTCCCAACTCATAGCTCCTGGTACACCTCAGTAAAATGGTGTTGCGAAGAGAAGAAATAGAACCCTAATAGAAATAGTGAGATCTATGATTAGTTTCTCATCATTACCAAATTCTTTTTGGGGATATGCAATAAAAATAGCGGCATACATTTTGAATGTAGTGCCCTCCAAAACTGTTACTAAGACTCGTTTACCTAATTCAAAATGTATGCCGCTAATTAGGAGTCTTAGTAACATATGTTGTCTCTACTGATAGTATGGATGATCTATTGACATTTAAAAATGCAATGGAAGATTCTGACAAAGAGGGATGACTTAAAGCAATGAATCTTGAGATGGAGTCCATGTACTTTAACTTAGTCTGGGATCTTGTAGACTTACCCGATGGGGTAAAACCCATAAGATGTAAGTGGATCTAGATAGGAAGGTAAAGACCTTCAAGTCAAGACTACTGGCTAAGGGTTATACCTAGAAAGGGGGGTCGATTATGAAGAGACCTTCTCGCCAGTAGCCATGTTTAAGTCTATTAGGATTTTCTTATCCATTGCTACCTATTTTGATTATGAAATTGGCAGACAGATGTCAAGACTGCATTCTTGAATAACAATCTTGAGAATGCAGTCTTGACGAGAGCATCTATATAATGCAACCAGAGGGATACATGTCTCCAGATCAAGAGCAAAAGGTTTACAAGCTACAAAGGTCCATCTATGGACTTAAGCAAGAAACTAGATCTTGGAATATTAAGTTTGATAATGTGATCAAAACCTATGGCTTCGAGTAAAATGTCCATGAGCCTTATGTCTATAAGCGCATCATTAACAAAAAAGTATTCTTCTAGGTTCTATATATAGATGGCATCCTACTCATTGGGAATGATGTGGGAGTATTGTCTGGTGTAAAGGATTGGTTGGCTAGCAAATTCCAGTTGAAAGATTTGGGAGAGGTGAGTTATGTTTTATGGATCCAACTTATAAGGAATCGTGAGAACAAACTCATAGCACTATCTCAAACATCGTATATCACCAAGATTCTTGTGCGATTTTTGTTGCAGAACTCTAAGAAAGGTAATTTACCTTCCACGCATATAGTTCACTTGTCTAAATAACAGTGTCTTAAGATGCATCAAGAAGTTGAGGATATGAGACATGTACTCTATGCATCTACAGTAGGTAGTCTCGTGTATGCTATGTTATGCACGAGATAGGACATCTGCAGCTAGTGTACTCCAGACAAGATTTGATCCCGTTGGGATACACAGATTCTGATTTTCAGTCAGATAGGGATTCTAGAAAATCCACGTATGGATCAGTTTTCATCCTATATAGTAGAGCCATTATGTGGAGAAGTGTTAAACAATCTTGCATTACTGACTCCACCATGGAAGCCTAATATATAAACACTTGTGAAACTGCTAAAAAGGTTGTTTGGCTTTGTAAATTCTTGAGTGATCTGAAAGTTGTTCTAAATATGGATAAACCCATCACACTTTATTGTGATAATAGTGGTACGGTGGCTAACTCCAAAGAACCAAGAAGCCATAAGAGATTGAAACATATAGAGAGAAAGTATCATCTCTTTAGAAAGATAGTACATATAGGAGATGTGAATGTCAAAAAGACAACCTCAAAAGACAATCATGCTGATTCATTTACAAAGACCTTACAATCCAAAGTGTTTATTGGTCACCTACAGGGTCTAGGTTTATGAGACATGTCTCACATGCTTTGGTGCAAGTGGGAGATTGTAGGAATTTATGCCCTAAAGTTCGTAATTTGTAAATGGAATGGTAACATAAATAAAAGAATAGTTTAATTCATTCTTCTTATGTCATATATTGTATATAACTTGCACATTTATCATCCAAGATTGTCGGATGTAATATTGAATTGTGTATATATGAATGTCATATACAGATGGATACAGTAAGAGACAAGCAATCTAAAGAGTCTGTAGATAGAAAATAAAGCTAGGTACTTTATTTGTGGTTCCTTGAAGCAATAACGCGTTGATCTAGTCGCCACCAGAGCCACAGAGGACTATCTAAATTGATTCTTTTCTGCCGAAAAGTAATCTACAACAGCTGTCCATTCCGTAGTGTACGGTGATCCTATCCTGGATCATTCATATGGAGATATGAGAATTGAGGCACCTTGTATGATATGATCATATAGGACCGAGTCATGATCTATATGAATCTCTCACTAAGATCCAATTAATGATGAGATTTATATATATATCAACTAATGATGGCAATATATGGGTGATCTTAATCCTGAGTGTTTTATCGACTCCTTTAGGTTAGATCGTGGTCTTTGATATACCATAGGTGAGGTCAGAGTAACATTCATGATCAATATGCTCCGTATGTTAGGATCGCGATTTGGCTTCTGGCTGAGAAGGTTTATACACAATATTGGAATCCACTACATCTTGCGAGAAGTAGATTGTAATTCCTTTAAGGGTTAATTCGGGCCTTGAACAATATGAGTGTTCTCTTAATTCCGTAAGGAATGTAGGATTTATTATTCATTAGAGAATTAATGGTACTTAATAGAAAGATATAGTTTTATGACCCAACTCTAATTATGAACTACTTATAGAGGATCATACCATATATAATAGTTATATCGATGGACACCAAAAGTTATTGGTTTGTGTAAAAATATCTACAGTTGAGAGAGTACAGCTTCAGGTTTTTAGTGTCATAACACCGAAGTTAATAATCTTGAAATATTAATTAAAGAGTTTAATTAATTATTTCTAAGAATTATTGGAGCTCAAAATACTGTGGGTTCATTAGGTCCTCTTACTAGCTCGATCGATTTAGGTAACAAAGGTCATGGTTAATTAATTGGATTGCCCAATTAATTATGTTACAAAAGTGACTCGTATTTATTCTGGAATTAATTGAATAAAGAGATTATTTAATTAATGAATAATGGTGATAAATAAATTAAATAATAAGATTATTTAATTATTTCATTAATCACTAGATGAAGGGTATTAGTTGATATTTGATTTTGAATAAAATAAGATAATTTGATAATCTAATTTTAATAAATTAAATATTTGATTTTGAATTTGAAAGAGTTTAAATTCAAATCAAAAATTAATAATTAAAATCTTTAAAGATACCAGATATCTTTAAAGATTTAATTAAACTAATTTTATTAAAATATATATATATATATGTGTGTGTGTGTGTGTGTGTGTGTGTGTGTGTGTGTGTGTGTGTGTGTGTGTGTGTGATATTTTCTTTTTGGAAACTAATTGAACACAAACAACAAAAGGAAAGGACGATTAAGCCTTAATCGTATATAAAACAAAAGAAGAAGAAAAAAAGGAACCCTAGAATGTGTTCTAGGCGTTCAGTCAAGAAAAAAAAATCTTATTCTTCTCTTTTCATCCTCCTGTTATTCCTGAGTGTCGTGATGCGCCTACACACAATTACCAGTCTCGGGATATAGCGAGGAAGATTGTGTGGTTTGAACCAAGAGCAGATTATATAAAAGTGAAGGAGCCTATTACGTAGGTATGAAGAATTCATTTCTTCTCTTCTTTTTTAATTTCAATTTTGATTCTTATATTTTTTTTTCCGAAAAAATTGATCTTATGGTTTACTGGTCGCTATACTTATTTTTTAAATAATAAAAAAAAAATATAAGTTACTTCCGCTGCACTGTCGGTAAACCGGGGTTCCAACATGTAGACACCACACTGTGTTGGAAAATTTACTATGTCATACAGGGCGAATGAATAAACGATCTTGCATTCAAAGAATCGAGTCGATCCATTTATTCGAGAATCAAGCACAAATCTCCTTTATACATCGAGCATACTTGTGTTTGGAGGGATAGAGCCTAGTAATTCAAATTGTATATAGAAAAAGCTCCAAGTCAACCTACAATCAATGTGTATTCGACATTTTATAAAATCATTCATTCGCTTTAAGTTGAGCTTTGGTTAATGTTCATTCGATGTTTCTCTATTCTAAAGTTTAGTTACGACCAACACTTATTCTACAGTATTTTTTGCAATGCGGTTTAAAAATTATAAGAATAAATTGAGTCTAGAAATAAGATACGATCATCCAAACCAAAATATATATATACAGACTATCGAGAGATGGCAATTATATCGTCTACACCTCTCGGTTAAAAGAAGATAAGAAAACAGAGAATTGGAAATTGTTGAAACTTGATCTACAAACGACTAACTAACTTTTATCTTGTTCTACCCCACCATCTGTATCCTTGCCCGACTGACTCGCCGCATCAACTTCATTCTTCTGCTCATCATCCTGCTCGAGCTCTTTCAACTTCATCTACTGCTCCCAAATCTCGATATCATTCTCAAGTCTCCAAGAATCACTCTCTTATAGAAGGTACTAATTGGTACATTTATATACCTATTTTTATCACCTTATTCCTAACTTTTATGCTCGGTTTCAAGCGTTTATATGTATATAATATGTGTTTGAGCCTTGTGTAGGTTTATTTCCCTAAATTTAGGTGTTTGAGCTTAAACTGAGGCTTTGAAGGCAAATAAGAGGAAAAAGATTTGAAAATGAGATGGCTTGTGAAGAATATCTACTTGCAAAGGCCATATCTCCCTCATCGGATTGAACTGGGTGTCAAATCACATGTTTTCGAAAAGCCCCGTGAGTCTAGTTTTCAGAGAACTTTACGGATCATGATTCCTGATTTCTAGAAGAAGTTACTCCCGTTTTAGCAACTCATAAGCGAAGTAGAAAAATCTGCTATATTGAATTACGAGTTCCAACTCCCAGATAGAAGTAATAGATCCATTCCAGAGCCTACTGCGAGTTGGAATTGCGATTTAGACCTAACAGCATGAAGTAACAGTGTACTACGAGTTGGAACTACGAGATTGAAGTTTTAGAAGTTGCTCGTAAATGTTTTCTAGAGCCTACTGTGAGTTAGACCTAGCAGAATGAAGTAGCAGAGGCACTGCGAGTTGAAACTGCGAGATTGAACTCATAGATTTTAGTCATAAATGTTTTCCAGAATCTTCTGGTAGATAGATTTACGAGTTGCAACTAGCAAAAATAAATTGCTAGATAGATCTGCGAGTTCCAACTAGCAAATTAGATCGGTAAAACTTTATCCACTTGTAAATTAAGATATTTTTAAGGGTAAACTTGACTTTTCACACTCAATCAATGCCCTAACCTTCAAACACTATAAATATACCACCTTGTTGGTATTTAAACTCACTTTTGACACTTTCATACTATCACATATACCAACACCTACTCTTGTTCTTCAATACCACAAAAGAGAGAGAGGAGCTTCAAAGACTCCAAGAAGGATTCTCCTTGGATTTCTTACCACAACCACCTCCGTACTTCATCCATCCATATTTAAAGTAGATTCAAAGAGAAAGGAGAAAAAATGAAATAGAGATATTGGTTATCTCTAAACTCTTCTCTTTGTTTTTTGTCTTATATCTTTGATGTGTAATCCCCAGTATAGAATATTTGTAAACCAACACTTGGCTTATTAGATATGGTATTTACTTAGATTCAACTTGGATCTTGACTCTATTCTTTGAGCTTAGGCTATCTCTCTCTTTTCTTGACATGTATGTTAGTGAATGAGCAGGAATTAAGATGTTTTGCATAACTGAGACTTTAGATTGAAACAAATGATGTAGTGTAACTTAGTGTCTCACTCTTGTTTGTATGTTGGCGACGAAAGGGAATCGATATGTATGAATTGATTTGAGTGAAAGAGTACATTTGTGTTCCGATTGATTAGTCGTGAATTGATCTTTATTGTTAACTCTTGAGGAGAGGTAACTTGATTTATGCATGCCTATGCTAGGTTAAGTTGTTTGGTGTATTGTTCATGTGCTTAATGGGTCTAGACCTAGACACAATTGCTCATTCCATGTCTTTGGTTGAATGATGAGAATCGATTTCGGCATTCCTTAATCAATAAATGATTCGTAACAATAAATCATTTAGTTTCGGAATCCTTGATCAAGAGAACTAGCCCTTGATCCTTTTGAATGATGCTTGAATGTTTATTATCAACATGACTAGCTTGTGTGTTTGGTGAATTTATATACTTATTGTAACCACTATCTTGCATCTCTCCAAGCCACATTTATTTTCGTAGCTAGGGTGTTTTTCCTTTAGGAGTAGAATAACTTTAATTGTTTTGTAGTGTAATTGATTAGAAAGGTAAGAACCGGTTACATTTCTATCCTTAGTGTAATTTAATTTAGTTTAGTTTATTCACACCCCACACACAATCCGCATTATGCATACACTTCACACACACCATTCTCACCACTTCCATGTTCTATTTACATCGCTTTCAATAACATTTTAGCTAGAGACAGTTATACGGATTCCATCTCCTTATGGACGATGCCCTCGCTTGTCGCTTTACTATGTTTTCAAATATTATAGCACATTGTGTAGGAACAACGTTATAATATCTTTTGAACCGTAATTTGGTAATGACACAACAAGTACTGACGCATAAGCTCGCCTCTAGTTTGGATAATGGCTTCATCAGCAGCTATATCCAGTTTCTCGAATGCATCAATGAGTGTTTCATCAGTAACAAATAACTTTTTCTCACTTGCCTCCAGAGCTGCTCTCAGTCGAGCAATTTCTTCTTCAGCTCTAGCAAGTTTCTCAAACGATTCCTTAGCAAGCCTTTCCGAATCAGACCTTGCCTTATCAGCATTCTTCTTTAGCATTGCGTTCGAAAAGGTAAGAGTGGCGACCTTCTTAAACAAGGACTTTATGTCCTTCCTAAAACATAATTGAGATCGAAGAGCCTTCAAATAAAAAAAACATATATATATATATATATATATATATATATATATATATATATATGTATGTATATATATAAAGCGTTTGACTAATACTTGGAAAAATTAAATGAAGCTAAGTGTAGGTAAACGAACCTAGAAAAAGTTCCTGTAAGATCTCATTCAACAACTCGAGAAGCCCCTATCTGGGAGATATGGGCTTTGTCTTCGGGGAAAAGAATTTGATCAACCACTTTTAGCATCGGGCCAGACGCAGAGTATATGGAGTTATCCGTTAAAAACCTTACAGTTACAGTTTTGGTTGAAGGATCATATTGGTAGGGTCTCTTCCTCGTATTTTCAACAACAAGGGCGACGGACTCAGTCATATTAACCATCTTATCTTGGTTAACAGGTGTGGACTCTGGTTTGTTTACAACTTTCTTTCCTTCTTCTCCACCCTGATTAACTGCCTTTTAAGGCATCTGCAGGAGAAAGGAGTGGCCTCACGTTCGACATTGTCGCTACGGTGAAAGCTCGCTCGACGTCAATAATAGGTTCGACAAGTTAGGTACCACACAAAATCTTGAACTTGTGCCTTATCCAAGCATACGGTTTTAAATCTTCAAAGCGAGGATAGAGGTTACCTAACCATTTGAATGTGGTGTGTTTCCACATAGAGTTCTTCCTTAAACTCTCTTTCTGTAGAAGAACTTTCAAACTCCTCTCCTTTGAGTCGATCGAGAGATTCCTCTGGGTCCTTGCCACGTTATCCACTCATTGGATCGACTTCGCCTTCCTATCCAAAACCACTGAAATGGATACGAAAGGTAAGTTTAAAACATTAAAGTATAACATGAGATATATAAGTCGATTGTACTTCTACCAGTATTGTTCCAAGTCGACATAACACCATCAACCAAATCCCCTTAGGCAAAAAAAGTATCTAGGTTTTCAGTTTGGATCCCTAGTCATAAACTTAGAGATCAAATGACCTCGATGATGTCGAGCCGCTATCATATACCTTCCACTGTCTGTTTCATGCTCTTTCAGTTGGTAGGAATACAAAAGATTTTTAAAACTAAATTCCAGGCTCTTCTCTCGCTTAAAACTTCGAGACCTAGTAAAATTCTACAACCATTAGGCATCAATTGGCTAAGAGCGATGTCGAAGAAATTGAGCAACTGTCAAGAAAAGGGTAGGATTGGAAACCTAAGACTTATCTTGAAAGGCAAAAAGTAAAAACATGTTCACCCTTTGATTAACTAGTCGGCCCGTTCGAATGGTGCCGCTGCTCATAACTTCACCGACTCAGGGATCCCAAGTTAATACTCTAAATTCTTAACATCCTGAGGTGATAACCTCGACACGGGATTTTCAGTATGAAACCATCCCGCTTTGCTTCTGGAGCCCCAATGGAGGTTCCATGTTCAATTCACCAGGTGTCGCAAGACGTCCAAGACAAGGGTTTGAGGTCGATCAATATCCCTTTCACCAACTCCAACCTCAGTTTAGGGCCAAACTAGGGGCACCCCACTGTGATTACTCGACTCAGATGATGAACAAGATTGTTCATGAGCAATATCGTTAGAATCGCCCTGATAGTCATCGATCATCTTTTCCAGAGACAGGTTCGAAAAGTCATCGCTTCAACTCGACATAGCTCCAAACGTAGTCGAAAAGAGATTGAGCTACCTTATAAGGGGTAAAACCATCTCGACAAAATGAAATCTATCCTGGCATTTATACGATCAATATTGCTACAGTAATTGATCGATCATTTGATTCAATTGATCATTCGAACAAACTAATCAGATTACCTAATACAGCGACCTGGGCACAACAAAATATTCAAGTATCCACAACCCAATGATCGATTCTTCCATATGGACTTGAAAGGCTCTATGTCCTATTTTTTTAATCACAAACAAGTTCTCTGAACAAAACTCAAAGAATTTCAAATCAAACGAAAGAAAAGAGAGGAAAAACATTACACATTCAAAGAAGCCAAAAAATGAGAATTCTAAAAAATCAATAAATGAACTTTAAACGAAATCAATGGAAATTCTTTTAGTAAGGTTTCGAAGAAACTCACCAAAAATATACAGTTGTTGGGAAAAAGGTCGAAGATTCATCGAAAACACCTGAACGGTGCAATTCTAGGTTTTTACAACAACGAACTCTCTGTAGAACTCAAGAGGCTGTTCTTTTGTCAAAGTAAAAAGGAAAATAATGAGATTTGGGATACATAGAACCCACAGGGAACACATGTCAAAAACCTACATGACGCATCACTTCAATGACATCAACTAAAAAGACGCCTACCTATTACTTAAGAATTCCAAAATGCACCAGTTCAAATTTCAAAAACCTCAACAAAACACGCCCATCAAGAATTCTGGCCATGTCAGCCCTAGAAGCGTTTCTTAAGCCTTGTGAATCGGACCCTTACATCCAAATAGAACTTATCTATACCCTTTCATCTCTCGATGTCCTTCATCAACCAAAGAACTCCCAAACACTCTTTTACCTACCAAGAATTGTTCGACAAAGACAGTAAAAACCAGTTAAAGGCAATGTCTTTTTCCCGAGCACCATTATGTTCGATGTCGACCAAAAGAATATCTCGATCTTACTTGACATAAGTTAGCAAGGTCAAATTATAAACAACTCTCCAACTAGAAAATTTCGAGCTTATAGAGTGGGGGACAAACTGTAGTGGTCAAAATTGGCTTACCAGCCCAATTTACTACTCTTAGTAATGATTACAAGTTTCTTGTGAATCTCAGTTGGACGCAGATCCAAAGGCCTAAAAACCAGTCCAAGAGGCCATCAGGACAAGACAACGCATGTGGTCAAATCGAGTCAAATAAGAGTTATGATTTGACGTTTCATAAAATTAAATGTTTTAAATTGACAGATTTAAACGAATCAAAACGGTCAATTGATTACTATGTGATCTGTGCCCTCACGTAAATGACATAGACGTTGAGAAGATCTTGGTCCCTACTATATATATGAGAACCATTTTCAGAGAAAGAGGCTCTGATTTTTCTAATATTACTCTTGCGGAAGCTCTCCCTCTCTTTCTCTTCATCTAATCTCATCAAGCATTTATTACAGCTCATACCACCCGTTTTTATTACTGGTCTCCACCTTGAACCAGGTCGACCATACAATTAATCCAAGATTGACTCAACCATCGACAATCCCTGATTCGAACCATATATCCAAACACAATAGGCCTTTATTGATGAATCTCTTTTTCTCATCAAGCCTACGCCACATATTCTCATACCAAATCACAGTATGCCTTTATCTTCTACACAACACATCCCATCTACTATTCCAACATGATTCTAAATATGGAAATTCTACTCTTAATATGACAGCTACATTGCCTTCTCATGTGTCACCTTCTCAAACTTCTTTATCTACTTTCAATGATCTAAATTTGATGTCTAATATGTGTCATTTCAGCTAGCTCCAATGCTAGTTCTACTGATTTACCTGTGCAACCTCTAATGTAATCAAGGTATGTTGTCTCAGTACATCCTATGGTTATAAGAAGTAAGAATGGTATCTCGAAACTAGAGGTTTTCTCTAGTTGTTATCTTGCAGATGTTGAACCTACATCTGTGAAGTGTACTCTACAAGAGGAATTTAGTGCCTTATAAGCAAACGAAACCTGTTCATTAGTTCCATTTTCTTCGAATATGAATGTGGTGGGTTGCAAGTGGGTCTTTAAAACCAAATACAACCAATATGGTAGTATTTTAAAGCATAAGGCTCGTTTAGTAGCAAAAGGGTTTCATCAAACTCCCGATCTAGATTTCTTGGACACCTTTAGTCCAGTTGTGAAAGCCTCAACAATACAAGTCATCTTCTCTAGTGCTGTATCTTACAGGTGGTCTATTGAGTAGGTTGATATCAGCAATGCTTTCTTAAATGGTGATTTGTCTGAGTTGGTTTACATGATACATCCGGAAGGGTTCTTAGACAAATGAAAGCCTTAACATGTTAATAAGCTAAACAAGTCTCTTTATGGCCATAAACAGGCTCCTAAAATCTTGTATCATAAGTTGTGTGATGCTCTACTGTCTTGGGGTTTTAAGAATTCCACAGCTGATATATCTTTTGTTGTCAACAAGCTGAGCCAATTTTTGGTTGGTCCCACCATGGTTCACTGGCAAGCTTGCAAAAGGGTGCTCATATATCTAAAAGGAACACCTCATATTGGTCTACAGATCAAGGTTGCACCTGTTCTTACTCGTGGAGCCTTTTCGGATGCTGATTGGGCTAGTTGCATAGATGATCGACAGTTCGCCAACGAGAATTGCGTTTTTCTTGGAGGTAATCTGGTCTCTTGGAGCTCTCACAAGCAACGGGTTATGGCTCGCTCCAGCACTGAGGTTGAATATAGATCCATGGCTCAAGTGACTATACACGTTATTTGGCTTCGGTCCTTGCTTGATGAGTTGTATATTCCTATTCCAGTGTGTCCAGTTGTTTGGTATGACAACATTGAAGCAAACTCTTTGTCTCAAAATCTAGTGTTTCATCAACATACGAAACATATAAACATTGACATGCGTTTCATTCATTCGTGAAAAGGTCTTGGCTGGTGAGATAGACACTCGCTATGTTCCTACTGAACATCAGGTGACCGATATACTTACTAAAGGTTTCACTCGTGATCAATTTCAGTTTTTAGGCTCCAAACTAAATCTTGTGCCTTCTCCCCAGTTCTGTTTCTACAGGGGGGGTGGTGTTGGTTGGGTTGGGATAAGCCTATAACAGCCTTAACGAAGGATACTCCAACAAGTCTCTTGAGCATTGAGACACATATCAAAAGACCCGATAACATGAGTTTGGAAACATAGCACAGTTACTGTAGCAATTCCTCTCTTGATCACATGTATCTATCATCAGGTGATCATTCCATGATCAATGATGATAGATGGCCAAACTCTAGTTAGTAAATCATAGATTGTTAGTTACCAGAATTACTTGGTGAATCATAGTTAGTATAACAACTTGTAACTATTTGTCGACTTGGATTGCCAGCTAGATAGAATCGGGTAGGCAATCTTAGAATTCCAAAAACCGTAAGTTTTATGTGTTGACTCTAGTATATTAATCGAGTCTGATTGTAAATCTCATTAAACATGAAATATAAAGAATAAGAATGCGTTCGATATCGTTTTTAAAATGGTAGTTTTTACAAATAATTTTAAAAATGAAAATAATGTTTTTAAAAGTACAATGTGTTTTGTAATGTTTTTTAAATTAGTTTTTAAAATGGAACACACTAAATGTTTTTATTGTAAAAAATAACTGTTTGGAGGAAAAATTTATGATTTATTTTGAGATGATAGTTTTTAAATACAGTAAAAAATAATAAAAAGTTATTTTAACTTTTAATTATAACTTTTAAAAAGATGATTTTTATTTTCAAAAAGAGTTTTATAAAATATAAGTAGGTAAACAACTTTCAAATTGTTTTTTGTTTTTTTTTTTTTTAAAGAAAAAATTTAAAAACACATCCAAACACCCCCTAAACTTCTCTGATTACACTAATAACGGATCTTCCCGTTTATCTGGTGTTGATCCTCTGCTTTCTCATTCAAAACCTTTTACGCGTGAACACCTGATAGTTCATATTAAACACTTCACTCAAGTCTTCAAGAACATGCACTAACTTGCAATTTTGTTTTTTGGTTGAGTCAAGATTTCATCTTTACTATATATCTAAGTCTGTAGTTGATCACGCTGTTTTCTCAAACTGAGTTCGAGTGGCTCATATGAGAAAGTGTGCAGATGCAGCTCTCAAGCTCACAATTTCTATCTAGGCAATCAATATTAGTTCATTTTTTCTTTTCGGGAATGTCTCCAATGCAAAATTAAATTCCCCTGCATCTTAGTTGCAGGGCAAGGGCAATGACATTAGAATCAGCGCGCTCGTAACATTATGTCAGTGATGAATTGCTGAAGACGAGTGAATTTATAAAATGAAATAATGCAAAAAGAAATAAAAAAGAAACAAGATTGGCAATATAACACAGGCTTCATTAACAACATTCACTACTCAACATAACTACTAGAAAATAATCAGACCAGATGACATCATAATTTCAAACAAGAACAGGAAATGTGCAATACTGGATACCCAAGAAACCAAAAAAAAAACAAAAAACAAAAAAACATACACACCATTCTTATACTCTCAGTCCAAATTATTCATAGTAAAGCATCAAAATTCAAACCCAATTGAGACAACTGTTCAAGCAATCTTGACCTCAATAGTCTTGGGCTTCTTGGGCTCCGGAGGTGGCAGCTTCTCAACAGTTACGGTAAGCACTCCATCTTGACAAACGGCAGAGATGGAATCAGTGTTAGTCAGGCAGCACAAATTTCCTCATAAACTTGCCGACCCTCCTCTCCATTCTCACATACTTTGCCCCTTCTTTTTCTTCATCTCTCTTCCTCTCTCCGCTGATGGTCAGCACATTGTCGTCCTCCACCTGCACCTTGATATCATCGGACTTTAATCCGGGCATGTCGATGACGAAGACGTACGAGTTCGGATACTCTCTCACAACCGCCGGCGTCGCCACCATCGCTTTTGCATCCCTCACGAATGTCCGCGTCGGAGCATTGTAGGACTTGTCGGTGTCCTCCGATGTGTCCATATGTTTTGGAGAGTAGAGAAGAGTGGTGAGTCCATGCCCATGATTCTGAAATCCATGATGATCCTTCCTCTTCTTGGTTATAATTGAAATGAAATTTTGTGACGAAATTGATTGATTTTGTTTGCTTGCCGAAGGTATGATGGGGTTTTCGGGTGTATTTATACAGGACGCGGTGCTTGAAAGTTGAAACATGAAGGTTCAGGAGAGAGAAATGGAACATTTGTGAGCTTCCATGAGGTTCTATTAACGCTCGGTTTGGGAGAATGCTTTTGGAATTGCTGTTGGAAAAATTGCTGTTGGAAAAATTGCTTTTGGGATTGCTGTTGGAAAAATTACTTTTGGAATTACTGCGGGAAGAATCAGTTGAGTGTTTAGTAAACTGATTTTTAAAATACTGTTCGAACTAAAAGCAATTTCAATGTGTTTGGTAAACTGATATAAAAAGCATCGTGAGTGTGTAAAATTACTAAAAGGATAAAGACATCTAAATGGTATTAATTTGCTATACTTTACATTTTTCTTGTTTATTTGTATTTATTATTAAGTGTTATATAATTATGGTACTTTATTGAATTAATTAGTCCCATTTTTTATTCTACTTTATTTAATTAATTAGTCCTATTTATTTATTTATTACTTTATTTATTTTATTCTACTTTATTTTTTATTTTATTTTTATTTTACTTTATTGAATTAATTATGACAACGTTTTTTTTTGTATAAAAATATAAGCCCAATTTTTTTTGTTAAATTTCGTTAAAGGCAAGGATAGAGTTTGAAAGTTAGTAAAACTTCATTTAATATCACTGTAGCGCGTTTTCTAAAAGCAGAAGCCAAAATCCATAAGCATGTATTTATAGCTTCTTAAAAACTCAGTTGTAAAAAGTTAAAAGTGACCAAAACACTTCCCAATGATTTTACCAAACATCCTATCTGAGGTCCAGAATCACTTTTAACCCTAAAAGCAATCGGAAAAACAATATCAAACTAAACTTAAGTTTCTTGACGAGGTTCTAGAATGTTGCGGAATATCTAGAATAAGTCATTGGCAAACTTAAAAAACATTACTACAACTAAAACCGACAACACTTGCACTTTAAGCATTTTTATTGTTTGGACTGTTCCACGTGCTGTTATACAAGTATATAACTATTTGTCTTAATTAATAAAGTTATTTTATTTTTTGAAATAATATTTCTTTTTTAAATGATACCAAACTAAATAAGCATTTAATTAGTACACCAACTTTTACTAATACATTTATATCTAAATTTTAAAAAATAAATATTACCGAAAATATTTTAACACAAGATACCTTTATTGAAATGAATATATTTTATTTATAAACCTAATTTATATATATATATATATAAGAGCCTTACGTTTTTAAAGGGATAATTCATGATGGAATGACTCACCTTATTTTCCTCTGTATCATTTTCCAATTTATTTTGGATCAATTGATTTATTTTTCCTTTTATCTCTTTTTTTTTTTACACTTTTTTCGTTTTCCCTTGTAGCGTGTTTGTCTTCCTTTTTCTCTATTAACATGACTGTCTTATATTATCTACAATTGAAGGTGGCAAAGCTATATCCTATGTTAGGTTGTGGAGAATACGTGGAAAAGTAAAAATAAAATAAAATAAAGGGGATTGAGATAAGAGGAATGAGTAGGTAAAACAAAAAAAGAAATAGAAAAAAAGAAGAAAAAAAAACACCAGATTGCTATAACTAACAGGTAGATATCACATCTAAGTTTGTTGAATTTAATTTTGATTTTAAAATCATAAATGAGGAAAAGTACCCGCCCCCCCGGTATGATGGAGGCGACCTCAACCCGTTCCCTACCGGTTTTTACGCCGTCGGATTCTTCACTCGAATTCCCCTCAACTATCTCCAAGGGGGTATCGAGGTTGTTTGAGAAACTGGTCCCGATTGGCAGTATTCTGATCGGAACGACTATGTGGCTATAGAGGAGAAACGTCGCTCTCTCCGCTATCTTCTTCTCGAACACGCTTCTTACCAGCGAGACTTGGAGACTCTCCTTCTGCCAATCTTTCGACACTATCACGATCAGCGTTCGACATTCGAGGTTTGAAAGCCGAGGGGAAAGAGCTAGAGAGAAGTAAAGAGGACATAAAGGATTAGGGATTTTTTGAATTTTAAAAGTGTGAAAGATTTTTGAAAGCGTGGAGAAGACGAAATGGGGTCGGGGTTTAAATAGACGTAATGGAACAGTAACCGATGATAGAAGCGTGATTTTCACCTCGATACTTGTAAATCACTAAAAACATATCCTTTTTCAAAACAGGAAGCTTTCCCCCACTTGACACATGGCCATTGTATTTAATGGAAAGATTTTTTTCCAGATTCTGGTAATCGATCGAAAAAAAAATTCCAAACAAATTAGGGGGTCTGAATCCAACCCCAAATCAATTACTCGTGTTCAAGTCAGAGGGGACTTCTGTTAATAATCAAATTTGGCAAGGGTCCAAAGAAAAAAATTTCACCTAATTAGAACCTGGAAGAAAGCATCTTCATACACTTGATAGGTACCAGACACAATGGTCTACCTCAAAATTCCAAGTCCAGCAAGACTTAGGAACCTCAACATCGTTGTAAGAGCAACATAAAGCTCCTGCATCTTCACGGTACACTGGTACCTAAATACATAATCACCTATTCTGTTACCACCGTCGAGATGCATATCCAACCTCACTAGCAGAAAGGAAGTTGTTCATAAAGCTCCTAGGAGATCGCAAAGCTTCAACGAAGTCAACCAACCAAACACCTCGTAATCAGAATGGTACCCCGAGGTACCTCGCCATCGCCATCGGTCTAGCACCACATCATCAAAGTGATACCCTAGGGTACCTCACTAGCAGGATGGTACCTTCCATCAGAACGATCAAATACCATATCTCCAAAACCAATACATAGAGGTGTCTCACCACAGATAAACGAAATCAGAATTATTCTCCAAACCACAACAGACTCCACGTATGCACTGTTACAATGACAGAGTTCAAAAAGGAAACAAACACGTTTCCCTCCAAGATATCCTCCGCCAGTCGATTCTCCAGGGTCAATCACATTAAACAGAAAATCATGTTAAATGAGGAACGAAGATCAACCCAGTAATTTTCGGATTGAACGCCAAGGAAAATCTCAACCACTTCGGGTATAAAGACAAGAGAGAACAACACGAAAAAAAGGGGTGAGAAGGAAGAGAGCTATCGCTTGATTTTATAGTCAGGATTAAGCCTAGCCATAATTGTTAGTTAGATCCACTTATCGACATACACGAGATCGCCACCTCCAGCTAGTTTAGGAGAAAATAGAGTTTGAGACTTTCACATTACCACATTGTTTGTTTTATTGTACTCACCGCATAGTTGAATAAAAGGGCATTACTTTCCCACATCATCACTATTTCATCTGTCTCACCCACTTTCACACGTGAAACCGGTACCAAAGGTACCTACCCCAACTGCAATCTACTCGAGGTTGTAGTCCTAGAGGTGTTAACTGAGATTCATCACCTAGAACGAAATTATGAAATTTCGATTAACATCAGTGAAGTCATTGGAGCTAAACCTCTACCAGGATAGGAGAGGATGAACCAGTCCAAGGCCTCGTCCTGACCAGTAATTCTCGGTCGAGGTCTATTACGCTCTCGAGGAGTAGTCGACGTGGTGGCATCAGAAGTCTCAAAACCCACCACTACCTGGGGAGGCACTGAAGCAGACAGAGAGAGTGGAATGGTAGGAGCAACAGTAGAAGTAGAGGCGATAGTAGTGGAGCTAGTAGTAGCAGTAGAAGAAGCATCGACAGTAGTAGCAGTAGGAGTAGCAAATACATCCGGTCAGCCGAGATGCGAATACATCCATCTGAGATATGGGCCTAGAGGTGAGAGGTGCCCGGGGAATTCCAATGATTATACGCCCACCACCTCTCGCCGCGACATGGGGAAAAGGAGACCGAGCAGTTCGAGCAGTGGGGGAACCAGATGAATAAGAAGATCAACTGAAACTGCATAAATCAATAGAGAATTAAAGTAAATAAGTGGCAAGTAAGAAATCCGAGTCAACAAAAGCAAAAAGATTCAACATACCTGAGGAAACAGCGGAGATACGTAGATACCGATTCACCCGGCTGGGATCGTAAGCATCCGAGGCATGATACTTCAAGTTGATGAAGTGTTGTTCGACGATCGCCTCCAAAATTGCCCTAAATTCAGCGGCGAGGGACATTTTCCCCAAGTTGGCTTACCACTGAACCGGGTGGGAACCTGGTATTCAGTGCCCCTGATAAAGACCAAGCTCCCCCATTCTCCACTTATCACAACTCATTCCTCCTTCCAAGGGTTATCTTTCTTAGTGGCATCAGGGACTATGAAATTCAGGTTGTTTTTCGTTCGGAGATAAAACTGTCTTTTCGGACCGGGGGGTGGGGCAATTTTGTTGTAGTGTTAATTTTAAAATTATTATTAAAACCTTAGCATGAACTAATATCTATAATAACGAAATTTATATATTGTCACAATAACTGATATCTTTAGTAACAAAATTGATGTTTCCTTACTAAAAATACTTTATAGCGACAAATATTGTTTTGTTGCTAAAGACTGTAATTCTATGGTAACGAAATTTACATGTTATCATAAGAACTGATATATTTAATAACGAAATTTATGTTTTGTCATTAAAAATACTCTCTAGCGACAAATATTTTATTGTTGCTAAAGATATTATGGTTGATATTCTCTGATAACGAAATTTAATTTTCGTTACTACAAATGCTCTCTATCTACAAATATTATATTGTTACTAATATTTGTAACTACTGTCCAATTTTCTTGCCGTGCTAGTTGCTCAATGGAGATTAAATTCTTCCTCAATTCCGGCCGTTGAAGCAATTCTAACAAGGTAGGTGCACTCCCCTGCTTCTAAAGTTGCTTCATAAAGCAAGTTTTCCATTCTTATCTTATTTCGTGTGTTAATTTTAAGATTAACTGATGATGGACTGTATAAGAGGGCATATTCTTTAAATTGACAACGTATTATATATAATGTCATGGTATTTCTTTTAGTTAGGTTTGTCTTGAAATCTTAAAATATATAACTCTATAAAACTGATTCCACAATATTATGAAATAAAACATTCAATTACAGTATTGTAAAACTGGTTGCATAACGTTATTTATAGTTCTATCTTGAAATTGTTGTTTAAATTAGGACCAACCTAACCTGACTATAGCTAGATAACTATTTTATAAAGTCATTAGGTCGAGTCTAACAAAGTTTGTTATCATATACATTTTTTTATTCGAGAAATGAAAAGAGTCAAATGACTATGTTTTCTTTATTTATATAGTTTTAATATTAATTCTTGAATGAATTGAATTTATCTTCACACAATTGATAGATACCAAAGGAATTTGACGGCTTAGAGGTTAGGCAATCGAATTTGAAATGTTGTTAATATATTGTTTAATTTGAGATAAACTATAATTAATTTATAAGAAACTGAAGGTTGAATTTGTTGATGTTGAATCATCCGTGATATTCAAAAGAGATTTTTAATTGCTAATACGCTTTTTTTTTTTTTAAGTTCAAAGAATTTTTGTCACCTATAAAAATTTCATTTTTACTCAATAAGTTTTGAAAATTGTAAATATAGATAGTAAGTCTCGGAAACTACTTGACATGTATCGGAAACATAAAAATAAGTATTCGAAACACAAAAAAGTGTGAGACTTATTTTTGTAAGTATATTTTAAAGATATTTTTATTGGATAAACAATTTAGGTGCTTTTAAAACTTAAGTTATTAAGTTAGTGATAATCTTAAAATTCACTCTTTAAAAAGTACAATTAGATTTTCGAACTCGGTGACTTGACCTCAATTGGTCCTCCATGCATTACTGACGATTTTGGAAAAAAAAAACTATAAATGGTACAAACGTAATAAAAGAAGGAGATGAGAGTATTTTAATCCATTGATACCGTTTAAACTTAACTTATTAAACTAATGATACTCATAAAATTCAACATAAAAATAATATTATTTCTCACTATTTCCACTTATATTGTCTACCGTGAGGTTGATGAGAATTATAGTTGGGGGAAGGCGGTCCATGATTTTATTAAGCCTTATATAATCATGGGACAAGAATCCTCTACTGAACCTGGTATATGTTGAGCTTTGCTGAACTTTGTGAGATCTATTTACATGTGGCAAATTAATAAATAGAAGGTTAGGATTTAGTTTACATTTCTCTTCGCTCTCAACTTAGAAAAACAAGCACAACTAACACTCATCCCTGATAACTTATATATATTTTTTCTTCTTTAACCTTACAAACAGCCACAGCTCAGTTCCTTACTTCATTTCTATCTTTGTCTTTGCTCATCGACGACCAACCAAACTTCGGGGACGGTAGAGTGCGGCAAAAACATAAACAAAACTTTCTCTTTTAGATCCTTAATCGTTTTCAGAACGATAACAAACCAGACAATTGAATTAACTCACCAATTCTATAAAAATTTCGCAACACCAGAGAAAACATATGCATAAATTGTCTAATCTATGGAAAAGGCCGCTTCCCCATATAATATTTTATCATTAATGCTTACAATAGTAATGCTAGGTGTCCCAAAGTTTGATCCTAAAATTCTATCCCAAATGATATAGTATATGAAATGTCAATATCTTATAAATTATAAAATTATATGGTGGTTGATACGATATTGACCCCTCATATACCGTATTATTTAAGATAAAATTTTAGGATAACAATTTAGAATGTCCGGCGTTACTTTACTTATGATTATTGAGGATCTAAATTTATAAACCAGTCCTCTGTTGAGCTCTCCGCTGAGTTTTGCTGAGCTCTTTAAGATTCGATGACATATGTAAAGTAAAGTATTGAACGGTTTAGATTTATTTCATTTATTTATTTTTTCCTTTTCGCAACTTAAACGACAACATTTTGCAGAACCTAAACAATTTTGCTAAAGACAAAAAAACGAGTTTCTCTTCTTCGTTGACTCACCCATCTCTTCTCCGTCGATTTCAAGACTTCAACCCTGAAACCTAACAATCTCTAACCCCTCAATCACCTCTGTGTCGTCTTCAACCCAGAAACCTCACACTCTCGTCTTCAATCGAAAATAGTATTTCTACTTGATTGAATTGAGAGGACATTACAATACTTTATCAATAGATTTTAAATTTTGTATATTATTGTAAACTATTAAATCAAAATCTCATACATATTAACTATCATAATATTCGTTCAAAAAAAAAACCTATCAGTAAAATTAATGTAATAGACTGCAGTTCGTATCCTACCTAGGCGAAGTCCAGTTTTGATTTATCCGTTTGTATCTTCATATGACCAGGGGTGTGGACTGGGGTTTTTCATCCGTCCTACTCCACAACAACCAACAAATAGATCGTTAGACCAGTTTATTGGTCATAGGTGTGTTATACAGTTTGAGAGGACAGACGGATGGATGTCTTGACGAAGCCCGGGATTCCGTTTCTCTTATCATCCCTAGACTCAACTCTCAACTCTCTTCCATTGACCCAACTTTCTATCTTTCTGAATAAGAAAGGGATAATTTAACTTATGTCTCTATTTTTTAGTGAAATATCACTTATTTAAAAATGTCTTTATTATATTAGTAATTTAAGTATTTTATTTTTTAAAAATATACAATTTTAATTCATTTAACCAAAATATTAATGTTTAATCCTAACTATATGTAAAAGTAAAATAATTAAACAACTCTTATAAGCCTGATTACCTATTCCACACTAGTCGCTAGAGAGAGTTCAGTAGATCTATTGGGCTGGTCGGTATATTATATTGGGCCCAAACAATAAATGGTACCGACTAGAATATAATATTGTGTTGCACATTTTCCTGCATAATTGCTCTACAGTCCACACAATTAAAGCCATGAGTTATATGATTTTTGGCCTATGATCAATTGACCATCAAAAAGTTAACTTCATATAGAGTCCGATCTAATGTAATATACTAATATACTGTAGTGTTAATGTGTTATATTTATTTAAGGTAATTTAAATAAGACAAATTAGTGATTCCTTAATCAGCGGCATAGAACAAATCAATCACTAATAAGAAAAATGTTATCATTAGCTCCCTATTGTTCTTAAAACGTAAAGAAGGTAAAGCAAAAAAAAAGTAAAAAAAAAAATACAAGTTAAACTATCATAAAATTAAAAAAAAAATGGTACCATTAGCACACTAAAATAATATTATGTAATATAAAAATCACATATAATTAGAATATCATATCACGTGACAAAATACTATTAGGCCGGAGGCAAGCTTTTCTAAAGCAACCGCACTAACTTTACGTTGACATTATTCGTGCCTTAGTCCTCCGTTCCATGAACAATTTTCCAAGGCGAATTGCGTGGACGAGAAGGAGAATCCCCATCAAGACCAACCACACCAACATGACAACCAAGCCAACTAAATTTGCTTCCCTCGAGTCTGTGAGCACAGTTATGGAACACATATAAGTGAATGCCATTGCAGTAACCGCTACCCACATGACGACCATTAAAATCCACACAAAACATTTGTGTCTGATTGGCAAGCCGCTTATGAGCAATAATATGATGCTAAGAGACGACACGAAACCAGTGGTGTTATAAGCCAAGAAAAGGATATAGGTAACTCTGTGACTGTCGTATAAAACGGAGTAGCCTGTCTCTTGATGGACACCACCAGGTGGGTTTAAAGCAGCTTGGAATGCCACGGTAGCAATCAGTGATGCCACCACCATCAACACACTACGCTTTTTTTCCAACCAATCGTCTTCCTTATCTCGAACATTTTCCAAATTGTTTCCTCGGAGATGCTGGCGGATTGTTTTGTTTTTGTGGGATGTTAAATCGCTGCCAACAAGTTCGACTGTCCAATTACATTTAATATCCTTCGCATTTGAGGTTGCTTTGATGCCTCCAATTAGCAACTCCTTGATCTCCCAATCTTTGAAATCTCTATAGCTTTGTGTTAAATTGAAATCTAATGCTGTCAAGCCATACCCATTTAGAGCATTCACTTCTATTCTAGTACTAGTAGTCAAAAACTTTATGGCCTGCAAATTTGTAATTGACATCTCTAATCAGTCACTATAGTAATAAATAAATGTGTCAAAAAAATTGGTTTCAATTCAGTAACATACCTCAACTTGTTTATCAGCCACTGCCATATGCAAGATAGTGTTTCCATCATGATCCTTACAACTGAAAAAATCAGGATCGTCCAATGTCTCCACCAAGAACTTCAATGCTTCCAACTGGTTATATCTCACACACAAATGTAAAACCGTCCCACCACGGTCTGTCAAGATTCGAGCAGTATCAGGTCTCACTCGAAGCAACTCCTTCAAGACGCAAACATTGCCCTTGATGGCTGCAATATGCAGAGGGCTCCTCCCATCTCTATCGCGAACAAAGCACGTTTCAGGATTCACAGTTATCAGGCTTTTCACTATATCAACGTGCCCTTTTGCAGCTGCCAAATGAAGTGGTGATGATTTTCTGTAATCAAGCTCTCCGGCAAGCTCAGGCTTTCGGATTAGAAGTTCCTGCACAAAATCTAAATGTCCAAGCATGGAAGCTATGTGCAAAGGTGTCTCGGCATAACACCCCACCATTAATCTATCGAGAATCAGAGCATCTTCTTGAAGCAAGTTAAACAAGTATATTACACTGCCCTCTATTGCTGCTTCATAGATCCTCCTCTCCATTGTGATTCACAGTAGAGCTTTTAATTAGTATATAAATCTAGTTGGTGTTATTCTTCAGCTTGATTATGACTTATAAAGTCTTCTGCGTGTGAGGCCAATTCTGATTTGTAGCATGTAAAGTTGAAAAAGGCAAAGCAGTTAAAATCCTGGGTTCTCACTGAAAACAATGAAGAGAAATATTTATGTGTCAAATGTTTATGTCGTGTCAAATGTTGTTTTCAAATTAACGGAAGGCATTGTATGGGGTTGAGAAATTAAGGTGTTTCATGAGTAGGATCTAGTTCCTGGGGCAGTTGATTTAAAGTCCAAGTTAGACCAATTCAAATAAGCTTGTGCCACGACCACTACCACAAGCAATATTTGCAAGGTCAATGCTCTGAATGCGGACTTGTTATTCATAATTCATAATTCATAGTCATAGTTCAATTCTTAATTAATTAGTCTAGCTTCCATCTTTGAAAAGATTTGAATTTTTGAACCTAATTTGAAAAAAATACTTCTCTTTCCATTAGACTACAAAAGAATTCCGTACAGAACGTCTTTATTAAAGTTGCTGTCATTTTATTGATATTTAATACGAATTACGATTCGGTATAATAGCAGCTCCAAAATAATACACAAAATTTTATATTAATTAATTATAAGAGTATCTTTCTTATACCAATTTTTTTTTAGTAGTCTTAGACAATCCAAAAATTCAGTTCAAATTTCATTTTAAATGATGTGATAAGTGAGTTGTTTTCACCACACAAAACATGAGAAAATGTGGTTAATGAAAAATAACTTGTTACTTTATTTGGGCTAAATTTTTAGATAGGCTAGTATTAGGGAATTTTTTTTCCACCTCAATGTATCACACCAAATTTTACACTAAAAGAGCATCTTTAAAGAATATTATTTCAATAAATTTTTAAATTATTATAAAATTTTAAATTGGTTAAATGTATAATTAAATTAAATATATATCATTATTCAATATTTGTGTCATTTTAAAGATCTCAACGAGATCTTTCCAATGGTATATTGTTGGGGAATACATATTGTTATAATTAAGTATGAGAGGTTAAATTGGTAACTTTAATAAATAAAAATGAGTGATGTGAATTTACACTATGTTTGGTTTCATGGAATAGGAGAGAAAAGAAATGAAAGGATTTAGATAGATTTCTAATATTTTGTTTGGATTGTTAAATGAGAGAGAAAGGAAATGAAATGGAAGGAAAATGATGGAATAATTTCTTCTTGTTTCATCCAATTTGGTTTCCACCTAAATTTGGGATGAAAAAGAGGGAAAAAAATTCAGAATTAATGATTTTTCCAATATCCCAAAATTAACCCTATTAATATTGGGTATTCATATTATTAAAAGATTAATATTTTTGTAAATAGAATATAAAATTAATTCATTTATTTCTCCCAACTAAATAAGATTGATTTTCTTTCTTTCTTTTATATTTATAACCATCCAAACAACAGTTACTTGTCTTTCCTTTCTTTTCCTCATTTGTCTTTCCTTTCCTTTCTTTCATACTCCGTCAATCCAAACATAGTGTAATAGAAAAAACAAAAAAAAAAATTGGTAGAGCTACAATGCAGCACCGTAGCCCCACCAAAAAAATTGGTGTGTTTGATGTGTTCATTGAAGCTCTTTTTTTTTTTGACAAAAGTGGTTTGTTTGATGTGTTTAGTGTGTTCATTGGAGTTCCTCTACAGATATGGATTCACAATTTGTTGGACTTTTGCACACCGTGTTAGGGATTGTCAACCTAGATTTTGTTATCCTTTTAACAGATAATATTGAATTTAGGGCCCAAAAAGGTATATATTGGGCTAGGATGGGCTACTTTTCATGTCTGTTTTCAAGTGGACTGTTGAGTTTACGTCCAATTAATAGTCCATCATGTTATTGGTGTATTGAATGCATTCTACCACCGTGATGTTGTGACATATCTGTAAGAATCCTCCGTTTTTTTTTACCCCAACTTAATAAACGATTTGGATAATATTACCTCAAAAGATTATAACTTCTTATGAAAATACAATATGAGTGAATGTTCATCCAATATTACAATGTAACTTATGATCATTCACCTTCTTCAATTTATTTTTATGTTTATGGTACAATTTATTCTTATGTTTATGACTAATGTCTTTTCATCTTTGTAACTACACTATTGTGAACCTATAAAAGGGAGGATTCACCAAGTTATAAAGACAATTGAGAAGTATTGAAGAATAAAATGATCTCTCTTATCTTGGGATACTATTTTCTCTTTTTTCTTATATTAAATCTATTCTAGTGTATTCTTGTTAATTTTATTTATTTTATAACACGTTATCAGCACGAGTCTCTAACCAATATTGTTATTTCAATTTTCATATTTTAAAGCTCTATGCCTGAAGACATAATTCATATGATACAAATTGGATAAGTGACAAAAGATAACATTTTTTTTTATGAGACCAATAGATCCAAGCAATTGTAAAGTATTTATATCTCTAATTTTAGGCTAAAAAAATCTGTTTGATATTATTTCTCTTCTTAATTCTATTCTTAGTATTCATTGGGTTTCCAATAAAAGAAAATATAGATTAATTGATTATATTGCAACAAGAAGATTGCAATAATGAAACTAATTATATTGCAACCCAAAGATCGCAAAATCAAAGAGTTTGAAGCTCGATTTGATGTATATTTTATAATTATTAAATCAAAAAGCTTGAAGCTCAATTTAGTGGTTGGAAATTACAAATTCAAAAAGCATTAAGCTTTAAACTGCAATACAAATAAAAATATAAGATTTTGAATTATAGAATCAAAACCCGAAGTTCTAAATTTCGATAGATATGATTAATTTTGGAGCTCGAAATTCTCAATTCATGGTTTTCAATTATAAACTTTATGAACTTGAAATTCTGATGAAATTCAACATTTTCAGCAACTATGAATTTGTTTAGAACCTAGAGTTCTAAAATTGCAAATCATAACTATAAAGTTATGATATAACAGAACATCAAATTTCGATATTAATAGAACCAAAAAGTACAAAAGTAATTTACTTTTGTTTTAGACATTTATGATCTATCTACCTATAATCGGTTGTTTTTATTTCACAAGAACTACTATGTTTATTGGTTATTTATATTTCACATTAAGATACTCAACCACTATGAATGAAATATTTCTTCCTCCTTATCAAGGTATGTAAGGTGTGAAATCTTATATTTTCATATACTAGAAAAATATAATTTTTATATTTCACCCATCTATCAACCACGAAATGTCTCTATTGTTTTTTCAATGACGTTTGAATTTATTCACCATGTTATATGTAGTTTTATAGTCCATTGAATTTTGTGACATTTAAAATTGTTAGTTTTTTTTTAGTTGATTTACATTCATATCTTCTTAATAATATAATATTTCTATCTCACTATTCTTTTAAAAAACAAGATTTTCCATATTGCTTTGATTTATACTAGCATTAAACTTGTAATTGTAAGTTGCAACAAATAATGAAAACAACTTCATATCATGCTAGATATTTGTTGTTGTTTTCAGTAAACTGTATGAATTATAGTTTATTTTATTTGTTAAAAAAAAAATTGGTTGTTCATTTTTAATAGAAATATCTTATATATATATATATATGCTTAAGAAGAAAAAAAAAGGGGGGCTTTGATTACCAAGTAGATGAAGACATGTTCGATGAAACATATTGAGTTTATATTATTTTAAATATTGTTCTAAAAGTAGAAATATATATTTCGATATTTTCTGACTTAAATTTGCTCCGGAAGTGGCAATATTAATACCATATATTTAAGCATATTATTAATTGATATCATGTCATTTATGACCAACCCTATTATCAATATCATTCCCTGAAGTGAATGGTACATATAGTCATTGGAATGATTTTGGTTTTTGTTGCAATCAAATAATTATTGGTGTCAAGGTGATCACTATAAAGAATTACAAATTGATCCACCAGAAGTGAAATAACATCAAAACAAAACAAGAAAATTGGAAGGACGTAAAATACAACTTCCAATAATTATAAAAGTTTTTCTTGCTATATATTCATTAAATAGAATGACAATAATTGTGTATATGTTGTACATCTAAAATATTTTATTGATTTTAGCAATAATAATGAAAGCTCCATAAGAGCTAACATATGACATAAAGTGAAAACAAATTACATGAAAATTGACACTTTGTATTTAGAGATCCGGAAGATCTACTATATAAGAAATTGTCCCTAGACAATTAAGAATATTATATCAAAGTAAGTATTTCAATATAACTTACTCATAGTTATTTTGATATAATTTATTCTACACAACTCATTTTATGAGTATCCTTTGTGGTTGCCACTATGTTGGATCTTCCACATCAAAAAATAAATTTAGTTTATTTTTCTGTGGTTATTAATATTATTGGAGTTGATTGATATAATTAGAACTACAAGTTTCAAAATCAAATTCAATTGAGAACTTACGGTTTTAAATTTGAATAAAAAGGTTGAATATGAACCCGAAGCTCTGAAATTTAAACATGAAGTTTTGAATCAAAAGAGGATCTCAATTTTCATTGTTAGATGAATATTTGGCTACTCAAATATTTTAAAAGGAAAATACAAAGGCTTAAAGCTTGTAATATTAATACAAATCAGAATATGAAGTTTTGAATATTTATCATACTAGAATCCGATATTATCAAATTTAATTAGAACTATAAGTTCTGAATTTGAACATATGGTTTTTCATTCATGAACCAGCAGTTCTTACACAAACCAGAAGTTCTAAAAATATGTGATTATTAAGAACATGACATAAGAACATGAAATTTGAGGAATTGAAGTTCTTATTATATTATTTTATTTAAGAATATCCTATCTCATTTATTTTGTCTCATGCCAAAAGAATTTATCATATTTCTTATATCATATGATTACATGTTAGTGAATGTCACCGAAGGACAATAAGTTCTACAAAAAGTAAAAGATATATCGAAATATTGAAATATTGAAATATTTTATATGGATATCCATTTCATAACTTTTTTTTATTTGATAGTGAATTTCCCTAAAGGACAATAAGATCACGTAAATTAATTCTTAAAGGACAACATGACAAAATAAATGAATTTATGTAGAAATTTATTATGATAAATATAATTCCTTGAAGTAAATTTTATGTCGTTAGAGGGAGAATTATCATAAGTTAATAAACGGCGTAAAATTACAAGGTATGTATCATCTTGTGAATTGTATGCAAATAAATTTTCAGATGATTCAAATAAAATAATAAAATTATATTATTCCAATATATAAACCCGGGTGGTTGTTCCTATAGAGCAATTTATAAAATGACAGTAAAAATCATTTGTTTGACAATAAAAGATGATTTTGGTTCAAAAGATATGGTTCCTAAAGTTGGAATTTAAAAGATCATGATCATATTTGAAAATAATACTCGAGTGATGAATAAATCCTCATCATATAAGGCTCTCGAAGAGCTAGTCTCATAAGCGAAAACAAAATTTTGAAGAGTCATTTAGAAATGTTAATCTCCTCTGTGAGACTGTTATAGAAAATAAAAGAATCTCAATTGTCATAGTAGAGACACATGTACTAAATTTAATGCGATTATACTTCTCCTGGTGAGATATTTATATAGAAAGACACGTATAGTGTATATTTAACATTAAAGTTATTAGAATAAGCCCTTGAAGAGGTACAAGAATTACATAATCAGTTTTCCAGATTTCAACCAGGAGGAGGTAGGTCTTTTGAAAGGAGTTGCTCTTTTATGTACTCGGTATTTATCATCTCTGTGGCCTCAAGTGTAGTAGCTATGCTCTGTTGAGATATGGGAGTGAGCACCGTAACTACAAAGCCAGGATTCTTAACTGGTTGGAAATTTGCAACAGATTTTTGAGTAGTGATAAGGAAACCATAAGAACTGATACTAGCAATTAATCTTCTTCAACAAGTTTTATTTGTTTTGTTTTATCCTTGCCCTTTGTTGGCTTTAATTAAATCGCTGTTAAAAAAAAAAAGAATTACATAATCATAATGAAATATATTGGTATAGAAATTGAGATCATATATTATTTGCTTTGCATATTATGAAAAATGGTGAGGGGTTTGTATTATAAATTATAGAAATATCGACATAAAATTATTAGCAAATAAAAGGCAAAGCTATATTCATGTAAAATTCGAAAGCTTTAGACCTGTAGTCCACATGTCCATGTTTGATGACATCAAGCTATGTTCATGTTTGATGACATCAAACTTATTGAATATTTTTCGTACAAATTAAGATAAAAGGTTTATTGCAGAAACCTAGTTTGATAATGAATAAAAATTCTTGAAGGATTTAAATGTCTGAAGCAAGTTATTCAAAGCTACAATGATCCTTATACGGGTTAAAACAATCTGGGTGCATGTGGTACAACCGATTAAGCGAGTATTTATTGAAAGAGGGATATGCAAATAATCCAATTTGCCCATGTGTGTTCATTAAAAAATCAGAAATTGGATTTGCTATCATTGCAGTATATGTGGATGATCTAAATCTTATTGACCATCTTGAAGAACTTACAAAAACTATATGTGGATGATTTAAATCTCATTGACAATCTTGAAGATCTCACGTAAGGAAGCAAATCGAATTTGCAGGGTCGTCATTAAAACACGTCATTATGACAAGATATTTACTCGGGTGCTGCAAGGATATTGAAAACTAATTAAAATACTTTTGCCCGAAGAAACCTTGTTCAACAAAAATATTTTAAGGAGGTATTGTCGTATGTGAATTTTATCGCATGAACACGTCATCGACAAAGAGGATAAATCGCTAGGTGGATATCCGAATAGGCATTCAGAAAATACCCTACAACATTGCCGAAGAAGAGAAAACCTGAGTAAGCAGATGTTGAATAAAACATACTCAGGATCAGTCAGCTTTATATACTACTCAGGATCAGTCAGCTTTATATACTACTCGGGATCAGTTAACGACACTCGAGGCTGGTTAAATGACGCTTCTACTCGGGCTCAAATGATGTTACTTGGGATCAAATGACGTTACTCTGGACCAGCAGGTATTACTCTTACTCGGGACAAACATGACGTAAATCAAATAAAGGCCCCAATGCGTAGCTTATGTGGATTAAGTCATAAGGATACACAGAGATATCCATATCAAAAAGGAGTCCCAATAAGGATAAAATATTAAACAGGAAAGGTTCCCAATCAGGCAGTAACTTTATTTCTTTAAAAAGACCGCTCCAATTAGTAAATAAGTCATAATTGGACTACATTGCTAGAGTCCCATTCACCCTCAATACAAGACTCCAAAACAGGAAAGAAGACAATCAGCTTCAAGCAAGCACATAATTGTAATTGAATACAAAGATTTATTACTTGTACAAAGTATATTAGAGTTCTATAAACATATAAGTAGACCCATAATCTCGTAAAAAAAGGGATATAGACAGCAAGAAATAGAAAAATACAGAGAGAAGAAAGAGAGATCGAGAGCTTGTAAACATCATATTTTCATAGTGGATTTTGGCTTGGTTGATCATTCAACCTCCCGTGGATGTTTCTCCTGCAATCGGAGTTTTACCACGTAAAATTTATGTCTTTATTACCTTCTCTAATCTCTTTCTCTTTGAATTGACAGCCAAAATCCAATCCTTGTTGGCTTTTCTGATACAATCCAGAAATCAACGTCAATAATTGGCGCTAGAAAGAGGGGCTGAACCTCCGACTTGATCAAAAGTGATGGCAGGAAGCAGAAGCAATTCTGGGGATGTTCAAAAATCTCTGGACAACTTTCATGTTGGCAGTACCTCGCGGGATCTCGCCGAGACAACGGAGAACCAACCTACATTCCTGGCGGGGATCCAACAAGTTCCTCCAACCAGTGGAGATCTGATACAACATCTTTGAGAAGTGTTGCAACAATTGATGGCGGATGCAGCAAAGGAAGAAGTTGATCTACTGGCTACAGAAGCACAAACTCCTAACCTCCCACCTGCGAGGCTTCGTTCAGTCGTAGTAGGGCCAGAAATAAATACACCAGAAGTCAGAAAGAACCCTACTCTAATAAATCAGGCTGGACATAAAATATCTGAAGAGGAACGACCATGCCAGATGCAGAACCAGGACCAAATAGCCCGTGCTAGACACCGCAAACATGAACGGCACCGGGATCGGTCGTCATCAGAAGACAGCAATCGACACTATCGCAAGTGTCACCATGAAATCATACGTGAAGCCCGGTATCAGAGTAAAGAACCAGAAAGAGGAATGACAATCACCCAGCGATCGACCATCAGGGAAGTCCGGTGAGAGATAGAGACGTCGTAATCCAGAGCCTAACTTGAGAGGTCGAGAGCAACAGACGTCAAATGGACTCACTGGTCAAACGTTATGGGTATAACGATTTATCTGATGACGATTCTGACAGTTTGTTCACCAGGGAAATCTTGCAAACCCCATTTTCAAAAAGGTTTAGGATGCCACACGTGGAGCCGTTTAAGAAGGATACAGATCCAAAGGAGCACGTAAGACGCTACAAAAGTGCCATGGCTCAGTATGCCCACAGTGATCTTTTGCTATGTCTCAACTTTCCACAAACTCTGGGAGATATGGGTTCAAGGTTGTTCGGGAGATTGCCCCTAGCAAGCATCAGAAATTTCAGTGAACTGAGCAGGAGCTTCTCAAGGCAATTCCTGAGTAATGTTCACAGAAAAAAATCAGTGGCTCACCTTGCTCAAATAAAACAAGGGAAAAATGAGTCACTGAAGAAATACCTAGGGAGATTCGGCCAAGCGGTATCAGAAATTGGCAGTGCAAACGATGAAGCAATAATCGTTGCATTCATCAACAACTTGCAGAATGGACGACTATCTTTTGATTATAGAAGAGCCCGACTGACCAAATATGCAGACATGATGGATATGGCGGGTGGATATACACTGGCCGAGGAAGAAGAGTTAGCCACATGAGGTTGTTACATGCATAGGGGAAAACCCGAACAGAAGGACGCCGAGTCCAAGGTGTAGAACCAGAAGGGAAAACAGAAAGGAAATGGCAAAGAAAAGAGCAAAGACGGGGGTAATGGGGGTAATGGGAGTAATACCGAGCAGACCACAGACAAATACCGAGGCAGATATACCAACTACACCCCTCTTCGAAAAAAACAAGAGGAAATCTTGGCCATTCTGGAAACAAATAATATGGTACAAGAGCCACACCGTCAATCTCAATTTGTTCGGCGAGATACAACCAAATACTGCAGGTTCCACAAGAAAACCGGTCATGAAACTTCCAAGTGTTACCAGCTCAAAGATTACATAGAAACCCTCATTCGGGAAGGACACTACAAGATGTGATCTTGAAGAAGGATGAAAAATCAGAAGCAAAGAAATAGATCAGGGCCGATCATAGCTCTGGTCAAAATCAAAGAGCCAGTCCAGAGGCCAATCAAGTAATACATACGATCTTTGGAGGACCGTCCACTGAAAAAAGTAACCGATAACTAACTCAGGAAATCAAAGAAGTTGTAGAAGCAAGAAATATTATATATATATATTAATATGTGAATGTGAGTTCCATTGAACATAAATACTAATGACTTGATATTCTTTGTCCTAAGTCCTAACTTTTTCCAGACAGTATGATTTCAGTTTATTTATTTTTTAATATTGATATAATATAAGGAAAAAAAAAAGTATCGTTGTATATCATTTGACTACCGTCTACTAGATAGCACCTGCGTAATTGCAGGTAGTGATGAGACAGTAATTTTTTTCAGTTTTTAATTTTTTTAATTTTTTTAATTTTTGCTTTTTTTTAAAGGAAGGTAAATACATAAAAGAAAGAAAAATTACATTTGTAGCAATTTATCGGTTAAAACCAATTGCTCTATAATGGAGATTCTTCTGATCAAACAGGCTCAAAATTTAAATATAGTGTCATTTTTTATTTTTAAAATTTTTATTTTTTGTAGAACTTGTTTATCTCTCAAAATTATATATATATAGCATCCCACTAGAAAACACTTGTATCTTAATGCATCAAACACAACTCAATAAACTCATACTATTCAAACTTAAACAAGAAATTATATAGTACAAATGATATATACACAGGCCTATAAAAACACTTGTAAGAAAGGATATTACAACTCACTCACTTGTTTCTTAATGCATCAAAGCATAACTCATACTAAACAAGAATATAGTACAAATGATATATACACATCTATAAAACATTATAAACGATCAGGATTACTTATCACTCACTCATTTCACTAATACTGTGCCCACCGTTCACGCCATTGGAATTAAATAGATGTTATTCGTGGTCGGTGATTAGTCTTGAGCCTGAAAGTCACCTTAGACGACGTTTTCTAATTGATGTTCCAAAATGTTTCATCATTTTTATCATAAGACGTACCGTCGATCCCAGAATAAAAACTGCAAATGAGCCGATACATATTACTATTATAATTGGTACGGCCAATACCAATGCTACAGAGGTGGTCAAACTAGAAACATATATCATAAAAGTCAGTCCGATTGCAATAGTTGCAACGGACATGATCACAGTTAACACCCATAAAAGAAACCTGCGTAAAGAGGTAAGAAGAAGCTTATAAGCAACAATATGATGATAAGAGACGCAAAAAAAGGGCTCAAGCCAACTAGGTATGCAGTGGCTGCAATCAGTAGTACTGGTGTTGCGACCTTTAATAATAAGGCACTGCTCCATTTTTCCTTCCAACCTTTGCACCTCTTAACAATTTTTGAACCTTTAACTTGTGGCAGTATCTGTGCGGTTCCAAGCTCATGATGTGCCGATGGATAAATATCCTTCACATCCAATGTCGTTAAATCTGGAGTCACAGCTTGTATTCTAGTGCTGGTGGCCATAAATTTTTGGTCTGTACGATTTAAGAGTGAAAACATGAGTTGAATGTGTGGCAGCATGGCAATGCACTAGTTTTTGAATATTATAGGTTTTTTTTTAATGGTTTTTCCATAAGGGAATCGGTCAATTTATCAAATCTAATTGAATTTTTTTTTTATCTAATTTAACATTTAGCTTCATTTTGTCCTAAACCAATACAGAAATTAACCATCCTTAAAAGCCACATAGACAGACCTTAATTCAAGGTTATATACTACTATACTAGTATAGTTTAATTCAAATATACTACTATATTAGACAGATCTTTATCCGTTTTTAATTGCTAATACGTATTATTTTTAAAAGTTTTGAAGAATTTCCATTAGGTGGAATCAACCAGGGCGGACAGTTGTAAGGGCTGACACGGACCGGGGCCGTTTTTTTTTTTCGGAAAAAAGAAAATTAATTTAATATTATTTAAATTAATTTTCTGGTCACAGTCACATAACTTGACAATTTCCAATATATTTCTCTCTCACTATCGACTGACTCAATTCTCAACTCTCAACTCCCAATTATCTCCCTTTCATTCTATTTCTCACCCCCTCACTCTTTTACCCGATTTTTTATCGATCTATAGATATAAGGAGTATTATCATTAAAATCTTTATTTTTTAACAAAATATCATATTTTTAAATATCTGATTCTAGTTTTAATCTCTACTTTTTTTTAATATATCACTTATATCGTTTTGACTATCAAACTAACTGTCAACTGTAACTATAAATATAAAAATATGATTTTACCATTATTGATGTATAATTCAAAATGAAAAACCAATTTTACCCTTAAAATGTTTTTGTTACCGCACATTTACTTAAATATTAATTAAAGATAAAAAAACATTTAAAATACTTTTAAAACAACACACTTTTACGGTTTAGAATAACAGTTTTTGTTTTTTATATTAAATGAAAAGAATGGTTGAATTAATTTTTTTTAGAAATTTTTAAAAAATAAATGGAACACAATGATCAAGAATCATCATCAGCCCTTGTTGTTCCAAGGCCAGCTGCAATTAGTGGTCAATTAGGGTTGAAGAGATCATATGGTATACAATGTTTGGATTTGAAACCCACATAATTCTTTAGGTTAGTTAAATTAAATTTGTTTTGAATCCTGAATTAGATTGAAAAAAATACAAAAAATTGCAACAACAAAAAAAAAATAACGGTCCTCATCTTCAAGGCTTCAATGGAGATAAAAAAAATCCCATAAATTGAAAAGATTTTTTTTTCTTTCTAAAAAGTCAAAAGAGATCCACAATCTCAATAACATTATCTATCAACCATAACAAATCAAACCCAACCCCAAACACAACCAACACCCATGGCTACACCCATACCAACACCCTTGTCGATTTCACCAGTGAATAGAAGAAAAAGAATGCAGAGATCAGACGGACCATAGATCAGAAATAGAAGAGATCGATCGAGACAGAGATGGAGACGGATTCGTGAGATAGTGATTCACGATGAGAGAGAGAGAGAGAGAATACATGGCGACCAGGAGAAGCTCGGCGGCCGGAAGAAAGATCGACGTTCGTAGAGGGTGGAGGTCGGTGTGGTTTTGGCGGCGGCTGTGGCTAAGGTTTTGGTGTTTGAGAGGTAGTGGTAGCTAGGGTTTGGGTGTTTGAGCTATGGTGGATTATGTTTTGGTTTGAATGTAGAAGATGAATGGTGGTGACCCAATGATGACTGATGATATATTGTGATGACCGATGATATATATATATATATATAGAGATATTATTAAATTTGTTTTCTTTTTTGAGAAAAAAAAAAGATTTCCTGAATCAAATTTGAATTTGATTTTTAAATTTGATGCTGATTTGATTTAAAATAAAAATTCCTCATATTTTTCTTTTTCTAATTTTTTATTTTTTAAGGTTAATATTTAAAAGACCAAAATAACCCTATTTTCGTTAAGTTTAATTAATATTTAACTGATGGAAAGACTAAAGTGATGTATATTTAAAAAAAAAAAATAGGGATTAATGTTACTAATATTATAAAGACATTTAAAAAGGTGACATTTTACTAAAAATCGGAGATTTTAATGGTAATAGCCCATAGATTCAATAAAGTTTCTATTTTTTGGTGAAATATCAATTATTTAAAAGTCTTTATTATATTTACAATTTAAGTCCCTTGTTTTTTTTTAAATACACCACCTTAGTCCATTTAATCAAAATATTAATAGTAAACTCTAATTATATATTTTTATATATGGGTGAATTTATAAATAGTCAAAAAATTTATCAGTTTATTGTTTTTAATCATCAATATATTTTTTATTGTTTTATCAAATTTGAACACTTTTGGACAAAAATACCCTTAGATTTGAAATAAGAAAAAAAAAAGTGAACGATGAAAAATAGATTTAGTTACTTCAAGTAAAAAAAAACTATCAGTTTTTGTTAGGGTTTGTTTCATCAAGTAAAAAAGAAGAAAGAGAGAAAGGAAGAGAAGAGTTGGATGCGACCTTTGCTGCCTTATTGTCGCTGCCGCTTCCCGTCGCCGTCGCTGCCGCTCCCTATCGCCTCGTTGTCTTGTTGTCGCTGCTGCTAGATCTTTATCAATTTCGACTCTCTCTCACTCCCTCCCGTCGCCATCACTATCTTCTTTTTTATCACACCAGACTTCTTCAAATCGCAAACCCGAAACCTTAAATCAGGTAATTCTAATCAACCTCAAACAAATCCATATTTATCCCCTGCTTAAACATTTTTCTCTATTTCAAACCTCTCTACATCTTTTGTCTCAAAATTGTTCACTGTAAGGTCCATGTCATTTAGGTCCAATAAAGACCCAATTTGAAAAAAAAAAAGATAGACGTGAAATGAAAAGTGAATTGGTGAGTAAGCATTGGTTGTCTGTATGGTTGACAGACAGCTGTGAGCTTAGTTAACTAACTCACAACTTTAGTTGTGTCTTTCCATACTTATATATATATATTGGAGGATAAACATTATGAGAGCTAGAAAGCAGTAGAATCGAGTGGAAGAAAGGAAAGAGAAGGAAGAAAAAGGAAGAGAAGTCAGTGGAGTCTCTTGTGATATTGTAGATTTTCGGTTGATTCTTCTTTGATTTCCAGCTTCTAATTGGATTTTGTGTGATTGTTAGGGAAAGAAGACGAAGTAGGGGAACCTAGCATACTTGGTCCGAATTAAGCTTGAAGTCTAAGTTGTGAGTGAATTAAGTTTTCAGTTTTGTTTTAATTCAAAAGTTTCCAGTTTTATGCTTAAGATTAATTGCTGCAAATCATTTAAGTGTTTTATTTCTTTTAATGATTCATGGCGATTATACATAGAACTGAAAGTATGTTTTATGCTTATATTAGCACTCATAATATCAGTTATATTATTTTTATAAATATCAAGAAGAGATTATGATTTTTACAAAAGCACCATATTTGTATCCTTCCCCAGTTATGATTATTGTTGGCTTTTGGGGCCGTTCTACACATGTGTATGTCAGATGAGTCGTTATGCACGTTTATGACCAGATGTAAAAGAGTATTGAGTCGTTCTGCACGTGTATGACCAGAAGTTATTCCCGACTCTGTGTTTGCATGAAGAAATTCGACTTACGTATTGAAGATATCCCTGGATACTAATTTGGTGCAGATTAAGATTTTATAAATTATCTTATTCTTGTTCAGAAATGAGATGCATTCAGTTTATTAAGTCCCAAAGTAGATATATTATCTTTTACTATGGAAATCTTTTGACATGATGAAATGATAATAGTATATATTACTGGATGCATATTAAAAAGTTGTTTAGAAATGTTTTTAAAAGTTTTCATTCACTCACTGGGTGTTAGCGCTCATTCTTTTACTTTAAAAATATATTTCCAGGTAGCTGCTCGGTTGTGCGGACTCAGAAGGTTTGAGGTGAGCCACTCAATGACATCATGAAACATAAAAATCATTCATTTTAATTTTCATGTACATATTTAGAGATGTATAGTCGCATGGTCGGCATGGTCGGCATGGTAGGTATGGTCGGCATGGTCGGCATGGTCAGAACGTGGTCGGATTTCTACTCAGCCTATTCGCCTTATTCGGCCTATTCGGCCTACTCGGCCTACTCGGCCTACTCGGCCGTGGTCGGTTTCTTGCTCGGCTGTGGTCGATTTCTTGCTCGGCCATTGTCGGTTTCTTACTCGGCCTGTTCGGTTTTCTGGTCAGGATTTTGACTAGTTAATTTTTAAAATTTGTCGATTTTTGATCCGATCGGTCATTTTTTTGACAACTTTTGTAATGAATGAAAATGACAATATAGGACTTGCAGTTATGTACATTTTGTACACTCCAATATCTTCAATATTTTCCTTACATTCTTTTTATGTTTAAAGGCTAGTATTTTCAATGGAATTTTAATCGAAATTCTTTTATCATATTAGTAAAAAGTACAGCCCACAGGGCCTCCCTCGTACTCAAGAGAGGAGTCGAGGTGAGTTTTGTCATTCACAATTTTTCAATCAGTCACAAATCTAGGCATTTTTGTGTGTGTTTGTTTGTAGGGAAAAGATATACGAGAAATGGGTGCTATATATGTGGGCAAATGTTGGATAAAATGACTAAAAAAAAGATGCAACATTCTTTGGATTCCATTGGTTTAATTCATTTAATTTCTTAAAACTAATATGTCGTTTCTTTTGAATTTTAAGAAATTAATCGAATTATAAGGGTGCATAACTTACTTAATCTGGTTATCAAATAATAAACATTTACTTATTTGAACCAGTTTCTAAAACTATAATTAATATCAAATCAAACTATATTAGAATCAAATAGTTTGATTCTATTTTTGGGCACAAAATTTAAATCCAATTTTATTGATCAAAACCAATACATCTTGTTGTGTTTGATTAGTGTATATGCTGTATTAGTTGCCTCTAAGGTTTGCAATCAAATATCCATTTAGATGTAAGTCATACAGGTAGTAATTGATTAGCGATACCACTGATGTGTGTGATATAGATCTATTTAACAATTTTTGTGAATTTGGTTCTTAGGTTTATCAAGTATATCGTTAAGTGATTCTATTGTTTATGCAATTTGATGTATCACATTATACATTGACATCTTGTATGTATGTATCTGGGTCCAAGTCCAGATTCCTACTACTTTTGGTAAGCTTGTGCAACATCATAACAGAAACTTCTAACGGTGACATTCCTGCATTGCATTTTTTTGTATAGACACTAATGCATTTTTTTTTTTGTGATTTTGTAGATGGACAATATAAATTATGAGGATTTTCTCATTAAACCGAGGAATTCATAGATAAAAAAATCTACCACCGGGACGATGTTTAGTGTCCAACAATCAATTCCAAAGATGTTACCGGCACAACTGGACAACTATAGTTGTGGTGTGTTCATATGTCGATACGTAGACATGTTGCGTCATAAATGTTTTTGGGATGGGAACCAAAAATGTGCCTAGATTTGGGAGGAAATGGCACTAGAAATATTTGTAAATAGTGTAGTGTCTGATTGATAACTTTGTTGGTGCATCATTGTTGTAATTAAAGTTTTTGAAATGTATGGATTTGTTTAAGTTGTGCCAACTTTGTGAATTTTTTGACTTTGTCATGTACAAACTTGCATGTAATTTCATTTTGAACTGGCATGTAAATTCAAGTTATATTGGCCTATAAATTCTGACATGTAATAATACTGGAATTGTAATTTAGAATCAATGTCTTACATCTGTTAAAGTCAATACAAACTGGTATGTATATTCATTTTGAATTGGCATGTAACTTCATTTCGAATTGACATGTAACTTCAAGTTATACTGGCATGTAATAATACTTCAATTGTAATTTAGAATCAATGTCTTACATTTGTTAAAGTCAATACAAACCAGCATGTAACTTTATTTTGAACTAGCATGTAACTTTATTATGAACTAGCATGTAACATCAAGTTATACTGACATGTAACTTCTGGTATGTAATAATACTGGAATTGTAATTTGGAATCACTGTCTTTCATCTGTTAAAGTCAATACAAACTGGCATGTAACTTCATTTTAAATTGACTTGTAACTTCAAGTTAGACTGGTATATATCTTCTGGCATGTAATACTACTGGAATTGTAATTTGGAATCAGTGTCTTTCAACTAGCACGTAACTTCGAAATAACTAGCATGTAACTTAATAAAAGACTGTCATGTAACTTTTTAACCAACAATGGCAAGTAACAATACTAGAATGATATCTTCAAACTAGTCTTTGAAATATGAAATTCCGTATGAGTTGACATGTAACATTCGAAATAACTGGCATGTAACTTAAAAAATAATTGGCCTGTAACTTTTAAATTGACATTGGTATGTAACAATGCTGGAATTTTATCTTCAAAATAAATTCATTCAATACTACAGTATACATCTTCAACATGAATTCATTCAACACCGGATGAAGATGGTGTTGAGAGGGCAGGTTCTAATTTAATTAACTAGCATGTAAATTTAAAACAATCAGCATGTAATTTGAAAATCAACTAACATATAAATTTAAATCCAATTAGCATGTAAATTTCAATGCAACTAACATGTAACTTCGAAATCAATTAGCATGTAAATTGCAATAAAACTAACATGTAACTTGAAATTCACATGGCATGTAACTTGAAAAACAAATAGCATGTAACTAACATGTAACTTCAAAATCAATTAGCATGTAAATTGCAATAAAACTAACATGTAATTTGAAATTCACATGGCATATAACTTGAAATACAACTAGCATGTCAAGTCTAATTCAACCAGCATGTAACTTGGAATTGGCTTGGCATCTAATTTATAATAAAACTCGTATGTAATGTTGAATCCAATTGACATGTAAATTTATAAAACTATATATAATTTGAAATTTAATAACTCGCATGCTACGTTGTGGTCTTCTTCTTTACATCTGTTGCACTAGTACTGTCTACGTGGTCGGTTTGGTAGGATGAATGGTGCAGTCCTTTGTTGATTGTGACCAGGTCGTTGTACAAACTTTGCTAGTCTCCTACAATTTGGCAAAAAAAAAGTGCAATCAATATACAAGACCCAATTCATAAACAAAACAAATCCAAGTGATCATAGACCAATTAAATACAACTATGATAGAACTTTTAACACAATATCAATTAGCTATTAGCTATTTTTCTAATACTAAAATTTAAGTTTTAATTGTCATGTAACTTGACAAATGACTAGCATGTAACTTAACATACGACTAACATGTAACTTGGAAAGTCAACTGGTATGTAACTTGTAAATCGATTTCCAAGTTACATGTCGGTTGATTTTCAATTTACATGTTAGTCATATTCAGGTTACACGCCAGTTAATTAAATGTGAAATTACATGCTAATCAGTTTCCAACTTCCATATAAGAGCTTCAAGTAAAATCATCTAGAAAAAACCGCATATTGTGTTGTCTAAACAAAATCTAAAACTGCATAGAACATTTACTAAAATTTCCTTACTTTGCAGCAATGTGAAAAATGCTAGAAAAGTCTTGACATTCAAACCCAAATTCAGGAACAATGTTTGTTCTACAATTTCAACCTGGTATATGTTAAGTTTCTAACATAATAGACAACTAATCGATAACAGCAGACTAATTATACCCAAGAACTTCAAGTAAATCATCTAATCAAAAACCTGAAATTGCAGAAAAAAATTAAATTTTACCCTAGAGAGAGACGACACGTGATAATTGATTAACATTGAAAAGTGTATGTTTACTAAGGGATAATATCATCATTTTACACTTCCAATATGATTAATTCCCCAATTTTGACATAATTTCGTTTGCTCGCTTAAATAAATGTGTTGTGTAATAATCAGTATATTTTTCTTTGTATTTTAGATGTAATTCGATCAATTCAGAATTATGGAGAAGTCAGATAGCAAAACAAACATCGTTTTCAAGTTTAGAACGTCAAAAACCTTAGGAAAGCCACGAAGGGCATTTTTGTAATTTTGACTATTCACTGTTCACAGTTGACTTTCACTGTTCTTGATGATGTGGCACATTTTTATTGGTCCAAACTATGAGTGCACCATACACGCGGCTACAGATAATCACATACTAGAAGTCGATGCATTGTTCATAGTTGACTTTCTAGAAGATTATTGACCGATGATGTGACACATTTCTATTGGCCTAAATTGTGAGTGCACCGTACACGTGCTGCAGAGAATAATATTCTAGAAGCCGGTGCACTGTTCACCATTCACTTTCACGGACGCGTTCACTGTTCACTGTTCACTGTTCACTGTTCATTGATGACGTGACGAAATCTGGACACTCCATTCTAAATTCATCCGATGGTCAATTTTCATCTGTATTTTGTATAAATAGGGGACCTTTCCCCCATAATTTCCACATTTTGAATCCAAATATGATATTAGATTTGTGAAATTCTCTCTCTTTTGTTCTTAAATTCTCAGCTTAAATAAAATAGCTATTTTCTAGTAAAATTATGTTTGGCTAATTTTATATAGCTGGGCCAAAGGTGATACTGTTGGTATGGAAAATATGATCTAATTATGGTAAGTTTATTATTTTTTTGCTTTCTCCCTTTGATCTTTGTGGAGTTTTTGACTCACTGTAGTCAGATAGATATTGTCTAGCACAGTGAGTACTTGTACCCATATTTATCAGAGAGTGGTTTCTCCCCTCTGATCTTTGTGGAGTTTTTGACTCACTGTAGACAGACATATTGTCTAGCACAGTGAGTACTTTTACCCATATCTATCTGAGAGTGATTTATACCCTCTAATCTTTGTGGAGTTTTGACTCACTGTAGACAGACAGATGTTGTCTAGCACAATGAGTACTTTTACCCACATCTATCAGAGAGTGATCAGTTGAGTGGAATACCCTCCCATTAATCTGGGCTAAATATTAATTATTGGATCATAATCGAATTACCAACAGTGGATGATTTAGCCCCAGTTTTAATTTTAATTGATTTACATTTTATAACAAGCTTAGTAATTAATTTAGATAATTAATTCTACAAGAACAAGTGAACAACCTCCCTGTGGTTCGACCCGGTCTTACCGGTTAATTTATTACTATGACACTCCTATACTTGGGAGTAAGAACACTTCTTTAGGATGTGTCAAGTTTTTGAGGCCGCTGCCCGGGAGGTAAGTCCGTCTTTTCTTTTTAATTTTATTTTAGTTTTGCTATTTTTCTCTAATCTTTATTGTTTTTATTTTGTGTTCAGTTTTGCATCACTCATCTCAATCATAAATTTCATCCACTTACAAAAAAAAAACACTTATAATCATTAATCACATTTTTACATTTTAGTGCTTCAATTTTTTATTTGTATTTTAGCTTAGATCTAGTTTGCATTTGCATATAGGTCATTTCATTTTTCATTTTTACATATCAATTCCTGTAATTATCGTATTTTCACTTTAGTCCCTATATTGTATATATTTACATTTACACCCCTAGAATTTTGCATCTTGTTATTTTTATCACTTTTTCTTTTATTTTCTTCATTTTTGTGTATTTCACCTCTATGAACCCTCATTAAATTTGTATGAGACGTTGGTCTCGAACATCTAGTGGTAGATTAATTAGGAGATCACAATCACCCACATTCACCAACATGGCTGAAAACCCACTTAGACATCCAACAGGAAACCAAGCCGAGAACTTTTTAGAAAACCTTGACAACATATCTCAACACAGCAACCATCCACCTTATGTTGACCATGACCAACACATTAACCCAAATCCATCTAGAACTCTTAGAGACTACATGAATCCCAAACGTACTGGAGCACCTTCATGCATAGCTTTCCCACCAAATGCAACACACTTTAATTTTAAACCAGGAATCATTCAACTTTTACCCAATTTTCACGGTCTTGAATCTGAAAACCCATTTTTCCATCTTAAGGAGTTTGAGGAAGTCTGTAACATTTGCACTGACCAAAATGTTAGCATGGATATAATCAGGCTTAAGTTTTTTCCTTTTTCCTTAAAAGATAAAGCTAAAACTTGGTTACAAAACCTTAGGTCAGGATCAATCCAAACTTGGAATGACATGCAACAACAATTCTTAAAGAAATTTTTTCCATCTTATAGAACAAACTCTCTTAAGAGGCAAATAACTTCATTTACCCAAAAACATGGGGAAACACTTTACCAATGTTGGGATAGGTTCAAAGAGTTGTTAAATGTCTGTCCACATCACAGTTTTTAAACATAGAGGATAGTGCACATTTCTATGAGGGACTCACACCCTAAAGTAGACAAGTCATTGAAATGGTGTGTAATGAGGAGTTCAGTGACAAAAATCCTGAAGAAGCACTTGAATACCTTGACCATATCGTCGAAAGTACTCAAAATTGGGACACCATGGGTTCCTATGAGTCCATGAGCAAGCCACAATCATCTCCATCTAGTGGAGGCACTTACAATCTTAGGGAAGATCATGACCTTCAAGCCAGATTTGCAACCCTAGCTAGGAAAGTTGAAGCTTTAGAAACTAAAAAGAGTGAACATGTAAAATATGTACAAGAAATTGCATGCCATGTATGTGATTCTGATGATCATATCACTCATAGTTGCCTAACTTTGCCAGCCATAAAAGATTGCCTTCATGAACAAGCCAATGTTTTGTACACTTTCAACAAGCCAAATTCCAACCCATATTCACAAACCTACAATCCTGGTTGGAGAAATCACCCAAATTTTAGTTAGAGAAACAATAATCAAGCCCAGTCTTCACAACCACCAGGTCCATCACATCCACATACACACTAGAATTTCCAAAACCCTTAAGGTTATGCGCCTTATGTCCTACCATCTAGGAAAAACCTTGAAGACACTTTGCACTCATTCATTGAGAAGCAAGAATCCATTAACAGCCAAACAACACAAACCTTGATAGATGTTAAAGATACTTTGGCAAAGATTTCTTCTTCACTCACTATACACGAAAAAGGTAAGTTTCCATCTCAACCACAACCAAATCCTAAGAGTCAGTCAAGTTCCTATGACAATAACCAACGCTCAGACCAAGTCAAATCAATTATCACTCTTCGTAGTGGTAAAGTCATCAAAAAACCTATTCTTGAATCTTGTAAAAATGATGATGAGTCATTTTCAAAGGGTAAGAAAGGGGTTGATGAAACCACTGTTAATGAAGAAATAATTGAATCCCCACCTACACTCTCATATCCTCAGGCTCTTAAAAATTCACAGAAATCGAAGCATCCCCCCAGAGATTTTTGAAATTTTCAAACAGGTTAAGATCAATATCCCTTTGTTGGACGTAATCAAACAAGTACCTTCCTATGCCAAAATTTTGAAGGATCCGTGCACTGTGAAAAGGAAGCATCAGGTAAGAAAGAAAGTCTTTACGGTTGAACAGGTAAGTTCCATTCTTTCCAATAAAATTGTTTTGAAATATAAATATCCTGGCTGTCCCACTATTTCCTGCACAATCGGTAACTGTAAAATTGAGCATGCTTTACTTGACCTATGTGCTAGTGTAAATTTTCTCTCATACTCAGTTTATCAGCGACTTAAACTTGGTGAGTTAAAGCCGACTTCAACCACACTTTGTCTTGCTGATAGGTCAATTAAAATACCAAAAGGAATAATGGAAGATGTGTTAGTACAAGTCGATAAATTTATCTACCTAGCATATTTTATTATCTTGGAAACACAACATGTTGTTAATGAGCACAAATCAATTCCAGTTATATTGGGCCGACCATTTTTTGCTACTGCTAATGCCTTGATTAATTGCAGGAATGGAATAATGAGCATGTCTTTTGGAAATATGGAAATTAAGCTTAATGTTTTCAACATGTCTAAGGAACCATTTGATGATGAAAATGAAGATGAAGATGTAGACATTATTGAAACCATTGTTGAAGATCATGTTCAAAAGGATTATTTTAACTCATCTGGAATTTGTTTGATCAATTCACCTGAGTCAAGCATACATTCACATCTTGATGATTGTTTGCAGGTTGTCGAAGAAGAAGGAGACACTTCAGATTTTAAAGAATTGGATCAAAAAGATGACGTGCCAGAAGAAAAAGCACCTCAACTGGATTTGAAGCCCTTACTAGAAGGACTTAAATATGCTTACCTTAGGGACAACCAGACCTACCCAGTGGTAATCTCTTCTAACCTCACAGAAGAGCAAGAAGGTAAGTTGTTACATGTTTTAAAGAAAAATAAGAATGCAATTGGTTGGACTTTGAAAGATTTGAAAGGCATTAACCCTTTGATTTGTTCACATCGAATAAATTTAGAGGAAAATGCTAAAACATATCGACAACCCTAGAGAAGACTTAACCTACACAGGAAAGAAGTTGTCAAGACTGAAGTCTTTAAATTACTTGACGTGGGAATTATCTACCCTATCTCTGATAGTAAGTGGGTGAGTCCTACACAAGTTGCGCTAAAAATATTTGGAATCACTGTTGTTAAAAATGAAAAGGGTGAGTTAATTCTAACTTGTGTTCCATCTAGTTGGCGCATGTGCATTGATTATAGAAAATTAAATGTTGCCACTAGAAAAGATCATTTTCCCCTTCCATTCCTTGACCAAATTTTAGAAAGAGTAGCAGGACATCCTTACTACCACTTTCTTGATGGGTATCCAGGATACTATCAAATTCCCATTGCATTAGAAGACCAAGAAAAAACCACATTCACATGTCCCTTTGGAACCTTTGCATTTAGAAGAATTCCATTTGGTTTGTGTAATGCTCCGACCACATTTCAACTATGTATGCTAAGCATTTTTAGTGACATGATTGAACATTGTTTAGAGGTCTTTATGGATGATTTAACTGTGTTTGGGAATTCTTTTGATGAATGTCTAAAACACTTAGAAAGAGTCTTGAAACGTTGCATAGAAAAAGGACTTGTGCTTAATTGGGAAAAGTGTCATTATATGACCACGTCTAGAATTTTTTTGGGTCATGTTGTGCCATCAAAAGGTATCGAGGTTGATAAGGTAAAAATTAAAGTCACTTCAAAGTTACCATCACCACAAACAGTCAAAGATGTACGGTCATTTTTAGGGCATGCGGGATTCAATAGAAGGTTTATTAAAGATTTCAGTGTCATATCCAAACCAATTTGTAACCTCTTATTAAAAGATGCAAAATTTGAATGGACACAAGAGTGTGGAGAGTCTTTTAAAAAGATAGTTAACCTTTTAACGTCTGCTCCTATCATGCAATCCCATGATTGGTCATTGCCTTTTGAATTGATGTGTGATGCGAGTGATTTTGTTGTTGGAGTTGTCTTAGGACAAAAAAGAGAAGGTAAGCCTTATGTGATTTATTACGCAAGTAAAATTTTGAATAGTGCACAAATGAATTACACCACCACTGAGAGATAATTACTTACTATGATATTTGCATTGGATAAATTTTGGTCATACTTGATTGGTGCTTCAACCATTGTTTTTACTGATCATACTGCTTTGAAGTATTTAATGTCTAAACAGGATGCGAAGCCAAGGTTGATTCGTTGGATTTTATTTCTATAAGAATTCAAACTAACAATTAATGAAAAAAAGGGTGCTAAAAATGTCGTTGCAGACCATTTATATCGACTCACTGCTGAGTCATCATTTGATAAAGCACTCATCAATGATTCTTTTCCTGATGATCTTTTATTCTTTATCACAACTTTTCCTTGGTATGCTGACATTGTTAATTATCTTGCAACAAGAATGATGCCACTCGATTGGAATGCATAGGATAAAAAGAATTTTTTGACCGAGGTAAAACGTTTTTACTGGGATGACCCGTACTTATTCAAGTATTGTCTTGATCAAATTGTTCGATGGTGTATTCCAAGCAATGAGGTAAGAAGTGTCATTGAATTTTGTCATTCTGAAGCATGTGGTGGTCATTTTTCGTCAAAGAAAACGGCTGTAAAAATCTTACATTGTGGATTTTATTGGCCCACCTTGTTTAAAGACGCACACGTATTCTGTAAAACCTGTGAAAATTGTCAAAAGTTAGGATCCATTTTCAAGCGAAACATGATGCCTTTAAACCCCATTCTTGTCATTGAAATATTTGATTGTTGGGGAATTGATTTTATGGGTCAATTTCCACCGTCATTTGGATTTTTGTACATTTTGGTTACCGTTGATTATGTGTCGAAAAGGGTTGAGGCAATTCCTTATCGAAATAATGATCACAAAATAGTGATTAAGTTGTTAAAGGAAAATCTTTTGAGTCGATTTGGAATCCCTCGAGCCATTATCAATGATGGAGGCAAACACTTTTGTAACAAATCTTTTGAGTCTTTAATGAAGAAATATGGAGTCACACACAAAATTTCCACACCATACCACCCTCAAACAAGTGGTCAAGTTGAGTTAGCGAATAGGGAGATAAAACATATCTTGCAAAAAATGGTTAACCCTGATCGAAAAGATTGGTCTCTTAGACTAAATGATGTACTTTGCGCTTACTGCACTGTATTCAAAACATCTTTGGGTATGTCTCCTTATCGTTTAGTTTATGGAAAACCTTGCCACTTACCTATTGAACTTGAGAAAAAAGCATATTGGGCCATTAAAGCTTTCAATTCTAACCTGAATGATGCTTGTGAATTGCGCAAGTTGTAAATAAATGAACTTGAAGAATTAAGAAATGATGCATACGAAAATGCAAAAATTCTTAAAGAAAAATCTAAAACCTTTCATGACAGACGAATTTTAAGAAGATCATTTGAAGTTGGTCAAAAGGTTTTGCTTTATAATTCTCAACTTCATTTATTTCCTAGCAAATTGAAATCAAAATGGAGTGGTCCATTTGTTGTGAAACACGTGTATCCATATGGTGCCCTTGACATTGAGAATCTTAGGAATGATAATGTGTTTAAAGTAAATGGACAACGTATGAAATCATTCTTAAAAAATACAGATTTTCAAAAAGACTCTGCTGTCCTTACTGACCCTTGTTACAAATGTGAGTAAACAAATCTTTTGCTTTTGACTTTATTTGTGTTTGCAATTATTATTTTTGTTTTTGTTTGCTTTTACGTTTTGAATTTTTGTAGGATTAATTTCTAGGTTTTGCTTGGTGTGGTTTGCTATATAACCCTGGTTAAATGGCGGATAACGGTACTCCGTGACAACTCAAGTCTGTTTATTTCAGTTTCCCAAATAACTTATCCCCAAAACAAGGCATGGACGAAATTTTCAAAAACCTGCGAAAACATTTTCCATCGTTACCCCAAAATGCTCTGAAAAAGATTTACAAAGCACGTTTTGAAAGATTACGCTTATTGATGATAAACAACATTCCTGTTGAAATTCGCTGGTTGATCGAAGTTAAGGTATGTCTAGCAGATCAATCTGCTGATTCATTTATATCTTACATGCCTGGTTTTGGAAGAAGTAACCTTGCAAAAAAATGAAGAACTAAGAAGTTAGGGGTTACTTGTCACAAATGTGCACGTACAACTTGCAACACACGTTGTCGTTCTTTAGGAATGGTATCTAATAATCGGGAAGATAAAATTTTATTCATTAGGCATGGTTTGCGTAGGGAGTCATTGGATAATATCCTAACGACTCTTGATGCACATCTTAGTAGATATGTGCAAATGGCAATTGATCAATTATGGACACAATTTCAAAAAGAACATGCACAATATAGTCTTGGGAATCTGATTTTAAAATACCCTGTTTGCCAATTTATAAGAAAATTGGATAGGAAGCATATCCCCGTTCCATAGAAGGCGTTGAAGCCGTTTCTGGACGTAAAACCAGAGGAAGATGTGAGCCACAATCACAACTACGAGTAAATATCCTTTTGTTTTTATTATATTTTTCCTTCCGCATTTAATGTCTTTTGTAATTAATGCTGTTTACTTTTGACTTTTGAACCATTTGGATCTAATATCATTGACAAATGCGTCGCCCTATACATATAGGTGTATCATTGTGTTACCTTTTCGGGATCTATAAATACAAGCAATTGTATTTCTTTTGTTGTTTTGCAGGATTTTGTTATCTTTCAAGTTGTTCAGGTGATATCTTTTAAACCTTAACTATTTCTAAAGACATTGGGGACAATGTCTCATTCTGGTTGGGGTGGGGGTGGGAGGGATAGTTGATTAAATAAAGTTAGTTTTTTTTTTAATAAAAAACTAACTTTTGACCATTTTTTTTGTAAATATGGCTGAGTAAGGAGATCTCTTAGATACTTCTGAGACACATCTTTATAGTTCTGATGCATTTTCCTCTCTTCTGACTATTTAAATTTATAAACTCTCCATTGTGATATCATTGACTAATCCTTTTGTTCATTAAGTCATCTTGAGAATTTTTTCGAACTATTCTAGACACACACGCACATTGACACGTGATTATGTGCAGTAAGTTGAGATTTTGTGATATTTAGTTCTTAAACATCATTCAAGGGTAACAACTGAAGGCAGTGGTATTGTTTCAATATATATATAGTAATAATAATAATAATATCTATGTGTTTTGACCAAAACTCTTACTTAGTAGCCGGACCTCATGCTTCAGTAAGCATAGAGTGTTTGCGCAAAATGGTGGAGTCTGGATAAGAATAAAGTGCAGTTTCGTAGCCTCTTTAACTCGAGCAATTAAGTCTGAGGGGTGCTTCAACACCTAATGCCCTAAGACCAACTGGTTTGGGAGTCATTGACCCAAAGCTCGTTACACGGGTTAAAGAGAAAGCTTAAGGGAATTGTACTAAAAAAAACATCTGCAATCCAAGTAATTAAGCCCGTAGGAGTGTTTTAACACTTAATGAGCCAACTGGTTTGAGAGTCATTGGCCTAAAGCTCGTTGCATGGATTACAGATGGAATGTTTGTTTCCAATTTTGTTATATTAAAAAAAAATAAAAAAAAAGAAATAAAACTACTACCTAAGGAAGAAGCCCTGATGAGATTTCGGAATGAAAATGTTGCTTGATTTCAATTGAATCTCATAGTTATTGTGTTGATCTTTATTGAGCACAAGAAAGTTTGATTGATAACTCAATTGATGACTAGTTGTCAAAGGGTGAGAAAAGAGGTATGAGAGAGTTTGTCTATTTGGTAGTTTAGATATTTGAATTTCAGTTTTTACTATTTTCGCTTTAATTGCTAGGGATTAGCAATAAGCTGGTTGGGGGGTTTTATTAACACTGAAAAGTGTATGTTGACTAAGGGATAATATCATCATTTTACACTTCCAATATGATTAATTCCTCAATTGATACATATTTTTGTTCGCTTACTTAAATAAATGTGTTGTGTAGTAATCAATGTGTTTTTCTTTATATTTCAGAGGTAATTCAATCAATTCAGAATTATGGAGAAGTCAGATGGCAAAACAAACATCGTTTTCAAGTTTAGAACGTTAAAAACCTTAGGAAAGCCATGAAGGGCATTTTTATAATTTTGACTATTCACTATTCACAGTTGACTTTTGTCCTATATAAATTTTATTAGACGTACAAGTCATTGACAAAGAGGATAGAATTGCCAGGTGGATGTTCAAATAGGCATTCAGAAAATATCCTGTAAGACATCACCAAAGAAGAGAAGCCCAAGTAAACAAGTATTGAACAAAACCTATTCGGGGTCAACTGACGTCATATACTACTCGGGGTCAGTTAAAGATACTCGGGGCTAGTTGATGACATTTTCTACTCGGGATCAGATGACGTCACTCGAGACCAGCTGATATCGTGTTCTACTCGGGACAAACATGAAGAAAACCGAATAAAAAGCCCAGCGCGTAGCTCACACGAATCAAGTCATTAAAATACGCAAAGATATCCATACCAAAGAGAAATTCCATGAAGAATAGAATATCAAGCAGAAAGGGTTCCTAATCAGGCAACAATTTTGTTTCTTAAAAAAAAACTGCGTTATTATATGGAAATAAGTCCTAACTAGACTACATTAGTAGAGTCTCATTCGATCTCAATACAAGTTTCCGAAACAGGAAAGAAGACAAACTACTTCGAACAAGTACACAATCATAATTAAATACAAAGATCTTTTATTACTTGTACAAAGAAGATTAGGGTTCTATGGACATATAAATAGACCCATAATCTCGTCACAAAAGACATAAAATATAGAAAAATAAAGAGAGAAAAAGAGAGATCGAGAATTGTAATTATTTTATTCATCGTGGATTTTGGCTCGGTTGATCATTCAACCACCCATAGACGTTTCTCCGGTCATCGGAGTTTTACCACGTAAAACTTACGTCCGATTACTTTCTCCTTCTCTTTCTCTTTGAGATCACAACTAAAATCCAATATTGTTGGCTTTTATCATACATCTAGAAATCGATGTCAACAATTGGCGTTAGAAGGAGGGGTCGAACCTACGATTTAATTAAAGGTAATGGCAGGAAGCAGAAGCAGTTCTGGGATGTCCAAAAATCTCCAGATAACTTCCATGTTGGCATTAGCTCGTGCGATCTCACTACAACCACGGAGAACCAACCAACATCCCTGGCAGGGATCCAGCAAGTTCCTCCGACCAGCGAAGACCTGACACAATGCTTCCAAGAGGCGCTGCAACAGTTGGCGGCAGACGCAGGAAATGAAGGAGTTGATCTATTGGCTGCAGAAGAAGCATAACCTCCTAACTTCCCACCTGTAAGGCTTTGTTCGGTTATAGTGGGGCCATGACTAAATACACTGAAAGTCGAAAGGAACTCTGCTCCAATTAATCAGGCTGAAAGTGAAACACTCAAAGAGGAACGACCACGCCAGAAGTAAAGCCATGACCAAACAGCCCGTGCCAGACACCGTAAACATTATCGGCACAGGGATCGGTCATCATCAGAAGATAGCGATAGACACCATCGCAAGCGTCATCATGGAACCATACGCTTGCAAGAATCAACCCCGTGAAACTCGGCATCAAAGTGAAGAGCCAGAGAGAGGAATGACAATCACCTAGTGGTTCAACCATCATGGAAGTCTGGTGGGAAACAGAGATGTCATAATTTAGAGCCTAACTCGAGAAGTTGAAAACAATAGGCGTCAAATGGACACAATGGTCAGACATTATAGCTAGAATGATTTATCTAACGACGATTCTGACAGTCCATTCACTAGGGAAATCTTGTGAACCTCATTTCTAGAAAGGTTCAAGATGCGGCACGTGGAGCAGTTCAAGAAAGATACTGACCCTAAAGAACACGTCAGACCCTATAAAAGTGCTATGGCCTAGTATGCCCACAACAATCCCTTGTTATACCTCAACTTTCCACAAACTCTAGGAGACACGGGCTCAAGATGGTTTGGGAGATTACCCCTAGCAAGCATCAGAAGCTTCAGTGAACTAAGCAGGAGTTTTTCAAGGCAATTTCTGAGCAACGTTCACAGGAAAAAATCGGTGGCTTACCTTTCTTAGATAAAGCAAGGAAAAGATGAGTCATTAAAGAAATATCTAGGGAGATTCAGCCAAGCTGTATCAGAAATCGACAGTGCAAACGGTGAAGCAATAATTGCTACATTCATCAACAATCTATAGAATGGACGATTATCTTTTGACTTAAGAAGAGCCCGTTCAACCAGATATTCAGATATGACGGATATGACGGGAGGATATGCACTAGCTGAAGAAGAAGAATTAGTAACGGGAGGATGCTATATGCATGGAGGGAAACCCGAAAAGGACGCTGAGTTCAAGGTGTAGAACCAAAAGGGAAAACATAAAGGAAACAGTAAAGAAAAAAGCAAGGACGGGGGAAATGGGAGTAATGCCGAACAGACCACGGAGAAATTCTTAGGTAGATACGCCAACTACACCCCACTTCAGAAAAAGCAGGAGGAAATTCTGGCCATACTGGAAGAGAAAAATATGGTAAGAGAGCCCCCCCGACAGTCTCAGTTTGTTCGGTGAGATACAACCAAATACTGCAGATTCCACAAGGAAATCGGTCATGAGAATTCCAAATGTTACCAGCTCTGAGATTACATAGAAACCCTTATCCGGGAGGGACATCATCAAAATGTAATCTTGGAAAGAGATGAGAAGTCAGAAACAAAGAGAGAGATCAGGGTCGATCACAGCTCTGGTCAAAATCAAAGGGCCAGTCCAGAGGCCAATGAAGTAATACAAACAATCTTTGGAGGACCAGACCCGAAAAGGGTAAAAGAAGAATGAGACCCAACAATATTCACAGAAGCAGACTCACATGGTGTCGATGTTTGACCAAATAACGCTCCGGTCATAAGTGCCCGGATTGGTCACCGGGAAGTCAGGAGAATCCTAATAGATAATTGAAGTTCGGTAGAAATTCTCAATGTAGCAATCTACGATCATCTCAGGTTGGACCGAAAGGATCTACAACCTTTCCATACTCCACTCAGAGGATTTAGAGGAATTGAGGTCAGATCACTCGGGACAGTACAGGTACCCGTAAAGATTGGAGTGGCACCCTGTCAGAGAACTGTATTGCTCGACTTCGTGGTGGTAGACTTAGACAATTGGCCGTATAATGCATTGTTGGGTCGACCCTTCTTGAATAAAACTAAGGTCGTAATGGCTATATATGCATTGATGATCAAGTTCCCGACCGAACAGAGGGTCGGTGTAGTCAAGGGATCCTAAGAGATGGCCCGAAGAGCTAACCTGTCAGTATACAAAGATAAAAATGATGGTGAACATGTATGCACTATAACACAGCCGAGTCATAACAAATAGTCACTGTCATTCAAATTTGATCCAAGGGAAGAGTCGAATGAGTCCAAAACTGAACCGTCGAAGAAATTATATTGAAAGAAGATGAGCCAGATAAGAAGATCAAGATCGGGGCCAATTTAGAAGAAAGGATTGAACAAAGCCTCACTGATCTGCGTTGCAATCATTGAAATCTCGGGTAAGGAGGCAAATCGAATTTACATGGTCACCATTAAGACACGCCATTATGATAAGACATTTACTCTGGCATTAAAGAGATAAAAATTGAAGAATTGATTAAAATACTTTTGCCCAAAACGAAACCCTGTTCGGTAAAAATATTTTAAGGGGGTATTGTCGTATGTAAATTTTATTAGACGTACACGTCATTGACAAAGAGGATAGAATTACCAGGTGGACGTCCAAATAGGTATTCAGAAAATATCATGCAAGACATCACCAAAGAAGAGAAGCCCAAGTAAACAAGTATTGAACAAAACCTATTCGGGGTCAACTGACGTCATATACTACTCAAGGTCAGTTAAAGATACTCGGGGATAGTTGATGACATTTTATACTCGGGATTAGATGATGTCACTCGGGACCAGCTGATATCGTGTTCTACTCAGGACAAACATGAAGAAAACTGAATAAAAAGCCCAGCACACGAATCGAGTCATTAAAATTTGTAAAGATATCCATACCAAAGAGAAATTCTACGAAGAACAGAATATCAAGCAGAAAGGGTTCCTAATCAGGCAACAATTTTGTTTCTTAAAAAAAAACTGCGTTATTATAAGGAAATAAGTCCTAACTGGACTACATTACTAGAGTCTCATTCGATCTCAATACAAGTCTCCGAAACAGGAAAGAAGACAATCTACTTCAAACAAGTAAACAATTATAATTAAATACAAAGATCTTTTATTACTTGTACAAAGAAGATTAGGGTTCTGTGGATATATAAATAGACCCATAATCTCGTCACAAAAAACAGAAAATATAGAAAAATACAGAGAGAAAAAGAGAGATCGAGAATTGTAATTATTTTATTCATAGTGAATTTTGGCTCGGTTGATCATTCAACCACCCGTGGACGTTTCTCCGGTTATCAGAGTTTTACCACGTAAAAGCTTACGTCCGATTATTTTCTCCTTCTCCTTCTCTTTCTTTTTGAGATCACTGTTAAAATCTGATATTGTTGGCTTTTATCATACATCTAGAAATCGACGTCAACAACTTTCACTGTTCACAGTTGACTTTCACTGTTCCTGATGACGTGGCACATTCTTATTGGTCCAAACTATTAGCGCACCGCACACGCGGCTGTAGAGAATCAAATTCTAGAAGTCGTTACACTGTTCATAGTTGACTTTCTAGAATATTATTGACCGATGATGTGGCACATTTCTATTGGCCAAAATTATGAGTGCACCGTACACGTGCTGCAGAGAATAATATTCTAAAAGCCGGTGCACTGTTCACTATTCACTTTAACGGATGTGTTACTGTTCACTGTTCACTGTTCACTGATGACATGGCGAAATCTGGATGCTCCATTCTAAATTCATCCGATGGTCAATTTTCATATGTATTTTGTATAAATAGGGGACCTCTCCCCCCTTATTTCCACATTTTGAATCCAAATATGATATTAGATTTGTGAAATTCTCTCTCTTTTGTTTTTAAATTCTTAGTTTAAATAAAATAGCTATTTTCTAGTTAAATTATGTCTGGCTAATTTTATATAGCTGGAGCCAAAGGTGATACTGTTGGTATGAAAAATATGATCCAATTATGGTAATTTTATTATTTTTTTGCTTTCTCCCTTTGATCTTTGTGGAGTTTTTGACTCACTGTAGTCAGACAGATATTGTCTAGCACAGTGAGTACTTGTACCCATATTTATCAGAGAGTGGTTTCTCCCCTCTGATCTTTATGGAGTTTTTGACTCACTGTAGACAGACAGATATCATCTAGCACAGTGAGTACTTTTACCCATATATATCAGAGAGTGGTTTATCCCCTCTAATCTTTGTGGAGTTTTGACTCACTGTAGACAAACAGATGTTGTCTAGCACATTGTGTACTTTTACCTATATCTATCAGAGAATGGTCAGTTGAGTGGAATACCCTCCCATTAATCTGGACTAAATATTAATTATTGGATCATAATCGAATTACTAACAGTGGATCCCTTAGCTCCAGTTTTAATATTAATTGATTTACATTTTATAACAAGCTTAGTAATTAATCTAGATAATTAATTCTACAAGAACAAGTGAACAACCTTCTTGTGGTTCGACCCGGTCTTACCGGTTAATTTATTACGATGACACCCTTATACTTGGGAGTAAGAACACTTCTTTAGAACGAGTCAATAATCTAAACTAATGCTAACAATTTTCAATATAAAATTCAAATACTGACTACACGTGATAATCTATTTTAGATAATCAGTTCAAATTCAAAATTCTACATTGTACAGAAAGAAATTAAATATGCAAACAAAATTTAATATATTTTTATAAAAATATATCTTTGGGCTGTTTCCGTTCACACTTTTTGTAAAATGTAATAAGGTCTTGCAATGTTAGCAGGTCTTTCTCTACAATTTGTTGAAATAGCTAGTGATCATGATAGCTAGCGAAACATAAAAAATGGAACACATGATTGCATAATTGTGTTTGATCTTGGTTTCAGGATGGTCGGATAAGATTATAGTGAATTTGTGGCAATGATACAAAAAAACGCAATGGCAAATTGTGAATTTCTTACAATTAATCACAAGCATACAAAAGAAACAAAGTTCACAAGTGGAAACCAACCTCACCTTTCATCAAACTCTACGTCTGACAATACAAGCATTTAAAGAATCATATATTAGAATTGGGTTCATCACGACTTACACTATCAGTTGAACATCAGTTTGTTGTATGAACTCTCTTTGCTAATGCTACCTATAAAGTATATATCAAGAATAGTTAGAAAATAAATGGAAACCTTAAATTACACCGGCAAAATAAAGAATAATATACTATTTTCTTTCAAAGACTCAATTACCAGATAAAATTAGATAGTGGATAAGCTTAACAAAAATTGATACCCTAGTTTTTTCTCCATTTATTCATCTATCAACAAAGATTAATAGGTGTTCTCTCACAATTGTTTTTGAAAATTTACAAACTAACCTGCACAAAAGTTTCACAATGAAAATAACAATTGTAACAAATAAAATAACGCATACATGTTTCCTTTGATTTTCATTGGCCTCATAGTTATTAGCATTTGCTACACAACTATGGGAAGTACAGAATCATGCCATTTAAACCAAATTATATCAGAATATTAACAATTTTTCACTGTTTTGAATAAAAAAATTACTAGTTAAGAACCACTCACCGATCTAGGGTCAAAGGCAGCGTCGAGGCGGGATCGAAGGAAGCGAGAGAGGATATGCATTTCCATCTTCTGGGTTTTGGTTAAAGAGACATATCGAACTTAGATTTTCTGATGTCAAGAACCAATAGACCAAACAAAGAAATAACCAAAGTTACAAGACCAAGAACTCAAAAATCAAAAAAAAAAAAAAAACCCTTATCCTGGAATGTCGGAGAAAGCGCTCGAATTCTCAATGTTATGGAACTTAAACCAAAATGTTGCTGGGTTTCAGATCTATTTCAAGAGAAAGAGACGTTCATGGGTTTCGGTTGTAGAGAAAGAGACACGAAGAAAGAAGAAGATTTAGGTTGAAGAGAAGAAAGAGCCGAAATGGAGGATAGATTATCATTGTTGAAGACTGAAGAGTGAAGGCCAAAGAGACAAAATAGAAAGCAAATCATCTGGTTGAAAAGAGAGAGAGAGGGTGAGAGAATCTGATTTTAAAATGTTGGAAAGATAAAATAGAGGGTTTCAAGTCTCAAAGTGAGGGAATTTTGGGTGGAAATCGGTTCAAGTTTAAAGATGATAAGTATAATAAAAAAAAAATTATTGGCTAAAAACAATACACCAATAAACTTTTTGATCAATTCTTGTAATTTCTTATATATATATATATAACAGTACAATTTTACCATTATCAAAATGATTTATTGAGTTTTAAAAATAAATAACATTAAAAAAATTTATAAAAAAAGAATTTTTTTTTTTAGAAAAATAAATAAATTATGGAAAATATAAAATTAAAATAAATAATAAATTGAAAGTAATTTTATAAATTAAAAAAAAACAAAAAAGTTAGAGAATACTAAACACTAAAACTCGGCGTCCGTCGAGTATATTAAATAGTGATGGTCTCCTTTTCTTGCTAAATTAATTTTCAAAGTTTTTTGAACAAATTTGTTGCAACAAGAATTGTTTTGATATAATAATTTTTGTATTAGGTTTAAGGGACTACTAGTAAAATGGCCGCACTATGCTGCGGGAGTATTATACCGTTTTATATATTATTTTTAATTTTTATAAATTTTATTTATAATTTAAAATTTTTTTTATCTAAATTATGAAAAAAAAAAAAATTTTAATTAAACATAAAATGATAATCAAGTAAAATAATAATTCTATACCAAATAAAAATATCAATTATATTTATATATATATATATATATATATATATATATATAAATACAAAAACAATATATTCATAGTGCATTGAATATTAATATGATAAACAAAAGGCTATGCATTAAATATTAATGTGAAACAAAAGTGTCATGCATTACACATATTTTGTCTATTAAAATGATTTTTTTTTAATTAAATGGGTAAGTGTAACGAATATTAAATGTATTCAATATTAAACTTATATCATCTCTTAAGTGCTAAGCAGACTCAAAAATTGAAAGAAAATAAGTTCAATCTTATTTTTTATTTTTGGATGCATGAATTTGTAGTTAAGTTAAATTGGATCTTGAAACTTGATATTTATTTTATAGTATTTTTTTTTCAATATTTGTGATTTGAAATTCAGTTGTACTATAAAAAAAAACTTTGTTCATCAACCAAATTTAAGAAACAGGTCTAGCAATTGTTTGACTCTGCTTTTTTAAAGCTTGAATTGTTATTTTGAAACGAATCTGTTATAACATACTAGTAGTTTTTCATCTAGCATTGCAATTGAAGAAAGATAGGTATGATTTGTTTGATGAATTGAGTTAGTTCCTTGAATCGCAATTAAATTTCAAATAAAAAATATTGACGGAATTTTGACTATAAATTTTTCTGTAATTTGGGGATCAAACCCATATTTCAAGATCCGATTTGACTACAAACGTGTGCATTTGAAAACTTATCAATTAGATTCAACGTACTAATTACTTTCATTTTTTCAATCCGATTAGATTTTAACAGATGTCCTAAGTTTAATCCAACGAACTAAGTCAGATGGGAAACATTAAATTTACAGATGATTAGGTCAAAGAAAAAGTTGACCAACCTACCTATAAACCACCCATGAGGAATCTTCATGATTGTGTGACAGAACAGGATGGAACCCTCAGAATATCCTTTAGAAGGGGTCTATCTCTTATGGATGATGATAGTGACCATTCCAGATCACTAAATGACTTCCAGTAAGCCAGAAAATCACTATCTAGCATATCCAGACAAAACATAGCCAGACAAATACTCAGTTTAGCCCCTAGACAGCCCATACAAATAGCTAACCTTACACCAAGCCCAATAATTCCGAACCCTCATGCACACTATGATCCAGAAGATGACCCCAGTGAACCAATAGTAAACCTGGTCCATAGAAGAAGAAGATCCAGGCCCAAACCAGAAAACCAAACACATGTGACCCATGTCCAAAAAACCCCTGAACAAGTAGCCCAACAAATACACTCATATGATCAAGGTCAAACCTCACCTACTCCCTCACAAGTATTAATGGAGATTATTGAACCAAAACCCCCTATCCGGTTCATTAACGTCATTGACTCCAAATCCAGTATAGATTTTGATATGTTAATTGCTAATTATTATTCCCCCCAGAATCAGCATTTAAGGGAAAAATACGAAAGGAATTACTCTGAAATCAAAAGAAATCAATTCTGTAAAAGATGGACAGAAAACATTAAAACTCTTAATCAAAAAATACCTTTCTTTGATTGGTATACAAACAGAAAGAACTTTGAACAAAATTGTTCTGTTATTGACCAATTGAAAATTAGAACTTACAAAACTAAGAGGGGAGAAGTAAAACAAATTCATCCTCCTCCAAGACATTTTGAAATTGATATGCCTAACGAAGACCTTGAAGGTGGTACTAACACAATTCTCTATACACCCTTCATTCTATTCGACGAATAACTATCCCCCACTATGGCTTCATCCTCACAACATATAGGAATTGTTATGAGACAGAATAATTATACCAATTTCTTCCTAAATTCTCTGGGAGAAAAGTTAGAAAAAATTGACCTAAACCTTTCTCAAACTATTGTTTCTCCTACCAAAGAAAGTCCTCCTCCACAGGTTTTTGTTCCATATGAGACACCTGCCTCCTCTTCCAGAAAGACAAAAGGGAAAATATATGTACAAAATACTGAACCCATTTTGTTCCCTGACCATACCGGTATTGAAAAATACTTTGATAACATCATTGATGAAAAAGAATTGCTTAGGAGCCTAGAAGAAAGACTCAGAGGCATAAAAACAGAAATTCATTATCCTGAAGTCCAAACCCTTGACAAAAAAATCCAAGAGTCCTCCAGTGATGAAGAAAAAAACCTAGACTTCCAAAATATGATCCACAAAATCAACACCAATGATAAAGCTGATAGCTACAATCAAACCGGATATTACCAAAATACCAAACCTTATTACCCAAAACCTACCCTCTCTAACCTTCAATATGAAGAGACTGTTCCCTATCGTGCATATACTGGTAATGCCTGTTACCAATTCAATATTGATGGTTTATCAAAATACCAAATTATCACAGTTCTCAGACAAATGCATACCATTGGGTATATATACATAAAAAAAATAAAACATGTCCCATGCCGATGCCGTTACCTCATTGACCACTGGTTTTGAAGGCCAACTTTTTGGATGGTGGACTCATACACTTAGCCTGAGTGCCATAAGCTCTATTATAAGCCATACCAAAACAGTAACCACTACTACACCAACCATAACCACAGCCGATCCAACATCTTTCATACCATCCAGCTCGACAGCAACCACGACAACTACATCTGAACCTGATGGAATAGATGTTTTGTGTTACACCATTTTAATGCATTTTGTTGGAAACCCCAACATCAATCAAGGAAAAGATTTTTCAAAACTTCAGAATTTGTAATGCAAAAAACTTAGTGATTTGAAATGGTATAAAGATATTTTCTTAACCAGAGTTTTAAAAAGACTCGCCAATGCTAACCCTTATTGGAAAGACAAATTTATTGCTGGTTTACAAAAACTCTTTTCCAATAAAGTTAGAGACAAAATGGTAAGACAAATGGGTTGGGACGACTGGTCTCAAATAGACCTAAATGGCTGGACTTATGGTGAAATCATTGCCACCATCATTGTTGTTGCTATGCAACTTTGCAATGATCTTAGACTCAAAAGCTAGCTTAAACAACAAAAATTGACAACCAGAAAAGAGCTAGGATCATGGTGTGAACAATTTGGTTTTGACAAACTCCCTACCTCCAGAAAAAAGAAATTTTAAAAAAGTTTTCAAAAATACAACAAAAAAAAAATATAGCAAAAGAAGAGCCAGAGACACTTGTAGCCAGAAAAAAGGTTGGGAAGTACCAATGAAAAATGCCCATAAATACTCCAAATCTAGAAAGACAAAATTACAAAAAATCAAACAGATGTTTTAAATGCGGCAAAGAAGGCCATTTTGCCAACAAATGCCCTGACTAGAAAAACAAAATTAAAAGCCTTGATCTCGATGATGAGATTAAAGACAAAGTTCTTTAGGTTTTGTATACTGAATCTGAAGCAGAAACTGAATCGTCATCTTCCCTAGAAGAGGTCCTAGTAATAGGAGAATCTTCTGATGATTCATTCTCAGATTCATCTTCAGACTCAGAACCAGAAACACAACCCTGATTTTACAAAGAAATAAATGTTCTTGATCAATATGATTATTCCCTAATAATCGGCATAATTGACAACATTGAAGATCCCTTGCAAAAAGTAAAACACATCCGACAATTATAACAAAAAAATGCCAGTGAAGTTGCCCCTAGTAGCAGTAACACCCCCTCCACTGACAACAAATCTTTTAAAAATGCCCCTTTTCAGACCCCAGATTTTGAACAAAATATTTTGAGCAAATTTCAAAGCAAATCCAGAAAAGTTTCTATTACTGATTTACAAAAAGAGGTCCAGAACATTAAAGAAGAAATAAAAATTCTTAAGAAAAATGTTCAAGACCTTCAGATCAAAAATAGTTTGAAAGAACAATTTCCAAAAATACCTCCTGATAATTCTCTTGAAAAACAACTTAGTTTCAATAGCTCCGACGAATCTGACAAAGATCAATATGATCAAAATGACCATGAAGACATTTCCAATTTTGCCCAAATCAATGCCATAAGAGAAGTCAGAATACAAAAGTGGCAAGTAGAAATTGACATCAGGATTGCTTCAAATTACAATCTAAGAGTCAACACCCTAGTTGATACAGGGGTTGACTTAAATTGTATAAAAAAAGCTCTCGTTCCTACTAAATATTTAGAATCTACTACAGAAACTCTTTATGGTGCTAACAAAATACAATTAGACATCAAATACAAACTCACTAATGCTAGTGTTTGTAATAATGGTGTTTGTTATACAAATGACTTTATTGTTGTTAAAACCCTTTCTTATAATGTGATTTTTGGATTACCATTTCTTTATCTGATTTCTTCCTTCAAAGTTATTGCTGAAGGAATTGTTACTGAATACCTAGGAAAATAGATCATATTCCCTTTCATCTTTCCTGTTTTAGTAAGAGATTTAAATGCTTTGAAAGACAAAAACATTAGGGATGAAACTTCTGACCCTCTTAGCAGTTGTATTGCTACTCTTAACCAGAAGCAAACCCAATTGAATATTTTAAAAGATGACTTAGTTTTCCAAAGACAGGAAGCCATATTGGAGGATTCCAATCTTCAAGAAAAAATCAATATGTTTAAAGAAAGATTAGAAAAAGAAGTTTGTTCTTCAATTCCAAATGCTTTCTGGGATAGGAAGAAACACATTATTACTCTTTCCTATACCAAAGATTTTAATGAAAAGGGAATACCGACCAAAGCTAGACCCATTCAAATGGCTGCTGATTTAATTAAGTATTGCAAAAAAGAAATTCAAGATTTACTTGACAAAAAACTCATAAAACCTTCAAAATATCTTTGGAGTTGTCCTGCTTTTTATGTCCAGAAAAATACAGAAATAGAAAGAGGAGTTCCTAGGCTTGTTATTAACTATAAGTCTTTGAATGATGCTTTGTAATAGATCAGGTATCCAATGCCTAATAAATCTGATTTATTGAAAATACTTTATGACTCGATCACTTTTTTAAAATTTGACATGAAATTAAGGTTTTGGCAAATTCAAATTACAGAACATGACCGTTACTGTTCCTTTCGGACAGTTTGAATGGAATGTTATGCCATTTGGACTCAAAAATGCTCATAGTGAATTTCAATGCATCATGAACAACATTTTTAACCCTTTTTCAGTATTTTCCATAGTTTACGTTGATGATGTTTTAATATTTTCAAAAAATATTGACTAGTATTGGAAACATTAGAGATATTTCTCAAAACTATTAAACATCATGGGTTAGTTGTTTCAGCCCCTAAAATCACCCTTTTCCTAACCAATATCAGATTTTTGGGTCACAATATCAAAAGAGGAACAATTGTTCATATTCAAAGGAACTTAGAATTTGCAGACAAATTTTATGATGAAATAAAAGATAAAAAACAATTACAAAGATTCTTGGGGTGTTTGAATTATGTTTACAATTTTTACAAAGAACTTACTATTATTTATAAAGCTCTTTTTCAAAGACTAAAAGCAAACCCCCCTTCCTTGGACACAAGAAGTCAAGAACATACTAAGGCAGTTCAACATGTTAAGAAATATGTTAAGAAACTCCCTTGTATGTTTATTTGCCACCCTACTGCCCCCAAGACCGTAGAAACTGATGCCTTAGAAATAGGTTTTGGTGGAATTTTGAAACATACTATTAATGACAGAGAATGTTTAGTTAGGTATGTTTCAGGATCCTGAAATGATACCCAACAGAAATATTCAACTGTTAAAAAAGAAATTTTAGCCATTGTTTTGACCATTCAAAAATTATAAGATGATTTGATCAATCAAAAGTTTATTTGAAAGTTGATTGGCAATCGGCAAAATATATTTTGAAAAAAGATGTAAAAAATTTGGCCTCTAAACAAATTTTCTCAAGATGGCAAGCTTTACTATCTGCGTTTGATTTTGACATTGAATATATTAAAGGATCAGAAAATAGTCTTCCAGACTTTTTGACCAGAGATTTTTTACATGGTGACAAATGAGCAGCACAAACAGAGGTCGTGGTGGTGGCCGAAGCCTTGGTGGCAGAGGCTCCATGAGATCTGACTTATCAAAAGACAAGAGCATGGACTTATCATTATCGACTTATCGTACTTCCTCTAAAGGAAGTCATAAAGACAAGTATGCTATTTCTCTAGTGTCTCATCCCATTTCCCCTCACACATTACCTATACAGTTACCACAATTACCCCAAAGCCCAGTACATATGACAAATACTTTTTCCCCTTTAGCTGTAGACAGTCGTTCCATCAAAACTGTTGCCTCATCCAAAATAAGCCCATATTCCATTAAACAAAATAAATTAGCAGTCCAAAGCTCCCAGACTAGCCTTCCCAAAGTCAATCAACCAACATACTCCTATATCAATAAACCCTTCGTCGACCGATTTTTTGCTATAGAAAATCAATTTCTGCATGACCTGTAATTCAGAGAACCTAAAAAACTTGCGGATGATCTTATCCATCCCATGTTTGGAAGGATCCCTGAAGACAATACAAAAAGACTATATTTTATGAATTCATTCTGGTTGACACAGATTCAATTTTCATTTCAGATGTTTTTGACAAAATTGACAAGGAAAAGCTGATTTTTAGAAAAATCAAGATTTGTAAAATTATTACTCTTGAGCAATGAGGTGGAAACCCTAACTCAAAAAGAAATTTTAACAGAATTTTTCATGTCTCAGATTTTTATTATTGGGACTATATTGATGCATGGACAAAATTCCTTTATGGCCAAAATCCAGGGAATTCTCTTTCCTGGTTCATTTACTTCGACAAAAATTTTCATATTGACATACCAATTTGGTTTTTAGAATGGTGAGACAAGTTTTGACCTATCATTTATTTTCTCTCAGCTCAAGTCAAAGAAGGTTATTTCTTCTGGATTTCAAACATTGATAGACCAGACGAATGAGAATTTTTCTCAGACTTATTGCTCTTCTTTGTTCAGTTCAACCTGACATGGATAATCATGCTTGAGTACTCCATAAAAGACAAGCTTGTGGGAAATGTAAATGTCCTATACTTGGGCAGACAAGTAAAGATAAAATGGTGGAGCGGAATGAATCTCGCTAACCATGGGAAAGATAGGATTTCCAAATGGTTTGTTGAAAATCCTATCCTCTGTACCAAAGCACCAGACCAATCTAGTTTCATGATGGCCAAATCCTAAAATCAGGCCGAATTGCTACAGCCAGTACCCCTGACGAGCTCATGAGAATAGTCAAAGAAATGAAAAACACCATGGCTAACATGTCTCAAGCTGGTACAAATTCAGACAGAAGTGAAGACAAGGATAAGGATGATGACTCAGACAATTATGCATATGATAGTGAGGACCCCACCACCTTCTTCGGGCATGATTCTTGAAGCTCATCTCTTCATGGTGGCAGACAAAAGGAGCCAGACAAGTAAGGATAAGATCTTATCTTATCTTTGACAGAAATGTAGAAAAGGACGAGTGGCATAGCAAGTCAAAAGAATAATAGTAAAGGCAGTCGACAAGATTTAAAGATGCTCCGACAAAATAATGACCAATTAGTCAAAAAGAAAACAGTAACCGATCACGTGAAGACTTAGCTGTAATCTTATCCTTTGTAACTTAACTATAGTTAATATTCAACTATGGTTTAAGTTTTGTTCTTTATATATGTTGAGAAGGCTCTCCATAGCCTTAGGTTCAGTTCGAGATTGTTTTTAATTCTCTCTGAAAGCTCTGCGTAGCTTCACTATTTTCTATTCTTCTTACTTTGTAAATTTCTGAACTTGCATATAAATAAAGTTTGAGACTTATTTGTATATCATCTTTGCTGTCAGACAATTTTGCTCACATTAATTATATATATATATATATATTAAACAAGTAATCATATAGGATAAGATCATATATTCAATATGAAAAGCTTATTAAATTATATCATATCCTTATATTGTGATTTTTTTTAAATCAGCATTTTATTCAACAACACCAACCGAAACAACCAAAACAAACAACCCAAGAACAACCATCACAAAACACTACTACAGAAACAAACCACACTAGAAAACAGAGGAACCAAGACCACAAAGAAAGCAGAAAGAAAAACACAACAACTCAGCTACAAATCTCTTCACTCAATACATTCCCCTTCCATTACCGCCCCCTTCTTGTCTAACTGATGAAGCATTGATCTGATATTGGAAATTAGGTCCACCAAAGCATTGATCTTATACTGTCAATTATTATTAATAGTCTTATTATGTGTATTCTTTAAGAGACAATAATGATATTTTTTTTACATTGTAATAATTGAAGGCATTTGGTGACATTGATTAAAGGATATTATTTAATATGATCGTATAAAAATAACAAACAATTAATGAAAAATTATAATCATTTTTGGATTCTAATAACTTAATATGATTGCAAGAAAACAACAGATAATTAATAAGAAATTCCAATCATTTTAGAATTTTAATGAAACATATTAATATCATATTTTTTTGCCTTGAATTAAATGAATAAGTAAACATATTAGTGTATATAAATATAAAAGCTAAAAGTTGATATTTACTTTATATTTTGAACATGAAGATTTTTTTTTTTTTCATATCTAATATTATGAACTGACACCACTTAAATTGCCTGTAGAACAATGAGACATCCAAATATGTCTTTCCAAAAAACAATTATGTTAGTATCCATAAATATATAAATATAAGATTTACAATATGAAAAACTTTATAATTTATTCAATTGTAAGGATAATATCATCATCTACTCTCGATAGAAGTTCATCAAATTGAACAAAATTAAATTGTCTTGGAATTGGTGGATGAGTGTCTTCAAGATGAAATATTTGAACTCTTTTGTTCAATTCAAGCATCCCATCATGTGGAACTATTCTATTTGAAGTTTTGTTACGAATAATATGAAATTTCTTAATTTCAGATATGTCTCCAGCTTTCACAATTATTTGAAATTGTTTCATCACCGATGGTTGAATTGTAGCATGTTTTGTATCTCACTTAATAATAAAATAAAATGTTATAGTCAAGAAATGAGTTTTCTAATCAATTCAATAACTGTTTTGAAATACTTAGATTTTTATCAACAAAAACACCTTCCAGACTCAAGGCTTGAGAGTTGCTTACAATACTTTTTATTATCCACATTTCACACTCTAACCTTTATTATATTACCATTTTCATATGGCTTCAATCCACAAACTGATGTGATATCCATTAAACTGGAAAGAAATTTAAGAATATCAGTAATAAGAAAGAATATGAGTGAAAAATAGAAAATAAAGAGCAATTATTTGGAATTCAAACAACAAAGGCAAATGTTTTGAAACAACAATGAAGGTACAATATGTTAAGAAGATTCAATTTATTGAAATAAAAGACATGGGTACCTCTCGATAAATTATCAAGAACGTCTTTATAAACAATGTGTTCTGTATAATTAGAAGTTGCATCAACATCATGAGCTATTAAAATTTTTAAACCCTTCTTCGATGTAACTCTAGTTATAGTAGCATATAATTGTCCATGTGTAACACCCCAAATCCGAGACCCAACGGACCGGGATGATACGAAACTCAAACCTTACAAAAACCTTAATTTATAAATCTTCGCAATAAGAATCAACAACAATATATCCATAAAGTACAATACTCAAACCTAATACCATTCATTTCCTTGAAATCTCCAAAGTCTAAAGTAATTACAACATTAAATTAATTGATTCCTTACAACACCCACACAAGAAATTAAATCTCAGGCAAAACATGTCTTCCATATGATAATGAAAACTTCGTCCATTCTAAATCCAAGAACTTAATCTGCAAAAATGTGGTGATGAGGAGTGATCCGTCAACTTGGTAAGTAAATTCATGCAAAACATGTAAAATAAAATAGTCTTCATAAAGTCTTTACGCTGAAAACCTTGCTCATAAACTTTTCATAAAACAATATGAATAATATGAAATCAAAAGATCATTTAATAGCCATGATTTAAATCACTGTAATTTTTACGAAAGTAAACAATAAGGAATAATCGCTTTTTAAAGCAGAAAACATAAAGCTCATGTCTCATAGTGTCACAATTTCCGAATAGTGTCACCCGTAGTCTGGTGACCCAACCCAAATAATTTCGATTAGTGTCACTCGTAGCCTGGTGACTCAGCCCAAATGATTCTGATGTAGGACATGAGGAAGTTGCAGCCGTGGGGATCAGTCATGAGGAAGTTGATATTGTTAGTTAGTTTATTTGTTAGTTGAATTTTCTTGTTTTGCAAGACGTTAGTTGTTAGTTTTGGAAATAAGATATAAATCAAACTTGTTTGATATTATTTTTTTCAGTCCGTTTAGGATTAGGAAATAAATCAAACCTGTTTGATATTAGTTTTTCAGTCCGTTTAGGATTAGGAAATAAATCAAACTTGTTTGATATTAGTTGATTCTATTTATTTTCTATTTAAGCAAAGAGTCAGGAAGGTTGTAGGAATAATTACTCATTCATCAATAAAATTATTCTTTGAACACAACTCTCTCATGGATTCGAGATTATTTAGCTTCCGCTACGTCAAGTGGTATCAGAGCCTACGCTCTCAGCAAAATTTCTGATGGCGTGTGACGATATTGGGAGTAATCGCTCGACTGACTAAGATCAGCGAATCAGGGCAATAGCAACCGGGGTTGTTACTGCTGCCATCAATGACATTCGTCCACTACTTGATGGGGTTCCGTTACTGTAGGTTCAGCTTGAAGAGGTTCTTCAAAGATTAGAGGGACAAATGAGATCACCCGTGGCCCGACGTCCTTGACCCGTAATCCTGAAAACACACCGCAAGTCTAAAACACACAATCGCTATCCATGTTTTGGTCCCCAAATTCTCAATTGAATGAATATGAAAATCAAGCTCTGAGGAGAACCCAAGGTGACCGAGATTATAAACCTAATGTGGAGATGCCAATCTTCAAAGGAACACAGAACGTGGATGAATTTTTTCTCTTAGATTGACGAGGTTGAGATAAGATTTTGGGTGATGGACTGTTCTGAAGACCGAAAACTCAAAGTGGTGGCCAATAAATTGAAAGGATCTGCTGCAGCATATTGGAAGTACCTGAAAAACAAGCGAGTGCTGGACGGAAAACCTCCGATAGCAACGTGGGAGAAGATGAAGAGTAAATTCATAGGTAAGTTCTTACCTCCTGATTATGAGTAGTGTTTATATGTACAATTACAGAACTGCAAACAGGGGAATCAGACTGTGGAAGAATACATCGATGAGTTCATTCGACTAAATTCACGGAACTTACTGCCAGGTAATGAAAACATGCAAATCGCAAGGCTTAGAGGAGGTTTGAAATGGGAAATACAAGACAAAATGAAGATGCTTAATACATTCACGCTCGGACAAGCTTTCAATTTGGCACGGAAGGCTGAAGAGTCCATCCGAGCACCTCTTGTGCCAACCAAGTTCACAAACCAACAGTTCCAAGCAGGTCCAAGCAAAGTAACGCCAACAACTGAACCATCCACTAAGATCGTGACTACTGATGGTCGACCAAGGAGATCTGCTCCACAACAAGCACCAAATCCTTATGCTAAACCAATGCCCTCACTATGCTACAGATGTCACCAACCTGACACCGTTCGAATCAATACCCACATAGACCTGCTGTCAATTTTGTTGAAGATGATTGTGAAGATGAAGGGGACAATAGCTAGGAAATAGAGGTGGTCGATAGAATTGAGGAGGGTAAGGAGGACGACTTCGTTGGAATGGTAATGCATCAATCGTGTGAAAGTAAGACAAAAAAAATTATTAAAGAAACTACACAGCACAGCTTGGTAGAAAATCTGGAAGCAGAAAAGGTGAAGACAAAAAATTAAATTGTATCATTAAAAGGGTTTTCTAGACACCAAAAAGAGGACCAGAACTTTTGACTCGCCATCAAGTCTTCCGAACCAATGCCCTTATCAATGGGGTGATAGCGAAGGTAGTGATAAACACAGGTAGTTCAGAGAACTTGGTGTCCAAAGAGCTGGTTCGAAAGGTGAAAATGTCCACTGAGAAACACCCGTAACCTTATGGCCTGCGATGGATTGGAAAGGTGGAAGGCGTTGTTGATGTAGTCAATGAAGTGTGCAAAGTACCGCTATCAATTGGTAAGAATTACAAAGATGAGATTGTGTGTGATGTAGTGGTTATGGATGCTTGCCAGATTTTGTTAGGAAGACCATGGCAATACAATGTGGACATCAGTTTCAAAGGAAGAGCCAATACCTACGAATTCTGGTGGAAAGGGAAACAAATCATATTAAAACCACCTACTTTGAAGATAGAGACTTGGCAAGAGGAGGAAGAAAATTTCCTAGCAACGGCAATAACTCATGTGACCGAGGAATGCCAAGCTTGTGCGTAGTTAGCTCAAGAGGATGACATGGAAGAGGAAACAATACCCGAAAAGGTCCTTTCTTTGGTGACCGAATTTTTTGACCTTACACCAAAAGAACTACCAATGGGATTACCACCAATGCGAGAAATACAACATCAAATTGATCCGATTCCAGGAGCAAGCATGTAAAACCTAGCACACTATAGGATGAGTCCACAACAACACAAGATACTACAAAGTCAAGTCGATGATTTGTTACAGAAGAGATACATCCAGGAGAGCAAGAGCCTTCGTGCAGTGCCTGCATTACTAGTACCCAATAAAGATGGAACTTGACGAATGTGTATCGACAGCCGGGCAATCAATAAAATTACCATCCATTATCGACACCCGATACCTATAATCCAAGACATGATCGACCAATTGGGAGGAGCAAAAGTGTTTTCCAAAATTGACCTGTGAAGCGGGTACCATCAGATTCGGATTAGGCCGGGAGAAGAGTGGAAAACCGTATTTCAAACACGTGAAAGGTTGTATGAATGGTCTGTGATGCCGTTCGGTCTCTCCAATGCTCCAAGCTCTTTTATGAGACTCATGAATCAGGTATTGAGACCTTTCTTATGTAAATTTGTCGTTGTTTACTTCGACGATATTCTAATTTACATTCTTATGTAAATTTCTCGTTGTTTACTTCGACGATATTCTAATTTACATCTCTGATAAAGAGACACACATGAGACATCTGAGAGAAGTGCTAACAGTACTACAGAAAAATCACCGGAACGTGAACAAGAAGAAGTGTAATTTCTTGCAAGACCAACTGGTTTTTTTGGGGTTTATCGTGGGAAAGAATGGGGTCCAAGTGGATGAGGCCAAGGTCAAGGTAATTCGTGAATGGCCGACCCCATCAACGGTGACAGACGTGCGAAGCTTCCATGGGTTATCAATGTTCTACCGAAGGTTCATTCGAAATTTCAGTAGCTTGGCGGCACCATTGATTTAATGCATAAAAAAAGGCTATTTCCATTGGGCAGAAGAGCAAGAAACTAGCTTCGCGCTACTGAAAGAGAAACTAAGCACAACACCTGTCCTCGCATTGCCAGATTTTGACAAGTTATTCGAAGTCGATTGTGATGCTTCAGGGAAGGGAATTGAGGCTGTTTTATCTCAAGAAGGCAGACCGGTGGAATTCTTTAGTGAAAAATTAAGTGATACGAGGCAGCGATGGATGACCTACGAAAAAGAATTTTACGCTGTCTACTGAGCACTCATTCATTGGCAGCATTACTTGATCCAAAAGGAATTCGTGTTGTACAGTGATCATCAAGCTCTAAAATTCATCAACAACCAACATCACATGAACAACATGCATGCCCGATGGGTCACATACATGTAGAAATTTACCTTTTCCCTAAAGCACAAAGCTGGACTGATGAACAAAGTCGCCGACGCATTGAGTAGACGGACCACACTGCTGGTGACGGTAGAAGCTGAGATCACTGGTTTTGAGACTTTGAAAGACCAATATGTCATTGATAAGGACTTCAAGGAAGTGTGGGACAAGTGCACCACCCACCAAAATGTACGTGACTTCCTGATACACGATGGATTTTTATTTAAATCCAATAAATTATGCATTCCAAAAGGGTCATTGCTGGAGAAGATTATGTGGGAACTTCATGGAGGTGGATTGGGCGGTCACTTGGGACGTGACAAGACAATCACGTTGATCACCAACCGATATTACTGGCCGCAGCTGAAAAGAGACGTGGGGAAAATCGTCCATCACTGTCGAGTGTGTCAGGAATTGAAAGGACAGTCCCAAAATACCGGTTTGTATACTCCCCTGCCCGTTTCGAAGACAAATTGGGAAGATTTGTCGATGGACTTTGTGCTTGGATTACCATGAACTCAGAGGAAAAAAGATTATATCATGGTGGTGGTCGACTGGTTTTCAAAAATGGTACATTTCGTCGCCTGTAAAAAGACTACAGATGTAAGCCATGTTGTCGACTTGTTTTTTCACGAAGTGGTGCGTTTACATGGAGTTCCAAAGACCATCACATCAGATTGTTATGTCAAATTCGTAAGCCATTTTTGAAGGACCTTGTGGAAGAAATTTGATACCCAATTGCAGTTCAACAATGCTTTCCATCCACAAACGGACGGCCAAACGGAGGTGGTAAACCGTACTTTGGGTAATATGTTACGATGTATCAGTGGAGAAAAGCCAAAACGATGGGATCTTGACCTGGCTCAAGCAGAATTTGCATACAACAGTATGACCAATCGCTCGATGAATAAAACTCCTTTTGAAGTCGTATATACTCAGCAGCCAAAACACGCGATGGACCTGGTCACATTACCAATCCAACCGAAAGTCAGTAGAGCTGGGGAAAATCTAGCTGAACGGATTCAACAACTACATTCGAAGTGCAAGCTAGCTTGGAGGCTGCTAATTCTACTTACAAGACTGTTGCAGACCAGCATCATCGCAAGAACGAGTTCACAGAGGGAGATTTGGTGATGGCCTATTTGCGGAAAAATTGGTTTCCTTGAATCCGAGCTAAGCTACATAAACGAAAGTATGGACCTTTCAAGGTCGCCAAGAAAATTAATGACAATGCTTATATCCTACAGCTGCTAGATAATTGGAACATCTCCAATACGTTCAATGCAGCCGATCTTTCGGAGTACCATGAGGACATGCCCTTGTATTCGGATGACTCGTGACGAGTTTGTTTCCAAGAGGAGGAGACTGATGTAGGACATGAGGAAGTTGCAGCCGTGGGGATCAGTCATGAGGAAGTTGATATTGTTAGTTAGTTTATTTGTTAGTTGAATTTTCTTGTTTTGCAAGACGTTAGTTGTTATTTTTGGAAATAGGAAATAAATCAAACTTGTTTGATATTATTTTTTTCAGTCCGTTTAGGATTAGGAAATAAATCAAACCTGTTTGATATTATTTTTTCAGTCCGTTTAGGATTAGAAAATAAATCAAACTTGTTTGATATTAGTTGATTCTATTTATTTTCTATTTAAGCAAAGAGTCAGGAAGGTTGTAGGAATAATTATTCATTCATCAATAAAATTGTTCTTTGAACACAACTCTCTCGTGGATTCGAGATTATTTAGCTTCCGCTACGTCAGATTCTGATCAGTGTCACCCGTAGCCCGGTGACCCGGCCTAAATGATTATGATTAGTGTCACCTGTAGCCCGTTGACCCGTCCCAAATGATTCCAATAGTGTCACCCGTAGCCCGGTGATCCGGCCCAAATAATTCAGATACCACAATCAATGAGCCAAAGTAGAAACACTCATTTTCTTCGCATATTAAAACATAAATCTTAAAATCAGAATATCAACTAATAAATTTATAGTATCTTTTAAACATTTAGAAACAATATGTCACAATGTTTCAAATACTTGACAAAATGAACACTTGGAAAAACTATAACACTAACTAATCATTTCAAAACATATGTCAATATTTCAAAAAATCTTTAAATATGTAATATATAAATGTTTAACAAGTCATGGATGAGTTTACTTCCCTCGAACCCTTACGAATCCACTCTAGTTCTAGAGGCTTAAGAATTTAATTCTTCCAGCAAATTACCATTGCTGACCATTTCCAAATCCGAGATTTTTAATTAATACTCCACACCTTAAAATTGTATGAAACTTTACAGATTCAACCTAGACATATGAGGTAACCCACAGTAAATATTTCAGATCATTTCAAATTCATTAGCATATATAAAATATCGATCGTTCATGGTTTCCCAAAACTGTCCAGCAGAACTCTTTTACTGACCTCTATCCACTCCCACAATTATAACAATTTATCTATACATTTAAAAAACACGAAAATTTACTAAAGGATAGTAGACATATACATATACCTACATTTAAAGTTTATAACTTTTAAAGATAATCAACCAACTCAAAACATTTTTACGAATCTGGCTGGTTTAGTAAAACAGGGGACTCTGGCAATGACCCAATATACTTTCAAATTCTGTAACATCTTATAAACAAATATAAAAATCACTAAAATTAACATATAAAAACTAGACACATAGAACTTTCAGTGTGTTAAATTTAATAAATTTTGGATTTGTATATATATACCAAATCAATTCCAAAATCATCTTATACGGTTAAAATAGTGGAATTTCAGCTTTGTACGGTTAACTTGAAAGTCTACAAAAATAGAGTTTTAAATGTTTTTGAGTGGAGTGGAATTTGAAACACTTGCAAAGACATCAATTTTAATAATTTGAAACCCAAACACGAAATCATCAATATATATATATGTATGTATATATGTATTTTCTTTTTCAAATTCGTTTCTATTGTCATGTCTGAATTTTTATACACAAATGGTCTATCGAATCCCTAGGTAAATCATAATTCACTAACCTCATTGTTGAAGCTTACAAACCGATCTTTCTTTGTATCTAGGGCAAACGGCCATCTCTTCACTTAATCCTCTTTTTCTTTGTAAGTATAACATACATACATACATACATATATATATATATATATATATATATAGAGAGAGAGAGAGAGAGAGAGAGAGAGAGAGTCCAATAAGTTTCTAACCCTAAAACAATTAAATAGGAAACGAATACAATCTTTAATTATAAGTCAACTCCTTATAATTATTTGTAATTGCCCCTTTAATATTTCCATAGACTTTTACTTTAATTTTCTTTTTTTCTAAAGGCAATTTTCAGGTATTACACCATGTGTAAAAAATGGTTGGGGCAAATACAATCCAGCACTTTTGAGAGATTTTCCCTGACTTTTATTAATGGTCATGGCATAGCAAAGTCTTACAGGAAATTGATGCCTTCTAAGAATAAATGACCATTTGCTATATGCTGTTGTCAAAGTGATCCTACGATTAAAAACTTTGTCACCAATGTTGCTGCCAGTTATTATCTTAGCTTCTATAATTCTATCAGCCATTTGAATAATAATCAAACGTGTTCCATTACATAATCCACTATGATTTAAATTTCTTAGCAACATAATCGACATACAATTTTTTTTTGAAGCAACAAATTTATTAAAGGAGCCAAAAGGCAAGAACCAAACAACAAAAACATTACAAATCATCCCTCAAAACCCACCCAAAGCGAAGACCCTTGTGCGGTTGAATCAAAACTTCCTAGACTATCAACATTGTTGCACAATAACAAAACAAACTCAAAGAAAATTGCACCACAATCCTATATAAAAGACACCAGCAGCAACTGGTATACCGAATACAAACCAGCAGAAACAAGGAACAACTAACATGCTTTCAAAGAAGAAACCTCAACTAATTGCCATCAGACAAATACCAAAACTCAAAAACTCTAAAGTACAACAATCTGAGACGAATTATGATAACCTTAAACATCAACAAACAACAATAACATAAATACTCAAACTAAACGAAGTCAACCATTCCAATCTATTTCCGTAACCTTTGGATCCATTTTTTGCAAGGCAACCCGTAAAAGAATTCAGCTCCATAGGTAGAAATTTAATCTCCAAACCCACCCAATTATGCAAAATTTCCCTAATTTCATGAATTAAAGATACCAAGTTCGGATTCACAAATTCCTCACCATTACACCATGCCACAACCGATTTCGAATCACAAAAAATAATGATATTGTCGTTCTCATTTGGTTGTCTATCAATGAGCAGTTGACATGCCCTGTGTATGGCATATATATTAGCAAAGGTGGCATCCAAAACACCCAAAAAATATGAAAACAAGCATAAAATCTTTCCATTACAATCTCGAAACACACCCCCAATTCCGACATTACCAGGATTACCCCTAGATGACCCATCCACATAGAAAGACCACATTGGAACAGAAGGAATAAACCCAACATTACTTCTTTTTTCCTTAGCCTTGCGAGAATCCACACATCTCTCCTTTATATCCAGCACAAGCAATGCTAAATCCACTTTTGAACCATAACCGAAATATTTAAACCAAAGAGCCACACGAAACTTGATTGTGTCCAGCATTTTCCCCATATTAGTTATCCCGCCTTGAAAAACCACATTTTTACGACACTCCCAAATTGATCAAACTATAGCAAAACAAAAAAGAATGTTCCATGTTCTCTTCCTTGATGTAGAAGGACACAAAACATTCCAACATAACACCCAGCCATTTACTGTCGATGAAAGACACACATTCACATCCCACCATCCCATACAAGTTCTCCAAACTGAATTGGACCATTCACACACCATGAAAACATGGTCAATTGATTCAATACCACCACCACACAATGGACAACATGGTCTACAAACCTACGCTACACCAAATTTTAGCAGCACTTCCTTAACCAATGTCCTACCCTTCAACAATTGCCAAACAAAAACCTCAATTTTTGGAGGGTGTAAACCTTGCCAAATAAACTCATAATTCTTATCAGCAGCCCCCAAATTGACATCCAAACACCTTTTAAATGAACTAACTGAAAATAAACCATTTGTCTCATAAGACCAAGCCAATGAATCCAACATACCGTACCTTAATTGAATACAATCCAAAGAAATTTTGAAACACTTCCACTGGTCCATCTCCCGGTCAAATGGCGTTCTTCTCAACCTCACATTACACATCCATACTGAATTCAACCAGCTCCCATTTTGACTTACTGTGCCTGTCTTGTTTGTAGCTAAAGAGAAAATCCTCGAAAATACCCTCATAAGAGGCATCGAGTCCCATATCACATCCTTCCATAGTCGTAACCTCTCCCCACACTCTATTGCCACTTGAAAGCCCTCTTTCACTATCTTGACAGCCCTATGTTCATCTTTGAACATTTTACTAATATTTTTAACAAAAGCCAACCCCGACTTAACCTTATCGCAATCCCACAACAAAGGATTCACACCTACGGGTTAGAGAAAACTCCTCCCTCCTAAACCTCAAAATCCATTTGGCTATCAAACTAAGACCTTTGTCTCTCATTCACCCAATTCCAAGACCCCCAAATTTCTTGTGTTTGTAAATGGATGCCCAATCAACAGAATGGATTTTCCTTCTCATGTTTCCGTCATTCCAAAAAAAAAAAACGCATGCTGTAATTTCTCCAATCTTTTTGCCACCATCATAGGAATGGTACTGACATAAAATAGGAAAAGAAGCTGGATAAAACAACCTTGATAAGAACCAGCCGACCACCCTTTGAAATAAACGCCCATTTCCACGGAGCCAATCGCTGCTCCACCTTACTAACCACTGGGGTTCCAAAAAACTTCCCTTCTTGAATTCCCACCAAGCGAAATACCCAAATATGTAACTGGAAGAGTTTTCGCACACAACGAAAAGCGTCCGCCCAATCTACCTCACCCATCTGTTTCCTACCAACTCGAACTAAACACGATTTATGAAAGTTTAATTTCAATCCCGAAACTAGTTCAAAGCACCTTAGAATTCTCTTTGCATTCAAAAGATACCCCAAATTAGGTTCTAAAACATAATCGTGTCATTTTCGAACTGTAAATGGGAAACATGGACACTTATGTCACAAGATCCTCCTCCTTCGCAAGATCAAACAACCCACTCAAAATTCGATAACCATATTGAAAAGAAAAGAAGACTAGGTGTCTCCTTGACGCAACCCCCTTTCAATAGGAAATTGCTTAGTAGGGCTTCCATTTACCATAACCGATAAAGAAGGGGACGAGACACACCATTTTATCCACCCTTTCCGTTTTTCTCCAAAACCCATCCTTTACAATACCTCCATAAAAAAATACACGGTCCACACTATCATAGGCCTTCTCGAAATCCAGTTTTACTAAAAGACCACCTTTACCATCTTTTTTCCAAGAATGGATAACCTCCTCCGCGATAACAAAGCTGTCCACGATCTGACGTCCCTTTATAAAAGCCATCTGAGATGGGCTAATCAACGAATTCAAGACGGTTTTAAGTCTATTGGCAAGGACCTTTTCCAAAATCTTGTATAAAGACCCTACCAAGCTAATTGACCTGTAATCTTTAAGACTCACCAGGCCCTTTGTCTTCGGGATCAAAGCAATACAAGTAGCATTTAGGTCCTTAATCATCGAACCATCCATATAAAATGCGTGCATAAATTTCATAAAATCCTCTCTAATCCAATCCCAATTTTTCTTAATAAAATTAATATTCAAACCATCAGGACCCGGTGCCTTATTACCATCACACTCACACAAAGCTTTCCATACTTCTCCCATTGAAAATTACACTTCCAAATCAGTTTTTTCCTTCTCTGAAATCTTCTTCACATGGTCATCATCCCATCTTGGTCTAGGTGAATCAAACTTCTTGAAATGATCCATAAAAAAAGAGAAGACACCCTCTCTTACTTGATCCAAACCACTACAAAATCTTCCCTAAATGGTAATATCCCCAATAGAATTGCACCGACTTCTCATGTTTGACAAAATGTGGAAATATTTAGAATTTTGATCACCTTCTTTCAACCATTTCACCCTAGAAATCTGCCTCCATTTTTGTTGGTCAAGGTGAATTTGTTTCCATGATTTAACCAAGCACGAAGACCTTTTTTCTCTCAAGACAGCCGACCACCCATGAGCAACAGCCCTGCTTTCAATCCTTGCCAACTCTTCCTCCAACACCTTAACCAAACATCCCTAATTTTTCTTCTCTTTAAAATAAGCTTTGAAATAGGACTTGACAACCTTTATTTTATACTTTATTTTTGACCCTGCATGAAGGCCTACCGAACATTTTCTCCAACTCTTGCGAACCCCTTCCATTAGTTTTTTAACGTCCAACCAACCATTTGAAACTCTAAATGGCTTAGAACCCCAATCAACCATAAATTCTCCACACAACACCGGATTATGATCTGACAAACTTTTGGACAAACCTTTTTGAATCATCTTCGGAAACCATGAAAACACCATAGGATCACACAAAAAAAGATCGAGTCTAGCCCAGGATTCTAGTTCCTTGTTATTAGACCATGTAAATTTCAAACCTTGCATTGGAAAGTCAATAACATCAGCTAAATCAATAAACCTTTGGAAATTCCGCATTGACCTTGCACTTCCGGATCCACCCATTCTCTCACTTTGATTATGGACTATGTTAAAATCCCCCCCCCCCCAACAATCCAAGGACCCGGAAAAGAAATTTGAGCCAAAATAAATCTCCACAATACCCTTTCTTTCTCCAAATTAGGTGCATAAACATTGCACAACACCACCATCTTATTAACTGAATTAAGCATTCCAGACAAAATAATGCAACGATCATTAGAGATATAAGATATTACCTTGAAAACATCCTTATTCCACAGTGTGATAATACCACCCGCTGAACCTCTAGCTTCCACCCCTATTCCTTTTGAAAGAATCGATCCACCCAAAGACCTCGTTATCCTTGAATAAAAATAATTTAGTTTTGATTCTTGACTGAAATGAATACTAGGTCTAGTATGTCTCACCAAGTCTCTAACAATTCTCCTTTTCTCGAGGCTCCCCAAACACCTGATATTCCAAGTTAGTAAAATCATTAAAACATAAATGGAATCCCCCCAAGAAACCACGACCTGCAAGAATGCTTCAGTTCACTTGAAATCGAGCCTCCTCTTCCTTTTCCATTCTACATATTTCCTCATACACAAATTTTTAATATCAATTTATGCGATGGCAAACCGTTGAACTCAAGTTGATTCAAAAATTCCACCGAATAAAGAATTTCAAGGTTTTCAATATTTTATACGAAAGAACACAAAGAATCTGAACTCAAATATGTCCGACTTTGGCTAGGTACAATACCTAACACATAATCATTTATTTCTAAAACAGTTTCATTTCGTGGAGTGACAATTGCTCGCTCTCTAAGATAAGAAGAATCATCAAAAAAATTCTCAAAGTTTTTGTATATAGAATAAACTATGCTTTCTATAGGATTTCCATCAAAATGAACCCAAAAATCATTAGGTACTTTAATCCATGAACTTTCTTCATCATCTGCAATTGTTAAATCACTAATATCACCATTTCTAATTCGTAATATACAGCTTGCAAAATCAATTAATTCTTGTTTTTCTTTTTCATCATATACTTAAGAAAGCCTCATATTTTCTTTCAAAGAAAATAATTGGAAATGAGACCATAAATACGACCTTGTTAAAGAAGCATCAACAATATCAGCTCTATCGTCAGCTTGCACAACATGCGAAATCTGTCTAAATTCACAACCTAACAAAATTGGTTTTCCATCAAATGGAAATGTTTCTACATCAGGATTTGAACCTCTTAAAATGTCAAGAAATGTTCTGTCCAAAGCTTCAAAACTTTTTCTATGATTCATATGCGCTTTATCCCATACAATTAATGCAGCGTCTTGAATTAATTTTGTAAGTTGTCTACCTTTTTTTATCTCACACATTGAACAATCATTAACAATCAAGGGAATTTTAAATTTGGAGTGTGCAGTTCTTCCACCAGGAAGCAATAGTGAGCCAATTCCAGAATAAGCTATTACTGTAAGGACTATTCTACCTTCAGATCTAATTTTTGCTAAGATTGTCCTCGACAAAAAAAGTTTTACCAGTTCCACCATGACGTTGGACAAAAAATAAACCTTAATTATTATTTTTATTTGTTCCAACAACATAATCATAGATTTCCTTTTGTTCTTTATTCAGTTGTGTTAAAACAAAGAATTTTGTTGTCTAGTAATTGAGTATCATAATTCAGATTCTCTCTTAGTACTTTATTTTTTATTGTACTCAGCAAGTGACTATCTGGCAAAATAAGATTATGTTCAATTAAAGAACTATTTGATGCCTTAAACAATTGTTTTACTTCATACAAAACATTATTTTGAAGCTCATTATCACATAAACTCAAATTTGACATCTTAAACACTATTTTCATTCTATGCAAAATAACATTATACATGAATTTCCAATGAGTTCTAAACAAAATAGATGGTTCACTAACATCACAAAACAATATCATCACTACAAAAAATTGTCTTAGTTGGGCTGAAGATGTTGTGTTCACAGCTTTTAACAAAGCTTGGTTCCATTCCTTGTCATCACTTAATAATCCAAGTGATTTACATGCTGCCTAAAATGTGGGTTATGATAGGATAAAACGCACAAATAACAATCACAAACAATATTTATCCTCTCTTGTGTGAACCTAATAGGAAGCAAATAAAATAGAGCAGCAAATAAAATAGAGCAGCAAATAACACAGCCACAAGCTCAATCACAAACACAAGAACACCAAGAATTTTACGTGGAAAACCTCCCCGAATTGAGGAGTAAAAACCACGGGTCCTCCGAAATCTCCACTATCAAAATATAATGGGCATACACATAATTCTCTTTAGCTGAACTAGAGGCATATAACACAATAATCTCAAGATTAACTAATCTTGGCAACAAATGCAATATTAGCAAGTAAAACAAGAGAGATAGGATTTAACAAACTCGAATCCTCTGTTCTGGGTGTGAAATTTTCTGCAGAAATTTTCGATCAACGATCCAACCGTACAGATCGTAGAAACACGAGAGAAGAATAATCTGTACAAATTTCAGATCAATCGGACCACAAACCAAAGAGATATCTCCCTTTGAAGAAAACTGCGCGAGCTCCCCTGTTTTCTGTCCAGCCCTTTTCCGAACCGCATAACTCACAACAGGAAACTCCGATTGACAATTCCTCAGACCAGAGTGTAGTACCTTGTGTGTTGAACACGTCTGAAAAGTTTGAGCTTGATCGGAGAAAGAATCGACCTCCAAACAGCCCTCTGAAAAAGCCTGGACAGCAGCCTCCAGCCCAGAATTCTGCACCTTTTCTCTTTCACTCTTCTGTCTCTTGCACACCGATTCTCTCTTCACTCTTTCACTCTCACAAACCCCTAATTCAAGAAGGGTTTCTTATACTACATGTAAAGTGACTAAAAAGTCCTTGGACCATCCACATATATTATGTGGTCTTTACCATGAATGCATGGTAAACTCTTTTTGGGCCATCTCCACATTTGGAGGAAACCCAATCCAACAAATCTCCCCCTTTCCGACTATGTGGAGGGATTCGCCATCCCGGCGATCGAACAACAAGCTTCAAGCTTCTCTCTCGATAGTGCCTTTGTCAACATATCAGAGCCATTGTGATCGGTATGGATTTTCTCAAGTTCAAACAATTTGTCATTAATAGCATCTCTTATCCAATGATACCTCACATCAATGTGCTTTGATCTTGCATGAAAAGAAGAATTCTTACCAAGGTGAATTGCGCTTTGACTATCGCAAAATACTATATATCTCTGTTGCTTGAAACCAAGCTCTTGTAGAAACCTCTTCATCCACAACAACTCTTTACAAGCTTCGGTTGCTGCAATGAATTCCGCTTCGGTTGTCGAAAGTGCATTACATTTCTATAACCTTGATTGCCAAGCAACAGCTCCCCCTGCAAAAGTAATCAAGAAACTAGAAGTAGACTTACGAGTGTCCACATCTCCTGCCATATCTGCATCTGTATAGCCAACTAGCAATGACTTATCATTGCCAAAACCAAGTCTCAAACCGGAAGTACCCCGTAGATATCTCATAATCCACTTAACTGCATTCCAATGCTCTCTCCCGGGATTTGACAAGAACCGGCTAACAACACCAACAGCATAGGCTACGTCTGGCCTTGTACATACCATTGCATACATCAAACTTCCCACTGCTGAAGCATATGGAACCCTTTCCATGTCTTTCTTCCCTACATCTGTAGAGGGACACTGCTCAGTATTTAGCTTAAAGTGGGTAGCAAGAGGAGAGCTAACCGTTTTAGCTTTGTCCATATTAAACCTCTGAAGTACCTTTTCAATTTACTTCTCTTGTGACAGATATAACTTCTTGGCATTCCTCTCACGATGAATTCTTATGCTAAGAATTTGCTTTGCTGGCCCTAAATCCTTCATAACAAAGGCTTTACTCAACTGCTTCTTCAACCTGTCAATCCTTGAAGAATTTCTACCAACAATCAATATGTCATCAACATAAAGCAATAGTATAATAAAATCATCATCAGAGAATTTCTGTACAAAAACACAATGATCAGAAGTTGTTTTCCGGTAGCCTTGCTCCCCCATAACTGACTCAAACTTCTTATACCATTGTCTTGGTGCTTGCACACATAATCCTCTTTTCCTTTTACCTCGAAACCCTCTGGCTGCTCCATATAAATTTCCTTATCTAAGTCACCGTGGAGAAAAGCAGTCTTCACATCCATCTGCTCAATCTCCAAATCAAGACTAGCTGCTAGACCCAAAACCACACGAATAGATGACATTTTAACAACTGGAGAAAAAATCTCATCAAATTCAATACCTTTCTTCTGACTGAATCCCTTGACGACCAATCTAGCTTTGTATCGTGGTTGTGTAGTATGTTGTTCTTGCTTCACCCTGTAAACCCACTTGTTCTTAAAGCTATTTTGCCTTTAGGCAACTTTACCAACTCAAATGTATGATTTTCATGCAGTGACTTCATCTCATCTTGCATGGCATCAACCCACTCCTTTTTGTGTTCATCTTCCATGGCTTCTGCATAACATTCGGGCTCTCCCCCGTCAGTCAGTAACACATACTCATCAATAGAATACCGTATGGAAGGCTGGCGATCTCTGGTAGACCTCCTGAGTGGAACATCTGGTGGAACTTCTGGTACTGGTGACTGCTCATGAATGTCATCATCAATCTCAACTTGTGTCTGAGTATCAACATCAACTGTACCATTCTGGTCATCCTGAACTTCATCTCTAACATGTACTGGCACATTTGTTAGAGGAACTGGATCCAAGTCTATCAAATCATCATCATATTGAGAATCTGTTTTATCTGTCTTCTCAATATCATGTATGGTTTGGTCTTCCATAAACACTACATCTCGGCTTCTTACAAGCTTTTTCTAAACTAAATCATAAAACCTGTAGCCGAACTCATCTTGGCCATAACTAATAAATACACACTGCCTTGTCTTGACATCAAGCTTAGACCTTTCATCTTTGGGGATATGCACAAAAGCCTTACATCCAAAGACACGCAAGTGACTATAGGAAACATCCTTTCCCGACCAAACTCTGTCTGGAACATCAAAATTCAAAGGAACACATGGTGTGAGATTTAACACGTGTACAACGGTACTCAAAGCCTCACCCCAAAAGGATCCTGGCAACTGTGCTTGTGAAAGCAAACATCTCACCCTTTCAACTAGTGTCCTGTTCATCCTCTCAGCTAGCCCATTCAACTGAGGAGTCTTCGGAGGTGTCTTTTGATGCCTAATACCCAGCTGTTTACAATATTCATCAAAAGGACCACAATACTCTCCCCCATTATCAGTTCTAATACACTTTAACTTCTTCCCAGTCTGTCTCTCAACTGAAGCCTGAAACTGTTTGAACACAACTAACACTTGATCTTTTGTCTTCAAGGTATAAACCCACAACTTTCTTAAATGATCATCTATAAAAGTAACAAAATAGAGTGCACCACCAAGAGTTTTTAATTTCATAGGACCACAAACATCAGAATATACTAAATCAAGTATACCTGGCTTTCTTGAAGGAGGGGATGTTTTAAAGGCAACCCTTGTTTGCTTTCCTGCCAAGCAATGAGCACACTTCTTCAATGGAGCAGTCTTCATTCCAGAAAGAAGATTTTTCTTGGCCAAAACCATCAAACCTTTCTCACTCATGTGACCCAGTCTTCTATGCCATAACTTTGTTGTACTTTCATTCTCCATTGTATTGATAATACAATCAGAAACTTTTGCCTGTATAAAGTACAATGAGGAGCACTTCTTGCCCCTAGCCACAATCATAGAACCTTTAGTGAGCTTCCAATGACCATCACTAAAGGTGTTGCAAAACCCCTAATCATCAAGCTTACCTGCTGAAATTAAATTCAAACGAATATCAGGGATATGTTTAACATTTTTCAGAAGCAATATCGTACCATTATTGGTCTCTAAGCACACATCTCCCATGCCCACAACTTTAGCCAAGCCATTGTTACCCATCTTAACATCCCTAAAGTCTCCGGATGTATAAGATGTAAAGAAATCTCGTCGCGATGTAGCATGAATGGAGGCACCACTATCAATCACCCAACTAGTCTCATGGCATGCAAGGTTGACAACATCATCATCATACACAACAAGGAAATCATCTGTGACGGCAGAAACTCTATCAACATCATTGCTATCATTAGTTTTCTTGTCTTTCCCTTTATCATTTTTGTTGTCTCTTTTGAGTTGTCGACAATACTTCTTTATATGCCATTTTTGACCACAGTGATAACACTCAACATTGGTAAACCTGTTGGACTTGCTCTTGCTTCTGTCTCTATTCTTCGGACCTCTACTCTTACTCATTCCCCTCTTTTCTGTGACTCAGACCTCTGACTGTTAAGAACCCTGTGACTTTCTTCTCATCTCTTCATTATGAACACTACTCTTAGCCAAATCCATAGTAACAACATCATTTGGAGCTAAGTTAGATACCGACGTTCTAAACGTCTCCCACGAGTCCGGTAATGTACCTAGAAGCCATATCCCCTGTACCTCATCTTCAAACTTGATATTCATACTAGCCAACTGATTAAGAATTCCCTGGTAAGCATTCAAGTGATCTGATAAAGGAGTACCATCCTTGTATTTCAAACCTATCAACTTCTTTATTAGAAACAATTTATTGTTCCCAGACTTCTGAGCATACAGTTGTTCAAGCTTGTTCCATAAGGAACGTGCATGTTTTTCCTCACTGACATGGTTCAAAACATTATCATCTACCCACTCCCTGATATACCCACACACCTGACGATGAATCAAAGCCCATTCAGTATCACTTTTATCTTCGGGTTTCTGTTCCGCAAACACAGGCAAGTAATAATCTTTAACATACAGAAGGTCTTCCATTTTTCCCTTCCACACATGATAATTGGAACCATTCAAATTAATCATTCTACTTTTATTAACCTCCATTGTTCAACACAAGGCACAAGATTACTAGAACCTGGCTCTGATACCACTTTGATAGGATAAAACGTACAAATAACAATCACAAACAATATTTTTCCTCTCTTGTGTGAACCTAATTGGAAGCAAATAAAATAGAGCAGCAAATAACACAACCACAAGCTCAATCACAAACACAAGAACACCAAGAATTTTACGTGGAAAACCTCCCCGAATTGAGGAGTAAAAACCACTGGTCCTCCAAATCTCCACTATCAAAATATAATGGGCATACACATAATTCTCTTTAGCTGAACTAGAGGCATATAACACAATAATCTCAAGATTAACTAATCTTGGCAACAAATGCAATATTAGCAAGTAAAACAAGAGAGATAGGATTTAACAAACTCGAATCCTCTGTTCTGGGTGTGAAATTTTCTGCAGAAATTTCCGATCAACGATCCAACCGTCCAGATCGTAGAATCACGAGACACGAATAATCTGTACAAATTTCAGATCAATCGGACCACAAACCAAAGAGATATCTCCCTTTGAAGAAAACTGCGCGAGCTCCCCTGTTTTCTGTCCAGCCCTTTTCCGAACCGCATAACTCACAACAGGAAACTCCGATTGACAATTCCTCAGACCAGAGTGTAGTACCTTGTGTGTTGAACACGTCTGAAAAGTTTGAGCTTGATCGGAGAAAGAATCGACCTCCAAACAGCCCTCTGAAAAAGCCTGGACAGCAGCCTCCAGCCCAGAATTCTGCACCTTTTCTCTTTCACTCTTCTGTCTCTTGCACACCGATTCTCTCTTCACTCTTTCACTCTCACAAACCCCTAATTCAAGAAGGGTTTCTTATACTACATGTAAAGTGACTAAAAAGTCCTTGGACCATCCACATATATTATGTGGGCTTTACCATGAATGCATGGTAAACTCTTTTTGGGCCATCTCCACATTTGGAGGAAACCCAACCCAACAGGTTCACAAATGCCATTAACTGTTCGCAAATCTTTAAAACTTAAAGCACCTTTTCAATAATTTAATAACATTCTTAGGTAGTATAATTCACCAGCAACAGGATGAATACAAGCTATTATACTTAAGGAACCACCTCTTTTTCTACATTTCCATTTTCTCTCATCATTGTCCCAAATAAATTTGGATGGAAATTCAATATATAATAGTTCACGTGCTTTAGGATTTTTGACATTAGTCTCAAACCGTTGTTTCAACATAGTTTTTCTAAGTTTTCTTGCATTAGCCACATATTCCAATTTAGCATGCTGATTAAAGACAATGTTTTGATGCGAAGGCAAATGCACGGGTAACCTTTCTATGGATGGTTCTCTAATATGAATTTGAAATTGTAACATTCTCCAAACTGCTTCATATGGGCATAGATTTCTACAATTCAAATATGCTACAATCTCATCAAATTGTTTATCCTCAAACACAGCCCTTGCTCTATCAGTACCTTTATTTATGTATTTGAAGAGATATTTAATAAACATAGACTGACAACATGATTCAACATTTATATGTGCTTGATATCTCAATAATAATTCATGATTATAAGGTACAACAAAAGAGTTATCAATCTTGATACCATTATTAACAACAAAAACATTTTTATTCTCTCTCCGTTTATATACAACAAAACCATTTTGTTCAAAAGAAGTTTAATTTTTAAAAAGCTTTGGAAATTTTTTGAACATGTTCCAACTTTCATGCAAGGAGAGTTTTGAGTTGCAAGGCCGCAAGAGCCGTGCATCGTGAACTCTGAAACGATAGCATAGCCATTGAGATCAAATTCTTTATCTAGAATTTCAGCAGAAATAATTGAATCAATATCACCGAGTGTATAACATTTATACTGTTTTTTCTTCATTCATATTAGGATGTGATAAGGGGGAATACCTCTTTTCTGAAACTCTACTAAAACAACTGTTTAAAAAGGAAAAAAATCATATATTTCAAAATACATTGATTTTATTTTATTTATTTTTAAAATCTATAATATGAAACACACACACACACACACACACACACACACACACACACACATATATATATATATATATATATATATATATATATATATATATATATTAAAAAAACATACCAGCTTCATTTTCACCAAACGGATTCCAGATTTGAAATATTTAATATCATCAAGTTTAGCTATGAAAATATACTAAATTATGTCTGTCATCCAATTTACAACCTAGCCTACATCCAAGATTACTTAAAATTTCAAGCCACTTTGAGTTGCATGTAAATGTGATAAATAAATCAGAATTTCCAAAACACCTACATATTGTCATAGCATCCTCGTAATTATTTATCATATATCGTGCACTGCAAGTATATGAAGATGTTAGAATAACTCTTTTTCCCAAATTTTCAGCATTTGAATCTCTATTTTCAACTGCATATTGAATGCCCTTTAACACCTCACTACTAAGAGAATTTTGATTTGACCTAATGAGATCCAATCTATCGTCTTCAAGTGTGGCATATGCATCAACCAAAAAGTGTTGAAACAATTTACCACCTTTGAAAAAAGTAGCATCCTCTTCAGACTGATCTTGAATCTGATACGCAATAAAAACTCTCATTGGCATCCGTTGTTTTTTTGGTTTCTTACCTTTAAAATGTTTATTCCAAGGAATATCTGGCCTATAACCATCTTCACCATATGGAAACAGTAATGGATATTGCAAAGCCATATGCTTAGGATTTAATTTTGTTATCCTTCGCAATACACCATTTCTAAGCTATATAACAATATCCCTTTCAGATTTAAAATCACCAATATCTCCAGCTATCAAACAACCAATGTGACTACTTGTCGGCAAATCATATTGTCTATCCTACATATTTCTTTTCCCAAATAACCTCAATCTAAAACAATCAATAGAATCACTTTTTACTTTGTCTCTAGCAATTCTAAAAAGTTTTACCAATTCATTTGTATGATCAAGCATTTGAATAATACCACCAAAACTATTCATCATCAGGCTTATCATTTATGTTTGATCGGTTCAAAACATCAACATGATTTTCAACTTCATTACCGGTGTCATAAATGTAAAGTTGTGAAAACTTAGGACATTCTCCTTCTGGTGGTAATAATGAACCCATCAAGTTGTGAACTTGGCCATAGATTTTAAACACATAATAACCAAATCTTTTATCAGTCGAGTTATCAACTTTAGCTTCCATGGAAGTAAATACAAAAAATCGAGTTATATGACCTAATAGTTTGTTTACACACAACATTTTTTCGACCTCTAGTTGAATCAAGCAAATCATTTAGATAAACAGGTGTGGTTCTTACTGGAGGTGATTTAATTTTTCCACTTAAACAACAAAAACCAATTTGAGGTCTACTTGACTTAGCAGTATTCTTTTCAAACACTCTGCATGCCAAAACAACAAAACAAAGCATTACAATGTTGGCACTCACAATTCATATCCCTGAAAGAAACGTATTCATCAATTGATCCTAAGGAAACAAAAAAAAAATAATGTTTATATAAATATATTTAAATTTTGTGAATCAATATTTAGAATTCAAATAAATATACAACTGAAGAAAAATGAAATGGTTTTAAAAATGTTTACTATTCCTCATTTTCTGATAGCATGCTTGACCATTCATACTATAACGGTGGAACTTTCGATTCAAAACGGATTCTTTGGTTCGGTTACAGCTATCACTATCTAATTGAGAACATTTACTATTGATACGATTGGATGATTCGGGAACATCAGTCATATCACAAAGAACATTACAAACAATAACATCAACAAACATAAGATCTTTATCCCACATCAAAAACAGATAAAAATGGTTCAAATCGTCCTCAGCAGATGCATGCTTCTTTAAAGCAAAAGTAGAGCTTTCATCACAGTAATTTTCATAATTATAAATGCTAGTAATACCTCTTTTCTTTCACATATTTTCATCAACAATTATTGGCACATCATACCAAATGATATCATCGAGATTCATATCATTACCAACATTAGATTGACTATCTTATATGATAATATCTTTTCTAGATCGAGTTATCATATTTCTAGACATTGTACTATGTAAATAAACAATTAATGCAATTGTTATAACTATATTATAATTGGTCATCACAAAAAAAAAGTAGCTACATCAAAAACAGATAAAAAGTATAAATAAATTAATATTGAGTTTACAATGAAATAAAAAATAGTAAATAACTTTTCAAGAAAGCAACTGCACAATAACCACAAAGAGTTTGCATCAGAAATATGAAAACCACGAAAAATATGCTCAAAATCTAAACAACACAAAAAAATTGTAAGCAGTTTTTATGATATGAAGTATAATTGAATGAAATCAGAAAAGAACAAAAAAAATCCAAAAACAATGAATACATATAAACAAATAATCATGATCTTTTCTTAAAAAAATATACTACACTCAACAAAGTAAAATTAATTAATGAGAAACATAAAAAAATGTAAGCAGTTTTTATGATATAATGTATAATTGAATAAAATCATAAAAGAATAAAACAAATCCGAAAACAATAAATACATATAAACAAATAATCATTATCTTTTCTAAAAAAAAATATACTACACTCAGCAAAGTAAAATTAATCACTTAGAAAAATAATAAAAACAGTAATTAACTTACCAAGAGAGCAATTGCACGGTAACTGTTAAGAGTTTGCACCAACAATATAAAAACCTAAATAACATAAAAAAAAATCATTAGATATGCATTAAAAATCTGTACAACAAATATAAAAGATAGAAGAATATTTAAAACTCACAAATGTTTTAGAAAAAAAAATCAAGTATATTTTGTTAAAGAATAAGCAAACAAACCAACCATAAACTCAATATTGAACTTGATGATATTGAAATTCAAAGTTCATAAAATCTTAAATAAACTCATTTTGTCAGTTAGAAAAATTGAAAATTACTAAATGAATACCTAAAAACAAATTTTCAAAAATATCATAAATGCATAAATTGCTGAAAAAACACAGTAAATAATGAAAATAGATGAAAAACAAAAGAAAATTTTATTTAAAAATAAATAATCCGGCAACAAAATCAAAGAACATTAATATTAGAAAACAATAAATATATATATATAAATAAAAACTCATTAATGAACTTTTAGAAATCGTATAGTTGCAGTAAAATAAAGATAATCACTCAAAAAAAAAAAAAAACAACATTAAGAATACATAACTATAAATTCATATATAAATAAATACTAACTATTAAATTGTAATAGTTGTAGTAAAATAAAGATAATCACTAAAAAAACTATTAAACATGTGTGCCCTAGAGAACAATCAAAAGTCAAAACCCAAAAAAGAGAAAAACAATATATGTAAACATGATTACAAAATGTAAATAATCAGAAAAAATGAAATATTCAAATGAAAAACTCACTTGAGTGCAAACAAAATGCAAAAAACAGAAAACATATTTGTTGACTGAAAATTCACTCAAGGTGAGGAATTCCAATCAACACCCTCAAAACCTGGTAAGTTGCAGTTGGGGTAAAATATTCTAGGTGACAAAGGTCACAGTAAGATGGGTACACATATTTGTAAACAAGCTGAATATGAAGAAACTCAAACTAAGAAAATAGTTTTATTGAAGAACTTGTATAATAATCTTATAAAATCACTAAAGCTCTCTTGTTTACAAAGGTTGGAGATGGCGAACTCGTGTGTGTCGATAAGTGGCTAAATCCTCTGAGAAAAGTGGCGAAGAAGCTCTACCCTTTTTCTTCCATTTTTTTGTTACCATGTCTGGATCCTAACATCCCCTTTTAATCCCTCCTCATCGTCAATCAAATCCCTGTAATTTAGACCAATTGATTGGCCGTGTTACCAAAAATGATTGGCGTTGATGGGGGAATCAAATTACACGGGAATTACTTTCGTTGATTACGTCAGGTTTCCGTTTGGGTTTAAATTTGAATAAATGGCGAATTCGTTGACCTATCTTGCCACTTTATGGCGCTTTAATGGTGAAAAAGTTAACTCTGTAATGGAAGGGAAAATCACGATTCTGTGTATCAATGGCGAGGTACCTCAGGGTACCAGTTTGGTGGCTTAGCACTTGACCGACTATTCAGGAGCTTTTCAGCTAACTTCCTTCTTACCTGATGGGCATGCCATGTATCTGGAAGGGGTGGCGAGATGATATCGAGGTACTCAGTAGGACATCTTGGTGCTTTCTGTGGATGCTAAAATCTCTCAGGTGGTAGTATCAAAGTACTCAGGCACCAGGATGGATGTGGTGCCTTGATATCAGGTTGGAGGTATCTTGGTACCTAGGTAACAAGTAGGAGATATCCTGGACTGGTCATGGACTAGTGCCAAGGTACTGGATAGTTATCATGGTTCCAAGTAGGAAGTACCAAGTACCAAGATGCTAACTCAACTCGATATCTGGCAGTTCAATAAAAGTGATGTTGATTTTTCTCCATCCAATGGAATTAGGGTGCCTAGGTAGTGTAGAACCTGGTCTCTCGAGGTTGGTAGTAGCAGGTTGTATCAGAGGGTTCAACCTACCAAACAGAAACAAGTGAAAAATTTCTCTTTGACCCCCTGCTAAAAAAGGTTATTAACAGAAGTCATCCCTGACTTGAACATCGGTGACTGGTCGTGGTGGAGTCAGGTTCTTAGGATTACTTGGGAAATTTTCCGTTTTGAGCCATTTACCAGAATTTGGGACAAAATCTTCTCATTAAATGCGACGGTCCACGTGTCGGGTCAGGAAAACTTACTAGTTTGAAAAAATGAAACGGTTGACGCGTATATCAAAATTACCTTTCCCATCAGCTACAAATCTCGCCTCCCAGATCATGCTTCCGACATCGGTTACTGTTCCATTCCCTCTATTTAAACACATGTCCCTATTCATTTTCCTCACACTTCCAAAATCTTTTTTTTTTTGAATTTTAGAAAAGCCTTACTTGTTTTCCTTTTGCTTCATTCGCCTTCTTCAAATCTTCTTTCTTCAATCTTCTACTGCTACCATGTCTAACTTTGATAATGACATCGTCGATAGGCTGATTTAGGGTGATTCCAATAGGCCTGACTAGAGAAAGAGGGCTCGAGAGGAGGATAGCGGTGAAAGCGACGCCCATCAGCTACTACGTCGTTGTTCAAACCGGAATATTGCCATTGGTACCGGTTTCTCAAACAACCTTAATACCCCGCTGGAGATATTTAAGGGAGATTCAGGTGACAAATCTAGTGATGTCAGGGCAGGTGGAGACCTAGCTGGGGTCGATACAAGATTGCTAGTGGGAACACTTACATTTCCCTATGATTTTAGTGTCATCCTTGATTCTACAACTACCTCTGATTCAGTTCAGTGTTTGATGGTGAAATTCCAGATTCCTAACAACATCACGATCTCTATCCCACCTTGAGGGTACAACATGTACACCCCCTCTCCAAGTGAGCTCCCGATTCATACAACTACTTTTGAGAGTGGGGTTTCGCTTCCTCTCCACCCTACCCTTCGTAGAGCTCTAATTGTCTTGCAGCTAGCACCCCTCCAGTTGACCATAGGGTTCTGGATGCATATGGTGGGATTTCTTGTTTTGTGGAAAACACAATGCAAGAAGGATGACTTCGTAAGGGAACCGAGACAAGATGAACTCGGGTTTATCTTCTAGATAACTGCCAACTCCTTAGGCCCAAAAGGACAATTCTATGTCAGGGTAAAGAATAGTTTAAATTTTATTATCCCTGATGCCACTAAGAAGAATGCTCCTTGGAAAGAAGAATGTGTCATGGTAGGTGGCAACTGGGGGAGCTCGGTTCACATCGATAGGAGGGAGTTCAATGTCTCTACCCATTTTAGTGGTAAGCCTACCTGGGAGAAGCTGACTCTTTCTATTGAATTGAAGGCGATCCTGATAGCCATCATCCACCGGTCCTACTTCAATAAACAATATCCCACCTCTGATGCTTATCACTTCAGCAGAGTGAATCCCTATTTTCTCATCTCCATTGCTTCTCCTAGTAGGTGAGATCTTCTAATTCTGATTTATTTTATTATTCTATTGCTCTTGATAAATACTAACTCTTTCTAGTTTCTCATAGTTTTTACAGTCCTTCCATCAGTCCAGAAGAAGCCTGAGCCTTGTAACGATCTGTCATTCTCTCTTCATCCTACTCCTTCTAGGTCCTCTATTGCTCGGACAACTAGAACTCCTCCTCTTTATACCCCGACTGGATAGAGTGGGCATGCATCTATCTTGATTGGGGTACTAATGACACCTCTCCCTTCTCCTCTTAGATCCGAATCCCGGATTGATGTATTTACATCCAGGTTGGTGAGGGTGAGAGGTTAAGATTTTGTTGCCCCTACTGGGGCTATTGATGATGCTACTTTTATTGATGTTGCTTCTACCTCCACCATTAATGGTACTTCTCTTACTGCTGTTTCCTCTCCCCCGTCTATTGTCACTCCTACCAGGGTGGGGGGAGGCGTTGATCCTGCCTCAGTCACTGCTGTTGTTGCTCATAGGGACCAACCTCGATCCAGACTAAGGATTACTGGTCAAGATAAGACTCTGGATCGGTTCATAGTTTCTTGTCCTGGTGGGGGCTAAGAGCTATGACTTCCATGCCAATGGACGTACTGATGACCAATGGTTCTGCCATCATGGCCAAGGTAAAGTATCATGTTTCTTATTATTCTGTATATGGGTGCTTGGTGCCTGGGTGATAGCTAACACATTTGTTGTGATTTACAGGCCATCAAGTTTAATGTTACCATGAACCACTAGGTTACCTCTCTTAGGAGGTGCGCTGAAGCTATGAAGGCGGGACTTGAAGAAGATCGAAAAAAGCTCACCTAATTGTAGTTGCTAACAAAGAGCTGAGCCAGTCCCTGGACAAGGTTGAAAGGTCTCTTAAAGAACCCTAATGCAGCATAGAGTGATACAAGCATTCATACGACACAGAGACTCTTAGGTCTAAATATCGATCATTAGAGAGAGACAATGTAAGAAGAAAGGTATAGGAATTGGAGGAAGAGAACCAAGATCTGCGTGTTAAAGTGGCAATTTTGAAGTCTGAAGTAGATGCCTCCTTCGATGATGCCTACTTCTATGCTACTTTTCAGGTGGCTCAGGCCTTGCCTCCTCCATTCGACCTGCGCACTATAGAGAACTAGGTTAGGTAGGAGATAATAGAGAAGGCCATAAAAATGGCAAATCCCACCACTGGTAAGGCTGGCACCTCCCATATTGTTGGAGTTGATGAGGGGATAGATGGTGATGAGGGCCAACAACCTATCTCCTTCTTTTTACCTGGTACTAGAGCTATTGGAGAAGATACCTAGTTGAAGTCTCCTAAGGATGTCACGGTTGAGGCTAAGAAAAGTGCCCTAATCCTATCTGCTACTCTGTATGGGCCTTCTGTGGCGGTGGGAGATCAACTAGTTTCCGAGGAGGTGGTGGATGAGCAGGCTACCATTGAAGAGGTAGTGGATCAAGCATCTACCAAGGAGGTAATAATAAGCCAGACTACTACCAAATAGGTGGTACACCAAGCTGGGAAAGGCGTCACTGTTGAACTCTAGACTGATCTTGCCCAGGTTGAGGTTCTAGCTGATGCGGCGCAGTTTGAGGTAGAATAGCAAGCATCTGAAGATCCTATATGGGAGATGGTGAGAGTTGATAAAGGAGATGCAGAAGGAGAGGTGAACCAAAAAAAAGTCCATATATGATCCCAAGGTATAAACTTAGTTCGTTTGTTGCCCAAAAAAGAGGGTGGGCACCCTGCTAGATCAGAAAACAGTCAAGTTTTTTTGTTGCTCCCTTATTTTTATATAGCCTTAACAATAAGGATAGGCTCCCCGATTTGATGAATAAAAACTTCTCATTTCCTTCATACTCATTTCTAACTATCCGTCTTCCTTGGTTTAATCTGTCCAACTCCCAATATGTCACATGTTGGACCTAGTAGGAAGTCTTCTATATACATCTGACTTAACAATATCTAGTAACAAAGAAAGGCATAAAATCTACCAAATATAAAAAATTAAGTACTTTAGGTGATTGGTACCAAATTATCAAGGTACGTAGTCATGGAATTTTTTGGAGGCATGTTCTCAAGCTCAATCACCTTCTCTGGTAAACTATGGCACCACACATCCTTATCCAGAGGACTCAAGTACCTTGGCAAAAATCCAATCCAAGCAATCCTGGTACCTAGGACTCCCATGTACATGGTTTTCTAGTACCTAGATGGTATCTCAATTGTGGCATAGTCAAATCCTTTATCAAGTATCTTGTTACTTTGGCGAAATAATCAGCTGCCACAACCTAGGTATCAAGGATCCTTATATATGTGGTATCCTGATATCTGGATGATACCGTGAGTATGGTATCTTCTATTTCTGCATCAAGTCTACTGTGTATTCCTGGTAACATAAGAAAACTAACAAATTGGTAAGGGGAAAAATCGTATGATAAGTTACTAACACCAGGTGTCCGAGGTTCTAATCAAAATGATCCCTGTAGGACTTTTTCGAAGTTAATTTTCCTTTCTGGGACAATCGAGGTGCCTAGCATCCCTATTCAAGGGAAAACCTAGTATCCGGGCAAGCCTGATCAAGACAGGTAACTATGTACATACGACCTTGACTTTTTTATGGGTGGTTTCGCGACTAAGACATCAGGAAGGCAGCTTGGCTGTCCTGGTCTTGTGATCTGGCTGACAACTATACACTTACGCTCAGAACCTTCTTAGGGGTGGTAGCCCGACCAAGACCTCATATGAGACATTTGGCTATCTTGGTCTAGTGGTCTGACTGGCAACTATACACTTACACTCAGACCTTTCTGTAGAGGGGTGAGGTCACCTAACCAAGGGCATTAGGATGATCATTTGGTTAGTCTGGTCTCGTGATCTAGCAGGCAACTATGCTCTTACGCTTAGACCCTTCTTGGCGAAGGGTAGAGCCTGGTCAAGGCATCACGATTGTTATGTGACTTTTCTTGGCTCATGACGAACATCTATGGTGAAAAGCTTGGCGACTAAATAACACAGAGGGAGATGGAGAGAAATGGAAAATCTTTGCTGATTTTTCAAATGGAGATACATATCGTTCATAGAGTGTAAATACTTGTGCCTATTTCTGATGACATGGAGCTTCTAACCTCTTTTGGGTAGAGCTTCTTTGGGTGGTCAGTGTTCCAAGTATGGTCAATAGGTCGTCCATCCATGTCTTCCAGCTTGTAAGCTCTATTTCGGACCACTACGTTTTCTAGGTAAGAGCTTTCCCAATTTGGCGTTAGTACCCCGTCCGACTTGTTCCTAGTGTTCTAGGTACCTTCCGGAGCACCAGGTCTCCCTTCTTGAAACTACGAGATTTTACCTTACTGTCGAAGTACCTCACGATTCGGCTCTGGTAGACTACAACTCTTTTTGGCACCCTATCTTGTTTTTCTTCCAATAGGTCCAATTTGGCCCTCAGCTTGACCTCGTTGCTTTTTGGTTCAAAATGTTGGACTCGGAACAAGGTCAGTTTGTGCTCGATAGGTAGGATTGTTTCCACCCCGAAAGCCAGGGAATAGAGGATTTCATTAATCGCGGTCCTTTTGGTGATGCAGTAAGCCTAGAGCGCATCAGGGAGCTCCTATGCCCATTTACCCTTTTCTGTTGCAATTTCTTCTTTATGAGGTTATTGAATGTCTTATTTGTAGCTTTCTACCAGGTCGTTGGTTTGAGGGTGAGCCACAGAAGTAAAGTGGAGATCTATGCCTAGGCCATCATAGAACTCACTAAACCTCGCATTGTCAAATTGCTTTCTAAGCTCACTGATGATCATCATCAAGTTACCGAACCTACAGAATATGTTTTTCTTCATAAATTTGGTGGTGTTCTCCTCAGTTATCTTGGAAAGTGGTTCAGCCTCTACCCACCGGGTGAAGTAGTTGACTGCGATATGACATGTTTTGCTTGACCAAGAGCTATAAGGAGAGGTCCGATTAAGTCGACTCCATAGATAGCAAAGGGGTTAGGAGAACTGATAGAGAGAGTCTTTCTAGTTGTAGATGGTTCAAATATGCTGTCTTTTGACATGGTTCGCGTGGCTTTACGAACATCCTTGCGTCATGGTGTAAGGTCGGATAGTAATATCCCATACGAAGTACCTAGTACACCAGTGATTCACCCCCAACAGGGTTCCCGTAGTCATATGAGTGAACCTCTCTGAGTGCCTAAGCAGCAGCATCATCGGGGTAGAGACACCGGAGTAGAGGTAATGACCTGCCTCTGCGGTATCTGTACCATAAATTAAGTAGAATCGAACCGAGACCCTTTTGATCTTATGAATTTGGTCGAGATCTCATAGGAGCTTTCTTTCTTGAAGGTAATCCATAATGGGATCCATCCAACTCGGGAGTTGATCTACTGGATTAACTTCCTCACCGATTGCTATGATAGAATGGGAGATAACCTGGAGAGTTATCCCAGAGGCAAAGCTTGGCCTCTATTAGTTGCTTTCTTGGCTAGGATGTCTACTCGATGGTTCGGTTGGAGAGGTATCTATTCGATCTTGAACCCTCTGAGTCGACCTTTGAGTTGTTGGATCAGTTGCAAATAGGCTGCCATGTTGTCTCATTTGGCTGATAGAGCCACGTGACTTGGTTGACGACCAATTACGAATCACTTCTGACATAGAGGTAGTCTGCTTTGAGCTCGGTTGCTACCCTCATTCCTGCCAATAAAGCTTTGTACTTGACTTCATTGTTGGTGGAGTTGAACTCCAAACGAAAACAGTGGTAAAGCTCGATCTTTTCAGGATCAGTTATAAAGATTCCAACTCCGCTACCTGTTTGGCTGGATTCCCCATTTGTATACAGTGTAGAAAAAAACACGGTGGAAGCAGAAAATAGTGTTTTGTACATTTTTTTTTAAAAATCCTTTAAAAGAAAAAAACCTTAACCCTAGATTAATTGATGTATATTAAAAGTATCATACATTTTTCTCGTGACGATTAAAGTTACGACGAATTGAATCTGTAAGACCTTCCAATCCAATCATGAACGTGAATCACCTAGGAGTGTGGGCTCCCTTTCTTTAAATTGTATACCTGAGATGGAAACAAACAAAATCTTTTCCTTTGTTAGTCACAATAATCCTCCTAGAAAAAACCCAAGAAGGTTCGGTCACTTGTGAATTATCAATCTATTTGTTTGAAACTCGTGTGAACCCGATTCGATTTCTGTATGCAAAACCCTTTTGATGTGAACTATCGAAAATAAAAATGTTCCCCTTTTCTTTTTTTTTTCTTGGCCGAATTCTACACATTATATCTATGAGTTGACCGAATTTTGTCTAGAGCAAAAACTAAAATTTTCTCTCTTAAAATTCTATGTTGGCCGAAATTTCTCTTAAAGAAAACTAGGGCTTGGCCAAACTTTTAAGGCCATATATATTAGGAACAAAATCCTCTCCTAAAGAGGATTTACCTGGTGGGCAAGAATGCTCACTCAAAGAAGATTTCTTTTCCACACCAAGTTTCCTAATCCAACTAAATAGTGTATTTATTCAATAATCAATTTGAAATTCACTACAATGTGTGTGTCTAAGAACCTAGATGTGGGGGGGGGGGGGGGGGGGGGGGGGGGAGGGGGAGGTGAATAGGTTTTAATCAATATAATTACCACTTCTTAGATTAATCAGTCAATATTAAAAAAACAACCCCAATCTAGTCAAAACAACAATCAAGTGTAAAATGCGGAAAATAAATAACACTTGATTTTTACGTGGAAACCTTTAACAAAGAAAAACCACGGCCTGATATGTGCGCCACAAATTCGATCCTCAAATCCACTATTGAATGAAAGTTTACAGCCTAGGTTGACCTTCCGTCACACTCTCCAATTACTAACCCTTTCACTATACCCAGAAAGCCTTAATAGTGATTCTTGATCAACATGCTTGTGTATTAACTAATTAGTCACAAGACTTAACCTCAATGAAGATTCAAACCTATATGGTTATGGTTTGAAGTTTGGCTGAGTCAAGAAGTGTTCTTGGGAGCTCTCTCTCTCTCTTGGTGTCAATTTCTCCCTCTTGGGAATGAATTTTGGAGCTCTAGGTCAAAATGGGCGAGAAGATAACATATAAATAGGCACAAGCAAAACGGTATCGTTTTGGTAAAAATCTACATAAATATGTGTAGTGCACGGGTCTGTGTATGGGTCTAGACCCGTATAGTGATCCATGCATACCCGTGCTAAGACCACGCAAGAGACCGTGCATAGAGACTAAAAAAACACCCGTCAGGTCATTGCGCGGGTTTGACCCGCTCATAATCTGCACACTAGGAATTTAGCATCCCAGTCTTATTTACAAGAGGCTCAAAACATGACCAAACGACATCCAAACCTTTCATATAATATACCGTTGGAAAGGTATGGAGGTTTTATTTTTACTTCAATTAACAAAATATGATTTGAATGATGGTAGAAAGAGTTATGGTCAAATGAGTGACCAAATGTCAGAATTGGACAACAACAAAAGTGTCCAAACTCATGGAAACAACCATGTGACCAAAAGACCAAAAAAAGAGAAGAATATGACCTTCTCAAATGGTCACTCAACGTGCTAAAACAAGCACACCATCGAGCAAGTGCAGACACAACACAAAACCATATTTAAATTTAGAAGATAAGTTAGTGTGATTGAGAAGAGATGCACACATAAGCAATAAAGCTCACATGCATAACAACTCAAATGTATGTAAGTGTGTGTGAGTGTGTGCAACAATCAATGAATGTTAATACAAATGCATAATATATGAGTTTGTGTAACTAAAACCTCTTCAAAGAAAGTTAAGCAAGTGGTATACCTTTGAAGCTTGAGCTTGGTCATGAACAAAGATGACCTAAACTACCCATACATGTTAATACCCAAATGTGGTTTGTCAATCAAAATAAGCCAATCGAAAATCGAGGAACTTACAATCTCCCCCTTTGGTAATTTCGTGACAAAACCACCACTCACAAAATATCCTCACAAGTAAACAAAACAAAAGACAAGGGGTCAACAAAAAGTTTTTCTACATTACAACGAGATATCCAGAAACTAGATCTTCAAGTCTTCCATCTCTTGTGTAATCAACATCCCTATAAAACAATATAACTACACTTTCTAGGTCAAGTGTATGTGAAGTGATCAAAGAAAATAAAAACATGAGCAATTTGCTTAGAATAAAACAAACAACATGCATCAACAATGCACATACAAATGCTCCCCCTAAATAGGTTAATTCCCCCTCAACAAGTCAATCTCCCCTCATAAGCAACTCCCCCTAAATCCATATTACTCCCCATTTAAAACATGCCACTCTCAACTTCCGTTAAATCCACATTACTCCCCCCTTTTTGTCATGTGATAAACAAAGGAGCAACCCTTAAGAAGGCATTAGCAAGGAAAGCTTATGACACAAGACATATGCATAATCATATAAATAATTTTTTGCAACTCAATTAAGAAGAAAGAATCAAGGAGTTTTATTAGAAGAAAAGTGTGTGAATAAATGCTTTGCACACAAGACAAGTTGCATTCAAGATCAAAAACATGGTATTTGGCAAAGCAAAATAACAAGGGTTTCCAACAACATTCAAACCAATTTCACCCTTTTTCATGGAATAAGAAAGATATAGATTGTAAAATAAATTCATTTCAGAGCAACTATATCAAACTTTACAAGCAAAACAAGACATGAGCGACTATTGAGCCCTTTTTGATTTTTTCGGGTGGAATGCCCGTATGATAGTAGCCTTGTTCGACAAGTAAAAAGAGAGAGACTTTTGGATTGTAAAATCCTTGAATGGATACAAGATCCTTATTGACTAAAGTCTCATAATCGCTTTCACACACACATTTACGCATTCATTTTAGGGCATTCAATAGTTTCATCATGCATATCACTTTAAAGCATGTCATAGATAGAATCAACATGTCACGGAGATTAATTCTAGGTCATTCAAAATGTACTTCCCAACAATTCTCCTAGTCCAAAAATGCATGTTTGGTCATAAATAAGACATGGATTGCATGTAGAGCAAAGTTTCACACTTATTAAAAAAATGTACAACCAATCATCTCAAGCAATTAATAAAGGAGCATAAATATTGTCAATGAGCACAATACAATACCAATTTTCTCTTTTTGCTTAAGCTCCCCATATGGGGTCAATCCAAAACAAGTTAAGAGGGGATATGAGTCCCTATAGACTTACCAAGTCCATTGACCTACTTGAGTATATGGGTGAACCCTTAGCACAATGGCATATGGGTTCATCTTTTCTAATCCAATTAGGTGACACATTGTCATTCCTAGTGGTCAAGGTCATCATATCACTCCAAGGATCGTTGACACTAGATTTCCTAGGCACATACATATTGGCTCTAGCTATTTTTCTTTCAATCATGCTCTTCGTTCTACACATGTTAATGTACTTGAAGCAATTTGGTATAATATGACCATCAATACCATAAAAATGTTATGAAGGAAAAAAAATGAGGAGTCATACCATTCCTTTGTGAGGACAAAGGTGTTTTCCCATTTCTTTGAGCTTTCCTTTAGTATGGTATTGGTTCTCTTCTCCTTTGTTGTTGAGTTAGAGAAGATTGCTTCCTTTGTTGAACTGGCATGGAATGGTTATTGGCTTGGTGAAAACTTTGTTGAGGAAAGCTTGTGTGTGAAGCTTTTATGAATTGAGCTTGTACCCTTAATGTTGTCTTCACTTGGACATTTTTTAAGCACTCTTCTAGTTCAATCTTTTTCCTATGATGGAGTGGATGAAGGGTCTTTTTGAGGTCCATGCTCTTGACGAATACCGTCTTGCTAGGAGTTGAGATCTTCTTATCATATTCCCTAGACCTCTCTTGTCACTTGGCTTCTTACCAAATCCCAACATATGGTCAAGCTTCTCTGTACTAAATGTCATTTTAGCAATCAACTCTCTAGCCTCTCTAAGCTCCTCCTTTAAGCATTCTTCCACCTCTTTTCCATTCTTCATTTTTTAACTCATGTGAATCACCTCGGTTGATAGCTTGAGGTTCTCTTCCTTTAGTCTTCGAACCTCTTTCTTCATCTTCAACCATGAGCTTTGAAAATGCTCAATGAACCCTTCAAGGTTCATGCTCTCAACATTTCCATTTGTAGAGTGAGATGAGGAGCTCTCATCACTAGAGTCATTGTTGCCATATTGGCATCAACAACATAAGTAGCTTTATGAATCACTCTTTTAGCTACTTTTTCATCACAACCTTTTTCAAGGTCACAGACTAAGGCCTTGTTACCTTTTCCTACGACTTCCACACGGGAGGCTCTAAATATAGTGTAGATAAGAACACACTTTTCATCACTCGATGAATCTTTTTCATTTCCACGATCACTTGATGAAGCGGCCACTGCCTTTTTTTTCTTCTTCTTTGAATTAGCACACTTGGTGGAAATGTGACTGAACCCATCACACTCATAGGGTTGAATTCCCTTCTTGTAATCCATCTGATGTGATTTCTCCACTTTCTTGGAGGGATTCTTATGCTTCAATTCCTTTCCTTTGGATCCAAAACCATTCTTATTAAATTTGATGAAATCCTTGAATTTCTTCACCATAAAGGCCATCTCTTTATCTGAGTCATCCTTCTCTTTCTTCACTCTGGAGATCTTTAAAGCCATGCTTTCTTGCTTTATGGAAAGTGTAGGTGTAGAGGTCCACCTAGACTCATAGGCTAAAAGCCTTCCAATCACTTCACTCAGCTTCATTGACTTGTAATCACTATTTTCTTCAAGAGCCATCACCTTGGATTCGAATCTATTTGGAAGTGACCTCATGATCTTTTGCTAGATCCTTCTATTTGAATATGGGTCACCTAGTTTGTGGCTTTGATTTACGATGTCCATCAATTTCACTTGGAAGTCATTAAAGCACTCATCCTCCTCCTTCATCCTAATCATCTCAAATTGTGTTCGAAGGACTTAGATCTTGGAGTCCTTAACCACTTTGGTTCCTTCATGAGCTGTTTGTAGAATCTCCCAAGCCTCATTTGCATTCCTAGTGTTTTGAACCAACTTGTATTGATTGTCGTCCATGGCACAGGAGATAGCATGTATTGCCTTATTGTTCCACTTGGAAGCTTCAAATTCTTATGTGCTTCATTGAGACTTAGGCTTAAAGACTTCATCTACATCATCATTGGTCATCTTCGGAAGAGTGTACCCATCTTCTATTGACATCCATGCACGGTCATCTATTTGGCATATATAAGCCTCGATCTTGTCTTTTTATGAGGCATAATTTTCACCTTTAAGTAAATGTGGTCTTAAACTAGATGCCCCCTCTCTATTCCCGGAATCACTCATATTGTTTGAGGGTATTGAATGAAATACAATGCAACAAACGAAATGCAAAAATACAAACAAGCAAAATGCAAAATGCAAAATGCAAGTCACAGACAAAGCAGGGATCACCTAAGTATGTCTAGGCACAGGCTCTGATACCAATTGAAATTCCCTACAATGTGTGTGTCTAAGAACCTAGAGGGGGGATGACTAGGTTTTAATCGATATAATTACCACTTTTTTAATTAATCAGTCAATATTAAAAAAAAAACCCATTCTAGTCAAAACAACAATTAAGTGTAAAATACGAAAAATAAATAACACTTGATTTTTACGTGGAAACCTTCAACAAGGAAAAACCACGGGCTGATATGTGCGCCATACATCCGATCCTCAAATCCACTATTGAAGGAAAGTTTACAAACTAGGTTGACCTTCCGCCACACCCTCCAGTTACTAACCCTTTCACTCTACCCAGAAGGCCTTAATAGTTATTCTTGATCAACATGCTTGTGCACTTACCAATTAGTCACAAGACTTAACCTCAACGAAGAGTCAAAACAACCTAAGTGAATATGATAAAATATTCAAACATGCAAGTAGTGCTAGGCTACACTAAATGCTTATCTAGGAATTCAAAGATATCAATAAATGCAAATCCTAGATATCAATATCTAAATGCAAGTGCAAGAAGACCTAACTAGATATAGCTGTGAGAGTTTAATATCTAGTTATCAAACAAAAGCTAATCAACAAAATTTTTCATGAAACATGGCAAAGAACAATCAATGCAATCAACAAATACAATCAATTGAACCTAAAAAATAACTAAATGCAAAGCATAAAGATTTAGCTAGAAGGGTAAAGCCGTCCTAAATGCTAGCTATCACTAAACAATGTTCTCAACCAATAATCAATATCACAATCATGTTATAAAAGCTATTAAACACAAGAACATGTATTTAATTTGCAATAAAAGCTAAAACCTAGGCATACATGACATAGTAACGAAACAATGAAGTCTAGGGTATGTAAAGTTTACCTAGTCAAAGAAAACAAGAAAACCCATGCTTGGATGATGCAAATATTATGCAAGATGGTTATGGTTTGAAGTTTGATTGAGTCAAGAAGTTTTCTTAGGAGCTCTCTCTCTTGGAAATGAATTTTGGAGCTCTAGGTCAAAATGGACGAGAAGATAACATATATATAGGCATAAGCAAAACGACATCGTTCTGGTAAAAATCTGCACAAATCCGTGTAGTGTGTGGGTCTGTATGCAGGTCCAGACCCGCGCACTGATTTGCGCATACCCGCGCTAAGACCATGCAAGTGACCACACATAGAGACTAAAAAAACACTCATCAGGTCATTGCGCGGGTCTGACCCGGACATTGCCCGTACACTAGGAATTCAACATCCTACCCTCATTTACAAGAGGCTCAAAACATGACCAAATGACATCCAAAACTTTCGTAAAATATACCGTTGGAAAGGTATGGAGGTTTTAGTTTTACTCCAGTTAACAAAACATGATTTGAGTGATGGTGTAAAGAGCATGGTCAAATGAGTGACCAAAGGTCAGAATTGTACAACAACAAAAGTGTCCAAACTCATGGAAACAACCATGTGACCAAAAGACCAAAACAAGAGAAGAATATGCCCTTCTCAAATTGTCACTCAATGCGCTAAAACAAGCAAACCATTGTGCAAGTGCGGACATAACACAAAGCCACACTTAAATCTAGAAGAGAAATTAGTGTGATTGTGAAGAGTTGCACACATAAGCAGTAAAGCACACATGCATAACAACTCAAGTGCATGTAAGTGTGTGTGTGTGTGTGTGCAACAATCAATGCATGTCAATACAAATGCATAATATATGAGTGTGTGCAACTAAAACCTTTTCAAATAAAGTTAAGCAAGTGATATACCTTTGAAGCTTGAGATTGGTCACGAACAAAGACGACCTAAACTACTCTTACATGTTAATTCCCAAATGTGGTTTGTCAGTCGAAATAAGCCAAACAAAAACCGAGGAACTTACACAGTTATTGAATTAAATTGTGACTATATCAAAACTTCCAAATTTGACCAATTGTCAATTTAGAGTTTTAGTAGAAATCAAATACTTCAGAATTTGACTAGATAGTACGTATCTTGTTACAAACAATAATATGACACTTGGAGACCTCCTCTAACTAGGAAAAAGATTTTAACTTTTAAGTAAACAATTAATTAATATAAGTAAATTTCCATTTAATTAAATAATAAAATAAAAAATATTAAGCTATTTTATAAGGCCTAGCCGCCCAAGCCTATACATGGGCCTATACATGGGCCTATATATTGTTTTTCCTATTTTATTAAATCCATTGGTCCTTATTATAAAGTCCACATGTGAACTAGACCCATTCTTCCTAAAAGAAACAAGTCCATATGCCTTACCACAATTCTAAATGGACCCATGAATTGGTCAGGTAGAATATATCAAGTGATTCATGTAAGTTCACGTAGATTGAGGATCTTGGCGGGCTATCTAAATTTATGCTCCAATGGACATAACCTAATCACAATCAACAAATGATTCACTTAGGTCCGATATATTAATTTTAGTTCATTCTACTAAAGAACTAAAATTGAACTCTTAAATAAAGATAGAATAAGTTAATATTTCTCATTTACACCCTAAACAATCTTAATGGAGATAGTGTATCCTTGTGTAGAATACCAGTAATCGCCAATAGCTCATAGACTGCATATAGCTCTCCTAGTTACCATATTTACCCATATGACCACATTTTGAACTTGGATATTTTCACTTGTCCAGAAGCCATATTTCAATAGACACTATTGAAAACTTAACGTTAAGATTTAATATCCAATACCTTAAAACATCCATATGATGATATTTTACTCACATTTAATAAATGGACCCACGATGTCCATATCTATAAATGAAGTCCTCTATCGATTAACAAATGAATATCACCAAACTATCGAGGATAAACTATGCTATATAATCGTACTTATTGATAGCTCAAATGATAATACTTGCAACCATAAGTCCATCATTTATCTCAGGATTGAGATAGACTCTCCGATTTTTCTCAAGTGAAAACTTTTATCCATTGACGATTCTAGATAAAGTATCTCACTACGAGCCTATTCAATGCACCTAGTGCACTAGATTACTTTGCCCAAAGACACCACACTTTGATGATTTTAGACTCATCATAACACATTTGATCCCACTCAAATGCTAGCAAAAGAATCTACAAATTTAACGAGGTAAAGGCACCCAACCTTTATTTTAAGTTGTGAATATTATTCAAGACTTACTAAAAAATTGTGTCTACCTCATACATATCCAGATGTACGAACAATTCTTCATTTTTCATAGTCTTTTGACCTTATGATAATTAATTTTTGACAATTATAATAATTAAACCATAAATACTATAAGATTTGTTAAACTAGAAATCACTTTATTAATATGAAAATATTGTCAAATACATTATTACACTCTTGCTATTGTGCATAATCCTAACATACAAGACCATGACATCTCGGTCAGTTGGCTAGTCTACCGGTTTTTGATCCTTTTTGGAGCCTGAATCCAGGTCTGGAATGGTACCAGGATCAAAAAGAGTTGAGAACTCGGCCACGAAGTCTGCTAGTGCATGGGCTTTGATGGTAGTCCTGGCTTTATATTTGATGTCGAATTGGGTGACCTCGAGAGCCCAAAGTACTAATCTTCCTGACACATCTCGCATTTGTAAGAATTAGAGAGAGGTTGGTCGGTGACAACATCAATCGTGTGGGCTTGGAAGTAAGGGTGTAACTTCCTAGCCGAGATTACTAGGGCGAAGGAAATTTTTTACAAGAGAATATAGTTTCTCTTCGATTTGGTTAAGGTATAGCTTACATAGTAGATAGATTGTTAAATCTCATCTCTACACTTCTTAACCAGGGCCCCACTAACCACTATCTTATACACTGTCAAATATATATGCAGTTCTTCTCCAGGTTCCGGCTTGACTAACAGAGATAGGCTTGCTAGGTATTTCTTCAAGGATTTAAAAGCCTACTCGTTGTCCTGGTCTCATTTCATGATTTTACACTGCTTGATTGCTTGTTTGAGAGAGCTGGGGGATTCTTGGTCCAAGATGGCTTTGATTTTCTCTTGGTGCCCTCTATGCCCCTTTCATAGACTGTGAACCTAAGAAATTTTCTAGCTAACACCCCGAACATGCATTTGGATGGATTTAAATGCATCTGGTTATCTCTTACTATTTAAAAAGTTCGACGGAGATGGTTCTAGTGTTGCTCGGCTACCTGTGACTTTGTTATCATGTCATCAATATAAACCTCCATCGTTCTTTCTATCTCCTACTTGAACAATCGGTTAACCAATCGGTTAACCAATCGGTTAACCAATCGTTGGTAAGTGGCACCTATATTTTTGAGACCAAAGGACATTACCTTATAGCAGTAGAGGTCTTTCCCAGTAAAGAAGCTGGTCTTATCTTGGTCAGCAGAGTGCATCATGATCTGGTTGTACCCCGAGAATGCATCAATAAAGCTAATGAGCTTGTTCCCTACGGTGGAATCCATTAGTTGATCGATCATAGGTAGGGGAAAACTGTACTTTAGGTAGACGCGGTTGAGATCTGTGTAATCAATGCATATATGCCACTTTTCATTAGCCTTGGTGACCATTACCACATTTTCGATCCATTCAGGGTACCGGGATTCACTAATGAATCCAACTTTTAACAATTTATTGACCTTTTCCTGGACTACGACATTTCTTTCAGGGTTGAACTTCTATTTGATCGGTTTGAAGTTAGGATCGACTGCTAACATGTGAGCTGCCAATGAGATAGGGATCATTGGGATCTCGTCGTGACTCCAGGCAAAGATGTCATTGTATTCACGGAAAAGCCTGGTCAAGACTTCCTTCAATCCTGCCTCAAACCCGGCCCTAATCTTGACCACTTTAGAGGGGTCATTCTTCCTGACTGGTACTTTCTTCAACAAGTCAACTGGGTGACCATTAGCCCACCCCCTGTCACCCTCCACCTCCTCTTCGACCAGGATCTATGCCTTTGGTTCTTCTTCTATGGCATATAGAATTTTGAGATCCCTTTCTAACCGTTTTTGCTTGACAGCTACCTGCGCACCCTCGTCTACCCGATTTCCTGCCGAAAACTACAGGATATTATGGTAGTAGATACACATCACTCCCCTAAGAGATTACAGGAACAGTCTCCCTAGGATAGCATTATAGGCCGATGAGGTATCGACCACCACAAAATCGGTTATGAAATTCTACTAGAGAGAAGCAGTCTCCACGATGACCGGTAAAATCTTTGATCCGATTGGTACTGTTGAGTCCCCGATAAATCCATACAGCGGGGTAACATAACTATTGTAGAAGCACTGTTTCAGATTGAACTTCTTCTAAGTGTCTTTGAAGAGGGTATCCACACTAATTCTGGTATCTACCAATATGCGGTGGACAAGGCAGTTGGCGATCTCGACTGTGACAACCATATGATTATCGTACGGTTGCATGGTGTTGTACACATCATCCTCGATGAAGACTATATGAGCTGAAAATAAGGTTTTCACTGATCCCCATATGACTTTGAGAACATCCTGTCCTCCTTCTATCCGAGGTACTTTCCTAGCATGGTTCTCCCTTGAGTTATTGGAAGTTCTCGCCAAGGTAGGTCCCCCGCTGATTGTATGTATGACCTGGATTTGTTGCATCAGATCTTTTCCCTTTGCCTTTCTTCTTTCTGCATCCTCTCTGATTTTGACTTACACTTCATTTCCCATGTAGATGTTGTCCCACACTTGTTGTAGGAACTTCTCTAAGCAGCCTCTCACCAGAGCCTCAATCTGGTTGCACAGGCTATAACACTCTGAGGTGTTATACCTTACGTTTTCGTGGAAATCACAATACTTGTAGTGATTCGTCATGTCGACTGGTAAGCTGATGGGATTCGGCTTCCTTAGTAGCCCTTTATCTCAGAAGGTGAGGTAGATCGTCTTGAGAGATGTATTGAAGGGGGTGTAGTGGTTGTACCCCTTTTCTTTTTGGGTTATCTGGGCTACCTCTCTAGAAGGAGGTGAAGCCCATGACTGGGTTTTCCTTCCTAGATACCGCTCCCATTGAGGTTGGAAATGTGGGGGTGATATGTGGACCGATTGTGAAGTTTATTCTACCGGTGCTGGCTTGAGTGCTTTTTTTTTTTTTTACATTTGCCAGCCCTCAGATCATCGTGCTCAATCTTGACCCAGAGCTGTTCATCTATCTCCACCTACTCGAGCGCCCTGTCATAGGCCTCCTGATACGTCTCCGGTGGTTGCTTGGCGAATGATGAGAACAGTCTACCTGACTAGAGGTTTCATTTGAAATTGGCCAGGGACTCTTTTTCTACGAATACCCCTATCTGGATTACTTATTTGTGGATTCTATCCACATAAGATCTGAGTAACTCACTCCACTCAGGGACTATATACGTCAGGTAGATGGTGTCCTTTGGACGCGGCTTGATTCCCTGGAACTTGTTAGGATAATGCTCAATAGCAAGAACATAATAATGTATTTGACAATCTTTTCATACTAATAAAGTGATTTCTAGTTTAACAAATCTGATAGCATTTATAGTTTAATTATTATAATTGTCAAAAGTAAATAATCATAAGGTCAAAAGACTATGATAAAAGAAGAATTGTTCATACATTTAGTTAGTCTTGAACATTATTCACAACTTAAGATAAAGGTTGGGTACTTTTACCTTGTTAAAGCTGTAGATTCTTTTACTAGCATTTGAGTGGGATCAAATGTGTTATGATGAGTCTAAAATCATCTAAGTGTGGTGTCTTTGGGTAAAGAAATCTAGTGCACTAGGTGCATTGAATATGATCACAGTGAGATATTTTGTTCAGAACCGTCAATGGATAAAAGTTTTCACTTAAAGACAATCGGAGAGTCTTTCTCAATCCTGAGATAAATGATGGACTTATGGTTGCAAGTGTTATCATTTGAGTTATCAATGAGTACGATTATATAACATAGTCTATCCTTGATAGTTTGGTGATATTCATTTGTTAATCAATAGAGGGCTTCATTTATAGATATTGATATCGTGGCTCCATTTATTAAATGTGAGTAGAATATCATCATATGGATGTTTTGAGGTATTGGATATTAAATCTTAACGTTAATTTTTCAATAGTGTCTATTGAAATATGGCTTTTGGACAAGTCAAAATATCCAAGTTTAAAATGTGGTCATATGAGTAAATATGGTAACTATGAGAGCTATAGGCAGTTTATGAGCTCTTGACGATTACTGGTATTCTTCACGAGGATACACTTTATCCACTAAGATTGTTGTTGACCGAAAATTCATTCGGGGTGAGGAATTTCAGTTAACACCCTCTAAACCACTACCTCGGGGGTCGCAGTCGGGGGTGTTACCTTCGATACCTGGTTTATGCATGTAATAATTGGGATGAAGATGGGTGATAACACAATATACTATGGATATATGAAGTAGGCGGCACTGTTTTATTAATGTAAACGAATCAAGTGTGACATATGAAAATCACTCAAACTCTCGTTCTCTCTTGGGTACAATGGGGGTGGCAACTTTGTGCCAGTCTATAAGTAGATAAAAAGGTCGTGTTGTCTTTAGAGAATTTAGGCGTTAATGGAGACTTGTCCTTTGTTGGTGAATTCTGGTCCTCTTTATACATGGTCCAACTAGGTTTTACTCAGCATCCCCTTACCAAGAATATTTAATCAAATCCCCCCTTATCGAGCGGGATACTATATTTTAAATATCATTGACTTTAACGTATTCGAAGATATCTTGGAGGGAGATATATTTCTTTCCTTTTTTGACTCAATCACTTGATTTGCACATACGTAACGATTTAATGTATGCTGGAGTGTAAATATGATCTTTTGTGCCTTCATGGTGAGATGCCTCATGGAGGTCACTGAATATGACGATCACTTCCTCAAAAGGCGAGGTACCTGACCTTTCCAGGTCCTTTTGAAGCCTAAGATGACTATGCCGGCACTCTTCAATGGCAATGGACTTCAACGAGCTTCTTCCTATTGTTGGGGTATATGCCTTAAAGATGTAATTTGTAAATGGATTTATGAAATAAATGAAAGAAAATTTCAATTCATTATTGTTGTGTTGTTTATTTTATAACTTATGCAATCTCGAACTGTGTATATGAGTGTCATATACGAAAGGGGATACAGTAAGAGATGTGCAATCTAAATAGTCCTTAGATAGCAAATAAAGCTGGGTAATTTTTTTCTGGTTAATCCATAATTGCGGTTCATTCCGTAATGTACGGTGATTCTATCCTGAATCATTCATTTGAGATATGGAAACGGAGACACCTTGTATGATGTGATCATATAGGATTGGCCACGATCGTTATGAATCTCTCACCAATATTCGTTTACAGATGAGATTCATATATATCAACTAATGTTGACTATATGTGGGTGATCTTAATCCTGAGTGTCTTATTGACTCCTTCAGGTTATATCGTAGTCTTTGATATACCATGGGTGAGGTCGGATGCATTTCCTGATCAACATACTCTGCATGTTGGGATTGCGGTTTGGCTTGTGGCTGGGAAGGTTTGTACACAATAGTGGAATCCACTCATTCTTATGAGAAGTAGATGGTAATTCCCTTAAGGGTTGATTTAGTGCTTGGAAAATATGAACGTTCTCCTAATTCCGTAAGAAAATATGATTTATTGTCCATTAGAGAATCAATGATACTTAAAGGATATATGTAATCAGAGGGGTATAACGGACATTAAGACCCAACTCTAATTATGAACTACTGTGGAGGATCACACCATATGTAATAGCTATATCGATGGACACTGAGCGGTATCGGTCTGTGTAAAAGCGTCTGTAGTTGAGAGAGTGCAGCTTCGGGTTTTTCGTGGAATAACACCGGAGTTAATAATTAAGAAATATTAATTAAAGAGTTTAATTAATGATTTTGAGGTTTATTGGAGCTTAAAATACTGTGGGTCCAATAGGTCCCCTTACTAGCCCGATCGATTTAGGTAACAAGGGTCATGGTGAATCAATTGAATTGTCCAATAAATTGTGTTACGAAAGTGACACGTATTTATTCGGGAATTAATTAAAATGAGATTATTTAATTAATGAATGTTAATAGTTAAATTGATTAAATAATTAGATTATTTAATTAATTGATAATTATTAATTATTAATTAACTATTAGTTGGAGGGTGCTAGTTGATATTTAGATTTAGGTGAAGATAAAATAATAAGATTATTTTATTTTTACTAAATCATTTATCTAAGTATTCGAATTTAAATTTAAATTTAAAATACTTATGATCACTTTTAATATGTTAGATATATTTGAAAAAGATAATTTAAAGATATATATCAATTAATAACATAAGAGATTGCATCAGATGCAAATTGGTGTGTATATGAAACAATAGTCAAAAGAATAATTTGCATACGATGCAAATTACCTGATATCAATATATATATATATATATATATATATATATATATATATATAATTTAACGAACAAAAGAAAGAAGAAGCATATATGTTTTTTGCTCTGTGAATTGCAATTGGAAAGCAATTTGTGGCAGCGTGAGAAATAAAGAAAACGAAGAGAAAAGTAAAAAAAAAGATTTTTTTTGAAAAATAAACATATATATATATATATATATATATATATATAATCTTGTTTCATGCTTTTATGTTTTTGAAACACATAGAAGAAAGAGTTTCATTAATTCTCTCTACATCCTCCATTCAAGTTCCTGAGATAGTGATGCGTCCACATGCAGTTACCAGTCCCGGGAGATGGTGAGGAAGATCGAGTGGTTCAGATATGAGCACAGCGTAAAGTGAAGGAGCCTCCAAACGTTGGTAAGATTGGTTCAACCAGGAGCATATCGTAAAGTAAAGGAGCCTCCAAAAGTTGGTAAGATTTCCTTCTTCCGATTATATTGAATACAATTTCTTATGTATACATATTGTATGTATGAGTTCTAAAAATAATAACGATTCCAAGTTCACTGGTCCTAGATACAGATTATGATCTGTATATATATATATAATTAAAACCTTAATTCCGCTATGTGACCAGTGAATGGGGTTCCAACAATTGCTATCAAAGCCAATTTATTTTTCGGAATAGAAAATTCTTTTCGATGCTCCTGTATGTATGAATGTGTAGGCACTATCATTAATGATTGTATGGATGTTTATAATTAAATTGTTTAATTTAAACATGGTTGATCGTAATTTTGTATTGTACTTTGGATTTAGGGTTTATGGGTTGTATAATTTTTAGTTTTATTTTTACTGTTATTATATTGTAAATAAAAAAAATTGTAACCTGTAAACAAAGAACTGGAAAAGCGCACGACGGCGGCACTGTTCACCAGACACTGTTCACCGAACATTGTTCACGGCACCGTTCACATTGTCTTGCACGGTTCCGTTGGCAAGTGTTGCCTAGTGCGTTCCGTTCAGATTCCCCGTTTCGGATTCATGAGATGAATCGGAGTGACCTAAAGAGACTGAAAGATATATGAAGTTACTAGAAGACCAAGGAATGCCTTGGGGGTATTTTTGTAATTTCATATTCTTATTTTTTATGTTAAATAATCCACAGTACCCGATTAATTCATGTATGCTTTTATGTGATGATAAAAGTATTGTCATGTATACGCATGACATTAAGATTAGATATGCCTAAACAAATATATTTGATATGTCATACATGCATCATAGCCTAATATTTTTTATATTTTTTTTAATGTGATTAAAATAGGTAAATACATAAATGGCTATGAATAATGAGATTAGTTTTTTAATGGTTAGAAAACTTGGTAATTCTCATTAATATTAATCTAGTTATTAAAGTGTTTTAAAAATTAGATTAATATGGTCATTTATTAGGATTAATTTGATTAATAACCTAATAATAAATTATCCGAATAAAGTGTTAGTGTTTTAATAGTTAAAACTTGGTAAAACACTAACATAATAATTTGATCTTAGTAAATATTTTACAAAGGCTTAGATTATTCACTAATATATTAGATTTTTAATTGTTAAAAATCATCAAAAATTTATTGGTTAATTAGAATACGATTCTAAATGAATTTGTTAATGCGCTAGATAACTTGATTAAAGTTAGTCGTTTCATCATGTAGAGTCTAGGTGCATTAACGGTTAATAGAAAACCTTAGTTTTAAAATAGTGAGTGGGAGAGGGATATATGACAAATATATCCTGCAGTCTCTATCATTAGTTCAACATCGTGAGATCCGAGTGGGGCTTCGTGACGGCTTTGCTTTCGTCTTCCTTAAGGAGGGTTTCCACAAAGGTCAATACCAAGGTTGACTTCTTAACGAATAGGATTTCTGTGGGTATTTCGGGATTGACCGACTCTATGGCGGCATTTCTCGAGTTAAGCTCGTGAGATCTAAAATGGTGGGCTACACTCGCGAAGGTTTTGATTAAGTTTGTTAATTAAAAATCTGACTGAATGAACGATGGTTGAATCATATTGAATAAAAGTTATTCTAGAATATCATTTGCTTGAGAATGTCCCAGTCCAACATGCAAAGACTTAACCGAACCTAAGGTGGCACTTCTTTGTGGTATGTTGGATTGTCGTGGTATAGTAACTAGTTTTAGGGTAGTTCTAGTTTGTTAAACATGTTCATGCATCATGTTTAATATACCAAAGCACTCGCACTTGTTTTAAATAAATGACTGAATGAATGTTTTATTTATTTCAGCTCTGTATTACTTCAAATTAAATGACAAATTAGCTGGTGATAACTACACTAAGTGGAAACTTAACATTAATGCAATATTTGTCACCAAAGGCTTCAAGTTTGTGCTTATGGGGGAATGTCCTCCAGCACCCACTACCCTCACGAACTGTTCGTGAGGCATACCAGTGATTGGTCTCATCTGATGAGAAGGCCGAACATATCTGTTGGCTTCAATGACAAACGTGCTTGTCACAAAGCACGAAGACATGACTTTAGCATTCAAAATCATGGAGTCATTACAAGATATGTTCAGGCAACCCTCTGAGCAAAAGCAACACAAAGTTGTTCATTCCGCTATGCTCGCTCGCATGAAGGACTTCAGTTTGGGAACATGTCCTGAGCATGATATCCTACTTCAACAGGGCAGAAGTCAATGGCGTGGCCATTGACGAACCCAGTAAAGTTAGCATAATACTGATGACTCTTCCGAAGAGTTTCGATCAGTTTAAGATTAACTACGAGATGAACAAGTTAAGGTTCAGTCTTACACAGTTGCTCAATGAGCTCACTACTTTTGAGTCCTTGACTAAGGACTACAAGGGTAAGACCAGTGATGCAAGTGTTGCTGAACCATCTTTCTTCAATAATAAGAAAAGGAAAAGGTCTGCTGAGAAGGTGAAGGGTAAGCCCAAACTCAAGAAAGCCCAAAACAAGAAGAGGTCCAAGAAAGGTTAATATGATTTACTTGTTCTTGGGTCATGTTTAGTGGAAGATGATTCTTCACCCTGTATAGTTGATTCAGGGGCCACTAACCATGTTTGTTATTCTTTGCAATGGACTGATTCTTGGACACAGCTAGAGGAGCGAGCCTTCTCAATACGTGTGGGGCCAGGGGATGTCGTGTCTGCACGAATAGTGGGAGTTATTAGATTACGCTTTTGTAATAATTATATATTGTTAGACAATGTGTTTTATATTCCCGGATTTACACGAAATTTGATTTCCGTTTCTAAATTGTTAGAACAAAAATATTCTGTTTCTTTTAATAATATGTCTATTATTATTGGAAAGAATGGTCTGAATATTTGTTCAGGAATTAAAGAAAATAATTTGTATGTGTTAAGACCGTTAATACATACTACACTACCCAATATCGAAATGTTTAAGGTTGAAAAACCAAAAACCAAACGACATAAGATTTCTCTAGATAATAACACGTATCTTTGGCATCTAAGGCTTGGTCATATCAACCTTGACCGGATAGTCAGACTAGTAAAAAGTGGACCTTTAAGTGAGTTAAAGGTTAGCACCTTACCTGTCGATGAATCTTGTTTGGAAGGTAAGATGACTAAGAGACCTTTTATTGGAAAAGGGCTTAGAGCTAAAGAACCGCTAGAGCTTATACATACAGACGTCTGCGAACCGATGAATGTTAAAGCTAGGGGTGGTTATGAGTATTTTGTCACCTTTATAGATGACTACTCAAGATACGGATACGTCTACCTAGTGCAACGGTAATCGGAAACATTTGAAAAGTTTAAAGAATTCCAAGCTGAAGTTGAGAATCAATTAGGTAGGATTGTCAAGTAACTACGATCAGATCATGGACCTGAGTATCTTGACCCAGAGTTTAAAGACTTCATGGTCAATCATGGGATAGTTTCCCAACACACAGCTTCCGGTACACCTCAGTAAAATGTTGTAGCGGAGAGAAAAAATAGAACCTTGATGGAAATGGTGAGATTTATGATTAGTTTCTCATCATTACCAAATTCCTTCTGGGGATATGCATTACAAATAGCGGCATACATTTTAAATGTAGTGCCATCCAAATCTGTTCCTAAGACTCCCATAGAGTTGTAGAATGGTCGTAAAGCTAGTTTGTGACATTTTCGTATATTGGGGTGTCCAGCACACGAACAGAAGTGGAAAGCTAGACTCCAAGTCTGTGTTCTACCTGTTTGTAGGACACTCTAAGGAGACCGGAGGTAGACACTTCAATAGTCCCAAAGATAACAAAGTATTTGTATCGACAAATACAACGCTTCTTGAGGACAATTATTTTAGTGACCATAAACCTTGTTCAAAGATTGTATTGAATGAGTTGGAGCCTGGTGAGACTAGTATTTCATCAATAAGAGTTGTTGATCCACAGACATCTGAGAGTCAGATGGTTCCTAACCAGGATACATCACCACCTAGACGTAGTGAGAGGATTGTGACACAACCTAAACACTATTTAGGTATAGGTGAGGGATAAGGTGTTGTCTAAGCTGATAGTGTGGATGATCCATTGACATTTAAGAATGTAATGGAAGAATCTGACAAAGAGGAATGACTTAAAGCCATGAATCTCGAGATGGAGTCCATGTAATCTAACTTAGTCTAGAATCTTATAGACTTACCTGATGGGGTAAAACCCATAGGGTGTAAGTGGATCTACAAGAGAAAGAGAGGAGTAGATGGGAAGGTAGAGACCTTCAAAGCAAAACTAGTGGCCAAGGGTTATACCCAGAAAGAGGGGGTCGATTATAAAGAGTCCTTCTCTCCAGTAACCATGCTTAAGTCTATTCGAATTCTCTTATCCTTTGCTACCTATTTCGATTATGAAATTTGAAAAATGGACGTCAAGACTAGATTCTTGAATGGCAATCTTGATGAGAGAATCTATATGATGCAACCAGAGGGATTCGTGTCTCCAAATCAAGAGCAAAAGGTTTGCAAGCTACAAAGGTCCATCTATGGACTTAAGCAAGCATCTAGATATTGGAACATTATGTTTGATGATGTGATCAAAACCTATGGCTTTAAGCAGAATGTCAATGAGCATTGTATTTACAAGCGCATCATTGACAAGAAAGTAGTTTTCTTGGTCTTAACGTAGATGATATGCTACTCATTGGAATGATACGAGAGTGTTATCTGATGTAAAGGGTTGGCTAGCTAGCCAATTCCAAATGAAAGATTTGGGAGAGACGAGTTATGTTCTAGGGATCCAACATATAAGGGATCGTAAGAACAAACTCATAGCATTATCTCAGGAATCATATATCTATAAGATTCTTGTGCGATTTTCGATGCAAAACTCCAAGAAAGGTAATTTACCTTCCACGGATGGAGTTCACTGGTCTAAGGAACAGTGTCCTAAGACACCTCAAGAAGTTGAGGATATGAGACGTGTACCCTACGCATTAGCAGTAGGAAGTCTCATGTATGTTATATTATGCACGAGACCGGACATCTGCTATGCAGTGAAAGTAGTCAGCAGATACTAGTCCAACCTAGGATTGGATCATTGGGTTGCTGTCAAGAATATTCTCAAGTATTTTCGGAGAACGAGAAATTACGTGCTAGTGTATTCCAGACAGAATTTGATCCCGTTAGGATACACGAATTCTAATTTTCATTCAGATAGAGATTCTAGGAAATCCACACCTGGATCAGTATTCACCCTAAGTGGTGAAACCATTGTGTGGAGAAGTATCAAGCAACCTTACATTGCTGACTCCACCATGGAAGCAGAATATGTAGCCGCTTGTGAAGCTGCTAAAGAGACTGTTTGTATCCGTAAGTTCTTGAGTGATCTGGAAGTTGTTCTTGATATGGATAACCTATCACACTTTATTGTGATAACAGTGGTGTTGTGGCTAATTCCAATGAACCAAGAAGCCACAAGAGAAGGAATCATATTGAAAGAAAATATCATCTCATTATAGAGATAATGCAGAGGGGAGATGTGATCATCACCAAGATAGCCTTGCAAGATAATCATGTTGATCCATTTACGAAGACCTTACCGACTAAAGTGTGTTTGGGTCACCTAGATGGTCTAGGGTTACGAGACATGCCTCACATGCTTTAGTGCAAGTGGGAGATTGTTGGGGTCTATGCTCTAAAGATGTAATTTGTAAATGGATTTATGAAATAAATAAAATAAAAATTCAATTCATTCATGTTGTGTTGTTTATTTTATAACTTGTGCATATATTTAATATCCAAGATTACCGGATGTGATCTCGAACTGTGTATATGAGTGTCATATACGGATGGATATAGTAAGAGACATGTAATCTAAAGAGTCAGTAGATAGCAAATAAAGATGGGTACTTTATTTGTGGTTAATCTATAGCAACGGTCCATTCCGTAATATATAGTGATTCTATCATGAATCATTCATATGAGACATATGAGATATGTGAATGAAGGCACCTTGTATGATGTGATCATAAAGAACGAGGTCATGATCTATATGAATCTCTCACTAAGATCCATTTACAGATGAGATTCATATATATCAATTAATGATGGCTATATGTGGGTGATCTTAATCCTGAGTGTCTTATCGACTCCTTCAAGTTAGATCGTAGTCTTTGATAAACCATGGGTGAGGTTGGATGTATTTCCTGATCAATATACTCCGTATGTTGGGATTACGGTTTGGCTTGTGGTTAAAAAGGTTTGTACACAATAGTGAAATCCACTCATTCTTATGAGAAATATATGGTAGTTCCTTTATGGGTTGATTCGAGGCTTGGACAATATGAGCGCTCTCCTAATTCCGTGAGAAAATAGGATTTATTGTCCATTAGAGAATCAATGGTACTAAAATATATGTAATCAGAGGGGTAAAATGGACATTATGACCCAACTCTAATTATGAACTACCGTGGAGGATCACACCATATGTAATAGCTATATCGATGGACACCAAGTGATATCGGTCTATGTAAAAGCGTCTGCAGTTGAGAGAGTGCAACTTCTGGTTTTTAGTAGAATAACACCGGAGTTAATAATTAAGGAATATAAATTAAGGATTTTAATTAATGATTCCAAGGATTATTGGAGCTCAAAATACTGCGGGTTCATTAGGTCCCCTTGCTAGCCCGATCAATTTAGGTAACAAGGGTCATGGTGAATCAATTGAATTGTCCAATTAATTGTAGTACGAAAGTGACATGTTTTTATTCGCGAATTAATTGAATAATGAGATTATTTAATTAATTAATGTTAATAGTTAAATTGATTAAATAATTAGATTATTTAATTATATTGATAATTATTTATTATTAATTAACTATTAATTGGAGGGTGCTAGTTGATATTTGGATTTAGGTGATGATAAAATAATATGATTATTTTATTTTTACTAAATCATTTATCTAAGTATTTGAATTTAAATTTAAATTTAAAATACTTATTATCACTTTTAATATATTAGATATATTTGAAAAGGAAAATTAAAATATATATATCAATTAATAACATAAGAGATTGAATTATATGCAAATTGGTGTGTACATGAAACAATAGTCAAAAGAATAATTTGCATACGATGCAAATTACCTGATATCAATATATATATATATATATTGTTTAACGAACAAAAGAAAGAAGAAGCATATATGTTTTTTTCTCTGAGATTGCAATTGACAAGCAACGTGTGGCGGCGTGAGAAATAAAGAAAAAGAAGAGAAAAGTAAAAAAAAAAAAGAGTTTTTGAAAAATAAACATATATATATATATATATATATAATCTTGTTTCATACTTTTGTGTTTTTGAAACACATAGAAGAAAGAGTTTCTTCAATTCTCTCTACATCCTCTATTCAAGCTCCTGAGACCATGACACGCCCACACGCAGTTGCTAGTCCCAGGAGATAGTGAGGTGGGTCGAGTGGTTCAGACAGGAGCACATCGTAAAGTGAAGAAGCCTCAAAACGTTGGTAAGATTGGTTCAGACAGGAGAATATCTTAAATTGAAGGAGCCTCTAAACGTTGGTAAGTTTTTCTTCTTCTGATTATATTGAATACAATTTCCTGTGCATACATATTGTATGTATGAGTTCCAAAAACAATTACGATCTCAAGTTCACTTGTTCTAGATACAAATTATGATCCGTATAAAAAAAATTATAACTTTAATTCCGCTGCTTGACCGGTGAACGGGGTTCCAACACTTATCTGCTTTAGGTGGACTCGGTCAACACCCTCGGTGAATCGGAGCGACATCATAGTATAAACTCGATGCCCGCACGGGATCTTTATGTAATTTGGAAAGGTGGCAGACTTCTTGATGGAAATCATTAACTTAGCAACCATACACCTTTAATAGCTAAAGAGCTATGATACATATGGAATGCAATTTAACACCCTCCAACTAATTTAAAACAAACCCGATCGTTCAAGATTGAAGTAAGAGAAACTATTCTAATCACTTTATCAATGAAATGATGATAAAAGCTAATTAGAACAGCACTTTGATTTCACAAAAATGCCACAAACTATGAAGTTTGATAAGTTTAAAGGCAAAACAAAGATTTTGAGGTTGTTGAACGCCACAAGCCGAATAAGCTTGATAAGTTCCAAAGTTCATGCAAGAACTTAAGAACAAAACACTCACAAAGTGCTCAAATAAGTTTATATTACTCAAATCTCTGCCTTAAATAGAAAAAGCAGCCTTGTTTATATAGAACAAAGGCCAAGGACAATACAACACAAATATAACCTCCCATTAAATGTGTAACCTCCCACTAAATGACATTTAGACCATGAATAATGGCCATAAAGTATTCATCCTTTGTAACTCCTTATTCTTAATCAAAGAACATATGAACTCACCCAACACAAAAACCCAAACTATTCATAAAATAAGCCCACAAAACCCAACACAATTAAACCCAAACTAATAAGAAAATAAGCTCACAAAACCCAACATAATTAAACCCAAACTAATTACAAAATAGGCCCACAAAACCCAACATGGCCGAATGGCCTTTTATTCTTTAAGATAGGCTAGAATACTTCATTCTATCAAGGCTGGACTCTTGTCTTCGGGATTTGGATTTGTTTGAAACATGTTAACCATTTTATACTCTTCTTGCATCCTTAGAACCTTGACCAAATCTTGACTAGCTTGCTCCTTCCAAATGCTTCCCATTAAACAAGTTAAGGCTTCTTTCATCCTTTTAGCTTTAGCTCTTGTCACTGGTCCTCCATGAATGGTTAAAGGATATGGATCTTTTCTAACCTTAGCCGAATTGTGATCAACTGGCTGGTCCTTATCATTCCCCATTTCCTCGAAAGGATTCGTCCTCGAATTAGCACCGTCATCACCTACATCAAACAAAGACAAATCAGAAACATTGAAAGTTGCACTAACATTGCCATACTCACTTGGTAGTTCTAGCTTGTATGCATTGTCATTGATTCTTTGAAGGACTCGAAATGGTCCATCCCCTCTTGGCATGAGTTTAGACTTTCGTTTGCTAGGAAATCTTTCCTTCCTCAAGTGTACCCAGACCCAATCACCAGGTTCAAATACTACTTGCTTTCGGTCCTTGTTATGTTGCTTCTTATACTGTAGAGTTTTCTTTTCAATTTATGTGCGCACCTTTTCATGCAAGGCTTTGACAAAATCAGCTTTTTGCTTACCATCCAAATTAGCTCTTTCCAAAGTTAAAGGTAGTAAATCCATAGGAGATAATGGATTGAAACCGTACACAACTTCAAATGGTGAATGGTTTGTAGTAGCATGCACACTTCGATTATAAGCAAACTCCACATGTGGCAAGCATTCCTCCCAATTCTTCAAATTCCTTTGAATTATGGCCCTCAAAAGTATTGATAAAGTTCTGTTTACCACCTCTGTTTGTCCATCTGTTTGTGGATGACAAGTGGTTGAATACAGCAGCTTTGTACCCAACTTTCTCTAAAGCGTTTTCCAAAAGTGGCTAAGGAACTTCACATCTCTATGACTCACAATTGTCCTTGGAATTCCGTGTAACCTCACAATTTCTCTGAAGAACAGCCCTGCAACAAAAGTCGCATCATCTGTTTTGTGGCAAGGAATGAAATGTGCCATCTTGCTGAACCTATCAACAACAACAAAAATAGAATCTCTCCCCCCTTTTGACCTAGGTAATCCCAAGACAAAGTCCATTGATATATCAACCCAAGGCTCACTAGGTATAGGAAGAGAAGTATACAGCTCATGAGGCATTACTTTAGATTTAGCTCGTTTGCAAGTAATCTATCTCTCACATATTCTCTCAACGTCTCTTTTCATGTGTGGCCAAAAGAAATGATCATTTAACACACCTAAAGTCTTTTTAACTCTAAAATGCCCCATTAACCCACCACTATGTGCCTCTCTCACAAGCAATTCTCTCATTGAACATCTAGGAACACACGGCTTGTTTTCTTTGAAAAGAAAACCATCATGCCTAAAAAACTTGTCAAAACCCCCTTGCTCACATGCCCCATAAACATTAGCAAAATCAAAGTCAGAATTGTATAAGTCTTTAATGTACTCAAAACCCAATAATTTTGCATCAAGTTTAGAAATTAGAGCATACCTTCTAAAAAGAGCATCGGCAACCACATTTTCCTGACCTTATTTGTACTTGATAATGTATGGAAAGGATTCAATAAACTCCACCCATTTTGCATGCCTACGGCTTAGCTTTCCTTGTCCTTTGAGATATTTCAAAGACTCATGATCGGTGTGTATAATGAATTCCTTGTACCAAAGATAGTGCTGCCATGTCTCTAACACTCTCACCAATGCATAAAACTCCTTATCATACGTCTGGTAGTTAAGACTTGCTCCACTTAGCTTTTCACTAAAGACCTCTTGCATTAAGACTCCTCCAATACCTATTCCACTTGCATCACACTCAATCTCAAAAGTTTTAGCAAAGTTAGGCAAAGCAAGCAAAGGTGCTGAACTAAGTTTGTGTTTAAGCAAGTTAAAAGCATCATCTTGTTCTTTACCCCACCTAAATCCCACATTCTTTTTTATGCATTCAGTTAATGGTGCATCAATGGTAGAAAAATCCTTAATGAATCTCCTATAAAAGCTAGCAAGACCATGAAAACTCCTTACATTACTAACACAAGTGGGTTTCGGTCACTCCCTAATTACTTTCACTTTTTCTTAATCAACATGTATTCCTTTATCATTAACAACATAACCAAGAAAAGTAAGTTCATTAGTGAAAAAAATGCATTTCTTTAGATTAGCATATAACTTTTCTTTCCTAAGCACATCAAAAACAGCCTTTAAATGTGTTACATGCTCGTCTAAATTTTTGCTATACACAAGTATATCATCAAAATAAACTACTACAAACTTTCCAATGTAAGCACGCAAAACATGGTTCATCAATCTCATAAAAGTACTAGGTGCGTTAGTTAGGCCAAAAGGCATTACTAACCATTCATATAGACCATGTTTAGTTTTGTAAAGCGGTTTTCCATTCATCACCCTCATGCATTCTTATTTGATGATATCCAGATTTCAAATCAATCTTTGAAAACACACAAGAACTATGCAATTCATCCAACATATCATCTAACCCTAGGGATAGGATGTCTATACTTTACCGTGATTTTGTTGATGGCTCAACAATCAATACACATTCTCCAAGAAACAACCTTTTTAGGTACCAACAAAACAGGAACCGCACAAGGACTCATGCTTTCACGTACATATCCCTTTTTCATAAGCTCACTTGCTTTTGTATTTCCTTGGTCTCTTCGGGGTTGCATCTATATGCTGGCCTATTTGGTATGCTTGCACCCGGAATGAAATCAATTTGATGTTCAATTCCTCTAATTGGTGGCAAACCAATAGGAACATCTTCAGGAAAGAGATCCTTATTTTTCTGCAAAATATCAACAATAACACTAGACAAACTCTTGTTAATTTCATTAGAAACAATTAAAACATCCTTGTACATAAGTACAAGTAAGAGCTGCCTCATAGTTAATGCTTTCTTCACTTCACACATTTTTGCATAGACACTCATTTTTCTTTCACTCAAGCCTTCCTTGTTTTCTCTCCCCTTGTGTTTCCCATTGCTCTCATTTTTACCACTCAACTCACCTTTTTTTTTCTCTCTTTCTTGCTCCCTTTCCAAAGTTTCAGCTAATGAAGATTCAAGCTCTTCATATTGCTATTTTATACGCATTTGGTCTTTGAAAATTGTCTTTGGAGGCAAAGGTCCAAGTTGGTATTTCTGTCCCTCCATGATCAAAGAATAACGGTTCTTAAACCCATCATGCATTACCCTTCGATCATATTGGCATGGTCTCCCCAATAACATGTGACCATCATACATAGGTACCATATCACACCAAACATCATCCTTATATCTACCAATTGAAAAAGAAATTAACACTTGCCGATTTACCTTCACAACACTACTATCATTCAACCATTGTAACTTGTATGGTTTTGGATGTTTAATAGTAGGCAATTTCAGTTTCTCCACAAGCAAGGTACTTGCCACATTTGTACAACTTCCACTATCCACAATCACATTACACAACTTTTTAGCAATCAAACAATGAGTATGAAACACATTTTCACGTTGCTCACCATGTTCATTATTTTTACTTTGCAAACTAAGTGTGCGTTATACAACCAAATTTTCTCCACTAGCATACTCTACATCACTAGCATCTTCTAAATGTGGCATGTCATCTTCATCCTCTATCTCACTTTCTGATTCAACTGTCCCATCCCTCATGATCATTACCCTTTTATTAGGACATTCACGTGCCACATGACCATGTCCAAGGCACTTAAAACACTTAATGCCTCTAGTTTGATTAGGTTGATTCTCACCTCTACCCTTGCTGCCTATTTCATTTTTGCTTTTAGTTTCATCAATTTTAGGCTTAACAATGGGTTTATCATCCTTTTTACCCCAATTCGGTTTCCAAGAAGAAGAAGAACCTGAATAAGGTTTTGAATCATACCTGATGCCTTTTCTTTTGAGTTGCCTTTCAATCTTCATGGCCACACCCACCATGTCCTTAATCTCCACATAATTTTGTAACTCCACAAGATCATCAATGTTCTTGTTTAACCCACTCAAAAACCGAGCCATGGTGGCCTCACAGTCCTCCTCCACATTAGCCCTTATCATGGCTATCTCCATTTCTTTGTGATATTCTTCTACACTCATGGAACCTTGTGTCAAAGTTTGTAACCGTTGATGCAAATCCCTATAGTAATGGCGATGGACAAATCTCCTCCTCATGATTTGTTTCATCTCCAACCAAGTCTCTACGGGTCTTTCACCATTTCTACGCCTGTCTTTACACAATTGATCCTACCAAACAATAGCATAATCACAAAATTCAACAGCAGCTAGTTTTACCTTTTTCTCTTCGGAGTAATTATGACATTCAAATATCAGCTCCACTTTTCGTTCCCATTCCAAATAGGCATCCGGGTTGTTCTTTCCTTGAAAAGGAGGAATTTTCATTTTGATGCTGCCTATGTTTCTGTCCACACCATCAAAACGTCCTCTCCTAGCTTGTCTTCTAGGATTAACGTCTAGACCAATGATGGTAGCTTGGCTATCATCCGTGTCTTCTCCACCATCATATACATAATTGACAAAGGCTGGTTGTCTTCCACGTCGTGGTTCTCTTTGCAATCTGGTAATTGCTTCATCATGTCTTTCTAGACGATCTCCTACATCTCCCATCACTTTAAACATACGTTCAAATTGTTGCTGCATTGCTTGAATCACTTGTTCATTTGAGGAAGAACTCACTTCTTTATCTTTGTTAGACATGTTTTAAACCTGAAAAAAAAAAGTTAGAACAGCCTCACAATCACTCCCTCACGTGTTTCTCTCAAAGAATTGATTCACACCACTCGTGTTTCACACAATTATTTGGCTTTTCTCGATACTAATCTCACCACTCTTGCCTTTTACCTCTCTTGTTTTGTTCTTTCGGTTCTTAGATTAACTAAGGTCCTTTTTAACAAACAATTCAGATTATGGCAAATTCAACGGAGTGAAATTGGGTAGGTCTAAAAAAAACAAACAAAAGGTAGGTCACTTAAAGTAAACAAATATTAAAATTGAAATATCAATTTCTCTCCCAAATAGAATTCTGTTTGTTTTGGTTAAGAAGACAATATTTAAATATTTCCCAAACTGAAACAAGAACGATATGAACAAAGAAAGATTTTTGGAATTTTGCAAGATTTCCTTGAATCCGCAATAATTTTTTTTTTGTCTTTTTTTTTTCGTTTTTTGTGTGTGCGGAAAACAAAGAAGAATGATAATAACCTTAAGAAGCACAACAATTAAGATGAATTATAGATACAGTGCTATAAGATGAAGAATAAAAGAAAGTGAGAAAAAAAAACTAAAAGAACAACAAATAAATGGATATGCAAACTTCAAACTTGACCCAAGCTTTGATACCAAAATTATGGAAATCATTAACTTAGCAACCATACACCCCAATAGCTAAAGAGCTATGATACATATGGAATGCAATTTAACACCCTCCAACTAATTGAAAACAAACCCGATCGTTCAAGATTGAAGTAAGAGAAACTATTCTAATCACTTTATCAATGAAAGGATGATAAAAGCTAATTAGAACAGCACTTTGATTTCCCAAAAACGCCACAAACTATGAAGTTTGATAAGTTTAAAGGCAAAACAAATATTTTGAGGTTGTTGAACGCCTCAAGCCGAATAAGCTTGATAAGTTCTAAAGTTCATGCAAGAACTTAAGAACAAAACACTCACAAAGTGCTCAAATAAGTTTATATTACTCAAATCTCTGCCTTACATAGAAAAAGCAGCCTTGTTTATATAAAACAAAGGCCAAGGACAATACAACACAAATATAACCTCCCTATAAATGTGTAACCTCCCACTAAATGTGTAACCTCCCACTAAATGACATTTAGACCATGAATAATGGCCATAAAGTATTCAACCTTTGTAACTCCTTATTCATAATCAAAGAACACATGAACTCACCCAACACAAAAACCCAAACTATTCATAAAATAAGCCCACAAAACCAAACACAATTAAACCCAAACTAATAAGAAAATAAGCTCACAAAACCCAACATAATTAAACCCAAACTAATCATAAAATAGGCCCACAAAAACCAACATGGCCGAATGGCCTTTTATTCTTCAAGATAGGCTAGAATACTTCATTCTAACAAGGCTGGACTCTTGTCTTTGGGATTTGGACTTGTTTGAAACATGTTAACCATTTTATACTCTTCTTGCATCCTTAGAACCTTGACCAAATCTTGACTAGCTTGCTCCTTCCAAATGCTTCCCATTAAACAAGTTAAGCTTCTTTCATCCTTTTAGCTTTAGCTCTTGTCATTGGTCCTCCATGAATGGTTAAAGGATCTGGATCTTTTTTAACCTTAGCCGAATTGTGATTAACTGGTTGGTCCTCTTCATTCCCCATTTCCTAGAAAGGATTCGTCCTCGAATCAGCACCTTCACCACCTACATCAAACAAAGACAAATCAGAAACATTGAAAGTTGCACTAACATTGCCATACTCACTTGGTAGTTCCAGCTTGTATGCATTGTCATTGATTCTTTGAAGGACTCGAAATGGTCCATCCCCTCTTGGCATGAGTTTAGACTTTCGTTTGCTAGGAAATCTTTCCTTCCTCAAGTGTACCCAGACCCAATCACCAGGTTCAAATACTACTTGCTTTCGGCCCTTGTTATGTTGCTTCTCATATTGTAGAGTTTTCTTTTCAATTTGTGTTGCTTCCCATTAAACAAGTTAAGGCTTCTTTCATCCTTTTAGCTTTAGCTCTTGTCATTGGTCTTCCATGAATGGTTAAAGGATCTGGATCTTTTCTAACCTTAGCCAAATTGTGATCAACTGGCTGGTCCTCGTCACTTCTGGGAAGGTCACGAGGTATTTCGGCTCCGGGAAGTTTTGGTCTTGCCACATCGACCTTGCTCTGGTCTCTTATGTCAACTTAAAAAGCTTGATTTAATCATGTCGAGCTTTACCTGGGGTGTTCCTTGGGTGTGATGACCTCGCCTTGCTTCTACGAGGTCGTACGGTAGTTTGACCTTGGAAACTTTGGTGTCGTGATGAGAAATCTCGGATTTGGGCCCTGGCTAAGAGAATGGAAAATTTTCCTTTGGTCCCTAACCAAATTTGGTAATTAACAGAAGTCCACTCTGACTTGGACACTGGTGATTGAGTTGGGGTTGGAGTCAGATTTCTAATTTTAAATGGAAAATTTTCCCTCCTACTTTAGTTGCAGGAATCCGGGAAGGAATATTCTCATTAAATGCAAGCAAAATGTGGCGTGCAAGGAACGATGGAATTTTCATAATAATCTGGTTGTATTATGTCAGTCCCTGAGAATTGAGGTATCTTCACCAAAGATCTCGCCTTCCTACTTGCTTATGTTTTTAAAGTTACCGGTTATCGTACCATTCACTCCTATTTAAACTCGATTACTTTGTTGACTTCTCCATGTTTTCTTCCTCTTCAAATTTCGAAAAGAAAAAATCCTTTCTATTTTTTCCCTTGCGAGCAACGCCTCCATCTCTCTTTCATCTAACTCGAAATCTATCTCCACCATGTTGAAATCCAGTCATGATACGATAGACCTCTTGGTAGACGGCGAAATGGTTTCCAGTCTCATCCAAGGGAAATGAGTGCGAAAGCACTTTGATAGCGATGACTCCCCTCCTAACCCACAAAGTCGACGTTCGAATAGGAACGTGTCTATTGGGACCGAATTCTCGAACAAACCTAGTGACCCTCTGAACTTGGTTGATGATGATTTGGATAAGAAACCCGGGAATATTACGGCTAGAAGGGGTTAAGTCATGGTTGTTGGTTCCTTTCTGGAGGAGCTTCTCCCCAACGACTTCAGGGTCATCCCGAATTCTACCACTGACCCAAAGTTGATAGATCATTTGAAGGTCAAGTATGGCATTCTCGACAGTGTTTCCGTCTTCGTTCCTCCTAAGAACTATAATGTCTTCACTCCTCCGAAAGGCATGTTTCTGATCCATGTCGCGGCTCTCGAGAATGGGGTTCGACTTCCTCTTCATCCCAACCTCCAACGAGCTCTCAAAACCCTACAACTAGCTCTTCTCTAATTGACGTATGGCTTCTAGAGATATCTAGTCAGCTTCCTCGTGTTGTGGAGGGAACAATGCGAGTTGAGCAAAGTCACCAAGGATCTCGGATCGGAGGATTTGGCCTACCTCTTCCAGATTGATAGCCTATCTCGTAGCCCAAGAGGTCAGTTCTACGTTAAAGCTAAGAACAAACTCAACTTCATCGTCCCTGGTGCTTCCAAGAAAGATCCAGCTTGGAAAGAGGAATGGATCTTGGTGGAAGATGATTGGAAAAGCTCGGTCTACATCGGTGGGCACTAGTTCAAGGTCCCCACTGCTTTCAATGATAAGCCTTCGTGGGAAAGGGATTCCCTGCTTGCTAAGTCTGAGGCTATCTTGAAGACTATCATCTCCCGTAATTATTTGAATCTGAGGTTTCCTACCACTGATTCTTTTTATACCCGCGGGGAGAATCTATATCTACGAATCTCCGCTGCCACTCCCTATAAATGAAATAACATGGAACCATATTGCTCCCTTTCGTTAGCTGGCTTGGTTCTAACACCTTATTTTTTTTAACAATTTTTGTTGTTGCCCCAGTTTCTCATGAAGTCTAGCAAGCTCGTACCCATTCCAAGCTCGTACCCATTCCCCTCCTACCTGGCTTGCCAGGGGAGCCCTTTTGGCTGTCTCGAAGAAGAGGGGCCAACTGTTCCCACTGCAATTTCACCTATTCCTATTCTGTCCCCTTCCCAGCTTAAGTCTAAGATGGTGTTCCTCGCATCGTGGGCTTCTAAGGTGCGAGGTAAGAAGGCCTCAGCTCCATCTGTACTTGTTGCAGCCGTCGTTGCCTCTATCTCAACTACTCATCCTGCTGTTACTACTATTTCTACCCTTTCCGAGGTTAGTCTACCAGATGTTTCCTTTCCTCTATCTGTATCCTCGATTCCTTAAGCTTTGGGAGGTTTAGAGGCTAGTGTTTTAGAGGTTCCTCTTGCTCGTTTTCAGCATCAAACAAGCCCTGCTGGTCAAGACGAGGTCTTGGAGTAGTTTATTGCGTCCTGTCCAGATGGTGGGATCTCTATGATGGCTTCGATGCCCGTCGACATTCTGCTTACCAAGGGATCCGCTCTTTTGGATGAGGTAATCATCTTCTCATACCTTTTCTTTGTTGTTGCTAGCTTTATCAGTTTCAAACTTAGGCTTCGTATCCTGTAAGCTTTTAAATTCAACGTTTCTATGGGCCACCAGGTGGCTTATCTCCGAGACCGAGCAGTGAAGGCTGAGGCTGTAGTCGAGAAGGCTATGAGATTGCTTGGCCAGGCTCAAACACTAGTGTAGAAGATGACCTCCAACCAGAAAGAGATGGAGATCAAGTTGGTCGAGCTTCAGTGTGACCAAGAGAGGCTGAAACAATCAATCGACCAAAAGACCCTCCAATCTGAACGCCAAGCTAAGCAAATGGATTCCTGAAAGATGGAGGCCAAGGCGCTGGATGTCGAAAACCAAAATCTACATGCTCAAGTGGCCAAGCTGCTAGCTGAGGTGGATGCCTCCTTCAGTGATTGTTACTTTTATGCCTCCTACCTGGTCGCAAAAGCTCTTCCTCTTCCATTCGATCTGTCTGTCATTAACAATAGGGATATAGAGGATATTGTGGCCAAGGTCACAGAGATGTCCCATACTGTCGATGATGGAGTGGATCCTTCAAGAGTGGGTGGAGTCAGAAAACAACCTGTTGTTATAGATCTCCCTCTTCCTCCTCCTCCTCCTCCTCCTCCTCCTCCTCCTCCATTCCTTCCAACCTCTGGTCCTGGGGAATCTTTAAAAGGGGTCTAGCTTTGTACAACCTGTAGAAAATAATCCTAAATCTTGGGAGGAATCTGGGAATCATTCTGAACAACTCACTATACAGAGGCTAGGGTTGAGCAGATGACGATAGAGGCAACGACTACCCCTCAAGATGCGACCATTCCTCTTAAGGTCATGACAACGATTAATAAAATCTTTGAGGAGGATCAGATAGGGCAGCAAGCAGTTGTGGAGCCTCCGAAAAGAGAGGTACTAGGAACGACCATCCAGAATGAGCAACCATAAGAAGAAGGGGAAGTAGACAGAGATCAGTAAGGAGGATAAGCAGTGAGAGGAAGCTTGGAGGACTTGAAGCTTGATGTAATTTACTGTCTTGATAGCCCGAAAGGGGGGTGGGCACCCTGCTTTATTCATGACCAATTTTCGTCAATCCTTTCTAGCTTTTTTTACAGATGTTACCAGAAATTAGGGGTTGGGCTCCCTAACTGACGAATGTAGCCTTACAAGGGGATATGCTCCCCTATCATTAAGGAAAATTTGTTACGATTTCCTTCATGCTTGCTTTGATTGATCCCTGATCATGAACATCAAACCTGGTTGAAAACACTTTGCTTCACTTCTGACCTCGACTTATATACGATTTCCATTGTAATTCTGACTTAATTTAATCTGGTAAGGAAAAATATTCTGAATCCGTTAAGTATAAGCCTACTATCTGGGTATGTGTCTAGCTCTAACTATCAGCATTTGCCAGGGATTCATATCTTGGGGAGTAGTCCTCTTGCATTGTGTCTCGCACCTTTAAAGATTCCTCGTGCAAACTTTTAGCCTGGCATTATAAGAAATCACACGTATATGAAAAACCAACGGTTAGTAGCAATCAGGTATTTGATACATGGGTGAAAGATGTGTTGTAACAACATAGATACCCCTTCTCCTGGCATTTGGGCAGATATCTTATCATGGTGACCTCAATCCAATAGGCAAACCTGTATTTACACTTGGACCCTTCTCGGGGGTGGTAGCCTGTTCAAGGCATCAGTAAGGCTATCTAGCTATCCCGGTCTCAAGATCTTGAGGGTAACTATGCTCTTACACTCAGTCTCTTATTCAGGGTAATAGCCCGACCAAGGCATCAGGAAGGCTATCTAGCTATCCTGGTCTTGAGATCTTGAGGGCAACTTTACTCTTACACTCATACCATTTATAGGGGTGGTAGCCCAACCAAGGCATCAAGAAAGCTATCTAGCTATTCTAGTCTCAAGATCTGGAGGGCAACTATGCTCTTACACTCAGACCCTTCTTGGGGGTGGTAGCCCAACCAAGGCATGTAGAAGGCTATCTAGCTATCATGGGTTCATGGCGATCATGATGAATTATTCGTGGAGAATATAACCGGAGATGGAGGAAATAACAGACTTTATTGATGTTCAAGATGGGGTACATTGTTGTTTGAAAAACAATTATTAAAAACCTAGATGGAGGTAATCTGCTAAGAGCTCCTTGCTCAGGGGTAGAATTTCCTCAAAAGTTCAGTGTTTCATGTGTGGTCGATGGGCCGACCATCCATGTCTTCAAGCTTGTATGCTTCATTACGGATCACTACTTTCATCAAGTATGGCCCTTCCCAATTTGGTTAGAGGACCCCATCCGACCTTATCCGGTTATTATGGGTCACCCTTTTGAGAACCAAGTCCCCTTCTTTGAAGCTTCTAGCTTTGACTTTTCTATTGAAATACCTAGCAATCTTGCTCTGGTATACTGCTAGTTTCTCAGTTACCTGGTCTTGTTTTTCTTCTAGGAGGTCTAGACTAGCTCAAAGCTTGACCTCGTTGCTCTTTGTCACAAAGTGTTGTACCCTGAATGAGGTCAGTTTATGCTCGATAGGAAGGACTGTTTCGACCTTGAAGACCAGAGAGCAGGGTGTTTCTCCTGTAGTTATCCTTTTCGTGGTCCGATATGCCCAGAGAACCTCGGGAAGCTCCTTGACCGACCTACCTTTCTTATATTGTAATTTCTTCTTCAACAACTTCTTGATAGCCTTGTTGGTGGACTCGACCAACACGTTAGTCTGAGGGTGGGCTACCAAGGTGAACCTGTGGTCGATTCCCAAGCCTTTACAGAAGTCTTTGAATCGGGCATTTTCAAACTACTTTCCTAGGTCAACTATTATGATGAGTGGAGTTTCGAACCTGCAATCCACATTGGTTTTGATAAACTTCATCGTATTCTCTTTTGAAATCTGGGAGAGAGGTCTGCTTCACCCACCTTGTGAAATAATCGATTGTCACCATAACGTTCTTAGCTTGCCCATAAGCTGTGAGGAGTGGACCAATCAGGTCAACCCCCTACATGGCAAAGAGATAGGGTGAACTGAGAGATGATAGCCGCTCTGGTGGTAGGTGGCTCAAGTTCGAGGTCTTCTGACATGGTTCACAGATTTACATAAACCTCTTTGTATCTTGGTGAATAGTTGGCCAATAATACCCCATGTGAAGCACTTGATATGCTAAAGCCTCCCCTTCAATGTGATTTTTGTAGTCCACATAATAGACCTTTCTCAATGCCCAACTGGCATCGTCCGGATGGAGATCATCGAAGTAAAGGAAGGGATTTGGCCCTGCTGTAGAGGTATCCATCTATCAAGCAATATTGAACCGACAATCTCTTGATTTTTCAAGCTTGGTCAGGGTTTTCACGAAGCGTTCCTTCCTAGAGGTAGTCAGCTATCGGGTCCATCCAACAGGGTAGTTTCTCTACGGGGCAGATTTCTTTACCTACTGTTATGTTCAACTAGGAGATCACCTGGAGTGGTACTCCTTTAGGTAGAGCTTGACCTCCATTCTTTACCAAGACGTTCACCAGGCGGTTTTGCTGTCGAGGTATCTGCTCAATCCGAAATCCTTTGAACCTTTCCCTCAGTTTGTGGACCAGCTTCAGGTAGGCAACCGTGTTATCGCCCTTAGCTTGGTAGAGTCCCGTAACCTGGTTGACGATGAGCAATGATTCACTCTTGACGTGTAAATAATCAGCCTCAAGCTCGATGGCGACCTTCATTCCGGCTACGAGAGATTCATACTTTGCTTTATTATCGGTTGCTTTAAATTCTAATCTAAAATAGTGGCAACATTCCATCCTTTCAAGGTCGATTAGGACTATGCCATCTCCTTCCCCTGTCGATCCGGATGCCCCATCGGTGTAAAAGGTTCAGGCTTTATAGTCTTCTGACCAATTGTTACCGTCTGGAAATTTCTCAAGAGCCAGACCTAGCGTTGATAAGGCCTCTTCACTCGAGAGCGCTGAGAACTCAGGCAAAAAATCTGTTATGGCCTGAGCCTTGATTGTTGTTCACGATTTATATTTCAGGTCAAACTGGGTGAGATCTAAAACCCACGGGACTAGCCTTCCGAATACGTTCAGCTTCTGTAAGAATTTGCAAAGGGTTGATCAAACACCACCGCCACTGTATGGGCTTGAAAATAGGGGTGAAGCATCCTAGTCGAGGTTACCAGGGCAAGGGTGAATTTTTTCAAGGAGAAGGTAGTTTTTCTCAGGCTTAAATAATACATGGCTGACATAGTAAATAGGTCGCTGGACCCCATCCCAGCTCTCCTTGATTAAAGCCCTGCTCACTGTCGTTTCTGACATGGCCAGGTACATATGTAAGTCTTCCCCTGATATCGGCTTAACTTGTAGTGGTGGGCTGGAAATGTACTTTTTTAAGTCCTAGAAAGCTCGCTCGCTGTCTTGGTCCCATTTCATTTTCTCCACCTGCTTAATGGCTTTGAAGAAGGTAAGACATTTATCCATAGAACGCGAGATGAACCTGTTGAGCGCTGATATATGTCCTATCAATACTTGGACTTGCTTGAGAGTAGTTGGAGAATCTAGATTTAGGATAGCTTGGATAGTTTTTGGGTTTGCCTCGATTCCTTTCTCGTTCACCATGAAACCCAAGAATTTTCCTGTTGTCACCCCAAAGGAACATTTTGCTAGATTCAGCTGCATTTGGTTTTCCTTTAATATCTTGAAGGCCCTGCAGAGATGGTCTTGATGTTCTTCTACTTCCCAAGATTTGGTAATCATATCATCTACATACACCTCCATTGTTTTTTCTATCTCTGGCTTGAATAACCGATTGACCAATCGTTGGTAGGTTGCGCCTGTGTTCTTGAGGTCGAAAGTCATCGCCTTGTAGCAATATAATCATTACCCCGTGATGAAGCTGGTCTTGTCTTGATCAGCGGGGTGCATCAAAATCTGGTTATACCCCGAGAACGTGTATATGAAGCTGAGGAGTTTGTTTTCGGCTGTAGAATCCACCAGCTTGTCAATTTTTGGTATAGGAAAGCTATCATTTGGACAGGCCTGGTTGAGGTCGGTGTAGTCGACACATATACACCACTTCCCATTTGCCTTTATGATCTTGACCACATTAGCAATCCACTCGGGATACCGGGTTTCTCTGATGGAACCTGTTTTGTTTAACTTGTCCACTTCTCTTGTACCGTAACATTCCTCTCAGCATCAAATTGATGCCTCTTCTGCTTGATGGGCTTGACTCTTGGATCTACAGCTAGTCGATGAGTAGCCAACGATATCGGGATCCTGGGTATCTCGTCACGACTCCAAGTAAAGATGTCATTGAATTCTCGAAGAAGCCAGATCAAACTTTCCTTCACCCTTGGCTAGAGGGTAGCTCCGACCTTAACAACCTTGGAGAGGTCGTCACTTCGGATGGGTATCTCTTCTAGTTTGTCCACAGGGTGCCCGCTAGCCCATTCTTTACTTTGCTCTTCCTCATCTAGTACCATGGGATCATTTTCTGGATGATTAGTGGGCTTCGAGTCTTCAAAGATCATCCTGGGTGTTTTCATATCTTGGATCTTCACGACTTGCGTAAATTGTTTCGCCAAAACAGTCGGATTGGCGAACACTGTATAGCATTTCCTTACCGCTTGCTGGTCCCCAAGTACCTCACCCACCTTGTTCCCTACCGTAAATTTTATGGCATTATGGTAGATGGATAAGACCCCCTTCAAGGATAACAAGAACGATCTTTCTACTATCGCGTTGTAGGCCGACAGGGTATCAACCACAATGAAATCTGTCATAATATTTTATTGAAGAGGTGTAGTTTTGACGATCACTGGGAGGATCTTTGATCCCACTTGTATGATCGAGTCCCTAATGAAACCGTACAGCAGGGTTGTATAGCTATTGTAGCACCAATGCTTAAAATTTAGGTTCTCCAAGGTGACTTTAAAGAGAATGTATGCACTGATGCTTGTGTCGACGAGCACGCGACGAACCACACAGTGGGCAATCTGTACCGTGACCACCATAAGGTCATCGTGAGGTTGCATAGTATTGTAGACGTAGGCCTCAGTGAAAATATTTTATGTTGATTGGGATGGGACAACCGAGCTCTGATCGACTTTGAAGATACCTGGGCCTTTATTGACACGGTAAATCTTCCTTGCATGGTTTTTTCTAGAATTATTGAAGATGCCTGCTAATGTGGGTCCTCCACTGATTATAGGTATAACCTGGATTTTTTGTATCAAATCCTTCTGATCCCCTATTCTCTTTTCGGTGTGACCATGGATATCTACTTGTACCTTCTTCCTAGTTTGAATGTTGTCTCTGACCTGCTCCAAGAATTCCACCAAACATCCTTCCCTCACCAAGGTTCGATCTGGTTACGTAGACTACAACACTTTGAAGTGTTGTGCCCTAAATCTTCATGGAAGTCGCAGTACTTATACATGTTCCTCCTGTCTGCTGGAGATTTCATGGGTACAGGCTTCTGGAGTAGCCCCTTATCCCGAATGGCGAGGTACATTGTTTTATGGGACGTGTTTAAGGGGATATAGTGATTGTACTCTCTTTCATCTCGTGCTACTGGGGCAACAGTCCTTGGAGTAGGAGAAGCTGACTGAGGGGTTTGCCTTACAGGATACCTCTCTTGCCAAGGTTGGAAACCAGGAAAGCGGTACGTCGATCTTTTGGGAGGTTTGTTCTGCATTTTTTGAGCCAGCACGAGTTCTAACACCTCCTTCTCTTGGCGCTTTGCCGTTCTCATATCGTCATGCTCCATCTTGACCTTGAGTTGTTCATCAATTACGACCTACTTGAAAATTCCATTTAGAATGTGTGTGTCTAAACCTAGAGGGGGGGGTGTGAATAGGTTTTAATCAAATAAATTACCGATTTTTTAATTAGTTCAATGTTAACACCAATTACACCAAATAAACAAGCATTCAATAAAACTACTTATGCTTAAAACAATAACAACATACAATATTTACGTGGAATCCCTTCAAATGGGAAAAACCACGGCCTGATAAATGCGCCACACTCGATCCCCACTATTGAATGAAAGTTTACAACCTAGGTTGACCTCTTGTCACACCCTCCAGTTACTAACCCTTTCACTCTACCCAACGTGCCTTAATAATGATTCTTGATCTATTTGCTTATGCACTAACCACTCAGTCACAAGACTTAACCTCAATGAAGAGTCAAAACAACCTAAGTGAACATGATGAAATATTCAAACACGCAAATAGTGCTAGGCAATACTAAATGCTTATCTAGGAATCCAAGGATATCAATAAATGCAATTCCTAGATATAACCGTCTAAATGCAAGTGCATGACCTAACTAGATATAGCTAAGAGAGACTAAAACCTAGTTATCATATATAAGCCAATCAACAAAAAATTTCATGAACATGGCTAGGAGCAATCAATGCAATTAACAAGTGCAATCAATTAGACATAAACAATACCTAAATGCAAAGCAAAGAGATTTAGCTAGAAGGGTAAAATCGTCCTAATTGCTAGCTATTACAAAACAATATTCTCAACCAACAACCAACATCTCAAGCATGTCATAAAAACTTTTAAACACAAGAGCATGCATTTGATTTGCAATAAAAGCTAAAACCTAGGCATACATGTCATAGTAACAAAATAATGAAGTCTAGAACATGTAGAGATTACCTAGTCATGAAACATATGAAGACTCATGCTTGAAGGATGAAGAATGATGTTATATGTTCGTGGATGAAGGTTTGGTTGAGTAAAAGAGTGTTCTTGGGAGTCTCTCTCTCTCTAGAAAAGCTAAGTTACACAACAATGGTTGTTTTAACTCCTTAAGACACAAAGAGAAGAGAAAATAACATAAATGTATTGTACCCTACACGAAACGGCATCGTTTTGGACGAAGGGCAACTAAATCCCTTCATGACCGCTATCTTGACCGTGATATTGACAACTATCCAGACCGTGGTACAGAGAGCGGTGCAATGCCTGGGAACCTCTGCTTCGGAGACCGCTGTGCATGCAATAAGCACAGGTCGCGGTAGCAGCAACATGCAACGCTTGGAAAACATCGTTGTGCAGACCGCGTCGGAGGCAATGCATAGGGAGCGGTCCCATCTGTGGTTAAAAGGAAAATCCTCTTCTAAGGGAAAACTAGAAACAACAAACACCCAAGCAAGAGTTATGGCAATAGACACACAATTAAGGCAATTAAGCATTCATACAAGATGATCAAAACATGCATGAGAGTGTGTGCATGTGTGCACTAAAAACTCTTCAAAACAAGGTTAAGCAAGTGATTTACCTTTTAATGATGGAGCTAGGTCTTGAACAATGATGGCCTAAACTACCCTTACATATTAATCCCTAAATGTGGTTGTCAACGAAATGAGCCAATCAAAAACTGAGGAACTTACAATCTCCCCTTTTGACTATTTCGTGACAAAACCACCACTTACAAAATATTCTTACAAACATACAACACAAAAGACTAAGGGTTAACAAAACATTTTTTTACATTACAAATAGATGCCTAAACATTAGATCTTCAAGTCTTCCATCTCTTGTAGAATCAACATCCTTACAAAACAATATAACTACACTTTCCAAGACAAGTGTATGTGAGGTGATCAAGAAAGATAAAAATAATGAGCAATTTGCAAACAACAAAAACAAGCATCATGCAATGACAATGCAAATGCAAATGCTCTCTCTAAATTGGTTAACTCCCCCTGAACGAATCAAACTCCCCTTAAATGCAACTCTCAACTCCCCCCTAAATCATGCCACTCTTAACTCCCCCTAAATCCACTCTACTCCCCTTTTGTCATGAGATAGACAAAGGAGTATCCCCTTAAGAAGGCATTAGCAAGGAGACCTTATGGCACAAGACATATGCATAATCATATAAATAGATTTATCCAACTCAATTACGAAGAGAGAATCAAGGAGTTTTATTACATAAAAAATGTGTGAACGAATGTTTTGCATACAAGACAAGTTGTATTCAAGATCAAAACATGGTATTTGGCCAAGAAAAATAACAAGGGTTTCCAAGAGAATTCAAACCAATTTCACCCTTTGTCATGGAATAAGCAAAATATAGATTGTAAAATAAATTCATTTTAAGAACTACTATATCAAACTTTACTAGCAAAACAAGACATTAGCGACTATTGTGCCCTTTTTTATTTTTCCGGGTGGAATGCCCTTATGATAGTAGCCTTGTTTGACAAGTAAAGAGAGAGAGAGACTTTTGGATTGTTAAATCCTTGAAATGGATACAAGATCCTTATTGATTGAAGTCTCATAATTGATTTCACACACTTTTTTTCATTCATTTTAGAGTTTTCAATAATTTCATCATGCATATTTTTTTAAAGCATATCATAAAAAGAATCAACATGTCATGGAGATCACTTATAGGTCATTCAAAATGTACTTCCCAATCAATTCTCCTATTCCAAAAATGAATGTTTGGTCATAAATAAGACATGGATTGCATGTAAAGAAAATTTGCACACTTGAAAAAAAAATGTACACCTAATCATCTCAGGCAATTAATAAAGAAGCATAAATATTATCAATGAGTACAGTGCATTGCCAATTTGCTCTCTTTGCTTGAGCTCCCTATATAGGGTCAATCAAAACAAGTCAAGAGGAGATATAAGTCCCTATAGACTTACCAAGTCCGTTGGACCTAGTTAAGCCTATGGGTGAACCCTTAGCACAATGACATGTAAGTTCATCTTTTCTAATCCACTTAGGTGACACATTGTCATTCCTGATGGTCAAGTTCATCATATTACTCCTAGGATCATTAACAATAGATTTCCTAGGCACATTTATATTGGCTCTAGCCCTTTTTCTTTCAATCATGTTCTTAGTTCTACACATGTTAATGTACTTGAAGCAATTTTGTCTAATATGACCATCAATACCTTAAAAATGACATGAAGGGATAAAATGAGGGGTCATACCATTCTTTTGTGATGACAAAGGTGCGTTCCCATGTCTTTGAGCTTTCCTTTTGTGTGGTGTTGGTTCTCTTCTCCCTTGTTGTTGAGTTGGAGAAGATTGCTTCCTTGGTTGAACATGTAGGAAGTGCCTATTGGCTTGATGGCATTTAGGTTGAGGGATGGTTGCTTGATGTTCTCTCATTGGTTAAGAACGAGCTTGACTTCTTGATACCATCTTGACTTGGATAGTTCTAGAGTACCTTAGACCTCTCTTGTCACTTGGCTTCATACCAAATCCCAATATATGGTCAAGCTTCTCCATACCTGAAGTCATCTTAGCAATCAACTCTCTAGCTTCTCTCAGCTCCTTCTTTAAGCTTTCTTCCACCTTTCTCTCATTCTTCACTTTCTCACTTAAATAAGTCACTTCGGTTGATAGCATGAGGTTCTCTTCCTTTAGCTTTCGAACCTCTTTCTTCCTCTTCAACCTTGAACTTTGAAAATCCTCAATGAACCCTTCAAGGTGCATACTCTCTACATTTCCATTTGTAGAGTGAGATGAGGAACTCTCATAACTAGAGTCATCACTTGTGTCTCTTGTTGTCACATTTACAACACCTCCATAAGTAGCTTCATCAATCACACTTTTAGCTCCTTTATCTTCAATTTCTTCTATAGAGTCACAAATTAAGGCCTTGTTGCCTTTTTCAATATCTTCTACAAAGGATGCTTCAAAAGCCGCGTAGTCGAGAACTACCTCTTTATCACTTGGGGAATCTTCTTCACTTCCACTATAGCTTGGTGAGGTAGACACCATATTTCCTTTCTTCTTCTTTCTTGAATTAGCACACTCGGTGGCTATGTGACCAAACCCACTACACTCATAGCATTGAATGTCTTTTCTTGTAGGCTTTTCTTACATTTGCTCAATCTTCTTCTTTGAGTCATTCTTATGAAGTTTCATAAACTTCTTGAATCTCTTAACCATAAGAGCCATCTTCTCATCTGAGTCATCCTCCTCCAACTCTACTTTGGATTTCTTCAAGGCTATGTTCTTTTGCTTCTTATGAGGTGTAGGTGTAGAAGTCCACCTAGACTCATAGGCTAGATGTCTTCCAATCACTTCACTCGGCTTCATAGTCTTGTAGTTGCTATTTTCTTCCAATACCGTCACCTTGGACTCAAATCTCTTGGGGAGTGACCTCATGATCTTTTTATTGATCCTTCTATCCGAATATGGGGTCACCTAGTTGATGGCTTTGATTTACGATATCCATCAACTTCACTTGAAAGTCATTAAAGCACTCATCCTCTTCCATCTGAACTGTCTCAAATTGCATTTGAATGACTTGAAGCTTGGAGTCCTTAACCACTTCGGTTCCTTCATAAGCCGTTTATAGAATCTCCCAAGCCTCTTTTACATTCCTAGTATTTTGAACCAACCTATATTGATTGTCATCCATGGCACACAAGATTACATGCATAGCCTTGTTGTTCCACTTGGAAGCTTCAAATTCTTGTGTGCTCCATTGAGACTTAGGCTTGAGAACTTCATCTCAATGGTTCGGAAAACTGTACCCATCTTCAACCATCATCCATGTACAGTCATCTATTTGGCAAATATAAGACTCTATCTTGCCTTTCCATGAGGCATAATTATCACCCTTAAGCAAAGGTGGTCTTAGACTTGATGATCCCTCTTTGGTCATCCCAAACTAACTTATAGTGTTTGGGTTATAAATGAATGAGATGCAAATGTAATGCACCACACAATATGCAAACAACAAAAATACACAAGCAAGACACACATAGAGCACGGATCACCTAAGTATATCTAGGCACCTGCTCTGATACCAATTGAAAATTCCCTTTAGAGTGCGTGTGTCTAAACCTAATGGGGGGAGGGGGTTGAATAGGTTTTAATCGAATCAATTACCGATTTTTTTATTAATCAATATTAAGACAAATTACCCCAAATAAACAAGCGTTCAATAAAACTAATTATGCTTAAAACAATAACAAAACACAATATTTACGTGGAAACCCTCCAAATGAGAAAAACCACGGGGTGATATATGCGCCACACTCGATCCTCAAATCCACTATTGAATGAAAGTTGACAACCTAGGTTGACCACTTGTCACACCCTCCATTTACTAACCCTTTCACTCTACCTAACGCACCTTAATTGTGATTCTTGATCTATTTGCGTATGCACTAACCACTTAGTCACAAGACTTAAAGAGTCAAAACAACATAAGTGAATATGATGAAATACTCAAACATGCAAATAGTGCTAGGCTACACTAAATGATTATCTAGGAATCCAAGGATATCAATAAATGCAATTTCTAGATATCAATGTCTAAATTCAAGTGCAAAACCTAACTAGATATAGCTATGAGAGACAAAAACCTAGTTGTCATGAACATGGCAAGGAGCAATCAATGCAATTAAGAAGTGTAATCAATTAGACATAAACAATTTCTAAATGCAAAGCATAGAGATTTAGCTAGAAGGGTAAAATCGTTCTAATTGCTAGCTATTACAAAACAATATTCTCAACCAACAACCAACATCTCAAGCATGTCATAAAAGCTTTTAAACACAAGAGCATGCATTTGATTTGCAATAAAAGCAAAAACCTAGGCATACATGTCATAGTAATGAAATAAAGAAGTCTAGGACATATAGAGATTACCTAGTCATGAAACATATGAAGACCCATGTTTGAAGGATGAAGAATGATGCTATATTTTCATGGATAAAGGTTTGGTTGAGTAAAAAAGTGTTCTTGGGTGTCTCTCTCTCTCTCTCTCTCTCTAGAAAAGCTAGGTTGCACAACAATGGTTGCTTTAACTCCTTAAGACACAAAGAGGAGAGAAAAGAACATATAAGTATTGTACCCTACACGAAACGACATCGTTTTGGGCGAAGGGCAACTAAATATCGTCATGATCACTGTCTTGACCGCGGTACAAGCAACTGTCTAGATCGCGGTACAAAGAGCTATGTAACACTTGGGAACCTCTGCTTGGGAGACCGTTGTGCATGTAATAATCACATGTCGCGGTAGTAGCAACGTGCAATACTTGGAGAACATAGTTGTGCAGACCGCGTCGGAGGTAATGTACAGGGAGCAGTCCCATCCGCGGTTAAGAGGAAAATCCTCTTCTAATGGCAAACTAGAAGCATCAAACACCCAAGCAAGAGTTATGGCAAAAAGGTATACAATTAAGTCAATTAAGCATTCATGCAAAATGATCAAAACATGCATGGGAGTGTGTGTGTGTGTGTGCACTAAAAAATCTTCAAAACAAGGTTAAGCAACTGATTTACCTTTTAATGCTGGAGCTAGGTCTTGAACAATGATGACCTCAACTACCCTTACATATTAATCCCCAAATGTGGTTGTCAACGAGATGAGCCAATCAAAAACTGAGGAACTTACACTACTCAAGAGCCCGATCATAGGCTTCCTGGTAGGTCTTTAGAGGTCGTTTGGCAAAAGATCAAAAAAGCTTGCCTTCCCATAGGTTCTATCCAAAGTTTGTGAGGGTTTCCTTTTCGATGAAAATCTGGATGACTTCCTTGTCATAACGTTCCACGTATGATCGATGTGTCTCAAATCGTTCCTGAATCATATATTGAAGATGGATGGGATCATTTAGGTGAGGTTTAACCCTTTGGAACTGCAAGCAGAAATTGATTGATAGCTTCGTGAACAAATCTTTGCTAACCGTAGGCAACTTTCTGAACCGGGTCTTAACGTAGTCAGTCAGTGTGGTAGGGAACATCATGCATATGGCAGCCCTAGTGGTATTCTGGACTTCTATTTGCTGGACGAAGCTCTTCAGATGGCTCAGACGGTCCTCTGTTCTAGAGAACTTATCTGCTGATATTTTGAATTTCGACGGAAGTTTAGCTTCCCGTATCCTTTTGGTGAATAGAGCATTCATTTCGCTTAAAGGATCTTTCTTGGCCTCTTTGTTTTTTCCTTTCTTTATTTGCTAGATTTCTTTCTGTAGCTTTGTCAGTTGGTCCCTCAGTTGCTTGTTTCCATGCTTTTTAGAATCAACCTCGGATCCTTCACTGTCAGATCCCTCGGATGAACTGGAGACTTTGACCCGAACTTCTTCAAGAGCGGGGACTACCCCAGGGCTTTGCTAGCTCCATCCTCCTCTGGCTCTGGTTTCCCTTCTAGAGGCTACCTGGTGAAGGGCTTCTTGCTGCTCCCGTGGTAAGGTGTTTGCTGTAGATTTGACCAGTCTGGGTTGATAACATGAGGGTCTTCCAGGCATTAAGGGCATGGGCCTTAGCCTATCCGGAATCGAGGGTTGAGGTCATGCCCTATGGTTTGTTGGCTTTAGCGGGGGGAGGTCCCAATAGATCGAATGTGGGATGCCTAGTTCCGGGCCTGCTCGTCTCTCCCTGAGTCTTGGGATTCACCGGCTGAGTTGTGATGCCCTCAACAAGCAGACGAAGGCGGACGTTCTCCACGAAGGCTGCTGCTTATTTGTCGGTCACAGTCTATCTTATCATAGGTGGCCAGAAGCCGACGCAACGGTTGGCTGGACTGGAGTCTGGTTATGGTGCCTTGATTTTCTACTCTTATTTGGGGTCTTTCGTGTTAAAGCGGTACATGGTTGTCCCAAAACCTCGAGGTGTACTTGAGAAGAGCAAAACTTCATAATCCTTGTAAAACAACAAAACGTAAACTTTGTGTAAATTGGGTGTGGGTTTTCCCCACAGACGGCGCCAAAAAGTGTTGACCGAAAATTTGTTTAGGGTGAGGAACTTCAGTTAACACCCTCAAGACCACTACCTCGGAGGTCATAGTCGGGGGTGGTACCTTCAATACCTAGTTTATGCGTGTAATAGTGGTGATAAAGATGAGTGATAACACAATATATTATGGATATATGAAGTAGGCGACATTGTTTTATTAATTTAAATGAATCACGTGTGACGTATGAAAATCACTCAAACTCTCATTCTCTCTTGGGTACAATGGGGGTGGCAGCTTCATACCTGTCGATACGTAGATAAAAAGGTTGTGTTCTCCTTAGAGAATTTAGGCGTTAATGGAGACTTGTCCTATTTTGGCAAATTTTGGTCCTTTTTACACATGGTCCAACTAGGTTTTACTCGGCATCCTCTCACCATGAATATATGAATCAAATCCTCCCTTATCAGGCGGGATGCTATGTTTTAAATATCATTGACTTTAACAAAGTCAAAGATATCTTGGAGGGAGATATATTTGTTTCCTCTTTGGATTCAATCGCGAGGTATTTCGACTCCGGGAAGTCTAGGTCTTGCCTCATCGACCTTGCTCTGGTCGCTTATGTCAACTTAAGAAGCTCGATATGATCATGTCGAGATTTACCTAGGGTGTTCCTAGGGTGTGATGACCTCACCTTGCTTCTACGAGGTCGTACAGTAGGTCGACCTTGGAAACCTTGGTATCGAGATAAGAAATCTCGGATTCGGCCCTATCTAATAGAATGGAAAATTTTCCTTTGGTCCCTGACCAAATTTGGCTATCAACAATTGTTTAGGGTATGAATGTGGAATATTAACTTATTCTATCTTTATTTAAGAGTTCAATTTTAGTTTTTTAGTGGAATGAACTAAAATTAATAGATCGGACCTAAGTGAATCATTTGTTGATTGTGATTAGGTTTTGTCTATAGGAGCTTAAATTTAGATAGCCCACCAAGATCCACAATCCACACGAACTTACATGGATCACTTGATATATTCTACCAGACCTATTTATGGCTCCATTAAGAATTGTGTTAAGGTATGTGAACTTGTTTCTTTTAGTAAGAATGAGTCTAGTTCACATGTTGACTTTTTATTAAAGTCTAATGGATTTAATAAAATGGAAAAACAATATTTTGCCCATATTTACATAGCTTGGTCGGCAAGGGACTATATAATAGCCTTATATATTGTTTTTCATTTTATTATTTAATTAAATGTGAAAAGTCCTCATTTGTTGATTGGCTTATTTCGTGAACAACCACATTGTTAGGGTTCATGTAAAGGTAGCTTAGGCTCCCAAGACATCAAGAGGAGAAGCGCCAAAGGTAAAATTCTTGTGCTTACTTACTTTAAATAGATAGTTGCACACACTCACATTTTCATGCATAACTCTTGATCATATATGTTAAGTGTTTTCTTGTGTACATTTTAGTTTAAATGACTCTTGTTGACCTATTTGCATCTTGCTATGAAAGTTTTATGTCATGCTAGGTATTAAAATAGGATGCATTTTCATCACTCTTGTACTTGTTGCTTGTATGGTTGTTTGAGTGTTGAAGTAGGAATTACGCTGGTGGTGCGCTACTCGACTAGCGCAACATTCACAGTGGACTGTCTCTAGTGTTGCGCCACTGGGTTACGCTGCTGCACCCGCGTAAAGATGTAAAAAGTGGGTGTGCGCTGGTGGTGCGCTACTCTACTAACTCAGCCCCACCAGCGTAAACATTCCAGTGGTTTTGTGCTTGTGTTACGCCACTGACGTGCGCCACTCAACCAACACCTATTGAAATTTTTAGGCAGTGCGTTGGTGGTGCACTACTCGACCAGCGCACCTGACCAACGCACAATGAAGAAGCTGGAACATTTTTTCCAAAACGACATCACTTTGTTTGGATCTTATATATATATATATATATATATCTCATTGTCTTAAGGTCGTGTAAGAGTTCAAAATATCATATATTTTCCTTAGAATACATTTCAAAGGAAAAACACTTCCAAGAACTCATTTTTAATCACTCAAAGCATTCCCATGTGCATCAAATCTCCATCTTGCATCATCTAAGTTCATCTAGAGTGCATCTATGGATAGGGTTGCTTCATCACATCTTGTTTGGTAAGCTCTTCACTATCTTCTTACAAGTTAAGTGTTTTTGATTGCTAAACCATCTCTTTAATTAATTGTATTCACTTATAATATTTCTAGATACAAATTAGAGATTGTTGTGATGACATGATTGAGTGCTGTATTGTGATAGCTTCATAGGATTGATTGATCTATGTTTAGCTAAGCTATTTGAACATGTCATTTAGCACTTGATATCTAGGATTGCATTAATTGTCATCTCATTATCCTAGATAAGCATATAGAGTTTCCTAGCCTTGTTTGTTCATTGAATATCATCACATATTCACTTAGGACACTTTATCTCTTCATTGAGAAGTAAGACTTGTGTTGCTTCCGGGAGTAGGTAGCTTGAAGCACAAGCAAGATGAACTAGGTTCACTTATATCGGGATTAGGTAGTAGTGGTGGATTAAACCGGGATTAGGTTGTAATTCCTTGCCATTAGTGGATTCGAGGTTCTAGTGTGGCGCACTCATCAGCCCGTGGTTTTTCCCATTTAGAGGGTTTCCACGAATATCTCAAGTGTCGTTTATATTTCCGTATTTGTACACTTGTGATTTTATTGTAACTAGCTAAGGGCATTTTCGTCAATTTGACGCTTAACGAAAATTGGATAAAAGTTAATTAAAATCTATTCACCCCCCCCCCCCCCCCCCCCCCCCGCCTCTAGATTAACATTACACACCATAATATTTGTTCAAAATGGAAATTAATTAATTTGATAATTAATTAATTGTTTAATTAAAAGTCAAAATCTTTTTCCTAATTGGAGAAGGTCTCCAAGTGTCATATTATTGTTGGTAATATGATAAGTATCAAATACAATATTTGATAAGTAGATAAACAAATGCAATTTATTTATCTAATCAAATTAGGAAGTATTTGATTTCTATCAAAATTCTAATTGACAATTGGTCAAATTAGGAAGTTTTGATATAGTCACAATTTAATTTATATTCAATAATTGGTTATTGAATAAATACACTATTGAGTTGGATTAGGAATCTTGGAGTAGAAAATAAATCTTCTTTGAAAGAGGATTCTTGGTCACCAAGTAAATCCTCTGTCGGAGAGGTTTCGGTCTCCTAAATTAAAAGCAAGAGGAATTCGGTCAACCCTAAGTAATTTAGGGCAAGGATTTCGGCCACTATATATATATATATATATATATACATGTATGTATCATAGTGTGAAATTCGGCTAACGCTAATTTTCAAAAGAGATTTCGGCCAAGCTATTTTTCTGAGAGAAAATTCGGCCAGGAGAGAATTTTGAGAAAAGATAATCCGGTTCTTGCTCTAGATATATTCGTCCAACTTTAAAGATTGGTGTGTGAAAATTCGGCTAAGAGAAATAGAATCAAAGAATGTTTTGTTTTCGATAGTGCACTAATAGCCTTTACATCAAAAGGTTTTGTGTACAACATCGAATCAAGGTTCACGCAAGTTTCAATCAAATAGATTGATAATTCACAAGTGACCTAATGTTCTTGGGTTTTCTCTAGGAGGATTATTGTGACTAACGAAAGAAAAAGATTTTGTTTGTTTCTATCCTCAGGTATACAATTCGAAGAAAGGGAGCCCACACTTCTTGGTGATTGACGTTCGTGATTGGATTGGAAGATCTTACGGATTCAATTTGACGCTAGTTCAATCTTCATGAAAAAAAAGGTATGATACTTTTAATATACACTAATTAATCTAGGGTTAATGTCCTTTCTTTTAAGTGAAATTTTTTAAAATATACTCAAACCTTTTTTTACGCTTATCGTTTTTTCCCTAAAATTGGTATCAAAGTCTGGTTGTACCATTGATTAATTGATGTATATATACGTGAATCTATTTCTTTTTATTGTCAATATACATGTTTTAGAAAAAGATGACACTATAGGTATTCACACACACACATATATATATATATATATATATATATATATATATATATGTTTGTGTGTGTGTGTGTGTGTGTGTGTGTGTGTGTTTGTGTGTGTGTGTTTTATAATGTTATTTGTTATTGCTCAATTTTGGTCATAGAATTTCAATGTATTTTTATTTTGGGATTGTAACAAGAAAGGTGACCTATCATCGCCATAATTTCATTATTGGTAGTTGTTAAGTTTTTTTTTTATTATTATTGTAATAAAAAAAACAACAGTATTTTACTGTTTAAAATACTGTTGTAATATATTCGAGTATTGAATATTTGAAGATTTGAAGATTTGAAGATTTGAAGAATTTGAAGCAACCGGAACAAGCTTGGTACCGTGCGCGCCATAGCAACAATCGTGTCTGTGCATGAGCATGCAACCATGATTGTTATGGTATGGGTTGTACATGGCCTCCTTATGGATGCCATGGGCTGAGCACGGCAGCCCTTTATGGAGCTAAGGGGTGCACACGCCCATAGGAGGCAGCCAAGGGCCACTTGATGACTTGTTCACCAAGAAAGGAGTTTTTGTATTCCAAAAATTGTAATATTCTTGCTTTTCTATGATGGACTAAAATTGTAGCTATTTATATTTTCGTAAATATTGCAATGTTTGTCATTGTTTGATAACATGTCATATAGAATAGGAGTGTCACTTATATATCTCTTTTGGTATGAACATGCATTGAATGGTTTAGGTATCTAATTGGCATCTAGATAACTTGGTAAATCATTATATGGAATTCGATCACACTCCTTAAACAACTGAGTGAGAGAAGATGTTTCAGAACACCTACGGCTTCCGAGTTTAGTTGAGCTTTATATTTCGTGCAATAACCCCCAAGGGGTATTATGAATGGAATTTAGCAAGATACTTCCTTACAAGGATATACTAGACAATTGACCCAAACGATATCTACTCCCAAAGGAGGGATATTCGTGAGAGAATATATCGAAGGTCGATAACTTGGTAACACGCTCAATGTGATTTTATTAATATCCTCCCATCAGTTCTTGTTAATAAAATCGCAAGGCTAAAGTTGAAAACGTTGGTTGTTATGTTAACAATTAAGTGGGACCTAGTCCAAGTAGTAGATGGTGCAAACTCCCAAAAAAGGCGTGACATTTATGGGTGTTGGATCACCGTTAAATTTTTTGATTGAATTATTTAATTTAATTCAAGATAAATATTCGAAAGTGCTTTATCATGATTGTTTACTTATATAACTTTTGTTATTGTAAAGAAATCATGACCTAATCCCTAATCAACATCCTAAAAGATAATACTTTAACTGATGATAATTATGTCACATGGAAAAGAAAAAATTTGGTTGTTGTTACAAGCCGAAAAAAATAAATTCATTCTGTCTACTCTTTAATCACCAAACTAATGAATCTATTGAGGAGCAAAGAGACGAGTATCAATAGTGGAAGACTATTGATGAGATGACCAAATGTTACAGTATGGCCAACATCTTCGACGTGTTGCAACAGCAACATAAAGGAATGAAGACTGTTGCTGATATAATGATTTCCCTGGAAGAGATGTTTGCTATGAAGTTCAGGACGACTAAGAGAGAGGCAATCACTGTTTTCATGAATATTAGGATGAAACTTGGATAAGATGTGAAAGATCACATGATGAAAGTCATGGCTCATCTCAGCATTGCTGAACTCAATGGTGCTGAGATAGATGGTGAGATGAAAATTGACATGATTGTCAACTCAATATTGGATTCCTTTGACCAGTTCAAGTTGGACTACACCTTGAACAATAAGGAATACACCTTGCAGGGCCAGATGTAAGATGTTCAAAGCACCGAGAAAATCCTTGCGAAAGGAAAGGGTTAAGAGATTCATACAGTTAGTAAAGTTGCTACTGTTAAGACCTGTAAGAAGGTCAAGAAACAACAGAAGAAAAAGCAAATTGGGCCTAACTAGAAGGGGTTTCGGGAAAGGAAGAGACTGAATGAGAATGAATTCAACTTGAGTTTAGGCAATAGAGTGTTGGTGTCTACTAGTGCAGTGAGAGATATTAGAATTAGTTTAGATTCTTATAGACATTTATTATGTACCTTAATTCAAGAGGAATTTAATTTCAGTTTCTTGTTTAAATAAATTTGGATATTCGGTTACTTTTAATAAAACGTTTATTATTAGTAGAAATAACAAATTTGTTTGCAAAGGTACAATGGTAAACGGTTTATTCTATTTGCATAGTAATATCTCTCGCTTGTTAGATACAGAATCAATGCAACCTAATCATAAAAGAGTAAAATTATCAAAAGATGAAACCTATCTATAGCATTTGGGCCTAGGTCATATTAACCTTGACAGGATCAAAAGACTAGTTAATGATAGACTTTTAAGTGACTTAAAGGTTTATGATCTACCAACTTGTGAATCTTGTTTGGAAGGTAAGATGACCAAAAGGTCGTTCACAACGAAAGGCATAAGAGCCATTGAATGATTAGGATTGATACAAACTGATGTGTGTGGTCCTATGAGTATTCAAGCTAGAGGTGGATATGAGTACTTCATCACTTTCACGGATGATTACTCGAGATTTGGCTATGTGTATCTCATGAGACATAAGTCAGATGCTTTTGACATGTTCAAAACATTTAAAGCTGAAGTTGAAAATCAGCTTGAGAAACACATAAAAATCTAGAGGTCTAATCGTGGTGGAGAATATATATCTGGTGAGTTTCCGTAATATCTTATTGATAGTAGGATAATTTCTCAATTTTCTGCACCAGATATACCTTAACAAAATGGGGTGGCAGAAAGGCGAAATAGAACTCTTTTAGACATGGTTAGGTCTATGTTGAGTTATTCAATGCTTCATAATTCTTTTTGGGGATAAGCTTTGCAAACCGTTATGTACATTCTAAATGATTTACTATCTAAGTCGATTCTTAAAACACCGCATGAGTTGTGGACTGGGTGAAAGCCTAGTCTACAATGCTTAAGGATATTTGGATGTCCTGCGCACAAGTTAAATGGAAAGACAAAAAATAGAGTCCCATTCACAAACATGCATATTTGTAGGGTATCCAAAAGAAACAAAGGGATATTATTTATATAGTCCTTCAAATCTTAAAGTATTTATTTCGACACATGCTAAATTTCTGGAAGAGGACTATATGAATAATTTTGTGCTTAAAAGTAGAATCGTTCTGAATGAGCTTTCAGGAGATACAATTCCATAAGAGGTTTCATAACCTAGCCCAATTGTATGTCCCGTACCAATACAAGATCAACAACCTACCATTCCTCGTCGTACTGGGAGGATTAGTAGATAACCTGAGAGATGCGTCGGTCTAGGAGAATCAGTAGAGAATCTCCCAGACGATGATTATCCCTACACGTACAGGGAAGCAAATGAAGATGTTGATTGTTGCCATTGGCTAAAGGAAATGCATTCCGAAATTGAATCCATGTTCAAAAATAAAGTCTGGTCTCTTGTGGACTTACCTAAATGGATAAAACCCATTGGGTGTAAATGGGTATACAAGAGGAAGAGAGGAATGGATGGAAAGGTGGAAACCTTTAAAGCTAGATTGGTAGCTAAAGGTTACACAGAAGGAAGGTATCGATTATGAGGAAACCTTCTCTAATGTGACCATGCTTAAATCCATTAGGATACTCTTATCCATTGCTGCATCTCTAGACCTAAATATTTGGTAAATGGATATCAAGACAGCTTTCCTTAACGGAAGTCTTGATGAAAGCACCTATATGATGCAACCAGAATGATTCACTAAAAAGGCCAAGAAGAAATGGTATGCAAGTTGTAAATATCCATATATGGATTAAAGCAAGCATCCAGATCCTGGAACATAAGGTTCGATAAAGCTGTTAAAGGTTTTGGATTTATTCAAAACCTTGACGAACCTTGTGTATACAAAAGGATCAAAGGTGACAATTTGGTTTTCCTAGTTCTTTACATTGATGATATACTACTTGTCGGAAGCGATGTAGGTGTATTGATATCAATAAAAGAATGGTTAGCAAAACAATTAGATATGAAAGACTTAGGAGAAGCAAGTTATATTCTTGGTATCCAAGTCATAAGGGAGAGAAAGAATAGAACGATTGCCTTATCCCAAGCTTCATACATAGATAAAATCTTGTCCAAATTTCCCATGCAAGATTCCAAGAGAGGTATGTTACCTTTTAGACATGGAATCAAAATTTCTAAGGAACAAGTTCCTAAGAATGAGCATAAAGACAATTCATGAGTAGGGTTCCATATGGCTCAGCAGTTGGAAGTCTCAAGTATTTAATGCTCTGCACTAAACAAGATATTTATTTTGTTGTTGGCATAGTTAGCAGGTTTCAATCGAAATCTGGCCCTGATCACTGGATGGTAGTCAATCATATTTTCAAGTATCTCAAGAGAACGGGGAGATTATATGCTTGTATAGTTTAGAGAGGATTTAATTCTCTTTAGGTATACAGATTCTGATTTTCAGTCGAATTCTGACTCCAGAATATCAATATAAGGATCTGCGTTTACTCTTAGAGAAGGGGCAGTAATATTGATGAGTATCAATCAATCTGTATTGCTGATGTTGGGGTTTATGTCCTAAAGATGTAATTCGTAAATGGATTTATGAAATAAATAAAAGAAAAGTTCAATCCATTCTTGTTGTATTGTTTATTTTATAACTTGTGCATATATAAACATCCTAGATTGCTGGATGTAATCTCAAACTGTGTATATGAGTGTCATATACGGATGGATACAGTAAGAGACATGCAATCTAAAGAGTCCATTGATAGCAAATAAAGCTAGATACTTCATTTACGGTTAATCTATAGCTGCGGTCCATTCCGTAATGTACGGTGATTCTATCCTGAATCATCCATATGGAGATATGAGAATGGAGGCACCTTGTATGATGTGATCATATAGGACTGGGCCATGATCTATATGAATCTCTCACCAAGATCCTTTTATTGATGAGATTCATATATATCAACTAATGATGACTATATGTGGGTGATCTTAATCCTTAGTGTCTTATTGACTTCTTCAAATTAGATCGTAGTCTTTGATATACCATGGGTGAGGACAGGTGCATTTCCTGATCACTATACTCCATATGTTGGGATTGCAGTTTGGCTTGTGGCTGGGAAGATTTACACACAATAGTGAAATTCACTCATTCTTGTAAGAAGTCGATGGTAGTTCCCTTAAGGGTTGATTCGGGCCTTAGACAATACGAGCGCTCTCCTAATTCCGCAAGGAAATTGGATTTATCGTCCATTAGAGAATCAATGGTACTAAAAGGATATATGTAATTAGAGGGATATAACGGACATTATGACCCAGCTCCAATTATGAACTACTGTGGAGGATCACATCATATGTAATAGCTATATCGTTGGACACCAAGTTGTATCGGTCTGTATTAAAACGTCTACAGTTGAGAGGGTGCAGCTTCGGGTTTTCAATGGAATAACACCGAAGTTAATAATCAAGGAATATTAATTAAAGAGTTTAATTAATGATTCCGAGGATTATTGGAGCTCAAAATACTTTGGGTCCATTAGGCCCCTTTGCTAGCCCGATCTATTTAGGTAACAAGAGTCACGGTTAATTAATTGGATTAATTAATTGGATTGTCCAGTTAATTGTGTTACGAAAGTGACACGTGTTTATTCAGAAATTAATTGAATAATGAGATTATTTAATTAATAAATATTAATGATTATATAAATTAAATAATTAGATTATTTAATTATTTAATTAATCATTAGTTAGAGGATGTTGTTTGATATTTAATTTTTAAAGATAAAATAATGTGATTTTTTTTATTAAATTAGATATTTAATTTTTGAATTTAAAGAGTTTGAATTCAAAACAAATTGATTAATATCTTAAGAGATGAGAGATATCTTAAAAGATTTAAATTGTATATATATATATATATATATATATATATATATATATATGTTTAAGATAAAAAGATAATCAAAATAAGTCTAACGCACTTATCAATGTTTGTATGGGATACCAACAAGTGGTGTGCGTGAAAACACGAAACGAGAAACACGTAAACACAAATTTGTATTGGATGCAAAGTGATGGTGCGTGAATCAAATGGAAAAGATAACAACACTTTATACATATACCTGATATATATAAAAAAATATAAAAAAAATACACGCACAAAAAGACAAATTAAAAGCTTTTTTAAAACAAATTGAATGTTCGTGCACTGTGTAGTGCAAACAAAAGAAAGAAAAATATTGTGTGCATGATTTTGATTTTGTACAAATTGGGTATGCGTTATGTTGATCAATCAAGTGTATGTATAATTTTATGTGCAAGTGTTCTGTATTGAAATATATAGAAGAAAGAGTTTCTTCAATTTTCTCTACATCATCCATTCAAGTTCCTGAGACCGTGACTCGCCCACACGTAGTTACCTGTCCCGGGAGATAATGAGGAAGATCGAGTGAATAAGACATGAGTATATCGTAAAGTGAAGGAGCCTCCAAACGTTGGTAAGATTGGTTCAGATAGGAACATATAGTAAAGTGAAGGAGCCTCCAAACGTTGGTAATATTTTCTTCTTATTATTATATTGATTAAAATTTCTTGTGTATACATATGGTATGTATGGGTTCCAAAAATAATTACGATCCCAAGTTCACTGGTCCCAGATACAGATTATGATATGTATAAAAATTTTAAAACCTTACTTCCGCTGCGTTACCAGTGAACGAGATTCCAACAATTGGTATCAGAGCCAATTTTATTTTCGGAACAGGAAATTGTTTTCGATGCTCCTGTACGTATGAATGTCACTACAAAAAAAAGTGTCAATTAGCGACCAACTATTTTCGACGGCTCCAATTGCCGTCGGTGATTCAGTCTTTTTCGACGAGCTTTTCAACACCGTCGAAAATAATAATAAAATTAATACCACTTTTTCGACAGCAAAAGACTGTCGAAAATAGTCAAAAAACCGTCAAAAATGACCCACATTTTCGACGGCACTAGTTGTACCATCGAAAATTATCCACATTTTCGACGGCGCTATATGTACCGTCGAAAATGACCCACATTTCTGTCGGCATAAATACTGTCGAAAATGATGAATGAATTAATATTTAAATTCCGATGGCCATATGACCATCAGAAATAGTCGAATAATTTGATATTATTTTTATTATTATTTGTTACGGTATTGTCATGAAAAATATAATTAGTTAAATATTATAATATAAATTAATAAATTATAATGGAATATATTTATGTATGTGATAACTTATATACTACATTTACTTATTAGCCAATATTTTAAATACATCAAAATAGGTACTAATTTTTTTGTCACTATATTTTTTAGCAAAATCACTATATGAATTTTTTTCACCAAGTATTTTAGTTCAATTTTGAAATATCAATTAATTTACAAAAACTGAAGGACACGTTGGGCTAAATTAATCAAGTATTCAAAATTATTAGTAATTACAAGAACATTTGGTTATTTTTAATTATGTCTACTAAACTTGACTATATTAAAAAAATTTAAAAAAAGAATGCTCTAAAACAACCTTTTTTTAATATCTATTTGTATATTTTACAGAATAATTATAAATCTTTTTTTAAATGAGTTTAAATTATTAATTAATAAAAATTATTAATTTTTCACTAAAATATTGAATAAAAAAAATACATATATAAAATGCATTACCTATTAAAAAATGTAGCTATAGCAAAATGGTAAAATCAAATTATACTTTTCTATCAGATAAGAGAATATTTTAATAAAAATATTTAATTTGAAACACAATATCATAACATATTAAAAAGTATGTGACAATCGGATCATGTGTAAAATATATCAATAGTTTATATATAGATAGCATGTAAAATATATCAGATATAAAGTTATAGTAAAATAATAAAAGCATCACTTACCATCTTCAAGGTCCATGGTTCAAACCATGGAAGTTGCATGAATTATTTGGAATTTAACAATGGATCAGGGTGATGTGGGGTGTACCCGGTTGATCTTGGGGGTTCTTTAAGAAGGGTCTAAGAGGAGATGAAGTATCAAAATTCAACTAATTTTGACTATTTTTTATTACTATTATTGACGGTAAATGACCGTCGAAAAAAAGTGGTATTTTCGACGGCTCGTCGTCCATTTTTAATATTATTACCGACGATCATTTTCATTTTTTACGACGGCCATTACCGTCGAAAAAAGTGGTATTTGAGACAGCCCGTCGATAAAAGTTTAATTTCGACGACCCTTTCCCGTCGAAAAAACGTATTTTCGATAGGAATCCATCTTTTTCGACGGCAGTTGGCCCTTGTTGATGGCCAATTTTTTTTGTAGCGTGTATAGACACTATCTATATGATTGTATGAATGTTTATAATTAAATTGTTTAATTTAAACATGATTGATCGTAAATTTTTATGGTACTATGGATTTAGGGTTTATGGGTTGTATAATTATTTTTATTTTTATTTTTATTATTTTTACTATTATTGTATTGTAATATATATATATATATATATATATATTGTAATCTATAAACGAAGAACTGGAAACACTATTCACCAAGAGTACTATGGACACTGTTCACAGAGGGTACTATTCACCGGACACTGTTCACTGGGGGTATTGTTTACGGGGAATGTTCATGCGTATTGTTCATGCAATACTGTTCATGGCACTGTTCACGGTACTATTCACATCGTCTTGCACGGTTCTGTTGGCAAGTGTTGCCTAGTGCGTTCTGTGCAGATTTCCTGTTTCAGATTCATGTGATGAATCAGAGTGACCTGAAGAGACTGGAAGATTTCTGAAGTTACAAGAAGACCAGGGAATGCCTTGGGGGGTATTTTTTTTTTTTTTGTAATTTAAGATTTTAATTTTTTAGGTTAAATAATCCACGGTACTCAGTCAATTCATGTATGCTTTATGTTATGTGATGATAAAAGCATTGTCTTGCATACGTATGTCATTTAGATTAGATGTGCCTACACAAATATATTTGATATGTCATACACGCAACATAGCCTGATATTTTATGTATATTTTTTAATGTGATTAAAATGTGCAATATACATAAATGGCAATCAATAATGAGATTAGTTTTTTAATGGTTAGAAAACTTGGTAATTCTCATTAATATTAATCTAGTTATTAAAGAGTTTAATAAGTTAGATTAATAGGGTCATTTATTGTAATTAGGATTAACATGATTAATTACCTAATAATAAATTAAATGAATATGGTGTTAGAGTTTTAATAGTTAAAACTTTGTAAACACTATCATAATAATCTGACCTTAGTAAAAAGTTTACAAAGGCTTAGACTATTCACTAATAGATTAGATTTTTAATTGTTAAAAATCACTAATTAGTTAATTATAATTTGTTTCTAATTAGTTAATACACTAGATAACTTGATTAAAGTTAGTCGTTTAATCTTGTAGAGTCTAGGTGCATTAACGGATAATAGAAAACCCTAATTTTAAAAAAGTGAGTGGGAGATGGATCTATGACATATATATCCACATCCCGCGGTCTCCATCATTAGTTCAACACCGTGAGATCTGAGTGGGGCCTCATGACGGCTTTGCTTTCGTTCTCCCTAAGGAGGGTTTCCACAAAGATCAATACTAAGGTTGACTTCCTAACGGATAGGATTTCTAACCGTATTTCGGGATTGACCGACCCTAAGGTGGCAATTCTCAAGTTTAAGCTCATAAGATCTGAAATGGTGGGTTACACTTACGAAGGTTTTGATTAAGTTTGTTAATTAAAAACCCGACGGAATAAACGATGGCTGAATGATATGGAATAAGAGTTATTCTAGAATATCATTTGATTGAGAATGTCTCGATCCAACATGCAAAGACTTGACCGATCCTAAGGCAGCACTTCTTTGTGGTATGTTGGATTGTCATGGTATAGAAACTAGTTTTAGGGTAGTTCTAGTTCGTTAAACATGTTCATGCATCATGTTTAAATTTATACCAAAGCACTCACACTTGTTTTAAATGAATGATTGAATGAATGTTTTATTTATTTCAGCAATAATGTCTTTTGCATTACTTCAATTCTCGCAAACGATAAATTAACTGGTGATAAATACACTAAATAGAAACTTAACATTAATGCAATATTGGTCAGCAAAGACCTCAAGTTTGTGCTTACGGAGGAATGTCCTCCAGCGTCTGCTGCCAATGCTGCACGAACTGTTCATGAGACATACGAACGATGGGTCTCATCTGATGAGAAGGCCCGAACATATCTGTTGGCTTCTATGACAGACGTGCTTGTCATAAAGCACGGAGTAATGACTTCAACATCCGAAAAATCATGGAGTCATTGCAAGCTATGTTCAGAATTTTTACTGTAAAAGAGCTTAGAGCTAAAGAACCGTTAGAGCTTATACATACAGACGTCTGCGGACCAATGAATGTTAAAGCTAGAGGTGGTTATGAGTATTATGTCACCTTTATATTTGACTACTCAAGCTACGTATACGTCTACCTAATACAACGAAAGTCGAAAATATTTGAAAAGTTCAAAGAATTTCAAGCTGAAGTTGAGAATCAATTAGGTAGGACTATCAAGTTACTACGATCGAATCGTGGAGATGAGTAACTTGATAAAGAGTTTGAAGACTTCATAGTCGAGCATGGGATAGTTTCCCAACTCATAGCTCCTGATACACCTTAACAAAATGGTGTAGCGGAGAGGAGAAATAGAACCCTAATGGAAATGGTGAGATCTATGATTAGTTTCTCATCCTTACTAAATTCCTTTTGGGGATATGCGTTACAAACTGCGGTATACATTTTGAATGTGGCACCATTCAAATCTATTCCTAAGACTCCCCTAGAGTTGTAGAATGGTCGTAAAGCTAGTTTATGACATTTTCGCATATGGGGGTGTCCATCACATGTGCTGAAGAATAGAACTGGAAAGCTAGACTCCAAGTATATTGTCTGCCTATTTGTAGGATACTCCAAGGAGACCAGATGTGGACACTTCTATAGTCTCGAAGAGAACAAAGTAGTTGTATCGACAAATGCAACATTTCCTGAGAATAATTATATTTGTGACCATAAACCTTGCTCTAAGATTTTATTGAATGAGTTGAAGCCTGGTGAGACTAGTGCTTTATCAACAAGATTTGTTGAACCACAAATATCTAAGAGTCAGATAGTTCCTGATCAGGATACATTACCACCTAGACTTAGTGTCCTGATAGTGTGGATAATTCATTGACATTTTATAATGCAATGGAAGAACCTGATAAAGAGGAATGGCTTAAAGCAATAAATCTAAAGATGGAGTCCATATACTCTAAATCAGTCTGGGATCTTGTAGACTTACCGGATAGGGTAAAACCCATAGGGTGTAAGTGGATCTATAAGAGAAAGAGAAGAGTAAACGGAAAGGTAGAGAGACCTTTAAGGCAAGGCTAGTGGCCAAGGGTTAAACCTAGAAAGAGGGGGTCGATTATGAAGAGACCTTCTCCCCAGTAGCCATGTTTAAGTCTATTAGGATTCTCTTATCCATTGCCGCCTATTTCGATTATAAAATTTGGGAAATGGACGTCAAGACTGTATTCTTGAATGGCAGTCTAGATGAGAACATTTATATGATGCAACCAGAGGTATTCGTGTCTCTAGATCAAGAGCAAAAGGTTTGCAAGCTGCAAAGGTCCATCTATGGACTTAAGCAAGCATTTAGATCTTAGAACATCAGGTTTGATGATGTGATCAGAACCTATGGCTTCGAGCAGAACATTAATGAGCCTTATGTCTATAAGTGAATCATTGACAAGAAAGTAGTTTTCTTGGTCGTATACATAGATGATATCCTACTCACTGAGAATGATGTGGGAGTGTTGTCTGATGTAAAAGCTTGGCTGGCTAGCCAATTCCAAATGAAAGATTTGGGAGCCAGCCAATTCCAAATGAAAGATTTAGGAGAGGCGAGTTATGTTCAAGGGATCCAACTTTTAAGGGATCGTAAGAACAAACTCATAGCACTGTCTCAAGCATCTTATATCGATAAGATTCTTATGCGATTTTCCATGCAGAACTCCAAGAAAGGTAATTTACTTTCCAGGCATGGAATTCACTTGTCTAAGAAACAGTGTCCTAAGACACCTCAAGAAGTTGAGGATATGAGATGTGTACCCTATGCATTGGCAATAGGTAGTCTCGTGTATGCTATGTTATGCATGAGACCGGACATCTGTTATGCAGTGAGAGAAGTCAACAGATACTAGTCCAACCCAGGATTGGATAATTAGTTGCTATCAAGACAATTCTATAGTATCTTCGGAGAACGAGAGACTATACGCTAGTGTATACTTTAGAGAGGATTTAATTCCCATTAGGTATACAGATTCTGATTTCCAGTAGGATTCTGACTCTAGAATTTCAACATAAGGATATGTGATTACTCTTAGAGGAGGGGCAGTAATATTGAGAAGTATCAAGCAATCTTGTATTGCTGATGTTGGGGTTTATTCCCTAAAGATGTAATTTGTAAATGGAATTATGAAATAAATAAAAGAAAAGTTCAATTAATTCTTGTTGTATTGTTTATTTTATAACTTGTGCATATATAAACATCCTAGATTGTTAGATGTAATCTCGAACTGTGTATATGAGTGTTATATACGGATGGATACAGTAAGAGACATGCAACATAAAGAGTCCATAGATAGCAAATAAAGCTAGATACTTTATTTACGGTTAATCTATAGCTGCGGTCCATTCCGTAATGTACGGTGATTCTATCTTGAATCATTCATATGGAGATATGAGAATGGAGGCACATTGTATGATGTGATCATATAGGACTGGGCCATGATCTATATGAATCTCTCACCAAGATCCTTTTATAGATAAGATTCATATATATCAACTAATGATGGCTATATGTGGGTGATCTTAATCCTTAGTGTCTTATTGACTTCTTCATGTTAGATCGTGGTATTTGATATACCATGGGTGAGGAAGGATGCATTTCCTAATCACTATACTCCGTATGTTGGGATTGCAGTTTGGCTTGTGGCTAGGAAGATTTACACACAATAGTGGAATCCACTCTTTCTTGTAAGAAGTAGATGGTAGTTCCTTTAAGGGTTGATTCGGGCCTTGGACAATATGAGCGCTCTCATAATTACGTAAGAAAATATGATTTATCATCCATTAGAGAATCAATGGTACTTAAAGGATATATGTAATTAGAGGAGTATAACGGACATTATGACCCAACTCTAAATATGAACTACCGTGGAGGATCACGTCATATGTAATAGCTATATCGTTAGACACCAAGTTGTATCAGTATGTGTAAAAACGTCTGCAGTTGAGAGGGTGCAACTTCGGGTTTTCAGTGGAATAACACCGGAGTTAATAATCAAGGAATATTAATTAAAGAGTTTAATTAATGATTCCGAGGATTATTAGAGCTCAAAATACTGTGGGTCCATTAGGTTCCCTTGCTAGCCCGATCGATTTAAGTAACAAGGGTCACGGTTAATTAATTGGATTGTCCAATTAATTGTGTTACGAAAGTGACACGTGTTTATTCGAGAATTAATTGAATAATGAGATTATTTAATTAATGAATATTAATGATTATATAAATTAAATAATTAGATTATTTAATTGTTTAATTAATCATTAGTTGGAGGATGTTGTTTGATATTTAATTTTTAAAGATAAAATTATTTTATTATTTTATTTTTATTAAAATAGATATTTAATTTTTGAATTTAAAGAGTTTGAATTCAAAATAAATTGATTAATATCTTTAGAGATATGAGATATCTTAAAAGATTTAAATTGATGACTTTTATCTATATATATATAATAATAATAATAATAATAATAATAATAATAAAAAGATAATCAACATAAGTCTAATGCACTTATTGATATTTGTATGGGATACAAACAAGTGGTGTGTGTGAAAACAAGAAACGAGAAACACGCAAACACAAATTTGTACCGGATGTAAAGTGATGGTGCGTGATTCAAGTGGAAAAGATAACACTTTAACACATAAAAGAAATACATATACCTGATATAAAAAAAAAAAGGACACGCACAAAAAGACATATTAAAAGTTTTTTGAAGCAAGTGTGTGCGCGATTTTGTGTGTAAGTGTTGTGTATTGAAACACATAGAAGAAAGAGTTTCTTCAATTCTCTCTACATCCCCCATTCAAGTTCCTGAGACCGTGACGTGCCCACACGTAGTTAGCAGTCCCGAGAGATAGTGAGGAAAATCGAGTGGTTCAGATAGGAACACATCGTAAAGTGAAGGAGCCTCCAAACATTGGTAAGAATGGTTCAGACAGGAGCATATCGTAAAATGATAGAGCCTCCAAACGTTGGTAAGATTTTCTTCTTCTAATTATATTGATTACAATTTCCTGTGTATACATATGGTATGTATGAGTTCCAAAAATAATTACGATCTCAAGTTCACTGGTCCCAGATATAGATTATGATATGTATAAAATCTTTGACACCTTACTTCCGTTGCGTTACCAATGAACAGGGTTCCAACAGCTGATTCCACCATGGAAGCTGAGTATGTTGCCACATACGAAGCTGCAAAAGTGGTTGTCTGGCTCCGCCAATTCTTGATTGACTTAGAAGTGGTTCCTAATTCGAATAAGCATATCACTATCTATTGTGACCATAGTGGACCAGTGGATAATTCGAGAGAACTAAGATGTCATAAGAGAGGAAAACACATTGAAAGAAAGTATCATCTTCTGAGAGAAATTGTGCATAGAGGTGACGTGATGATTACCAAGATCGCGTTAGTAGAAAATCTAGTAGATCCCTTTACAAAAGCTCTACCACAAAAGAGTTTTGATTGGCATCTAGAGAACATGGGGATGAGAGATATGACACGTTTGCTATAGAGCAAGTGGGAGATTGTTAAGATTATGCTCAATAACAAGAGTGTGGTAATGTATTTGACAATCTTTTCATTTTAATAAAGTGATTTCTAGTTTAAAAAATCTTATAGCATTTATAGTTTAATTATTATAATTGTCAAAAGTAAATAATCATAAGGTCAAAAGACTATGAGAAAAGAATAATTGTTCGTACATCTAGATATGTATAAAGTAGACACAATTATTTAGTTAGTGTTTAACAATATTCACAACTTTAGATAAATGTTGGGCATCTTTACCTTGTTAAAAGTTGTAGATTCTTTTGATAGCATTTGAGTGGGATCAAATGTGTTATGATGAGTCTAAAATCATTAAAGGGTGGTGTCTTTGGGCAAAAGAATCAAGTGCACTAGGTATATTGAATAGGATCACAGTGAGATACTTTATCCAGAACCGTCAATGAATAAAAAATTTCACTTGAAGACAATCGGAGAGTCTTTCTCAATCCTAAGATAAATGATGGACTTATAGTTGCAAGTGTTATCATTTGAGCTATCAATGAGTACGATTATATAGAATAGTATATCCTCGATAGTTTGATGATATTCATTTGTTAATCGGTAGAGGACTTCATTTATAGATATGGACACCATGGCTCCATTTATTAAATGTAAGTAAGATATCATCATATGGGTGTTTTAAGGTACTGGATATTAAATCTTAACGTTAAGTTTTCAATTGTGCTATTGAAATATGGCTTTTGGACAAATCAAAATATCCAAGTTCAAAATGTGGTTATATGAGTAAATATGGTAACTAGGAGAGTTATAGGTGGCCTATGAGCTCTTGGCAATTACTGGTATTCATCACAAAGATACACTTTCTTTATTAAGATTGTTGAGGGTATGAATGAGGAATATTAACTTATTCTATCTTTATTTAAGATTTAAATTTTAGTTATTTAGTGGAATGAACTAAAACTAATAGATCGGACTTAAGTGAATCGTTTGTTGATTGTGATAAGGTTATATCTATTGGAGCTTAAATTTAGATAACCCGCCAAGATCCAAAATCCACGCGAACTTGTATGGATCACTTGACATATTCTATCGGGTCCATTAAGAATTGTGTTTTAACACACTTTTTTGGCAGGGATCCAAAGAAGAATTTTTCACCCGTCTGGTACCTAGCAAGCCTACCCGGTAGAAAACACTACCTAGCAGCTAGTCGACGTGATGGGCTACCATCTACCTCGTGGAGCCAGGATTCACATGATCAATGTGCCTTGAAAGCATCTCAGAAGCAGGCAGAGAGTATCCACTTCCACAGAATGTCCTACTCATACTCGGACTAGTCGACATTGCTGTACTATTCCGTCAAGGTACCTCACCACCCTTACAGAAGCAAATAAAGGCCACCTGTTTATAGGGAACACCTTACCCGGGCTTGCCAGCCAAGTTTCGCTACCCCACCGGATTCCAGTGAGGTCAAATCAAGCTCGACTGAAAGCCTCGTAAGGTCAAATCAAGCTCCATAAAACCAGACTGGTGCCTTAAGGTACCTCTCCTTCAGATTGATACTCGAGTACTGCGATACCAGCTTTGGGACCCATCCGGGGTACGCCTCCTCCATAAGGTGGAAGAATGATAACTGCAAGGTATCTCGCCTTCATATCGATACCCGAGTACTGCGATACCAGTTTCGGGATCCATCCGGGGTATGCCTCCTCCATAAGGTAGGAAGAATGATATCAAAAAGGTACAATGCAACCAGAATATAGAACCAGAGTTCTCCTCCAAGAGATAGGGTTGACTTTCATGCTTACCATTAATGGGGGTCAACCGTATCAATGGAGGTAGTCAGCCCTATCAATGAAGAAAATTAATTCCATTAATGGAAGATCAATTAACTCCTTACTGGCTATTCACACAGCCATTAATGGAGAAAGTCAACTGTAATTAATATGGACAACAGACCCCATTAATGATGATCAGTCAACTCCTTAGTGGCCATTCACAACACCATTAATGAGTCAACTCAATCAATACGAAATCAGGGTTCCTATGATTACGAATTGATTGGCCAAATTAATGGGATGGGAAACAAGGAAGAGTCCAAAGAGGAAACAAACACATCTCCTCCAAGATATTAGCTACAAATCGATCAACTACATTAAATAAAGAATCATGTTCAATAAGGAAATGACCAATTCAAGAATCCTGGACTTGCACGCCAAGGTAGTTACACCATGTATAAATACAACTGTAATAGCATCGACTAAGGCTCTCACATCTCGTCTCATCTCTAATCCCAAAATCAACCAACCTGAGGCAAGTCTACATACTTCGTCTAAGTTCTCCCTATATCATCATTTTATATGTACCTTTACCAGGAACGAATCGGTATTTGATAAACACTCGATCACTATTGTAAGCTCTCTGGAGCACCATGGTTGTATTTTTCTCCATTGTTGTAAGCTCATAGGAGCACCGCTTGATATATATATACAAAGAATGGTCGTTCTCCTTCCTCTGGACATTGCCTCAGGATTTTTTAGCATGTGATCATTCGTGATGCTTTTTCCCCCTTGATCAATCCACCTCCCTCTACATTAGACTTGTTTTTCTCCTATTTATCTTCTGTATTATACATGTATGTATGTGTATGAGCTAGATTCTTACCCCACTGAACCTAGCGCTCTTATCCACCCACCTACATGCCAAAGTCGCATATCAAGATGGGAGAAACTACCCAGACCCATCTAAAGGGAGTCGATGAGCTCTTATGCCCCTCTTCACGGGAGTAGAAAAGGATCCGACATAGAATCCAGGCAAGCCCTCTTTCTTACTCGTTGTATGGGTCGGGAAACTACAGGAAGAAATCGGGGTCCATGAGTGAGCTCCGGGTACTAGGACGAGTTCCATCCCCGATCGAAAGCACGTAGAGGTGATTAATCACAACTGGGTGGTCTACCCTTTTACGAACACATCTACATCATTGATGAGCACCAATCCTATCTCCTTATTCACTATTTGGAACGAGGACACCAAGACAGGAGACCGGATACCAGGGACCAGGTATCAGAGCTCAGGATCTGCCCATTTACCCCAGTAAGGGAACCTCGAGCTCCCCATATCTCCTTCATATGTTTAAAGCCCGATGGGTGGGATGGCCCGTCTCTAACCTATCGCTCTGTTTTTCTTCATATTCATACAAGATCACCAAGGTATGAGGTACCTACCCCTCGAACCCTTTCGGGGTAGCGGGTTAATGGTGTTAATAGAGATTTTTCACCCAGTGGGAAATTTCGGTTAACACTCTCTTGCGCCATCTGTGGGGAGTTTCCACACCCTTTTTGAAAGCTTTTATGTCTCTACATCAGCATCCTTATACCATTGAGATGATATATTTATCAATCATTGTTTATGATACCTTTTATCCATATTTGTCTATATCGCATGTGCACCACTTGTGGTGTTCATTTTGTGGTTTAACAAGTTTTGTTTATTGTGGAACGAATATGGTTCGTGAGATTCCTGGTGGAACCACTTTATTATGTTGCTACTATGAAGTGAACCTGCTTATATAATCATGCAGCTCCAATACAGTAGCTCACCACCTAAAAGTCTCCTACACAACTGAACTACTCTGATACATCGAGAGCTCCTATACAGTAGAGTTACACCTCTCATGTTTCTTTACAATAGATTCGCTCTGCTACTAGTGATCACCTATCCAACAGATCCACTAGACTTGTACTTGTTTATAGCGATCCCCTCATGTCACCGGATCCGCTCTTTCAAAGCTCTTAAGTAGCAGTAGCAGATTAACTCATGAATCTGAGAAGCCAATTCAGTTGTGTAGCCTCTGGAGCAGCATCACCAGTTGAAGGTTAGTGGCTCCTCACTTTATGTACCAGGTCGGTCAACACCTAAGTGAGCCACTGAGCTCCCGGTTCATTCTAGGAGGGTTCGGAGCCTCATTTCAGTTGCTAGGGACTCCTTGAATCTCAAGCATACCTCTGGACCAGTACCATACCGGTGGCTCCCCCCATTTGTACTAGGCCATTCGATGCCCTAATGATCCTCCGAAGCCTAATCTGATCGAGGAAAGCCCAGAGGCCTCCGACGTTCGTTGTTGCCTCCTATATGCCTAAGTAAGCCTCTAGAGTGGTAGCCCTATTGCAAGGCCCAATGCTCCTCAATTCTTAAACCGGGCCAGTCAACGCCCAAATGAGCCATTGATCTCCCTTTTTGTTCCAGCATGGTCCAGAGCCTCCTATCAGTTATTGAGGACTTCTTGAATCCCAAACATTGCTCTGGATCAATACCAGGTAGATGGCTCATCTCCATTTGTATCGGGCCATCCAATGCCCAAGTGAGTCACCATGGTTCCTACTCATTCTGGAGAGGTCTAGAGCCTTCTTTCAGTGGTTAGGGACTCTTTTGATTATAAGCATGCCTCTAGACCAGTGCTAGACAAGTGGCTCATCTCCATTTGTATTGGGCCATCCTATTCCCAAATGAGTCATCATACTCATTCTGGAGGGGTCTAGAGCCTTCACTTAATTGCGGGAAACTTCTAGGATCCCAAGCATGTCTCTGGAAAGTAACAAGGCTAGTGTCTCCTCTCCACTTGTATGTGGCCATTCATGGCCCTAGCATGGCACCCTGGTCCCGATCCACCTCCTTGGTTAGTTTCCTCTGTTAGGTTTTAGATTTGTGTTGGCTTGATTCCATAACATAACTTCATTTCATTGTAAGGCTTAGTTGCTTAAGTGGTTCGTGATGATGAGAGCTTCAAGGAATAAAAGCAACTTCTCATGATGCAAAGTTCATCTTCAAGAGGATTGGTACTATTCTTGGATGCTAAGGTATCGAGATTCTTCTTCCTCTTGCAAGGCGTAGGCACAGACACACAATTCATTTATTTGTGTCCCTGCATCGTTGTGCACCATTATAGGCACACACATACAATTCATTTATATGTGTCCCTACATCATTGTGCACCATGTATAACACGTTCACACACTTGAAGATGAATGCTCATGCATTGGTATGAAAATAACATGTTTTGGAAAATGCATGATTGGAGACTATCTCTATGTAGTTTGCATTCTAGTGTGAATTATGTTTGTATGTATATATGTTTCTATAACATGGATATTGAACTTGAATTTAGTCTTAAATCATTCTTGATTGAGTTCTGGTCATTTCGGTTACTCATACTATTGATTTCAAGTTCTAAGTTGAAAGATACTACACTTTCAACTCATGTTGCATACATTGTCTTCGTCTTCAAATATTGAGTCGAATTCTTATTTTCTGAGTTGAGTATCTTATATGTCCATGTCCATGAGGGAGTATTGGTTTTTAATCTTCAAATAGATTCAAATTCAGAGTTTGGAGGCCAAAGAACGCGAGAGGAGCGCAAGGGAAGAGGTGCGATGGCACAAGCCATCACTTGGCACCTTCCCGAGATGGCGTGTGGCCATCTCGGCCCCAAAGCCTAGCTGCCCTGAGATGCCCATGTGCCATCTCGGGGAGGGTCTAAGGCATGAGGGCAATTTGGTATTTTGGTTTGTTTCTTTTTAAAACCTCTCATTCCCTCTCATTCTTTACAAGTTGAGAAAAACGAATTTGAAGAACAAGTGCAGAATGTTTCTCTCAACATTTTGATTTTTGTTTTTGTGATAACTTCTTCATATCTACTCCGAATCACTTGATTCAAAAACCGATTTCGAGTGTCTTGAAGATTCCTACAAACCCCAAGAATTTCTAGAACCAAAGGATGTCTAGATTTTCGGTTATAATCAGATCTTCAGTTCGTGATTTTCATCCTTGTTGGTAAAATCATTTTCTTCTTAGTTTTCTTCTTAGATCTTATTATTGATTGATGCCTTTTGATTAAGAAGCATGACTAAGATGATTTTGATATCATTTTGTGATTTGTTGATTTGATTTTCAAGTTTAGCTAGATTTGTGATAAATTGAATGATTTGTGCTAAACTTGATAAATATGAAATTACTTCTAGAAATCTTTTGCTCTTATGCTTGATTGACTATTTCTAGATCTAATTTCATTTTCTAAGAACTAGGTTGTGTTTCAATTGGTGTCTATATCTTCATATATATGTTCTTAGTTGATAACATGCTTAGGTTGTCTAGATACATTTGTGATTGCTCTTTGAAAGTATAATCTAGCTATCTAGTTGCATGTCCATAGAATTTGTTGATCATCATTTTCTATGTTGAGTGCTTGTTTGAGTTTTGCATTCATAATCACTTAGATGCCTTGTGAAGAGGTATAAAGTCTCATATCTTAGAGTGATTCTTTGATTTGAGCAATTGGAAGTCATATCTAGAGTCGGGAGGACTTGGATAGCTAAACAAGTGGAAGTCTCGACAAGAGGTGTGGGACCTCAGATTGTTGAACAAGAAAGTCTTGACTAGAGTCGGGAGGACTCGGATAGTTGAGCAAGAAGTCTGGCCTAGGGTAGAGAGGATCCGGATAGGTGAGCAAGGAATCATCCTAGAGACAGGAGGTCTTGGATAGGAAGTCGGCTTAGTAGATCACTAGGCTCAAGAATAGAGTGAGAGTGGGAGTGAGAGTGATAGCTTGGAGAGCATGTGTTGATTGCTTGAGTGTGTAACTCTTATTTGAAATAATGGATTTGCTTTTGCTTGTGGTTGTTGTATCAACCCGTGGACGTTTCCTCTTCGGAGGTTTACCGTATAAATATCGTGTGTCATTGTTTGCAATTTTCATTAAGCATTATTAAAACTGCATTGTTATTAAACGAAGACAAAAATTGGAGCATATACCTATTCACCCCCCCCCCCCCTTTAGGTATATTCACACTATAAGGATAAAAGGAAATTTCATCCTTGACAGTAGCAGCTCCTTCCTCCGTAGTCCTGCTGCTTGGTTAGAGGAAGGATCATTATCCTCTAGCACCGCTACCTCAGAGCCAGCATCTGCCACCTTGGTTGAATCAGCCTGAATCAGCATGGGCCTTCATCTCCTCAACTGGAGTGATTAGGACCTCTCCCACCATTATGGCATCAGCCCATACCTCTACCGCCTAGACAAGTTTAGTTGGCAAGGTAGGTAGGTTTGAAGTTGGCAAGGTAGGTAGGTTTGAAGCTCCTTCTACATCCCGAACTTCAGCAACAGCCCACATCTGTCAGAACAATCTAGACCTCTCCCTCATTGGTAGGATCGGTATAGACCTCTACCTCCTTAATAGGTTCGGATTGATAGGTATGTGGGTTTGAAGCTCCTCCTACATCCTGAATTTCTACAACAACCCACATCTGCCAAACCAGTTTGGACCTCCCTTCCTTAATAGGATCGATCTAGACCTATACCAGTTTAGAGGCGAAGAATAACAATCAGGTGGTCTACTCTTTTGCGAACACATATACATCATCGATGAGCACAAATTCTACCTCATTGTTCACTATTTGGATCGAGGACATCAAGAGAGGAGATTGGAAACCAGGGACCAGGGACCAGGATCAGCCCCTTTACCTTAGCAAGGGAACCTCGATATGCATGAATTCCGATGTACGGAATGGATCATATCCTACCTATCGCTCCATCCTCCTTCATATTCATACAAGATCACCAAGGTACGAGGTACCTACCCCTCGCAGCCTTCCGGGGTTACGGGTTACGGGTTGCGGGTTGCGGGTGTTAATTCAAATTGATAGGCATGTGGACTTGTTTCTTTTAGTAAGAATAATCCACTATGTAGTAAATTGTCACAACCACACTTACAGGATCCTCTCTCTAAAATACCCCAAATCCAATTATATCCAATGCTCTCTTCAGATCTCTCTATATTTGCTAATTTGCCCCACCACCAATAGCCTAACTATTATGGTCTATTTATATGAATTACAAGGAGTTTAACATAAAAGTAAATCATACTTCTAAATGTACAAGAATTACTTGTTCCACATAAATACTATTTCCTATTTATGACAAGTCTTATTGTTTAAAAGAAATCATTTTCTTTTAAGTACATGATTTTTCTATTCTGATTAGCATAAGAACTTCCAGAAGAAAACACATTTCCTATTTCGTGCAACATTCCTATTTGGACAAAATCCACCATTTATGTGGTTTGGGTCGTGGTTGGCCACCCACGCCCTACACCACATGTATCGCTGTCGTCCACCGCTCTGAATACCGCGGTTGGTGCAATTGTCCGTACCACAGTACTTGCCAGAAATCGTTTTCTTCAGTTCTTCGGTCTTCAGGCATCCCTTAAACTCAATCTCCTACTTCCAAATGTATCCCACGTCTCCAGGAAGTCTTAGCATTTGTTGAATCCTGTTTGGTAGCCATTGAAAATTGAAGCCATATCCAACATGAGGGACCGAGGAAGTGAAAATTGTCTTGAGTTTTCGATTTCCAGGTAAACCGAAAACTAACCCAGCTTAGCTACATGATTATTTGTTGTTCTGTGGTTATTGTTTTTTATCTTCTTTTTTTTTTGATGATTGCTCTCTAGTATGTTTGTTAAATGTGCTAAATTGTATCACATGTTTGGCTGTTGAGAAAATGAAAGAATCGGAAGGAAAATGATTTTTTTATCAAAACATCATCCAATTTTGCTTTATAAGTTTTTGACCAAATTACTAAATGAAAATTTTCTTGAAAATAAGCTAATTGGCTGTTCAAAACCCAGTTTATATAAATCAATTAACTGTTTTAAAAGAAAACCAGTAAAATGGTCCACGTTTTGCTGGAGGAGTATTATACCATTTTATATATTATTTTTAATTTTAATAAATTTAATTCATAATTTAAAATTTTATTTATTTAAATTATGAAACAAAAAAAATAAAAAATAAAATATATTTTAATCAAACATAAAAATGATAATCAAGTAAAATAATAATTCTATAACAAATAAAAATTTCAGTTATATTGATATATATATACACATAAAAATATCAGGTATATATGCATAGTGCATTGAATATTAATATGAGAAACAAAAGTCTATGCATTAAATATTAATGTGAAACAAAACTATCATGCATTATACATATTTTGTCTATTAAAATGAATTTATTTAATTAAATGGGTGTGTAACAAACATTAAATATATTTAATATTAAACTTATGACTTCTCTTAAAAGCTAAGCAAACTCAAAAACTGAAAGAAAATAAGTTGAATCTTATTTTTATTTTTTGGTTGTATAAATTTGTAGTCAAGTCAAATTGGATCTTAAAATCTGAGATTTTGTTTATAGTATTTTTTTTTTAATAGTAGTGATTTGAAATTCAGTTGCACAATAAAGAAAGTTTAGTTCATCAACCAAATTTAAAAAGCAAGTCTAGCAATTTTTTGACTCAATTTTATTGAAGCTTGAATTATTGGAACTATGGTAGTTGTTGAGTATTATTTATTTTATTTTTTTTAAAGATAAAGATGGAGAAAGAGATTGAGAGTAGGAATGACATGGTTCGGGTTCAGGTGGGTTTGGGAAAAACCAAACCCAAACCCACGAAAGAAAATGACATCCAAACCCATCCAAGAACCCACGAAATCTAGTGGGTTCGGGTTCAGGTTCGGATTTCACACGCAGATTTTAGCAATATTCAGACCCGTTCTGCGAACTCCTGAGCATCTCACTCGTGTGTACGTAACTCAGTCCGAGTCAAACTCAGTTGCCTATAGCCATCCACGATAGTTTTCTTCTTTCAGATTTCAGAGAAAAAGAAAAAATATAAAATAAGTTACAGAGAAAATAAATATAGAAGATGAGTTTTAATTTTTAAGAGAGAGTGTGGGGGTTGAAGATCGAGAAAAAAAAATGAAGACAAAAGATAAATAATAATAATGAAAGATATTTTAAAATCTGAAAAGACAAATAATAGGGGTCAACTGTATGTGATGTAAGATAAAATTGAAATATAAAAATAATTATTATAATATTATTTGTTAAATAATTATTAAATCAAACGGGCTCGCGGGTTGAGATTTCAAGTCCAAACTCATCCATGGGTTCTATTTTTACGTACCAAACCCTCTCTAAGCGGGTTGGGTTCGGGCGGGTTCCACGGGTTTGGGTTTAATTGTCATCCCTAATTGAGAGAAAGAGAGAAGAACGGTGGGTAGAAAAGAGAGAGAGAGAGAGAGAGAGAGAGAGCTGGTGGTATTGTGGTAGTGGATGAGTCATTTTTTTTATTAGAATGACATGTTGGCGGATAAATCGTCACTACGCGGAAGCGATGCTGGATAGAACACACACAAACAAATAGCAAGATAAAAGAACTAAGATGAAGAGAATAAATACAAACGTATAACACAAGAATTTACATGGAAACCCAATCGGAAAAAAACCAAGGCCGTCAGGACGACAAGAGAAAGTTCCACTATGTAGTAAATTTTTACAGTCACACTCTCAGGATTCTCTCTCTAAAATACCTCAAACCCAATTACACTCAATGCTCTCTTGAAATCTCTCTGGATTTGCTAATTTACTCCACCACCTCAATAACCTAACTATTATGGTCGATCTATTTATATGAATTACAGTGAGTTCAGGATAAAAGGAAATTCTACTCCTAAACGTATAAGAATTACTTGTTCCACATAAATATTATTTCCTATTTATGACAAGTCTTCTTATTTAAAAGAAATTCTTTTCTTTTAAGTACATGACTTTCCTATTCTTCATGAAGACAAACTCTTTCCTTTTTTCGATTAGCACGAGAACTTCCAAAAGAAAATACATCTTCTATTTTCGTGCAATATTCCTGATTTGGGCAAGATCCATTATTGTCGCGGTTTGGGTCACGGTTGGCCACCCGCACCCAACACCACGATTATCGCTGTCAACCACCACTCCGAATACTGCGGTTGGTGCATTGCCTCCGCCGCGGTCTGCGCCGTGAGAATCCACAGGCGTTCGATTGCTCTCTGTGCTGCGGTCTGTGCACGTGTCCTCACCACGGTCCAGACCGCGGTACCTACCAGATTCCATTTTCTTCAGTTCTTTCAGTCTTCAAGCCTCCATCAAACACGATCTCCTACTTCCAAACGTATCTCACGTCTCCAGGAAGTCTCCGCACTGGTTAAATCTCATTTGGTAACCATTGGAAATTCAATCCATATCCAACATGCAATTTTGTAAAGAAATAGAAATCTATTAAATTTTACTATTCATGTGAATAGTTCAATTTTAAAATGAGTTTTAGTAGTATGATATTTTTATAAATAAATAGAAATGTATTAAATTTTACTATTCATATGAATAGTTCAATTTAAGATGAGTTTTAGTATACTAGAAAAATGGCTCGCGTTTTGCTACGAGAGTATTATACCGTTTTATATAATATTTTCAATTTTTATAAATTTAATTCAAAATTTAAAATTTTATTCATGTAAATTATGAAACAAAAAAAAAGAATATATTTTAATCAAACATAAAATGATAATCAAACATAAAATGATAATCAAATAAAATAATAATTCTATACCAAATAAAAATATCAGTTATATTGATATATATATATATATATATATATATATATATATGTATGTATGTATATATATATTACATTGAATATTAATATGAGAAACAAAAGTCTATGCATTAACTATTAATGTGAAACAAAAGTATCATGCATTATACATATTTTGTCTATTAAAATGAATTTATTTAATCAAATGGGTAAATGTAAGAAACATTAAAAGCTAAGCAGATTTAAAAACCGAAAGAAAATAAGTTGAATCTTATTTTTGATTTTTGGCTGCATATATTTGTAGGCAAGTCAAATTGAATCTTGAAACCTGATATTTATTTTATAGTATTTTTTTTTTCAATATTTGTGATTTGAAATTCAGTTGCACTATAAAGAAAGCTTTGTTCATCAACCAAATTTAAAAAGCAAGTCTAACAATTTTTTGACTCCGTTTTATTGAAGCTTGAATAATTGGATCTGTGGTAATGGTTGAGTGTCATTTGATTTAGTTATTTGTTTTTTTTTGTAAAGAAAAATATGGAGAGAGAGATTAAGAGCAGGAATGGCAATGGGTCGGGTTCGGGCGACATGAGAAAAACCAAACCCACACCCACGAAAGAAAATGACATCCAAACCCATCCACGAACCCAAGAATCTAGTGGGTTCGGGTTCGGGTTTCACCCATGGATTTTAGCAACATCCAAACCCGTCAATGAACCTGCGAACTCCTAAGGATTTGTTATTCCAAAGCGAATTACTCTTGTGTACGTAACTCGGTCCGAGTCAAACCCAATCGCCGATAGCCATTCACATTAGTTTTCTTCTTTCAAACTTCAAAGAAAAAAAAATAATAAGTTGCAAAGAAAATAAACGGAGAAGATGAGTTTTAATTTTGAAGAGAGAGTGTGGGGGTTGAAGATCGAGAAAAAAAATGAAGACAAAGATAATAATAATAATGATAATAATAATGAAAGATATTTTAAATTATGAAAAGATAAGTAATAAGGGTCAACTGTAGATGATGTAAGACAAAAATGAAATATAAAAATAATTATTATAATATTATTTGTTAAATAATTATTAAATCAAACAGGTTCTGGTTTTTTTTTTCACACCCGAATCCGTATCCGTGACTGGTTGAGATTTCAAATTCAAACCTACCAACATGTTCTATTTTTACAAACCAAACCCTCTCCACACAAGTTGGGTTCGGGTTTAATTGTCATTTCTCATTGAGAGAAAGAGAGAAGAGAGAAAGAGAGAAAGACGGTGGGTAGGAGGGAGAGAGAGGTGGTGATACTGTGGTAGTGGTTGAGTGTTATTTTACTTTGTTTTTTATTGGAATGATTTTTTTATAAATAAATAAAAATCTATTAAATTTTACTATTAAAGTTTCCTTGGATTCTAAGATGGGTTTGAAGCAAGATGTTCCATGGAATTCAACTTAACTTATGCTTCAGAGTGCTCTTTATTATCGTCGTGCTTGGTTTTCTTTAGAGTTGAGTGATAACAATTTCAAGTATTGTCTTTCCTCAAGTGAGTGGGAGAAAGTTAAAAAAATTACCATTTTTTTGTAATATTTCTGTAATCTTACTTGTGTATTCTCAGACACATACACAATCTATATTATAGAAAGGAAGTCAACTTACAATTAGAGTTCTATCCATAGTATTCAAATAACAAATACAAATATAAGAGAGATAATGATAGAGAAAAGTTGACACAAGATATAACGTAGTAAACCTCCGAAGAGGAAACATTCACGGGTAAGCAACCACTGGCAAACAAAATCCACTAGTAAATAAGATAAGTACAATCTCTCAAGTGACCCCTTCACTTAGAAACTACCCTCCTATCCTACTTATGAAGATGTAGCCCTCTTGCTCAACAGTCTGAGGCCTTACACCTCTTGTCAAGACTTCCTCACTCACCCTTCCGGATCCTCACAACCTAGGCAAGACTTCTTGCTCAACTATCCTATTCCTCCCTACTCTTGTCAAGACTTCCTCGCTTTCCCTTTCGGATCCTCACGACCCTAGGCAAGACTTCTTTGCTTGACAATCCGAGGTCTCCCACCTCTTGCCAAGACTTTCTTGCTCAACAACATAGGTCTCACACGTATTGTCAAGACTTCCTTCTCACAAGGCATCTAGGTGATCATGAATGCAAAACGCAAACAAGCACACAACATAGAATGTTATTATCAACACATCCTATGGAAAATACTAGACATGAGCATGAAAGCACAAAACAAATGTAGTCTAGTCAATCATGCATGTTTAATTCATCTAGATCATGTAAGATATGTTCAAAATTAATTACAACCTAGATACATGCATAGATCTAAAACTTGAATCACAAGATATGTTCAATTAACACATAATCAAGTTTAAATCTCATAAACCAAAAAAACATGCTAAAATCATGTGACAAAGTCATTTAGATTAAAGCTAAAGTTCTAGAGCATATTTCCTATTCATAGATTCAACAAAGCACATGAATAGCTCAAAAGAACATAAGCACATGTATCATTGTGAGATTTTGGCCAAAGAGAGCCTAATACATGTGAGGAACTATTTTTCAAAAAATCAATCAATCAAAAATCATCAAATAGTCCTAGAATCAAAGCTAGCACAATACAATCCCAAACATGTGAAAACATAGGCAAAATCAAAACCTAACTCAATATGTGAGATTTCAATTGAAACTCAGTCTAGCTTTAAATTAGTTCGAAACTCAAATCAAAACAATCAAAAGACACATATATATGTTAAAGAAGAAAACCCAAGGCAATTGACCAAGTTTTAAAAGAAAACTTTGAGAGAAAATCAATACCTTAGTTGATTTTGGTGCAGTCCCGTTTTTATGAGATTAGACTCCAAAAACAGCAATGAAAATAACTCAAACCTTCAATGAAAAGATCGAGGATGAATAGACAAACACTCTCAACTTTGAATCACTCAAATCGAAGTTCAAATGAAGAAGTTATGGTGTTTGGAAGGTGAGAAAATATTGAGTGAAAATTCTGCACTCAAGTTTTTGAATCTCTTCTTAGAATGAAATGTGAGAGGGAAGGGATATATAAAGGAGAGGGAAAATAAAGGAGAGGGAAAATGGGCATATGAAATGACTAAAAGGGACAAGAAGCAGACAAGCTTGCTTGCTGCCCGAGATGGATCGTGGGCATCTTGGGGCAGCAAGCCTTCTGCCCCGAGATGGCCACGCGCCATCTCGGGAAAGAAGAGCTTTGCTGTCTTCTTTTTTCCTAGATTTTCCTTCGCGTTTTTCGACCGTTCTCCGGCCTCAGAACTCGGAATTCTAATCCGTTTAAGGATTACGAACCGTAACTCTCTCACAGACATGGAAATATAAGATACTTAACCCAAAAAATAATAATTCGGCTCGATATATGGAGACGAAGACAATGTATGCAACATGAGTTGAAAGTGTAGTATCTTTTGACTTAGAACTTGAAATCAATAGTATGATTAACTGAAATTACCAGAACTCAATCAAGAATGATTTAAGACTAAAATAAAGTTCAATATCTATGTTATACAAACATATACACATACAAACACAATTCACACTAGAATGCAAACTACATAGAGATAGTCTCCAATCATGCATTTTCCAAAACATGTTATTTTCATACCAATGCATGAGCATTCATCTTCAAGTGTGTGAATGTGTTATACATGGTGCACAACGATGTAGGGACACCTATGAATGAATTGTGTGTGTGTGCCTATAATGGTGCACAACAATGCAGTGACACAGATGTATGAATTGTGTTTGTGTGCCTATAATGGTGCACAACGATGCAGGGACACAAATGTATGAATTATGTGTGTGTGCCTAAGCCTTGTAAGAGAAAGATAAGGTCTTAGTATACCTTTGTAGAGCCATATTGCATCCTTTCTCTTTTAAGACTTTGAACTTGCTTTGACTAGTTGTTCCTTCTTCTTTGAAGCTTGAATCATCATAAATCTAAACAACTAAATCATTACAAGTAAACATCATTTTGATATGGAATTAATGCCAACACAATCTAAAACCTAACAATCTCCCTCTTTGGCAAATTTCATGTCAAAACACCTATACATTTACTACAAATATAAAAATGAAGATAGGTCACAAAATCACTCCCTCACATTACAATGAGTAAGATTCCTATAACTAATCTTCATCAACTCTTGAACTTCATCTTGATCTTCTCTTGAAGCAACCTACAAATCATCTCAAAGCACAATGCATATACAAGAGAAAAACAACAAATGAAAACATACAATATAGATAAGAATATACAATTAAGTCCACAAATACCCCCCACCTCAATACATGCCAAAACACAAGAATTCTTAACCAAATCTTAAGACTAATTATTACATGCCATTGAAAGTTCAAAAGTTCACAAAAACAACATAAAAAGAAACTAAACAACTAGCATTTCTTTCTCCCCCTTTTTGACATGAAATAATGCCAAAAATTAAGAAATATATCTCAAGACTCAAATACTAGCTACTTGTTCCACCAAAGAAAGTTGTGCGAGTAGTTGATCTAACATAATGCTTGAGAGGTGGTCTTGAACTTGAAGCAATGCACTCCTCCAACTCTTTTATCCTAGCATCTTGTTGAACAACTATAGCACTAAGTTCATCAACCTTCTCCTTCAATTGTATAGCCCAATCCGGAAGAATATTTGTGCTAATCACATGACTATCAACCTGAGAACTACTAAATAATCCAAAAGTATCACAAGTCTTACCCTTATTCTTACAGGACATGTATGACACACGTTTATCATAATACTTTTCCAAGGGTTGAACTAACACATCATCTTCTCTACTCTTACTCGCACGAGCTAAACACAATGAAGTAATAAACCTCGGTAATGCAAGCTTTTTATCACCTCTAGTAGAGAAAGCCTCACTATCAATGTAATACATGAGAAGATCTCCAAGGTTTATAGGTTGATTAGTTACCAAGGCATACACTATTTTGATCTTGTCTTTATTCAAATCGGTTGAATTCGAAGATCCAATAATGTTAGTGCAAATGAATAGATGCCAAAATGCACTAGCCTTAGTTAACTCATGTTGACTAATATATGCTCTACCTTTCCACTCAAAAGAAGCATTGTCACAAAGAGTTCTACCCATGATATTTAGATTCTCAATGACATCCACATCTAGAAAATTAGAATCTATATCATTATATAGCCCAAGAAACTTGTTAATGTTTTCCGGGTTAACTCTAAACACAACACCCCTAATTTCCATCAAAGTATCTAATAAGGTGGCACTTTCCTTATATTCAAGATAAAACTCTCTAACAAGAGTATCATTTACAACTCCTAACATGCTCACCCAAGATTCCCAATTTCTATCCTTTAAGCACTTAAGAACATAAGAATCTTTACACTTACCAAAGTCAATGCCTCTTTCTTGAAATATCTTCTTTGTTCCAAAGATCCCTAAATCTTTTGTCCTTGAAGCTTCGGATCCTCTTGAGGTAGACTTGGCTTTCACAACGGGATTCAATTGATTTCCACTTCCGGTAATCTTAGTTATTCCCATTTTTCTTGTGTTATAAGATGCTATATATATACAACAAAAGTGAGTGAAAGATAAAACAAGCATATTAGTCACAAAGATATAGAACAAAGACATATGACTTAAGAATAAATCATCATGCAAGACAAAGATAGTGAGTAATATCTTACAAGTATCATTAAGTCAAAATATGCCAACATGTAACAAAATGAAGCATGTGAACCTATCATAAAAGAGAACAATGTCTAGCATACAATGCTCCCTCTTGATAGATGCTATAACTAAAATCAATGATAACATAAAGTTCACAAAGATGTTCACACAATCACACATTCAAGCAATTTGAAGAAATATCAACAAAATAAGCTTCATATGCTAAGAGAGATACACAAAGATTTTTCAAGTTCTCTCATAATTCTTCAACAATTGCTAAATTATCATCATACTCATAAACAAAGTGTGTGTGTGTGTGAGAGATATTCTTCAAATATATATTAAGAAGTAGTTTGATAATTAACATGCAAACAATTTCCAACAACTATTCATCTTAACCTTTTTCCATAAAAAGTCAAACTGATTATCATCTGGAATTTTTGCTTTTAAGAGAATAGATTTCAATATATGAGTGTGTGTGTGCATGTGGCTCGTCTTCCCATTTCTGTTTTTCAACCCGAGCTAATTTGATTTTCAACTATACTCTTTTTTAAGCTTTCCTCCTTTTCTTTTTAGGCTTTGAATCAAAGAATTTTTTCCTTTTCATGATTCCATTTCAACACTTCTTTGATTTTTTTTTTAAACATAAATAAAATTCACTTCATGGCGGCTTTCACTCATCACAATGGTGTAGCTCTTTCCAACATTGGGTAGCTTTCATAACCAATGTGTGTAGCCCTTTCCATGAAGGTGCTCGGTGAGTTCTATGTATTTGCCGAAGCAAAATGGATACTAACCATAGGTTATTTTAAATGTACTTAAGCACAAAAACTTCAAGGTGTATCCAAAGTTTACATATTAGTGAACCCAACCTACTAGCAAAACATATAAGAGAAACAAGGTGCAATTTTAGAAAACTAAGATTTTATGGCTCATAAGCACATGATCTAAGAGCAATAAGTAGAGACTTATTCAAGATCATTACTTCTCTAATGAGTAGCTTTCAAATAATATGAAGCTCATATTTTCAAAAGTAATGCCACTCAATATACTATACACAAACAATCATCAAAGTTAAGATCAATGTGAACAATATCACTATTAGATCCTAAAATAGCAAATGTCAATGAGAGCCATATGTATGCTATACGAAATTCTCTAATATGACATGCTATGAGATGTATATCAAAAATTGGGTCAAAAGATAAATATCTAAGAGAACATGCATTAGAGTATAGAGATACCTTTTGCACATTATATTCACCAAATATCATACTTCCGCCCTTTTTATGAGCACTTTTGCCTTGAATGTCTTCATGACACCAAGTTGACGATGTTTCACAACAAGAGTATAAAAAGCATAATATCTCAACTCAATCAACACATATATCAAAAGAACTTCTCTAAAGTTAACCACAAATTTTGACCATCATAACAAACATGATGTGAGATAACTAAGTTCATATCAATACATGGAGTATTCAAAGCTAGCAAGCAAGAATTCTCATAACAATTGATATATTGACTCAAAGCTACCGCATGTGCTTCTTATATTAGTGATAAGAGCACTCACCCTTGAACCATCTGTTCTTAGGTGTACCTATACAAACATTTCCAATATCATTCTTGACAACAATGTTAAATCTAGAGTAAAGTCCTTCAATGACTTGATTAACAAGAATATCATTAATACACTCTTCCTTAACATTTTCAACATAAGCTTTGTCAAGTTGAACAATATTAGTTTTCTTTCTACTCCAAAACTTCTTTTCATGCTTAGCAATATTATCATGTTTTTCAACTTTCAAATCCTTAGCATGTTCAAGTTGAAGTTTAATCTCCTTATCTCTAGATTCATTTCCTAATTTGCATTTTTCAATATATTTATAACACCTAGGCTTAATGTGACCTATTGTGTTGCAATAGTGGCAAATTGGAATAAAATATGAGATTGTACCTTTTGGAGTTGAACTTGCTTCACTAGGAGTTTGTAAAGATACCTTGTTTGCCAACTTCTTCTTGGCTTTTGATCTTCTCTTCTTGTGTGGTTTCTTATCAATCACGACTTCATCCAAGTGAGTAGGAAGTGGTACTTCCAAGAGTGCCTCTTCAACTACCAAGTCGTCTTCACCACTATGAGAGTTAACAAGATTCCTAACACTAGACACACTTATCGAATCATTCACTAAGTCCTTGATGGCCTCCTTAACCGTGTCTATCTCTTATATTAATTCTTGTTCTCTCTTCTTCAAAGAAGATATCACATTATCCTTCTCAAGGTTTATCTTTTCAAGTTCTCTATACTTCTTCATAATATCACTTTTCTCACCAAGAAGTCTACGAGTGACAATCACAAACTCATCTAGTTGTTTCTTGATCGAATCATCATTCTCAACTACCTCTCTTAAAGCATTATCTCTATCTTCTTCAAGCTTCTCTATCTTTGCCAACAACTCAAGATTAGTAGCAATGGAACTAGAGCTTCCTTGATGATTTGTATCAAAGTTCTTGTTCAAAGATATTGTACCATCAACATCTAGTAGAGAATGAGAAGTCGTTAGAGCTACAAAGTTGCTCACCAACTCTTCATCACTTGAAGACTCACTACTAGAGCTCTCATTATCACTAGAATTATAATCAGTCCAAGTAGCCGCCAACACTTTGCCTTTCTTGTCATTCTTAGATGGCTTCTTGGTGCACTCACTAGCAAAGTGACCGAAACAATGATAATTGTAGCATTGAACATCTTTCTTGTTCATGGCTTGACTATTCTTCTCATTCCTTGGAGATGATGTTTTCTTAACTTTCTTTTCCTTAAAAGACTTGCCTCTAGGCTTGGCATTCTTCTTTAGAAACTTCTTGAACTTTCTGACCAAAAGAGCCATCTCTTCATTTTCATCATCACTCTCCTCCTCAATAGCATTGAGAGCGATTCCCTTACTCTTGATCTTTGGTTTCAAGCACATCTCATAAGTTTGGAGAGACCCAAGCAACTCATCAATGTTCATGCTATCCATATCCTTGCTTTCCTCAATGGCCGTCACCTTTGATTTAAATCTCTTAGGAAGAGACCTAAGGATTTTCCAATTTAAACGCTCTTTTGAGATATGTACTATAAGTGCTTGACATTGGTTAGCAATGTTAAGAAGCAGGAATTGGAAGTCTTTGAACTTTTCTTCTTCACCCATACTTAAACCTTCAAATTGTGATGCCAACATTTGAAGCCTTGATTTCTTCACAAATAAGGTTCCTCCATTAGTAACTTGGAGAGTATCCCAAGCTTTCTTTACGGATTCAAGATTTTGAATGTAGGAGAATTGATGCCCATCAACTCCTCCAAAGATGGCATTCATGGCACGATGATGCCACTTAGCAACCTCAAACTCATTCATTGTCCATTCACTTCTTGACTTGAGTATCATGATTCTATCATCTTGAACCTTGGTAGGAGGACTATAACCTTCTTCCACTACCATCCAAGCCCTTTCATCAATAGAGCGGATGTAGGCTTTTATCCTCAACTTCCAAAACCCATAGTTAGTGCCTCGAAGTAATGATAACCTAGTATTTGAGGCTCCTTCCGCCATTACGTCATCTTGTAAACCCATGACTTCAAAAGCTTTACAAAAACCGTGAATGTATCACCTGGACTCTCACTAAGTACAATCTAGTGTTCTGCTCCGATACCAATTGAAAATACAAACACGGTTAAATGCTCAAGGCTAACCTAAAGGGGAGGGGGGGTGAATAGGTTAAGCACCTTTTTGGACCCCCTTAGAAACAAACAAAAGTTGGTCCCTCTAGATTGCTTGAATCACAATATATATATATCAATTAAAGACACTTAATCAATATATAAAACAAGTAAAGTGTGATACAAATAAGTAATTATAACACATACACAATCTATATTATAGAAAGGAAGTCAACTTACAATTAGAGTTATATCCATAGTATTCAAATAACAAATACAAATATAAGAGAGATAAGGATAGAGAAAAGTTGACACAATATATAACGTGGTAAACCTCCGAATAGGAAACATCCACGGGTTAGCAACCACCGGCAAAAAAAATCCACTAGTAGATAAGACAAGTACAATCTCTCAAGTGACCCCTTTACCTAGAAACTACCCTTCTATCCTACTCATGAAGATGTCGCCCTCTTGCTCAACAATCCAAGGCCTCACACCTCTTGTCAAGACTTCCTCGCTCACCCTTCCAGATCCTCACGACCCTAAGCAATACTTCTTGCTCAACTATCCGAGTCCTCCCGAATATAGTCAAGACTTCCTCGCTCACAAGCCGGATCCTCACGACCCTAGACAAGACTTCCTTGCTTGATAATCCAAGGTCTCCTACATCTTGCCAAGACTTTCTTGCTCAACAACATAGGTCTCACACCTATTGTTAAGATTTCCTTCTCACAAGACATCTAAGTGATCATGAATGCAAAACGAAATTAAGTACGCAACATAGAATGTTATGATCAACACATCCCATGGAAATTACTAGACATGAGCATGAATGTACAAAACAAATGTAGTCTAGTCAATCATGCATGTTTAATTCATCTAGATCATGTAAGATATGTTAAACATTAATTACAACCTAGATACAAGCATAGATCTAAAACTTGAATCACAAGATATGTTCAATTAACACATAATTAAGTTTAAATCTCATAAACCAAAAAACATGCTAAAATCATGTGACAAAGACATTTAGATTAAACCTAAAGTTCTAGAGCATATTTCCTATTCATAGATTCAACAAAGCACATGAATAGCTCAAAAGAACACAATCACATGTATCATTATGAGATTTCAGCCAAAGAGAGCCTAATACATGTGAGTAACTAATTTTCATAAAATCAATCAATCAAAGGTCATCAAATAGTTCTAGAATCAAAGCTAGCACAATACAATCCCAAACATGTAAAAACATAGGCAAAATCAAAACCTAACTCAACATGTGAGATTTCAATTGAAACTTAATCTAGCTTTAAATGAGTTCGAAACTCAAATCAAAACAATCAAAAGACACATATATATATGTTGAGGAAGAAAACCCAAGGCAATTGACCAAGTTTTAAAAGAAAACTTTGAGAGAAAATCAATACCTTAGTTGATTTTGGTGCAGTCCCGATTTTATGAGATTAGACTCCAAAAACGGCAATAACACTAACTCAAACCTTCAGAGAAAAGATGGAGGATGAATAGACAAACACTCTCAACTTTGAATAACTCAAATCGGAGTTCAAATGAAGAAGGTATGGTGTTTGGAAGGTGAGAAAATATAGAGAGAAAATTCTGCACTCAAGTTTTTGAATCTCTTCTTAGAATGAAATGTGAGAGGGAAGGGATATATAAAGGAGAGGGAAAATGGGCATATGAAATGATGTGTTCTTGCAAAAGATGGCCACTCAAATGTACAACAAATATTACAAGTATTGGGGTGAGTTTTCTGTTATCTTGGCAGTAGATTTGATTTTGGATCCTCGCTATAAGATGACTTTGATTGAATTTGCTTACAAGAAAGTTTATGGAATTAATTCACCGGAGCTAGAAGATGTTCGGAATAAATTGCTCTCCTTGTTCAACGAGTACATGAGCACTTCAATAAGCACTAGGGCATCCACTTCATTACCTAGTGCTAGTGGGGGCGGTGACACCAATATTAGAGTTTGTGAGGGTGATAACATCTTCACTTCAAATATTATGCTTGTAATGAAATTTCTATATTTCTATGATGTTATTTTTTATTTGTTTTATTCATAAATCATAACTTTAACTTTGTTTATTTACTTATTTTGCTTGAAAATATATTTATAGGAGTATGAGGCTTACAACTTACATGAAGATTCCTTTGTTTGCAACCAGACATCACAATTGGAGATGTATTTGGACGAACCTAAACTTGAAATGTCATCGAACTTGGATGTTTTGGACTTTTGGAGAGTCAATGCGATCTATTATCCCGATCTTTCTCTTATGGCCCGTGATATTTTAAGCATCTTGGTATCGACATTGGCATCCGAATCGGCGTTTAGTGTTGATGGTGGAGTCCTTGATCGGTATCGGAGTTTACTAAAACCGGATGTGGTGGAAGCTATTGTTTGCACTAGAGATTGGATGCAAATGGACAGTGGTAACCTTTTTTATTACCTACTGTCTATTGCTCACTTTGTTAATATATTGTTTACTGTTCACTCTATCAATATTTATATATTATTGTTTGTACTTTGTAGTGAGTGAAAGTCTTGAAGTGGAAGAAAGTTGTGAAGATATTTTGAATTTGACAATCGAGGATAATCCAGGTCCATCTACTGAAAGTTCTCAATTGGGCGATTAGTGGTAAAATCATAATTATTACACTTGTTTAAAGTAGTTTTTTTTTTAAAAAAAAAAATCTTCAAACATATAAGTTATTATCTAATGTATTAAAGTTATCTTCGATTGTAGGTTTATGGACAAAAAGAAGAAGAGTTCCTGACCACATATTTTGTGTTTACATCAATGACTTTTGTTTTGGTATTTGAATATTGGATGCTATTAAGAACTTTTGGGTTTTGATTTTATTATGCTATTATGAACTTGTGAATTTTTATTTTATTATGAACTTGTGGACTTATGGATTTGTATTTGTGTTCGAATTTCTTAATTATTATTTTTTTGGACTTATGAATTTATATTTGTGTTTGAATATTTTAATTATTGTTTTGAATTATTTATGTGGATTGAGGATGTATTTGAATTAGTGTACTGAATACTTTTCCTAAAATTTTATTATTAATGTGCATTTTATTGAAGTATTGAAATTTGTATTAAATGGTTATACGGGTCATCTAACATGACCCGTCAAACCCATTTATTAAACGGGTTATTCGTGTCGTGTACGGATTTACCCAAAAATAATCGTGTCGTGTTTGGATCGAAAGGGTGTGACCCATTTATTAATCGTATCATGTTTGGATCGACCCAAAATTAATCATGTCGTGTTTGGATCTGTCAACCCGAATTGACACCCTAGTCTAGAGTCCACACAATAAAAGCCATGAGTTATATGATTTTTGGCCTATGATCAATTGACCGTCACAAATTTGACTTCACATAGAGTCTGATCTAATGTAATATACTAATATACTATAGTGTTATATTTATTTGAGGTAATTTAAATAAGACAAATTAGTGATTCCTTAATCAGCGGCATAGAACAAATCAATCAGTAATGAGAAAAATGTTATCATTAGCTCCCGATTGTTCTTAAAACGTAAAGGCAATACACAAAAAATAAAATACAAGTTAAACTAAAACAATTTTTTTAAAAAAAAAAAGTTGTAGGTTTAGCAGACTAAAATCATATTATGTAATATAAAAATCACATATAGTTGAAATATCATATCATGTGACAAAATACTATTAGTCCGGAGGCAAGTTTTTCTAAAGCTACCACTTACATTGACATTATTTGTGCTGTAGTCCTCCTGTTTAATGAACAATTTTCGAAGGCGAATTGCGTGGATGAGAAGGAGAGTCCCCATCATGACCAACCACACCAACATGACAACCAAACCAACTAAATTTGCTTCCCTCGACTCTGTGAGCACAGTTATGGAACACATATAAGTGAATGCCATTGCAGTAACCGCTACCCACGTGTTGAAAATTAAACTTTGACTTCCCACAACCCTTCTAGAAACCGGCCATCACATGACTCCAATTACTATCCAAAAAATTTCAACAAACCAACCCCCAACTACCATCAACCAGCTGTATTTGATTTTATTGTTTTTTGTTTTTTTATCATCTCATTTTCATATATAAATGGATGAAGTTTGTGTTGTAAATGTGTGGAGTGGTGTGAGAAATCTAAAGAGATAAATAGAAAAGCTTCTCCTTTCATTGTGTTTGTGCTCGTAATTCTCTCTCAGAGGTGCACCACAAGTGACCTCAACAATACCATTCCACCAACAGTGGTATTAGAGCTCAGGAGAACCAGAAACTTGAAGAACTGAGGCCAAAGTCGAATTGGACCAGAATTCAAAGTGCTCAAAATCCATTTTTGATCACACCAGAGTGTTCTACTCATCTTCAGAAGTTCAACGGTTAAAATGCCACTCAAATCGGAGCGCCAGAGAAGCCACAAGTGTCACCTGAAGTTGGAGTGTGAACCCACTCGCCGTCCACGCGCAGCACCATGCCCCGTGCGTCTCCAACACGCGTCGATCATCTTCCTCGCCCGTTTACAGGATCCGACCCGAAGTATGATCCGTCAACACTGTACCAGATCCGACCAGACATCCGATAGCCTGACTTGACCCAGAATCAGACCCGAATACTCGTTACTGTTCAAGGTGCTGACGTCACTAACTCCGTTATAATGGCTGGATTATTCCGTCAGTCAAAGGGATTATTCCGTTATCTTTGGTTGACTTTTCCAAAAAGTTTGGCCGCTCGTTTCAGACGCTTCTGAACTCTGTTTTTGAAAAACTCAGACTGGTTTCAAAGGTTTTGGACCATTCCGGAGGCAACCGTGCACTCTGATTTTACAAATTCAGCCTCCGGATTATCGATCTAAGCACTTCTAGTCTCGATGACCAACGGTAACGCACATGTTGTCATCCTGAAGCTCACCAATGACAACTATGACAATTGGTGCATACAAATGAGAGCTCTACTAGGCTCTCAAGATGTTATGGATATTGTGGAAGATGGATATACAAAAGCCGAATCCAAAGAAGTTGAAAGAACCATGACAGAAACTCAAATATTGACTCTCAAAGCCGATCAAAAGAGGGATTGTAAAGCAAAGTCCATAATCTATCAAGGACTAGACGAAGCAACGTTTGAGATTATAGCATCCGCTAAGTCGTCAAAAGATGTCTGGGACACCCTTCTCAAAACCTACAAAGGTGCTGACAAAGTGAATAGGATCCGTTTTCAAACCCTACCAGGTGAGTTCGAATCCCTACGAATGAAATCTAGTGAATCTATTACTGAGTTCTATACACGAGTTATGGTCGTTGCGAATCAGCTAAGAAGAAATGGAGAAACTCTCACGGACATGAGAATTTCAGAGAAAATTTTACAATTATTAGATCCAAAGTTTGACTTCATAGTTGTTGTTCTGGAAGAGATAAAAGATCTGGAGACGATGTTTGTTGAATAACTTATGGGATCGGTGCAAGCCTATGAGCAGAAAGTCATAAGAAGAAGTGACGACAGAGTATTCGAGCAAGCTCTTCAGTTAAAGTTCTCCCTCAATGAAAAAATATATGAGCAAGAGGGGACCTCACAACAAGGAAGAGAACGAGGTAGAGGATCGCGTGGAAGAGGTTCAAGAAATACTGAAACCAGGAGTAGAGGCAGAGGAGGAAGAGACGCAAACAGAGGAGGACGTGGACAACAAAAGAAATGTTCAATGATATAACTGCCATAAATATGGCCACTATAGCAATGAGTGCAGAAGCCCGCCAAATGAGGTAAATGAAAATTCTAACTTTGCAGAGAAAGAGCAAGTTGAAGGAGAATCGTTGATATTGATGGCACACAACTCTACATATCAAAACCAAAATGTTTGGTTTCTTGATTCTGGAGCCAACAACCATATGACTGACAGAAAAGACTTATTCACTGAACTTGATGAGAAAGTTCACGAAGAAATCTCATTTGGCGACCTCTCTAAAATCCCTGTCTATGGAAGAGGAGATGTCATGATCAAGCAAAAGAATGGAGATCATGCTTTCATCTCAAATGTCTATTATGTTCTAGACATGAAGACAAACATCCTAAGTCTTGGACAACACTTGGAGAAAGGCTACAACATTAGCCTTCAAAATATCCAACTCACCATCACAGATGCTCGAGGAAAGCTGGTTAAACGAGTCCAGATGAAGAAGAATAGGATGTTCCCTCTCGTAATTCATCATGATACGCCAAGATGTTTGACAACCATCATCGATGACAAAGACTGGTTGTGGCATCAAAGGTATGGACACCTCAATTTTGAAAGTTTAAAGCAACTGGGAAGTAAGAAGATGGTGAAAGGATTGCCAAACATCCATCACCCAAATGAAATGTGTGAAAGTTGTGTTCTCAGTAAACAACATAGAAATAGCTTCAGAAAGGAGGCAAATTGGAAAGCAACCATGCCACTTGAGCTCGTTCACACAGATGTGTGTGGTCCATTGATGCCAGTATCAAATGGACAGAATCAATACTTCCTCACCTTCATTGACGAGTACAACAGAAAGACTTGGGTTTATTTCCTGAAAAGGAAGTCTGAAGTATTTGATTACTTTAAAGAGTTCAAAACTCTTGTGGAAAAGCAAAGTGGCTACTACATCAAAACACGGAGATAAGATCAAGGTAAAGAATACCCTGCAGGTGCTTTCCAGAAATTCCTTAAGCAACAAGGAATCAAACATCAGTTTACACCAGCTTATACTCCCCAGTTAAACAGTGTAGCTAAAAGAAAGAATCGAACAATCCTTAACATGGTCAGAAGCATGTTAAAGGATAAAAACATGCCTAAGAGTTTTTAGGCTGAAGCAGTCTTGTGTGCGGTATATCTACAAAACAGATATCCTACGAAGAGTCTTGATACAAAGACACCGCAAGAAGCATGGAGCACTCACAAACTAAGTGTGAGCCACCTTAGAGTTTTTGGCTTCATTGCCTACATCAAGGTCCTAGAAGCAAGAAGAATGAAGCTCGAAGATAAAGGAGAAAAGTGTATCCTGGTTGGATATGGTGATAAACCTATGGGTTACCGGCTATACAACCCCATCACCAAGAAAGTCATCTTCAGCAGAGATGTCATTTTTGAAGAAAATGAATCCTGGAATTGGGATCAGAACAAAGCTTCCAGAAGTGCAGAGTTGATATCTGAAGAAGAGACAAGAGAAGTGGCTACAGAGCCACAAATACCCAAAAATCAGCAGACTCCTCAACGTGGTTTCCCTTCACCATAAAGGTATGATTCTCCATCACCGATTGAACGTGATTTTTCAGATATGATGCCTAGAGGGACACGTAGCCTAGAAGATCTGTATGAAAATACAGAACAGGTAGAATAAGACATTACTTTGTATTGTTTACTGATGACAAGTGATCCAGTTAATTTTGAAGAGGCTAACCAAGAAGGAAAATGGAGAAATGCAATGGATGAAGAGATTCGATCCATTGAATAGAATAAGACATGGAGTTGACTAATCTCCCAAAAGGCTGAAACACCATCGGAGTGAAATGGGTATACAAGAGCAAAAGGAATGTGAAAGGAGAAATCCATAGATACAAGGCAAGACTTGTAGCAAAATGCTACAAACAGAAAAAAGGAGTTGATTACGGAGAAGTCTTTACCTCGGTTGCCAGACTAGAGACCATTAGATTGCTAATATCATTAGCAGTCCATAAGAGTTGGAAAATTTACCAACTTGACGTATAGTCAGCATTCCTGAATGGCTTTCTTGAAGAAGAAATCTATGTGGAACAACCACCTGGATATGTGCAGAAAGGCAATGAAGATAAAGTATACAGACTGAAGAAAGCTTTATATAGTTTGAAGCAAGCACCTCGTGCATGGAACATGAGGATTGATGATTACTTCCAAGAGAACGGATTAGAGAAATGTCTGTATGAGTATGCACTTTATTTGAAGAAGGAGACTGATGGAAGCCTATTATATGCATGCCTATATGTTGATCACTTGATCTTCACCGGCAACAATCCATCTATGTTTGAAGATTTCAAACGGAGAATGGTGAAAGAATTTGAGATGACTGACATTAGTCTAATGGCTCATTTTCTTGGTATTGAAGTTGTGCAAAGCGAAAAAGGTATCTTCATCTCCTAAAGTATCTATGAAAAAGAAATTCTAAAGAGATTTGGTATGAAAAAATGCAATCCTGTCACAACTCCAGTAGAAACAGGATTGGAGTTAAGAAAGAATGAAAGAGGAGATGTTGATCCAACCTATTTCAAGAGCTTGGTTGGAAGCCTGAGATACTTGACGTGTACCAGGCCATATATACTTTATGGAGTTGGACTAGTCAACATATACATGGAGATTCCTAACCAGTCTCACCTAAATGTTGCAAAGAGGATACTTCGCTACATAAAAGGTACAACTGATGATGGTATATTTTATACAAAATGTGAAAATTACAGGTTGATTGGCTATTCAGACAGTGATTGGGGAAGAGACCTGGATGAACCTAAAAGCATGACAGGCTTTACGTTTTTTATGGGAGATACATCGTTCACATGGTTATCCAAAAAGCAAGCCATTGTGACACTGTCATCATGTGAAGCTGAGTACATTGATGTTTGCTCAGCTGTTTGTCATGGTATCTGGATCAAGAATGTGTTGCATTACTTGGGATTTCCATAAGATAATCCCACAGAGGTCTACATCGACAATCGATCAGCGATTGCGCTAGCAAAGAATCCAATATTCAATGAAAGAAGCAAACATATTGATACGCGGTATCATTTCTTTAGAGAGCATGTGAAGAATAAGGAGATGAAACTAGTCTCTTGTAGGACATATGATCAAGTTGCTGATATTTTCACCAAGCTACTCAAACATAATGTGTTTTCAAGACTAAAGACAATGCTTGGTATGACGAAGCACGGAAAGTCAAGTTTAAGAGGGGATGTTGAAAATTAAACTTTGACTTCCCACCACCCTTCTAGAAACCGACCATCAAATGGCTCCAACCACCATCCAAAATTTTCAACAAACCAACCCCAAACTACCATCAACCAGCTGTTTTTGCTTTTATTATTTTTTGTTTTTTTATCATCTCATTTTCCTATATAAAGGGATGAAGTTTGTGTTGTAAATGTGTGGAGTGGTATGAGAAATCTAAAGAGATAAATAGAAAAGTGTAGGTTTACCAGAGGATTATATCATCATTTTACACTTCCAATATGATTAATTCCTTAATTTAGACGTAATTTCGTTTGTTTACTTAAATAAATGTGTTGTGTAGTAATCAGTGTATTTTTCTTTGTATTTCAAAGGTAATTCGATCAATTCAGAATCATTAAGAAGTCAGATGGCAAAACAAACCTTGTTTTCAAGTTTAGAACATCAAATAACCTTAAGAAGACTACGAAGGGCATTTTTATAATTTTGACTATTCACTATTCACTGTTCACTGTTAACTTTCACTGTTCAATCACTGATGTGTTACTATTCACTCACGGATACGTTACTGTTCACTCATGGATGGGTTACTGTTCACTGATGACGTGACGAAATTTGGATGCTCCATTCTAAATTCATCTGATGGTCAATTTTCATCCGTATTTTGTATAAATAGGGGGCCTCTCCCTCTTAATTTTGATGTTCCAAATCCAAATCTGATATTAGATTTGTGAAATTCTCTCTCTTTTGTTCTCAAATTCTTATTTTAAATAAAATATTTATTTTCTGGTTAAATTGTGTCTGGCTAATTTTATATAGCTGGGGCCAAAAGTGATACTGTTGGTATGGAAAATATGATTCAATTTTGGTAAGTTTATTATTTTTATGCTTTCTCTCTTTAATATTTATGGAGTTTTTGACTCACTGTAGATAGACATATATTGTCTAGTACAGTGAGTACTTTTACCCATATCTATCAGATAGTGGTTTATCCCCTCTGATCTTTGTGGAGTTTTGACTCACTGTAGATAGACAGATATTGTCTAGCACAGTGAATACTTTTACCCACATCTATTAGAGAGTGGTCAGTGGAGTGGAATACCATCCCATTAATCTGGACTAAATATTTATAATTGGATCATATTCGAATTACGAACAGTGGATCCCTTATCCCCAGTTTTAATTTTAATTGATTTACATTTTATAACAAGTTTAGTAATTAATTTAGATAATTAATTCTACATGGACAAGTGAACAACCTCCCTATGGTTCGACCCGGTCTTACCGGTTAATTTATTACTTTGCCACTCTTATACTTGAGACTAGGAACACTTCTTTAGGACGTGTCAAGTTTTTGGCGCTGCTGAGAACAAACTCTCTAAAGAGGCAAATCAGTTCATTTGCCCACAAACCTGGGGAAACACTTTACCAATGTTGGGATAGGTTCAAGGAGTTGTTAAATGTTTGTCCACATCACGGTTTTGAAACATGGAGGATAGTGTCACATTTCTATGAGGGACTCACACTCCAAAGTACACAAGTCATTGAAATGATGTGTAATGGGGAATTCAGTGACAAAAATCCTGAAAAAGCACTTGAATACCTTGACCATATCGTCGAACGTGCTCAAAATTGGGACACCATTGGTTCCTATGAGTCCATGAGAAAACCACAACCATCTCCATCTAGTAGAGGCATTTACAATCTTAGGGAAGATCATGACCTTCAAGCTAGATTCACATCCCTAGCTAGGAAAGTTAAAGCTTTAGAAACTAAAAAAAGTGAACATGTAAAATCTGTACAAGAAAATGCATGCCATGTATGTGATTCTAATGATCGTTTCACTCATAGTTGCCCAACTTTACCAGCCATAAAAGATTGCCTTCATGAACAAGCCAATGTTTTGCACACTTTCAACAAGTCAAACTCCAACCCATACTTACAAACCTACAATCATGGTTGGAGAAATCATCCAAAATTTAATTGGAGGAACAACAATCAAGCCCAATCTTCACAACCACCAGGTCCATCACATCCACAAACACACCAGAATTTCCAAAACCCACAAAGTTATACACCTTATGTCCCACCACCTAGGAAAAACTTTGAAGACACTTTGTACTCATTCATTGAGTAGCAAGAATCCATTAACAGCCAAACTGCACAAACCTTAATAGATGTTAAAGATACTTTGACAAAGATTTCTTGTACACTCACCACACAAGAAAAAAGTAAGTTCCCATCTCAACCACAACCAAATCCCAAGAGTCAGTCAAGTTCCTATGATAATAACCAACGCCTAGATCAAGTCAATTCAATTATCACTCTTCGTAGTGGTAAATTCATCGGAAAACCTATTCTTGAATCTGGTAAAAATGATGATGAGTCATTTTCTAAGGGTAAGGAAGGGGTTGATGAAACCACTACTGACAAAGAAATAATTGAATCCCCACATACACTCCCACATCCTCAGGCTCTAAAAAATTCATAGAAATTGAAGCATCTCCTAGAGATTTTTGAAATTTTCAAACATGTAAAGATCAATATCCTTTTGTTGGACGCAATCAAATAGGTACCTTCCTATGCCAAAATTTTGAAGGATCTATGCACTATGAGAAGGAAGCATCAGGTAAGAAAGAAAGCTTTTATGGCAGAACAGGTAAGTTCCATTCTTTCCAATAAAAATGTTTTGAAATATAAGGATCCTGGTTGTCCCACTATTTCCTGCACAATTGGTAACTGTAAAATTGAGCATGCTTTACTTGACCTAGGTGCTAGTGTAAATTTGCTCCCATACTCAGTTTATTAGAGACTTAAACTTGGTGAGTTAAAGCCGACTTCAACCACACTTTGTCTTGCTGATAGGTCAATTAAAATACCAAAAGGAATAGTGGAAGATGTGTTAGTACACGTCGATAAATTTATCTACCCAATAGATTTTATTGTCTTGGAAACACAACCTATTGTTAATGAGCACAAATTAAATCCTGTTATATTGGGTCAACCATTTTTGGCTACTGCTAATGCCTTGATTAATTGCAGGAATGGAATAATGAGCATGTCCTTTGGAAATATGGAAATTAAGCTTAATGTTTTCAACATGTCTAATGAACCATTTGATGATGAAAATGAAGATGAAGATATAGACATTATTGAAACCATTGTTGAAGATCATGTTCAAAAGGATTCTTTTAACTTATTTGAAATTTGTTTGATCAATTCACCTGAGTCAAGCTCGCATTCACATCTTGATAATTGTTTGCAGGTTGCCGAAGAAGAAAGAGACACTTTAGATTTTAAAGAATTGGAACGAAAAGATGACGAGCCAGAAGAAAAAACACCTATCAATGATTCTTTCCTTGATAATCTTTTATTCTCTATCACAACTTTGCCTTGGTATGCTGACATTGTTAATTCTCTTGCAACATGAACAATGCCACTCGATTGGAATGCACAGGACTGAAAGAAAGTTTTGACCGAGGTAAAACGTTTTTACTGGAATGACCCGTACTTATTCAAGTATTGTCTTGATCAAAATGTTCGACGGTGTATTCCAGGCAATGAGGTAAGTAGTGTCATTGAATTTTATCATTCTGAAGCATGTGGTGGTCATTTTTCGTCAAAGAAAACGGTTGCAAAAATCTGGCAGTGTGGATTTTATTGGCCCACCTTGTTTAAAGACGCACATGCATTCTGTAAAACCTATGAAAAATGTCAAAAGTTAGGATCCATTTCCAAGCGAAACATGATGTCTTTAAACCCCATTCTTGTCGTTGAAATATTTGATTGTTGGGAAATTGAATTTATGGGTCCATTTCCACCGTCATTTGGATTTTTGTACATTTTAGTTGCCGTTGATTATGTGTCAAAATGGGTTGAGGCAATTCCTTGTCGAAATAATGATCACAAAACAGTGATTAAATTTTTAAAGGAAAATCTTTTGAGTCGATTTGGAATCCCTCGAGCCATTATCAGTGATGGAGGCAAACACTTTTGTAACAAACCTTTTGAGTCTTTAATGAAGAAATATGGAGTCACACACAAAATTGCCACACCATACCACCCTTAAACAAGTGGTCAAGTTGAGTTAGCAAATAGGGAGATAAAACATATCTTGCAAAAAACGGTTAACCCTGATCGAAAAGAATGGTCTATTAGACTAAATGATGAACTTTGAGCTTACCGCACTGCATTCAAAACATCTTTGGGTATGTCTCCTTATCGTTTAGTTTGTGGAAAACCTTGCCACTTACCTGTTGAACTTGAGAAAAAAGCATATTGGGCCATTAAAGCTTTCAATTCTAACCTAAATGATGTTGGTGAATTGCGCAAATTGCAAATAAATGAACTTGATGAATTAAGAAATGATGCATATGAAAATGCAAAAAATTCTTAAAGAAAAATCTAAAACCTTTTATGACAGACGAATTTTAAGAAGATCATTTGAAGTTGGTCAAAAGGTTTTGCTCTATAATTCTCGACTTCATTTATTTCCTGGTAAATTGAAATCGAAATGGAATGGTTCATTTGTTGTGAAACACGTGTATCCATATGGTGGCCTTGACATTGAGAATCCTAGGAATGGTAATGTGTTTAAAGTAAATGGACAATGTGTGAAACCATTCTTAGAAAATACAGATTTTTAAAAAGACTATGCCGTCCTTTTTGACCCTTGTTACAAAGGTGAGTAAACAAATCTTTTGCTTTTGACTTTATTTGTGTTTGCAATTATTATTTTTGTTTTTGTTCGCTTTTATTTTTTGAATTTTTGCAGGATTAATTTCTAGGTTCAATTTTTCCTTGGTGTGTTTTACTATATAACCCCGATTAAGTGGCAGATAACGGTACCCCGTGACAATTCAAGTCGGTTTAATTCAGTTTCCCAAATAACTGATCCCCAAAACAAGGCATGGATGAAATTTTCATAAACCTGCGAAAACATTTTCCATCGTTGCCCCAAAATGCTCTGAAAAAGATTTATAAAGCACGTTCCGAAAGATTACGCTTACTGAAGACAAACAACATTCCTGTTGAAATTCACTGGTTGATCGACGCTAAGGTACGTCTAGCATGAGAGTCTGCTGATTCATTTATATCTTACATGCCTGGTTTGGAAGAAGTAACCTTGCAAAAAAATGAAGAGCTAAGAAGTTAGGGGTTACTTGTCACAAATGTGAACGTACAACTAACAACACACATTGTCGTTCTTTAGGAATGGTGTCTAATAATCGGGAAGATAAAATTTTATTCATTAGGCATGGTTTGCGTAGGGAGTCATTGGATAATATCCTAACGCACATCATAGTGGATATGTGCAAATGGAAATTGACCGATTATGACCACAATTTCAAAAAAGAACATGCACAATATAATCTTAGGAATCTGACTTTAAAAGACCCTGTTTGCCAATTTATAAGAAAATTGAATGGGAAGCATATCCCCGACCCATAGAGGGCATTGAAGCCGTTTCTGGACATAAAACCAGAGGAAGATGTGAGCCACAATCACAACTACCAGTAAATATCCTTTTTATTATCTTTTTCCTTCCGCATTTAATATCTTTTGTAATTATTGTTGTTTACATTGATTTTTGAAGAGAACAAGTAATGCAGAATTGATCTGAATCTCAGTTTGTGATTATCTCATGGTTTTTATGCATTTTATTTTCCTATATTATGTATTTCTTTTGTTGTTTTGCAGGATTTTGTTGTCTTTCAGGTTGTTCAAGTGATATCTTCTAAACCTTACCTCTTTCTCATGACATTGAGGACAATGTCTCATTATGGTTGGGGGGGTGGGGGGGAAAGAGGATAGTTGATTCAATAACTTTTGTTTTTCAAAAAAAAAAACTAACTTTTGACCTTTTTTTTTTGTAAAGATGGCGGAGTAAGGAGATCTTTTAGATACTTCTGAGACACATCTTTGTAGTTATGATGCATTTTTTTTCCTCTCTTCTGACTATTCAAATTTATAAACTCTCCAATGTGATATCATTGACTAATCCTTTTGTTCATTAAGTCATCTTGAGAAATTTTTCGAACTATTCTAGACACACACGCACATTGAGATTTTGTGATATTGAGTTCTGAAACATAATTCAAGGGTAACAACCGAAGACAGTGGTCTTGTTAAAAAATTTATATAGTAATAATAATGATAATTTTGTGTGTTGTGACCAAAACTCTTACTTAGTAGCCGGGCCTCATGCCTCAGTAAGCATAGAGTGTTTGCGTAAAACGGTGGAGTCTAGATAAGAATAAAGTACAGTTCCGTAGCCTCTTTAACTAGAGCAATTAAGTCCGAGGGGTGCTTTAACACCTAATGCCCTAAAACCAACTGGTTTGGGAGTCATTGACTTAAAGCTCGTTACACGGGTTAAAGAGAAAGCTTAATGGAATTGTACTAAAAAAAAAACAACATCTACAATCCGAGTAATTAAGCTCGTAGGAGTGTTTTAACACTTAATTTCCTAAAGCCAACTGGTTTGGGAGTCATTAGCATAAAGCTCGCTACATGGAGTAAAGATGGAATGTTTGTTTTCAATTTTGCTGTATTAAAAAAAAAAAAACTGTTGTCTAAGGAAAAAGCCCTGGTGAGATTTCGGAATGAAAATGTTGTTTGATTTTAATTGAATCTCATATTTATCGTGTTGATATTTATTGAGCATAAGAAAGTTTGATTGATAACTCAATTGATTACTGGTTGTCAAAGGGTGAGAAAAGAGGTATGAGAGAGTTTGTCTATTTGGTAGTTTAGAGACTTGAATTTGAGTTTTAATTGCTAGGGATTAGCAATAAGCTGATTGGGGGGGTGTGATAAACACTAAAAAGTGTATGTTTACCGGAGGATAATATCAGCATTTTACATTTCCAATATGATTAATTTCTCAATTTAGACATAATTTCGTTCGTTCGCTCGCTTAAATAAATGTGTTGTGTAGTAATCAGTGTATTTTTATTTGTATTTCAAAGGTAATTCGATCAATTCAGAATCATGGAGAAGTTAGATGGCAAAACAAAGATCGTTTTCAAGTTTAGAACGTCAAAAAACCTTAAGAAGACCACGCAGGGCATTTTCGTAATTTTGACTTTTACTGTTCACAGTTGACTTTTACTGTTTACAGTTGACTTTTACTGTTTACAGTTGACTTTCACTGTTCAATCACTGATGCGTTACTGTTCACTCACGGATGAGTTACTGTTCACTCATGATGTGACGAAATCTGGACGCTCCATTCTAAATTCATCCGATGGTCAATTTTCATCCGTATTTTGTATAAATAGGGGGCCTCTCCCCCCTAATTTTGATGTTATAAATCCAAATCTGATATTAGATTTGTGAAATTCTCTTTCTTTTATTCTCAAATTCTCAGTTTAAATAAAATAGCTATTTCCTGGTTAAATTATGTCTGGCTAATTTTATATAGTTGGGGCCAAAGGTGATACTGTTGGTATGGAAAATATGATCCAATTTTGGTAAGTTTATTATTTTTATGCTTTCTCCCCTCTAATATTTGTGGAGTTTTTGACTCACTGTAGATAGATAGATATTGTCTAGCACAGTGAGTACTTTTACCCATATCTATCAGAGAGTGGTTTATCCCCTTTAATCTTTGCGGAGTTTTGACTCACTGTAGATAGACAGATGTTGTCTAGCAAATTGAGTACTTTTACTCATATCTATTGGAGAGTGGTCAGTGAAGTGGAATACCATCCCATTAATCTGGACTAAATATTTATAATTGGATCATATTCGAATTACCAACAGTGGATCCCTTAGCCCCAGTTTTAATTTTAATTGATTTACATTTTATAACAAGCTATGTAATTAATTTAGATAATTAATTCTACAAGGACATGTGAACAACCTTCTTGTGGTTCGGCCCGGTCTTACCGGTTAATTTATTACTTTGACACTCTTATACTTGATAGTAGGAATACTTCTTTAGGATGTGTCATGCTCAATAAAGATCAACACGATAACTATGAGATTCAATTGAAATCAAACAACATTTTCTTTCCAAAATCTCATTAGGGTCTCTCCTTAGGCAATAGTTCTTTTGTTTTTGATTTTTCTTTTGTTTTTTTGTTTTTTTTTTAATATAACAAAATTGGAAACATACATTACATCTTTAATCCATATAGCGAGCTTTAGGCCAATGACTCCTAAACCAGTTGGCTTTAGGGCATTAAGTGTTAAAACACTCCTACGGGTTTAATTACTCGGATTGCAGATGTTTTTTTTTCTTCTTTTTTTTAGTACAGTTCCCTTAAGCTTTCTCTTTAACCCCTGTAACGAGCTTTGGGTCAATGACTCACAAACCAGTTGGTCTTATGGCATTAGGTGTTAAAACACCCCTTGAACTTAATTGCTCGAGTTAAAGAGGCTACGGAACTCCACTTTATTCTTATCCAGACTCCACCGTTTTACGTGAACACTCTATGCTTACTGAGGCATGAGGCGCGGCTACTAAGTAAGAGTTTTTGTCACAACACACAAAATTATTATTATTATTATTACTATATATATTTTTAAACAAGACCACTGCCTTCGGTTGTTACACTTGAATGATGTTTCAGAACTAAATATCATAAAATCTCAACTTACTGCACATAATCACGTGTCAATGTGCGTGTGTGTATAGAATAATTCGAAAAAATTCTCAAGATGACTTAATGAACAAAAGGATTAGTTAATGATATCACAATGGAGAGTTTATAAATTTGAATAGTCAGAAATGAGGAAAAAAAAATACATCAGAACTACAAAGATGCGTCTCAGAAGTATCTAAAAGATCTCTTTAGTCGGCCATCTTTACAAAAAAAATGGTCAGAAGTTAGTATATGTTTTTTTTTGAAAAACATAAGTTATTGAATCAACTATCCCCTCCCCCAACCAGACCGAGACATTGTCCCCAGTGTCATTAGAAAGAGGAAAGGTTTAGAAGATATCACATGAACAACTTGAAAGACAACAAAATCCTGCAAAACAACAAAAGAAATACAAATTATAGAAAAATAAAATGCATAAAAACCATGTTACAATCACAAACTGAGATTCAGATCAATTCTACATTACTTGTTCTTTTCAAAAATCAAAAGTAAACAACAATAATTACACAGACATAAAATTTGGAAGGAAAAAGATAATAAAAACAAAAGGATTTTTACTGGTAGTTGCGATTGTGGCTCGCATCTTCCTCTGGTTTTACGTCCATAAACGGCTTCAATGCCCTCTATGGGTCTGGGATATGCTTCCCATCCAATTTTCTTATAAATTGGCAAACAGGGTCTTTTAAAGTCAGATTCCGAAGATTATATTGTGCATGTTCTTTTTTGAAATTGTGGTCATAATCGGTCAATTGCCATTTGCACATATCCACTATGATGTGCGTTAGGATATTATCCAATGACTCCCTACACAAACCATGCGTAATGAATAAAATTTTATCTTCCCGATTATTAGACACCATTCCTAAAGAACGACAACATGTGTTGCAAGTTGTACGTGCACATTTGTGACAAGTAACCAATAATTCTTAGCTCTTCATTTTTTTGTAAGGTTACTTCTTCCAAAATCAGGCATGTAAGATATAAATGAACCAGTAGACTCACCTGCTAGACGTACCTTAGCTTCGATCAACCAACGAATTTCAACAGGAATGTTGTTTATCATCAGTAAGCGTATTCTTTTGGAACGTGCTTTGTAAATCTTTTTCAGAGCACTTTGGGGCAACGATGGAAAGTGTTTTCGCAGGTTTATGAAAATTTCGTCCATGCCTTGTTTTGGGGATCAGTTATTTGGGAAACTGAATTAAACCGACTCGAATTGTCACGGAGTACCGTTATCCGCTACTTAACCGGGGTTATATATCAAAACACACCAAGCAAAAATTGAACCTAGAAATTAATCCTGTACAAATTCAAAACGTAAAAGCGAACAAAAAAAATTGCAAACACAAATAAAGTCAAAAGCAAAAGATTTGTTTACTCACCTTTGTAACAAGGGTAAAAAAGAACGGCAAAGCCTTTTTGAAAATCTGTATTTTCTAAGAATGGTTTCACACGTTGTCCATTTACTTTAAACACATTACCATTCCTAGGATTCTCAATTTCAAGGGCACCATATGGATACAAATGTTTCACAACAAATGGACCACTACATTTTGATTTCAATTTATGAGGAAATAAATGAAGTCGAGAATTATAAAGCAAAACCTTTTGACCAACTTCAAATGATCTTCTTAAAATACATCTGTCATGAAAGGTTTTAGATTTTTCTTTAAGAATTTTTGCATTTTCATATGTATCATTTCTTAATTCTTCAAGTTCATTTAATTGCAACTTGCGCAATTCACCAGCATCATTTAGGTTAGAATTGAAAGCTTTAATGGCCCAATATGCTTTTTTTCTCAAGTTCAACAGGTAAGTGGCAAGGTTTTCCATAAACTAAACGATAAGGAGACATACCCAAAGATGTTTTGAATGTAGTAGGGTAAGCCCAAAGTGCATCATTTAGTCTAATAGACCAATCTTTTCGATCAGGGTTAACCGTTTTTTGCAAGATATGTTTTATCTCCCTATTTGCTAGCTCACATTGACCACTTGTTTCAGGGTGGTATGGTGTGGCTATTTTGTGTGTGACTCCATATTTCTTCATTAAAGACTCAAAAGGTTTGTTACAAAAGTGTTTGCCTCCATCACTGATAATGGCTCGAGGGATTCCAAATCGACTCAAAAGATTTTCCTTAAAAAATTTAATCACTGTTTTGTGACATTATTTCGACAAGGAATTGCCTCAACCCATTTTGACACATAATCAACGGCAACTAAAATGTACAAAAATCCAAATGACGGTGGAAATGGACCCATAAAATCAATTTCCCAATAATCAAATATTTCAACGACAAGAATGGGGTTTAAAGACATCATGTTTCGCATGGAAATGGATCCTAACTTTTGACATTTTTCATAGGTTTTACAGAATGCATGTGCGTCTTTAAACAAGGCGGGCCAATAAAATCCACACTGCCAGATTTTTACAGCCGTTTTCTTAGACGAAAAATGACCACCACATGCTTCAGAATGATAAAATTCAATGACACTACTTACCTCATTGCTTGGAATACACCGTCGAACAATTTGATCAGGACAATACTTGAATAAGTACGGGTCATCCCAGTAAAAACGTTTTACCTCGGTCAAAAATTTCTTTCTGCCCTGTGCATTCCAATCGAGTGGCATCATTTCTGTTGCAAGATAATTAACAATGTCAGCATACCAAGGCAAAGTTGTGATAGAGAATAAAAGATTATCAGGAAAAGAATCATTGATGGGTGCTTTTTCTTTTGGCTCGTCATCTTTCGTTACAATTTTTTAAAATTTGAAGTGTCTCCTTCTTCTTTCACAACCTGTTCAGCCATAAACGTTTTCTTTCTTACCTGATGCTTCCTTTTCACAGTGCACAGATCCTTTAAAAATTTGGCATAGGAAGGTACCTGTTTGATTGCGTCCAACAAAGGGATATCGATCTTTACCTGTTTGAAAATTTCAAAAATCTCTAAGGGATGCATTAATTTCTGTGAATTTTTAAGAGCCTGAGGATATGGGAGTGTAGGTGGGGATTCAATTATTTCTTTATCAATAGTGGTTTCATCAACCCCTTCCTTACCTTTGAAAAGTGACTCATCATCATTTTTACCAGATTCAAGAATAGGTTTTTCGATGACCTTACCATTACGAAGAGTGATAATTGATTTGACTTGATCTGGGCGTTGGTTATTATCATAGGAACTTAACTGACTCTTGGGATTTGGTTGTGGTTGAGATGGAAACTTACCTTTTTTGTGTGTGGTGAGTGTAGAAGTAATCTTTGCCAAAATATCTTTAACATCTGTCAAGGTTTGTGCAGTTTGGTTGTTAATGGATTCTTGCTTCTCAATGAATGAGTGCAAAGTGTCTTTAAGGTTTTTCCTAGATTATGGGACATAAGGCGCATAACCTTGAGGGTTTTGGAAATTCTGGTGTGTTTGTGGATGTGATGGACCTGGTGGTTGTGAAGACTGGGCTTGATTGTTGTTCCTCCAACTAAAGTTTGGGTGATTTCTCCAACCAAGATTGTAGGTTTGTGAATATGGGTTGGAATTTGGTTTGTTGAAAGTGTACAAAACACTGGCTTGTTCATGAAGGCAATCTTTTATGGCTGGTAAAGTTGGGTAACTATGAGTGAAATGATCATCAGAATCACATACATGGCATGCAATTTCTTGTACATATTTTACATGTTCACTCTTTTTAGTTTCTAAAGCTTCAACTTTCCTAGCTAGGGATGCAAATCTAGCTTGAAGGTCATGTTCTTCCCTAAGATTGTAAATGCCTCCACTAGATAGAGATGGTTATGGTTTGCTCATGGACTTATAGGAACCAATGGTGTCCCAATTTTGAGCACTTTCGGCGATATGGTCAAGGTATTCAAGTGCTTCTTCAGGATTTTTTTCACTGAACTCCCCATTTCACATCATTTCAATGACTTGTCTACTTTGAGGTGTGAGTCCCTCATAGAAATGTGACACTGTCCTCCATGTTTCAAAACCATGATGTGGACAAACATTTAACAACTCTTTGAACCTATCCCAACATTGGCAAAGTGTTTCCCCAGGTTTTTGGGCAAATGAACTGATTTGCCTCTTAAGAGAGTTTGTTCTATGAGGTGGGAAAAATTTCTTTAAGACTTGTTCTTGTATGTCATTCCAAGTTTGGATTGATCCTGACCTAAGGTTTTGTAACCAAGTTTTAGCTTTATCTTTTAAGGAAAAAGAAAAAAACTTAAGCCTGATTATATCCACGCTAACATTTTAGTCAATGCAAGTGTTACAGACTTCCTCAGACTCCCTAAGATGCAAATATAGGTTTTCCGATTTAAGACCGTGAAAATTGGGTAAAAATTGAATGATTTTCGGTTTAAAATTAAAGTGTGTTGCATTTGGTGGGAAAGCTATGCATGAAGGTGCTCCAGTGTATGTGGGGTTCATGTAGTCTCTAAGAGTTATAGGTGGATTTGGGTTAATGTGTTTGTCATGCTCAACATAAGGCAGATGGTTGCTGTGTTGAGATATGTTATCAAGGGTGTCTAAAAAGTTCTCATCTTGGTTTCCTATTGGATGTCTATATAGGTTTTCAGCTATGTTGTTGGTGAATGTGGGTAATTGTGATCTCCTAATTAATCTACCACTAGATGTTCGAGACCAACGTCTCATGCAAATTTAATGAGGGTTAATGGAGGTGAAATGCACAAAAATGAAGAAATAAGAGAAAAAAAGATTGAAATAACAAGATGTAAAATTCTAAGGGTGTAAATGCAAATATGCACAAGTATTGGGCAAATGTGCAAATAATTATAAATATAGGGACTAAAGAGAAAATGCGATAATTACAGGGACTGATATGCAAAAATGAAAAATAAAATGACATATATGCAAATACAAACTAGATCTAAGCTAAAATGTAAAAAAAAAAAAATTGAAGGACTAAAATGCAAAAATGTGATTAGTGATTACAAATGCTTTTTTTTTTAAGTGGATGAAGTTTATGATTGAGATGAATGATGCAAAATGAATACAAAACAAGAACAAAGAAGATAGAAAAAAAATAGCAAAACTAAAATAAAATTAAAAAGAAATTACTTCTACAAAGAAAATGCGGACTTACATCCCCGGCAGCGGCGCTAAAAACTAGACACGTCCTAAAGAAGTGTTCCTACTCCCAAGTGTAAGAGTGTCATAGTAATGAATTAACTAGTAATACCGTATTGAACCATAGGGAGGTTGTTCACTTGTCTTGTAGAATTAATTATCTAGATTAATTAATAAGCTTGTTATAAAAATGTAAATCAATTAAAATTAAGGGCTCGAAAAAATAAATGGCACCATTTGAGAGGGGTGTTGTGCAAATATCACCAGTTTAGTAATGTAAGTTTATAAAGCACCATTTAAAGTAAAGAGACGAGAATACCTCGATAAAATTGAAAAAGAGAGAAAGTTGTCGTTGTGTGAGTTTGAGAAAAGCAACAGTAAGAAAGAAACCGACGACAACGAATCGACAGGTTATTGACCGGAACGGGAATACAATACATTACGCAGCGATTGACAGAGGTAAGTTCAGTTTGTTTTATGTATCGATTTGTTGTTGATAACTTATCATTGCATTTTAGAATTGTTCTGTTGATTGAAATTGTAGATTAGGGTTTACAATGGTTGTGCTTTTGGTTTGGGTTTGAAATGAGGTTGAATATGTTATGAGGAAGATAAAATTGTGGTATCAAGATTTAAAAATAATAATAATAATAAATCGAGAATATTTCAAGTGAAATCGAGGAAATTTGAATGAAAGATTCGAGTAAATTTTTCATACGATCGAGATAATTTCTCAGAGGATCGAGAACATTTTAAAAGCATCGAGACTATTTTTAAAGGATTAAGAAATTTTTTTAAACGATCGAGAATATTTTCCTAACGATCGAGAATGTTTTTCAAAGTGATCGAGCTTTTGTTAAAGGATCGAGAAGATTTTTCAAAGAATCGATAGGTTTTTCAAAGGATCGGGACTTTTTTCAATGGATCAAGAATGTTTTAAAACGATAGAGAATATTTTTGTAACGATCGAGAATATTTTTCAAAGGATAGAGAAGAGAATTTTTTTTATCGAATCGAGAAGATTTATCAAAGAATCGAGAGGTTTTTAAAAGTATCGAGACTATTTTCAAAGGATCGAGAATTTTTTCAAATGATCGAGAATGTTTTTGAAAAGGTCCAGATTTTATAAAATGATCGAGAAAATTTTTCAAAGAATTGAGAGGTTTTTCAAAGGATCGAGAGTATTTTCAAAGGATCGAGAATATTTTCTAACGATCAAGACTAATTTGAAAGGATCGAGACTATTTACAAAGGATCGAGAACTTTTTCAAAGGATCGAGAACCTTTGCAAAGGATCGAGAACTTTTGCAAAGGATCGAGAATATTTTCAAAGTATTGAGATTTTGTTTCAAACAATCCAGAATATTTTAGAATTTTTTTACAGTTTACTGATGTATTGTTTCTGTGACATTGCAGATGACGAGCAGTTTGAAGGAATTGCTTAAAACACCAGAGGAAGATTGGTTCAAGGGAAAATTGACCCGACACGATCATTTTGAAGCCCTCGTCCGTATAGACGATGCACTTAATCGGGTTTTTGAAGAGTTTACGGTTGAGGATCGGCGTAGGTTCATGGCCAAATATTTTGGGCATTTCATGTCGGTGCACCGGGAGCTGAAGTTTTCGGGTGGTGTTATTCATCAGCTGCGGTTGCGGGAGTTGGACCATGACGGGCCGACAGATGAGATGTGGTTATTATTATTGAACCATGTGGTAAAGTTTTCGAAGGTGGAATTTAGCCTTATCACCGGATTACATTTTAGAGTCGTACCGGACACGAGTATGTATGTTGCAGTTGAGAATGGCATACATCAACGGTACTTTCCTGCACATGATGAGTTATCGTTGGATGACTTTAGGGTTGTTCTTACCCGCAGAGAGTTTGAACAAGCATACGATGCTGTGAAGTTGTGCCTTATTTACATGTTGAACTGGATATTGATGGGGTGGACGATAGATTGAAGATTCTAGTTTGGCAGTTTCGCTTGGTAGAGGACCTCACTGCCTTCGATGCGTTCCCGTGGGGTGCCCACGTTTATAGGAATTCTATATTTTCATTCAAGCATGTGTTACCGCGACATCGTAAGGAAAGACACCAGTAGTCATAGGGTGATGTTGGAAATTCCGTGGAGGGGTACAACATCTACGGTCTATCACACGCACTTTTGGTAAGAAATTTGATTTCCAACATGTACATTACATTTCTAATCCAATTTTTTTTATTATAACTGTACTTATCTTTGATGCAGATATTTGCTTTCCTGGTGATCCCTCAACTGGGCGTCACTTTCGGGACTCGAAGAGTTACAGACCATTGTCCTCGTATGTTGAAGTGGGAGTTGACGAAACAACCCAGAGGGAAGAAGCTTGACAAGATTTTTAGTGCTAGGGTAATTAATTTATTTATTAATCGTATGTTAGATTACTTACTATAAGTAACAATTACATTCATCTAACTACGTTTTCAAATGTCTGCGAGGATGAAAATTGTGCCCACAGCAGCTGAGGTAGTGGCACCGTACTTCGCAGGCCTAAGCGAGGGGGGAGCCCGTATGTGCAGGATGACAGGGTTCACCTTTCTATCCCTGATCCGACTACAAGTGCAGTTCGTCCCGATGAGGAGGGTGGGGGTCCGACTACAAGTGCAAGTCCAGATTTCAATGGCATGGACACCGGCGCATCTTCGCTGTCTCCTCGGCGATTGAGGCTTAGAAAGGTTCGGTTTACCATGTAAGGAAATGGTGCTGATACATGGGATTCCCGTGCAGGTGTTGCACTTGATGGGGAGGTAAGTATAGATGGTAATTTTTTTTTACCGGATGACGCATGATTGTTTTAGTATTAACAATGTTGCATGATTTCAGGCCCGTTTAGAACAGCAGTTGAACGAGTTGCGTGAAGCCCTCCAAAAGAGTGAGGATGATCGACAACAATAGCACTGGGAGTTACTGGAGTTGATCCGGAAGAGCGAGGAGGATCGACAGCAGCAACATATGGAGTTGCTTGCATTGCTCGGGGGCTTTAAGGGGCAGATCTAGAAAGTATGGATCAGTCTATCCCTCCCCCTCCCTCTCCCCTTCCCCTTCCCCCTCCCTCTCCTCCCGCTCATAGCAATTTGCAGGCTACCTCTCCACCTCGAAGTGAGCAGCAGGCTCCCCCTCCACCATCTACGGAGGAGTTGGCTCCCCCTCCACCAACGACAGAGCAGCAGCCTCCCCCTTCCCATCCACCGACAACCGAGCAGTAGGCTCCCCCACCCCCACCCCCTCCCTCTCCACCGAAGAACGAGCAGCATGCTACCCCTCCCCCTCCACCTTCGAGTGAGGAGCCGGCCCCCCATCCCCCTCGGAGCGAGGAGCAGGCACCCCTTCCACCATCTCCCTTCGAGCAGCAAGCTCCCCCTTCCCCGTCCTCATCTCAGCATACCCCGGCGGGGGTAGTTCGACAGCAGAGGCGTGTACTAAAGCTTGGTTTGCAGTTGCTTAGCCCGTACACTAATCCGTGCCGACCTAAGAGGGCGAGGGTAATACTAGAGGGACCTGAGCACGTATTTAATCCCGAGGAACTGGTGGACGGTGACCAGTTGAAGGCTTACCGAGCCTTCAAGAAGAACGTAAACGGGAAAATGTAAGTAAATTTCTTTGTTATTTAGGTGGCAATTTTTCTTGTAATGCATTATATAAATGTGTAGATGATGGAACATTAATGCAGACGTGATGTTGATTTGCTCGCGCTTGTTGATGCTGCATGGTTCCATCGGTTGCAGACCAACTTCATGGATGTTGATGATGAAGTATGTGGGAACGTACCGTAAATTCTGTTTATAGTATTTGGAATAGATGTGTAAGCCTCCTCACATAGATTTACGTGTTTATAAGCCCATCATATGGACTCGTACCTCCATATTCTTCGGAAGCGTCAACGGGCTTTCCCGAATGTGTACAGTCAGATGGTCAACATATTGGACTTGTAATTTTTTGTAAGTATTGAAATTAGTAATGATTACGCATGCTTGTACATTTGTATGGAAAACAGTAATAACTTTGAGTTTTTGTTTCTACAGTCCTATATGGAGCACCAGTACATGAAAATGATGCCTCGTGATTCTCACGGGCAGATCACCCCGAGGCGTAGGAATCTTTTTAGGTCGTGGTGGAAGGATGACGACCTTACAATGGTGCTTGGGGGTGCCCCGAATGGATGCCGTTCGTGGCACGAGGTTGACATGGTAAGTGTTAATTGACATGGTTTGCAATTGTATATATAGTTGTCTTTGTACATCCTAGCACATGCTGTTTACGTTTACAGGTCCTGATACCGTGCAACATTGGGTGGCAACATTGGCTACTGATGACTGTGGACCTCACGTGCAGGAAGATGTCCATAGTCGACCCCTGGAGACAGGAGGTCTCAACTCATATCTGGAAGCAGCAGGTAGCCCCACTGAGCTACTTTGTGCCCTCGATGTTGAATCAGTCTAGGTTTCATACTGCACGACCGGATGGACTTAAGAAATTTAAGAAGACAAGTAAGTCGTTTAAAGCCAGCCTGGTGTCGAAAAAACATGTCCCCCAGCAGAAGAAATCGTATGACGTTTCGTAACAGTCACTTTAGGATTATATTATTATAAACCTAATGTTTTATTAACACTTTTTAATGTGTCCAACTGTAGGGGTAACCGTGGTCCCCACACGTTGAGATTGTTCGATTACTTACTGGCGGATAGAAAGGATTTTGATTGGTCGAAAGACAATATGGGGATCATTCGGGAGAAGATGGCAGTTGAAATATTTGCAAACTCCCGGCCCATTTGGATTTATGTATTTATTCATTTTTATACGTACCAATTATTTTGTATATGTACCAATTATTTTGTTTATTTACAAATTCTTTTGCATATGTACCAATTGTTTTGTATATGTCCCAATTATTTTGTATATGTCTCAATTCTTTTGTATATTTACCAATTCTTTTGTATAAAATTGTTTACATATGTATCTATACAAATCATATTTAAATACAATTGCATTTCATTCCACGGTGGAGTCTCTATTAGAGCACGTCTGTCTGTTGTCACCAATTGTATGACAGATACTACACTTACGTATGTATTCCTCAGGAATAACTGTGCTCGGACCTTCATTACTCAAAGTTGGATTAGAACATCTCCTCGAATTATGCCCTGGTTGTTGACAACGTCTACAATTCTTTGTAGTCGTTCTCTCCGAAGACGAGATAAGACGTGAAGCCCTCGGCCAGCCAGCTTGTCTCCTTGAGCTTGGATTCAAAACGACTCTCTCAGCGATATCATATGGCACAATCCAAGTGGAAAGATGTCCAACCGATATAATAGGAATTGAGTAGGCATCAATAAGTGTTTGTCTCTTGTTGTAGTCCGCATAGAGATGTGAAATCCATGTTTCGGTCCCTGTAAAAACATTAGAAACGAACGGATTCACATTTAAGTAATATTAACCGTACACAAAAGTAATTAATGTACCTTACGGCAGCGAAAGCTTGAGAACTTGGAAGAAGGTCCATTTGGAATTTGTTGCAAGTGCAGGTCTTCCGGGCTAAGTCAACGGTCCACTGTTTGCTAGCCCGCTTCACCAAGAATATGTTCCAGTCAACTGGATTAACAGTCACAAAATTGCACTTATCAACACGTTTGAGGACCACAAGATATGATGCGTCGGTCAACTAATAACGCATGGATTGTGCAGCCCTATACAGATCGTGAAACCAACGTTGTAGCATATTCCTAATGAACTCTGCAAAAGTCAACATAGGCAGTTACCGTGCAAATTTAAGGCATGAGTTTATGCATTCTGCAGCATTTGTTGTCATGACCTTATACCTTCTGTCGGGGCAGTGTACACGGGACCACTTTTGTGGACCGGCATCAATTACATATTCATATGCATTTGGGTGCAAGTTTCGTAACTCTTCCATATACCGGTTATATTGTAACTCGGTGTACGCTCGGGCTGCTTTGTCCATTGTTGCGGCAACATCCTTACTATGATATCGCTTTTTAATATTGTCATAAAAGTGCCAGCAACATATGGTATGGGTGGCATAAGGGAACATTTTAGAAATCCCTGCTTCAATGCTTGCATGTCGATCAGAAATGAAAACCAAATCATCAATATGGCCTAGGGCACCTTTCAAGCAATCCAAAAACTACTCCCATGATAGGTTGTTTTCCGAGTCACCGTACCTCAAAGCAATTGGATAAACCTGTTCATTCCCATCTTGTGCAGTTGTAACGAACATTGTGCCCCCGAATATACCCTTTAAATGGGTACAATCAACGGCAATAACTGGACGCATACACCTCTGGAATCCTCTGACTAAGGCACCCAATGCCATGAAAAAGAATAGGAATTTACCATTTTCATCGCACTATAAGTCAGTAATCATTCCGAGATTTTGTTGTTCCAACACGTAACCGAATGATGGCAGCAGTTGGAAGCTTTCTTCATGCATTCCATAAGTCAGTGAGAATGCATAATCAAGGGCTTGATATGCCTTACTGTACATTATTTGGATGCCGTACATTATTTGGATGCCATACATTATTTTCATGTCGGCGATTATGTCCTTCGGACGCATTAGTCGACCATCATGTTGCTACAATCTAGGTGCAACCACTTCTCCAATTATGACTGCACTAGCTTGTCGATGGCGAAGGTGAATCTTCTTCAACGGACAAGTGTGTTCATTGATAAAACTTCTTACTTGAAAGTATGTCGCTTCATCTCTCCTAACCGCTCTTAACTTTAACATACAGTTGTCCATCAAATAAATCAGATGTAATATTGTCTTATTCGACCTTTTGACCTTCCACTCGAAGTTGTGCCGCATTGCAAAATGCCCAGCCAATCTCTTCAAATCCTTTTTAGTAGGAAAAAATTGACCTTTATATATCATGCTCGTAGGTTCATCTTCTACCAAGTTCCTACTTCCACCTATATCAAACGAGTATGATTCTGCTCCTGGAATAACCTATGTTCTGGCATTCTCAGAATCAGCTGGAGTTACATCAGGCCGGACCTCAGATGTCCCAGCTATATGTACTGCAGTGGAACTACATCTGTGTACACGTCTTGCACGTCTTTCCCTTTCGAAAGGTTCTTCATCTTCCTCATTGTTCGCTACATTATATACCAGATGCAAATTTGGCTCATTAGCCACCTCATGGATTGGTAAGTTATGAGGTTCATTGTTCCGCTCATTGTTCATGTCATTGTACATCTCATTGTATAGGTGGTTGTACTGCCCAGCATTCATTTCAATATGACAACCGAAATCATCTTCCAATTGAGCTCCAACTATATCACCATGGTCGACTACTTCCGGTGGGACACCATATAGGTTTTCCCTACTGTCAATCCCACTTCTTTCTGTGAATAACTGATTGCTTCCTCCTGAAGATCGAAAATGTTAGGTGTTATCATAAGGAGGGATGTCTTCACCTATTACAGCTCCTGCAACCCTCTCAATTAAACTGACACATACTTGAGGGATCACCCTATCTTCCCCTAGCATAAATAAAACATCATCGTCATTTCTTATAAATGTACGACATGTTGTCCCGGGAACGATTGATATAGATTGTAGATCAGCAATGTATTTGTTCACATCGTACTTCACAACGGTTTGTACGATACACTAGCTCTTCGTAAGTCATATTTCTGGACACATACATTCCTTCGTTATTGGAACTAAGAAACCTCTGACTTCCATCAGGTAATTGCTCCCATCGACCGTTTTAAGATATTACTAATCTAACTCGATCCATTGTCCTGTGAAAATCATCATCACAAACAATTATTAACAAATAAAAATAAAAACTTTTACAAGTACTACGAATTACAAAAATTTCTCAACTGTAACGGATCGACCACATGTTCTTCGAAATCGACCTTCTTTAGTAATGGATCGAGAACATTTGCAAACGGATTGAACTTTTTGGAAAGGGATCGAGAACATTTTCTAAGTGATCGAGCGTTTTTCAAATGGATTGACTACTTTTTATATGGGATCGAGAACTTTTTCTAGGGTTCGAGAATAATTAACAACGGATTGAGAACTTTTATAACTGTTCGATTCGAGAATTTTTTTCGAGAATATTTGTCAAATTATCGAGAACTTTTATCAAGGGATTGAGAACTTTTAACAAGGGAACAAGAACTTTTTCTAAGGGATCGAGAACATTTCTAACGGTTCGAGAACTATTTCTAATAGATCGAGAACATTTCTAACTGTTCGAGAACTTTTTTAAGCGATCAAGAATATTTGTCAAATGATCGAGAAATTTCATCAAGGGATCGAGAACTTTTATCAAGGGATCGAGAACATTTTCTAAAGGACCGAGAACTTTTTCTAAGGGACCGAGAACTTTTTCTAAGGGATCGAGAACATTTTTAAGGGATCGATAATATTTGTCAAATGATCGAGAACTTTTATCAAGGGATCGAGAAATTTTTTAAGGGGATCGAGAAAGTTTTTAAGGGATCAAGATTATTTGTCAAATTATCGAGAACTTTTATAACGGTTCGAGAAATTTTGTCTAGGGATCGAGAACTTTTCCTAAGGGATCGATCATTTTTTTGTCGAGCATTTTTTTCAAACAATCGAGCTTTTTTCATACTAAACAAAAGCTCGTTCCAATATAAAATAAACTCGATTCATCGTTAAATATTCTTGGTCACACAAGAAAAAAGCACGGATGTTTTCTATTTTCATACATTCTAGTGCAGAATCTGAAATGGATACATTGATATCGAGGAATGGATACATTGTTAACCCACACAAAAATGAATACAAAATATCTGAAATGCATAAAAGAAATTTAAGTGAAGATCATAAATATTTATTACCTTCTACTGTAGAATCTGGAGAGAGAGTCAAGTTTTTCAGACAAGTTTTTTGGGGAGATACCAACGAGTTCAGAAAGTTGCTTTTTAAAAATTAAAGTTTATGGGCAATTTGGGTAGTTCACCAAAATAGGTGCCTTTTAAACTTAAATTATTAAAATGGTGACATCATCACAACACACCTTCAAAAAGGTGACATATCTCACCATTTCCTCTTAAAATGAATACTAGGGCTAAGGGATCCACTGTTGGTAATTCGAATATGATCCAATTATTAATATTTAGTCCAGATTAATAGGATGGTATTCCACTCCACTGACCACTCTCTAATAGGTGTGGATAAAAGTACTCACTGTGCTAGACAATATCTGCAAAGATTAGAGGGGATAAATCACTCTCTGATAAATATGGGTAAAAGTACTCACTGTACTAGACAATATCTATCTATCTACAATGAGTCAAAAAATCCACAAAGATCAGATGGGAGAAACCACTCTCTGATAAATATGGGTAAAAGTACTCACTATGCTAGAAAATATCTATCTATCTACAGTGCGTCAAAAACTCCACAAAGATCAAAGGGGAGAAAGCATAAAAATAATAAACTTACCAAATTGGATCATATTTTCCATACCAAGAATATCACCTTTGGCTCTATCTATATAAAATTAGCCAGACATAATTTAATTAGAAAATATATATTTTATTTAAACTGAGAATTTGAGAACAAAAGAGAGAGAATTTTAAAAATATAATATCATATTTGGATTAAGAATATCAAAATTAGGGGGGAGATGCCCTCTATTTATACAAAATACGGATGAAAATTGACCATCGGATGAATATATAATGGAGCGTCCAGATTTAGCCACGTCATTAGTGAATAGTGATAGTGAATAGTAACCCATTCGTGAAGTGAATAGTGAATAGTAATTCATCCATGAGTGAAGTGAACAGTGAAGGTCAACTGTGAACAGTGAATAGTCAACTGTGAACAGTGAATAGTCAAAATTATGAAAATGCATTTCGTGGTCTTCCTAAGGTTTTTTGACGTTCTAAACTTGAAAACGATTTTTGTTTTGCCATCTGACTTCTATATGATTCTAAATTGATCGAATTATCTCTGAAATACAAAGAAAAATACACTGATTACTACACAACACATTTATTTAAGTGAACGAACGAAATTATGTCTAAATTGGGGAATTAATCATAAATTGATGATATTATCCCTTAGTAAACATATCATTTTAAGTGTTAATCACCCCCCCCCCCCCCAACCAGCTTATTGCTAGTCCCTAGCAATTAAAGCGAAAATAGTAAAAACTCAAATTCAAATCTCTAAACTACCAAATAGACAAACTCTCCCATATCTCTTTTCTCACCCTTTGACAACCAGTCATCAATTGAGTTATTAATCAAACTTTCTTGTGCTTTGTAAAGTCCTCATTTGTTGATTGGCTTATTTTGTGAACAAATCACATTTTTGGGGTATTATATAAGGGTAGCTTAGGCTCTTAAGACCTCAAGAGGAGAAACACTGAAGGTAAAATTCTTGTGCTTACTTACTTTGAAGAGATAGTTGCACACACTCACAAATTCTTGCATAACTTTAATTCTCATATGTTGAATGTTTTATTGTGTGCATTTTGATGACTCTTATTGATTTATTTTTATCTTGTAATTAAATGTTTTATATCATGTTTGGCATTAGAATAGGATGCATGTTTCATCACTCTTGAACTTTTTGAAATTGTATGTTTGAGTGTTGAAACAGGTTGTGCGCTGGTGGTGCACTACTCGACCAGCTCACCTCAACAGCGTAACATTCCAGTGAGTTATCGCATGTGTTGTGCTGCTGCACCCGCGTAAAGTTGCAAAATATGGGCGTTCGCTGGTGGTACGCTACTCGTCTAGCGCAGCTCTACCAGCGTAAACATTCCAGAGGATCTGCGCTTGTGTTGCGCCACTGGTATGCACCACTCGTCCAACTCCTGTTATAAAAATAGGTTGTGCTCTACTCGACCATCGCATGTCACCAGCGCACACAGAGGAAGCTATAACGTTTTTTTTTTCAAACGACCTCACTTTGTTTGGATCTTATATATATATAACTTAGTGCTTTCAGGTCGTGTAAGAGTTCAGAATATCAAATATTTTCCTTAGAACACATTTCAAAAGAAAAACACTTTCAAGAACTCATTTTTAATCACTCAAAGCATTCCCATGTGCATCAAAACTTCATCTTGCACCATCTAAGTTCATTTAAAGTGCATCAATGGATAGGGCTGATTCATCACATCTTGTTTGGTAAGTTTTTCACTATCTTCTTACAAGTTAAGTGTTTTGCTTACTAAACCATCTCTTTAATTATTTGTATGCTCTTAGAACATTCTAGATACAAATTAAAGATTGTTGTGATGCCATGATTGATTGTTGTATTGTGATAGCTTCATAGGATTGTTTGATCTATGTTTAGCTAAGCTTATTGAACATGTCATTTAGCTTTTCATATCTAGGATTGCATTAATTTTCATCTCTTTATCCTAGATAAGCATATAGGGTTTCCTAGCCTTGTTTGTTCATTGAATATCATCATATATTCACTTAGGACATTTTATCTCTTCATTGAGAAGTAAGACTTGTGTTGCTTCCGGGAGTAGGTTGTTTAAATCACAAACAAGATAGACTAGGTTCACTTATACCTGGATTAGGTAGTGGCAGTGGATTAAACCAGGATTATTTTGTAGTTCCTTTGCCATTAGTGGATTCGAGGTTCTAGTGTGGCGCACTCATCAGCCCGTGGTTTTTCCCATTTAAAAGGTTTCCACGTATACCTCAAGTGTCGTTTATATTTCTGCATTTTTACACTTGTGATTTCATTGTAACTAGCTAGAGGCATTTTCATAATCTTGACTTTTAACGAAAATTAGGTAAATTTGTTTAAAATCTATTCACCCCCTCTAGATTAATACTATGCACACCATAATATTTGTTTCAATTGGTATCAGAGCAGGTTCCTAGACATACATAGGTGATCCTAGCTCATTTTGGTGTGTGTTGCATTTTATGTGTGTATTGATCATTCATATATTTGCATTCATATCATTCATTCGTTAAACAGAATGAGTGGAAACAGTGGCAACGAGGGAGCTTCTAGCACTAGACCTCCACTTTTCATCGGGTTGAATTATGCCTCTTGAAAAGGCAAGATGGAGTCGTACATTTGCCAAATTTATGACAGGGCATAGATGGCAGTTGAAGATGGCTACACTCCACCCATGATGACTCCTGCAGATGGAGAAGATGGTGTACTCAAACCAATGGCACAGTGGAATGCACAAGAGTTTGAGGCTTCAAAGTGGAATAGGAAGGCAATGCATGCCATCCTATATGCAATGGATGATAACCAGTACAAGTTGGTTCAAAATACCAGGATAGCTAAAGAAACATGGGATAGCCTAGAAGTTGCACATGAGGGAACCGATATGGTTAAGGAGTCGAAGCTTCAAGTTCTCCAAACACAATTTAAGTTGCTCAAGATGGATGAGAACGAGTGCTTCAATGACTTTGAAGTAAGGTTGATGGACATTGTGAACCAAAGTCATCAACTTGGTGATCCTTATTCGGATAAGAAGATCAAGCAGAAGATTATGAGGTCTCTACCCGATAGATTTGAGTCTAAGGTGACAGCTTTGGAAGAAAATAACGGATACAAGGACATGAAGCCAAGTGAAGTGATTGAGAGGCTTCTAGCTTACGAATCTAGGAAATGTCCTAACCCCACACTATCGAAAAAGTAAAAAGATATTGCTTTAAAAGCCTCCAAAGTTGAGAAGAAGGAAAGTGATTACTCGGATGAAGAAATGGCCTTGCTAATGAGGAAGTTCAAGAAATTCTACAAGTCCGAGAAGAAAGGTTTTGGATCCAAGGGTCAAGACTTAAAGAAAAAGGCTCCCTTCAAAAAGTTTGAGCCTAGGCAAGAAAAGACCGAGAAGAAAGGGGTCCAATGCTTTGAATGTGGTGGAATGGGTCACTTTGCCCCTGAATGTGCAAATCACAAGGTCAAGAAGAAGGGAAAAGTGATGGCTGCCACATGGAATGAGAGTGATAACTCAAATGAAGGAGATGAGTCTTCGGATGATGAAGAACTCATGGCTAACTTCATAGCCTTTATGTCCTCTCTTAGGAGTAGAGATGCTAGTGAAGAAGAAAGTGAAAGTCAATAGAGAAACTACTCAAGTGATGATGGATCTTCATCACAATCCACAAATGGAAGTGTGGAAATGATGGATCTCAAGGACTACATGACTAGGTTTGAGAGTTCAAGGTTGAAGAACAAGAATGAAATCAATAGATTGAAAGAAGAAAACCTAGACCTCTCAACTCAAGTTGACCAACTAAATGAAGAGTTGGTGAGATCCAAGAGAAGTGAAGAAGGGTTGAAGAAAGAACTTGAAGATGCTAGAGAGTTGTTGGCCAAGATGAACTCTAGCACCAAGAAACTTGACCACATGCTGGATATTGAAAAGAGGCCAAGTGACAAGAAGGGGCTTGGGTTTAAAGATGACAATATGTCCTTCACTCCAAGCAAGACCACTTTTGTAAGAAGCATGAACTTCAATGGGTCCTCTCCTAATCAAACTCCTAGAAAGAAGCTTGATCTAGGAGAATGTTCAAGTAGTGCTCAAGTGAAGGTGGCACCAAGAAGCCCACCTCAAGCTCATCCTACAAGGCTACTCAAGTTAACTTCCCTCAACCAAAAGCTCACAAAGGGAAGACACCTATCATACAAGCTCAACCAAGGAAGCAATCAAGTCTTGCTCAACAACAAAGAAGGAAAGCTCATCAACAACAAGCAAGACAACCACAAAGACATGGGAAGGCTCCAATGAATCCTCAAGGATATGGTATAATTCCTAACTTTTTACCTACATGTCATTTTTGTTGTATTGATGGTCACATTAGACCAAATTGCTTTAGGTATATCAAATTATGTAGGATTGAAAGCAAGATAGAAAAGAAAAAGGCTATAGCCATGAAACATGATCCTAGGACATCTAGAGCCATGATGCATGTCACTAGGAAAAGTGGAACACCTTTGCATGATCCTAGGACATTTAGAGCCCATGTACCGTTAACCACTAGGAAGGAAAATACTGCACCTAGGTGGATTAGAAAGGATGAACACCTTTGCTATGTTGTACAAATTGCTTTGAAAGCTCATTCTTGTGATATTTGGTATTTGGATAGTGGGAGCTTTAGGCACATGACTGGAAATAAGAGTTTCTTTGAGACTCTTGTGATGGAGAAGGGAGGAAATGTCACATTTGGTGATGGATCCAAAAAGAAGGTAAAAAAAAAGGGAACCATTTCCATTCCCGGACTACCCTCATTGTCCAATGCTTTGTATGTTGATGGTTTAAAAGCCAATATGATAAGCATTTCACATCTTAGAAATGAATGACTCTCCGTCTTGTTTAGGAAAAATGATTGTTTGATCCTATTGCCTAATGGACAAACCTTGTTAAAAGGTATAAGATCTAGTGACAATTGTTATTGTCTTGAGGCTAATGGTATCTCTTGCAATGTGTCCAAGGGTGAACAAATTGAGTTGTGTCACGAAAGACTTGGTCACATGAACTTTAGGGATTTAAGAATCTTAGATAAGTTTAATATTGTACGATGCCTTCCCAAGCTTGGGAAAAAGGTTAATGGAGTTTGTGGACCTTGCCAACAAGAGAAGCAAACCAAAAGTATGCACAGAAAGGGCAAGTATATAACCACCAAGGAACCTCTAGAGCTTCTCCACATGGATCTTTATGGGTCCTATGCAAACCGAGAGTTTAGGTGGAAAGAGATACATTTTTGTTTGTGTAGATGACTTCTCTAGGTACACATGGACTTATTTCCTTAGAGAAAAACCTGAAACTTTTGACAAGTTTAAAATGCTTTGTTCTAAAATTCAAAATGAAATGAACTCCAAGATTAAAAGCATTAAGAGAATTATTATTGACCATGGGAAGGAATTTAAGAATGCCCACTTTGAAAATTTTTGCAATAGTCTAGGCATTTCTCATGAGTTTATGGCTTCTAGGACACCTCAACAAAATGGAGTTGTTGAGAGGAAAAATAGGGTTCTTCAAGAATTGGCCCCTATGATGTTGCTTAGCAACAATGTCCCTAGGAATCTTTGGGTTGATGCCGTCAATACGGCTTGCTACATAGGAAATAGAGTCTTCCTTATGCCCCATACTAGGCAAACCTCCTATGAGTTATGGAAAGGTAGGAAGCCAAATGTTACCTACTTCCACACTTTTGGAAGCAAATGTTACATTTTGAATGATCGTGATCAACTTGACAAATTTGATGCTAAGAGTGATGAGGGTATCTTCATTGGCTATGCCTTGAATAGTAGAGCCTATAGAGTTTTTAATCTAAGAACTAGGACTGTAATGGAATCATATAATGTTTTCATTGATGATACTAGGCTCAAAACTAACGACCATAGGGAGGAGGTAGATTTAGTTGATGACTCCCCTTTGGAGAAGGTTGTTGATGTCTTTAATGTTGAAAAGACTAACCTTGATGATGACATAACATAAACTATTAACAGGCTTCCTCCCTTGAACTCAAAAGAACCTGCTTCATGGGTTAGGAAACTCCATGACAAAGATAACATTATAGGAGAGGTTAGTAAGGGTGTTAGGACTAGGCATCAAATGGCTAATCTAATTAGCTACACATGTTACACCTCTCAAATAGAACCCAAGAAAATTGATGAAGCCTTAAAAGATGATTTTTTTGGTTCTTGCCATGCAAGAAGAGCTTAACCAATTTGAAAGGAATGAGGTTTGGACTCTAGTTCCTAGGCCTAAGAACACCAATGTGATAGGCACCAAGTGGGTATATAGGAACAAATCCGATGAGGATGGCAACATTGTGTGAAACAAGGCTAGGCTTGTAGCACAAGGATACTCTCAAATTGAGGGTATTGACTTTGAGGAGACATTTGCTCTCGTTGCTAGGATTGAGTCCATTTGGCTTCTTTTATCCATTTCTTGTTTGCACAAGTTCAAATTATATCGAGTGGATGTTGAGAGTGCCTTCCTCAATGGTTTCTTGTAAGAGGAAGTGTTTGTTGAGCAACCCAAGGGGTTTGTGGATCCTCACCACCCTAATCATGTCTATCACCTTAACAAAGCTTTATATGAGTTGAAACAAGCACCAAGGGCTCGGTATGAGCGTCTCACCCAATATCTCATAGACAATGGCTACACTAGGGGTAGTGTTGACAAGACTTTATTTATCAAGGAAAACAAATATGAGCTCTTTACAGCTCAAATCTATGTTGATGATATAGGCTTTGGTTCCACAAATGACACCAAAGTCCAACAATTTGTTGAGGTCATATCTCATGAGTTTGAGATGAGTCTAGTGGGTGAGCTAAGTTACTTTCTAGGTTTACAAATTAAGCAAATGAATGATGGGATTTTCATATCTCAAGCTAAGTATGCCAAAAACCTAGTGAAAAAATTTGGCCTTGAAAGTGCCAAACATTGTGATACACCCATGAGTACCACTTTAAAGCTAAGCAAGGATGCTAGTGGTAAAAGTGTGGATCAAACTTTATATAGTGGCATGATTGGTAGTTTGCTCTATTTGACTGCAAGTAGGCCCGATATCTCTTTTAGTGTTGGTGTATGTGCTAGGTACCAAGCGGATCCTAAGGAGTCCCATCTCTCTTCTGTTAAGAGAATTATTCGACATGTGAATGAGACATCCAACTATGGTATTTGGTACTCTTTTGACACTAATGCTAGTCTTGTAGGCTTTAGTTATACAGATTGGGCAGGAAATTATGATGATAGGAAAAGTACATCGGGCGGTTGCTTTTTCCTTGGGAACAACCTTGTCTCTTGGTTTTGCAAGAAGCAAAATTTGATTTCCTTGTCCACTGTTTAGGCCGAATACATTGTTGCTGGGAGTGGATGCACACAACTCCTTTGGATGAAGCAAATGCTAGTCGATTATAGATTCAATCAAGGTACTCTTACTCTCTTTTGTGATAACATGAGTGCAATTAATATTTCAAGGAATCCGGTTCAGCATTCTAGGACTAAGCATATTGACATCCGTCGTCATTTCATTAGAGAACTAGGTGAGAGCAAATGCATTGTACTTCAGCATGTAGGTATAAATGACCAACTAGCGGATATATTTACTAAACCTTTAGATGCTACTAGATTCAAGACTCTTAGTAGATCTATTGGGATTTGTTTAATGGAGTGATGTGTTGTGGTCTTCGACCCCATAAGGGGAACTCAAGCAAAGAGAGCTGTTGTATACTTGTTGCATCCATTTTTCTTTAAATGTTTATGCTCCTTTATTGATTGCTTGAGTAGCTTGGTTGCACTTATATATTATATTGTATTTTCTTCAATTAGTGTGAACTTTGCTTTGATTACAATCCATGTCATATTTTTGTTCAAACATGCATTTTTGGACTAGGAGATTTACATAGGAAGTACATGTTGAATGACCTATAATTATCTCCATGACATGATGAATCTTAAATGTCATGCTAATGAAAAATGATAAAGCATGAATTGTTGATTGCAATTGTTAAATGCAAAAATATTGTATGAAAAGAAGCTAGTGAGACTAAAATGTTGAATCAATGTCTCTCTTTCTTTATTGGTTAAACATAGCTACTATCATACGAGTATCCTTCCGGAAAAATCAAATAGGGTGCAAAGTTGCTCATGCAATGTTTAGCTTATAAAGTTGGATATAGTACCATTAAAACATGAATCTATTAATCTCTATATCCTTGCTTCTCTCATGGAAAATGGTGGAATTGGTTTGAATTTTATTGGAAACCTTTGTCATTTGCTTTGCCAAATACCATTGTTTTTGGACTTGAATGCAACATGTCTTGTATGCAAAGCATTTTTGATTCACACATTTTCTTCAAATAAATCTCCTTGTTTCTCTCATATTAATAGAGTTGCATAAATGTGGCTTATATAATTATGCAACAATCTTGTATGCTCTTTTCTTTTTTTGCCTTGAGTGACCCGGTTGGGGACTTCTCCTTTACCTATATCATGACAAAAAGGGGGAGTAGCATTGACCTAGCATTGTGATGTTAGGGGAGTAACAAGTGTTGGCTTTGAGGGTGAGCATTGCATGAGTGTACTTGTTTGAGGGGGACATTACATGTAGGGGGAGTAACCGGTTGAGGGTGAGCCTTGCATGAGCATTTCACGATGTCATACTCATATTATTGAATGCAATCGCTTTTGTTTTATATTCACTTGATCATCTCACATACACTTGGTTGGAAAGTGTATTTGTGCTTGTTTTGTGTGTAGGGTTGATAGTTCTACAAGAGATTGAAGATTTGAAGTGTTTTTTTTATGTTTATCTCTTTGTAATGTAGAATATCATCCCGGTGTTTTATTTTGTTTTGTGAGGATCAATGGGAGTGGTGGTTTTGTCACGAAATAGCCAAGGGGGGGGATTGTAAAGTCCTCATTTGTTGATTGGCTTATTTCAAAAACAAATCACATTTTGGGGTATTATGTAAGGATAGCTTAGGCTCTCAAGATCTCAAAAGGAGAAGCACCAAAGGTAAAATTCTTGTGCTTACTTCCTTTGAAAAGATAGTTGCACACACTTACAAATTCATGCATAACTTTAATTCTTATATGTTGAGTGTTTTCTTGTATGCATTTTGACGACTCTTATTGATTTATTTGCATCTTGTAATTAAATGTTTTATGTCATGTTTGGCATTAGAATAGGATGCATGTTTCATCACTCGTGAACTTGTTGAAATTGTATGTTTGAGTGTTGAAATTAGGTTGTGCGCTACTCGACCAGCGCAACATTCTAGTGAGTTTTCGCATGTGTTGCACCATTGGGTTGCACTGCTGCACCCGTGCAAAGTTGCAAAATGTGGCCATGCGCTGGTGGTGCGCTACTCGTCTAGCACAACCCCACCAGCGCAAACATTCCAGAGGGTATGCGCTTGTATTGCGCCATTGGTATACGCCACTCGTCCAACGCCTGTTGTAAAAATAGGTTATGTGCTGGTGGTGTGCTACTCGACCAGCGCACGTCACCACCGCACACAAAGGAAGCTGGAACGTTTTTTTCCAAAACGACCTCACTTTGTTTGGATCTTATATATATATAACTCAGTGCTTTCAGGTCGTGTAAGAGTTCAGAACATCAAATATTTTCCTTAGAACACATTTCAATGGAAAAATACTTTCAAGAACTCATTTTTAATCACTCAAAGCATTCCCATGTGCATCAAAACTTCATCTTGCATCATCTAAGTTCATTTAGAGTGCATCAATGGATAGGGCTGCTTCATCACATCTTGTTTGGTAAGTTCTTCACTATCTTCTTACAAGTTAAGTGTTTTGCTTACTAAACCATCTCTTTAATTATTTGTATGCTCTTAGAACATTCTAGATACAAATTAGAGATTGTTGTGATGCCATGATTGAGTGTTGTATTGTGATAGCTTCAGATATCTAGGATTGCTATAATTGTCATCTCATTATCCTAGATAAGCATATAGGGTTTCCTAGCCTTGTTTGTTCATTAAATATCATCATATATTCACTTAGGACATTTTATCTCTTCATTGAGAAGTAAGACTTGTGTTGCTTCCAGGAGTAGGTTGTTTAAATCAAAAGCAAGATGGACTAGGTTCACTTATACCGGGATTAGGTAGTGGTAGTGGATTAAACCGGGATTAGGTTGTAATTCCTTTGCCATTAGTGGATTTGAGGTTCTAGTGTGACGCACTCATCAGCCCGTGGTTTTTCCCATTTGGAGGGTTTCCACGTATATCTCAAGTGTCGTTTATATTTCCACATTTTTACACTTGTGATTTCATTGTAACTAGCTAGGGGCATTTTTGTAATCTTGACCTATAACGAAAATTGGGTAAATTTGTATAAAATCTATTCACCCCCCCCCCCCCCCCCTCTAGATTAATACTATACACACCATAATATTTGTTTCATGCTAAACAAAGATCAACACGATAACTATGAGAATCAATTGAAATCAAACAACATTTTCATTCCGAAATCTTACCAGGGCTTTTTCCTTAGGCAGCAGTTTTATTCACTTCTTTTTTTTTGTTTTTTTTTAATATAACAAAATTAGAAACAAACATTCCATCTTTAATCCATGTAGAGAGCTTTAGGCCAATGACTCTCAAACCAGTTGGCTTTAGGGCATTAAGTGTTAAAACACTCCTACGGGCTTAATTACTCGGATTGCAGATGTTTTTTTTTTAGTACAATTCCCTTAAACTTTATCTTTAACCCGTGTAACGAGCTTTGGGTCAATGACTCCCAAACCAGTTGGTCTTAGGGCATTAGGTGTTGAAGCACCCCTCGGACTTAATTGTTCGAGTTAAAGAGGCTACGAAACTCCACTTTATTCTTATCCAAACTCCATCGTTTTACGCGAACACTCTATGCTTACTGAGGCATGAGCCCCGGCTACTAAGTAAGAGTTTTGGTCACAACACACAAAATTATTATTATTATTATTATTACTAAATATATTTTTAAACAAGACCACTGCCTTCGGTTGTTACCCTTGAATGATGTTTCAGAACTAAATATCGCAAAATCGCAACTTACTGCACATAATCATGTGTCAATGTGCATGTGTGTCTAGAATAGTTCGAAACAATTCTCAAGATGACCTAATGAACAAAAGGATTAGTCAATGATATCACAATGGAGAGTTTATAAATTTGAATAGTCAGTAGAGAGGAAAAACAAATGCATTAGAACTACAAAGATGTGTCTCAAAAGTATCTAAAAGATCTCCTTACTCGGCCACCTTTACAAAAAAAAAATGGTTAAAAATCTTTTTTTTTTTTGAAAAACAAAAGTTATTGAATCAACTATCCCCTCCCCTCAACCAGAACGGGATATTGTCCCCAATGTCTTTAGAAAGAGGTAAGGTTTAGAATATATCACCTAAACAACTTGAAAGACAACAAAATCCTGCAAAACAAAAAAGAAATACAAAATATAGAAAAATAAAATTCATAAAAATCATGAGACAATCACAAACTGAGATTCAGATCAATTATGCATTACTTGTTCTCTTCAAAAATCAAAAGTAAACAACAATAATTACAAAAGACATTAAATGTGGAAGGAAAAAGATAATGAAAACAAAAGGATATTTACTGGTAGTTATGATTGTGGCTCACATCTTCCTCTGGTTTTATGTCCAGAAACGGCTTCAACGCCCTCTATGGGTCTGGGATATGCTTCCCATCCAATTTTCTTATAAATTGGCAAACAGGGTCTTTTAAAGTCAAATTCCCAAGACTATATTGTGCATGTTCTTTTTTAAATTGTGGTCATAATCGGTCAATTATCATTTGCATATATGCACTAGGATGTGCATCAAGAGTCGTTAGGATATTATCCAATGACTCCCTTCGCAAACCATGCCTAATGAATAAAATTTTATTTTCCGGATTATTAGACATCATTCCTAAAGAACGACAACGTGTGTTACAAGTTGTACGTGCACATTTGTGACAAATAACCCCTAACTTCTTAGCTCTTCATTTTTTTGCAAGGTTACTTCTTCCAAAACCAGGCATGTAAGATATTAATGAATCAACAAAATCACCTGGAATTGTTTTGGGTCATGTTGTGTCATCTAAAGGAATCGAGGTTGATAAGGTAAAAATTGAAGTTATTTCAAAGTTACCATCACCACAAACAGTCAAAGATATACAGTCATTTTTAGAGCATGCAGGATTTTATAGGAGGTTTATTAACAATTTCAGTGTCATATCTAAACCACTTTGTAACCTCTTATTAAAAGATGCAAAGTTTGAATGGACACAAGAGTGTCAAGAGTCCTTTAAAAAAATAATTGACCTTTTAACATCTACTCCTATCATGCAATCCGCTGATTGGTCAATACCTTTTGAATTGATGTGTGATGCGAGTGATTTTGTTGTTGGAGCTGTCTTAGGATAAAGAAGAGAAGGTAAGCCTTTTGTGATTTATTACGCAAGTAAAACTTTGAATAGTGCATAAATGAATTACACTACCACTGAGAAAGAATTACTTGATGTGATATTTGCATTGGATAAATTTCGGTCATACTTGATTGGCGCTTCAACCATTGTTTTTACTGATCACGCTGTTTTGAAGTATTTAATGTCTAAACAGGATGCAAAACCAAGATTGATTCGTTGGATTTTGTTGCTACAAGAATTCAAACTCACAATCAAGGACAAAAAGGGTACTGAAAATGTCGTTGCAGATCATTTATCACGACTCACCGTTGAGTCGTCATTTGATAAAGCACCCATCAATGATTCTTTTCCTGATGATTTTTTATTCTCTATCACAACATGCATAATATAGTCTTGGGAATCTGACTTTAAAATACCTTGTTTGCCAATTTATAAGAAAATTGGATGGGAAGCATATCCCCGACCCATATGGGCGTTGAAGGCTTTTCTGAAAGTAAAACCAAAGGAAGATGTGAGCCACAATCAAAACTACCAGTAAATATCATTTTGTTTTTATTATCTTTTTATCATCTTTATCTCTGCTTCAAATCCTCATGAGCTGATTGTCCAGTTACAAGCTTTCAATTATGAGCCAGATCCTTCAACCTCCAAAATTGATTATTCCACTGATGAAGAGAACAAGAAACGCATAATTGATCTGAATCTCAGTTTGTGATTGTCCCATGGTTTTTATGCATTTTATTTTCCTATATTTTGTATTTCTTTTGTTGTTTTGCAGGATTTTGTTGTCTTTCAAGTTGTTCATGTGATATCTTCTAAACCTTACCTCTTTCTAAAGACATTGGGGACAATGTCTTGTTCTGGTTGGAGGGAGGGGATAGTTGATTCAATAACTTTTATTTTTCAAAAAAAAAAACTAACTTCTGATTTTTTTTTCTGTAAAGATGGCCGAGTAAGGAGATCATTTAGATACTTCTAATATGCATCTTTATAGTTCTGATGCATTTTTTCTCTCTCTTCTGATTATTCAAATTTATAAACTCTCCATTGTGATATCATTGACTAATCCTTTTGTTCATTAAGTCATCTTGAGAAATTTTTCAAACTATTCTAGACACACACGCACATTGACACGTGATTATTTACAGTAAGTTGAGATTTTACGATATTGAGTTCTGAAACATCATTCAAGGGTAACAACCAAATGCAGTGATCTTGTTTAAAAATATATATAGTAATAATAATAATAATAATTTGTGTGTTGTGATCAAAACTCTTACTTAGTAGCCGGGCCTCATACCTCAGTAAGCATAGAGTGTTTGCATAAAACGGTGGAGTCTGGATAAGAATAAAGTGCAGTTTTGTAGCCTCTTTAACTCGTGCAATTAAGTTCGAGGGGTACTTCAACACCTAATGCCCTAAGACCAACTGGTTTGGGAGTCATTAACCCAAAGCTCGTTACACGGGTGAAAGATAAAGCTTAAGGGAATTGTACTAAAAAAAAAACATCTGCAATCCGAGTAATTAAGCCCGTATAAGTGTTTTAACACTTAATGTCCTAAAGCCAACTGGTTTGGGAGTCATTGGCCTAAAATTCGGTACATGGATTAAAGATGGAATGTTTGTTTCTAATTTTGTTATATTAAAAAAAAACAAAAAAAAAACTATTACCTAAGGAAGAAGTCCTGATGAGATTTCTGAATGAAAATGTTGTTTGATTTCAATTGAATCTCATAGTTATTGTGTTGATCTTTATTGAGCACAAGAAAGTTTGATTCATAAATCAATTGATGACTGGCTGTCAAAGGATGAGAAAAGAGGTATGTGAGAGTTTGTCTATTTGGTAGTTTAGAGATTTGAATTTGAGTTTTTACTATTTTCGCTTTAATTGCTAAGGACTTGCAATAAGCTGGTTGGGGGGTGTGATTAACACTGAAAAGTGTATGTTTACTAAGGGATAATATCATCATTTTACACTTCCTATATGATTAATTCCCCAATTTAGACATAATTTCGTTCGCTCGCTTAAATAAATGTGTTGTTTAGTAATCAATGTAATTTTCTGTGTATTTCAGAGGTAATTCGATCAATTCAGAATCATGGAGAAGTCAGATGGCAAAACAAACATCGTTTTCAAGTTTAGAACGTCAAAAAACCTTAGAAAGACCACGAAGGGCATTTTCATAATTTTAACTATTCACTGTTCACAGTTGACTTTCACTGTTTAAAGTAGACTTTCACTGTTCACTCACGGATGCGTACTGGTCTCTATCACTGTTCACTATTCACTTCACGGGGGGTACTGTTCACTTTCACTGTTCATTTTCACTGTTCACTGATGACGTGGCGAAATCTGGACGCTCCATTCTAAATTCATCTGATGGTCAATTTTCATTCGTATTTTGTATAAATAGGGGGCCTCCCCCCCCTAATTTTCGTGTTCTGAATCCAAATCTGATATTAGATTTGTGAAATTCTCTCTCTTTTGTTTCCAAATTCTCAGTTTAAATAAAATAGCTATTTTCTAGTTAAATTATGTCTAGCTAATTTTATATAGCTGGGGTCAAATGTGATACTGTTGCTATGGAAACTATGATCCAATTTTGGTAAGTTTTTTATTTTTTTCTTTCTCTCCTCTAATCTTTGTGGAATTTTTGACTCACTTTAGATAGACAGATATTGTCTAGCATAGTGAGTACTTATACCCACATCTATCATAGAGTGGTCAGTGGAGTGGAATACCATCCCATAAATTTGGATTAAATATCAATAATTGGATCATATTCGAATTACCAACAGTGGATCCCTTAGCCCCAGTTTTAATTTTAACTGATTTACAATTTATAACAAGCTTAGTAATTAATCTAAATAATTAATTGTACAAGGACAAGTGAACAACCTCCATGTGGTTCGACCCGGTCTTACTGGTTAATTTATTACTTTGACACTCTTATACTTGAGAGTAGGAACACTTCTTTAAGACTTTTCAGGATAGAAGGATCAAGCAAAAGATCATGAGGTCACTTCTCAAGAGGTTTGAGTCCAAGGTGACGGAACTTGAAGAAAATAGTGACTACAAGATAATGAAGCCGTGTGATGTGATCGGAAGGCTTTTAGCCTATGAGGTTAGGTGGACTTCTACACCTACACCTCGTAAGAAGAAAAAGAGCATAGCCTTGAAGACGTCCAAAGTAGAAAAGGAGAAGAATGATTCGGATGAAGAAATGACCTTAATAGTGAAGAGCTTCAAGAGATTTTTGAAGCTACAAAGGAAAGGTTATAGCTCTAAGGGAGATGACTCTAAGAAAGAGCATTTTATGCTTCGAATGTGGAGGATTCGGGCACATCTCCATAAATTGTGTTAACTTGAAGGATAAGAAGAGAGGAAAGGCAATGGTCACTACTTGGAGTGACAGTGATGACACTTAAATAGATGATGACTCTTCTAGTGATGAGGAGGAAGTGGCCAACCTTGTAGCATTTGTTATTTCTCACAAAGAGGATAACAAAGTGAAAGTTATTGAAGAGTGTTCCTCAAACTTGAGTGATTGTGAGAAGAACTACTTTGCCTTCCTGGTTTCCTACAATGAAGAAGCTCAAGTTGTCACCAAGTGTTTCTCACTTAAAGGATTCAAAATTTATGACTTATAAAATGGAGATCAAAATGGAGCAACATCAAGAGAAGTTATCTTTGAGGAAATGAGCCACGGTAACACAAGTGATAGTAGCATGGACCAAGATAGCTCATGTTCCAATAACTCTTATGGCAATGTAGTGAACTATCAAGAATTTATTGACTATTTTCAAGCTTGTTTGAAGAAGAAAAATGATGAAGTCCTTAAGTTGACAAAAGCTAATCTTCAATTAAGAACTAAAGTGACTTAGTTGGATGAGGAAATGACACTTTTCAAATTGAATGAAGTGAGGTTGGAAAAGGACCTTGATGAGGCAAAGAACAATATTGCTAAGATGACTTTGTGCACGAAGAAGCTTGACCATATGTTAGGAGTTGGCAAGAAGCCAAGTGATAAGAGAGATTTAGGTTTTGAAGATGATAAGGAGACCTCAACTCCTAACAAGATGGTGTTTGTCAAGAGCAAGAACATCAAAGAGAACACATCAAGCTCAAGCTCAATAACATCCTAGGAAGAAAATTGAACTAGGAGAGTGCTCTAGAAATGCCCAAGTCAATATGGTACCAAGTAATCAAGCACAAGCTCAACCAAAGAGAACACATCAATCAAGCCTTCCTCCACACAAATTCCACCAACCAAGGAAGCAAACTTTTCCAACTCAACAAAAAAGGATAAGAGAACCAATACCACACCAAAAGAAAGCTCAAAGACATGGGAAAGCTCCTTTATTCTCACAAAGGAATGGTATGACCCCTCATTTTATTCCTACATGTCATTTTTGTGGTGTAGATGGTCACATTAGACCAAATTGCTTCAAGTATATTAACATGTGTAGAACTAGAAGCATGATTGAAAAGAGTAGGGCTAGAGCCAATATGTGTTGGGGTTTATGCCCTAAGCATGTAATTTTTAAATGGATTTATGAAGTAAATAAAAGGAAAGGTTCAATTCATTAAGTTATGTTATTTATTTTATAAACTTGTGTACATATTAACATCTTGGATTGTCGGATGTAATCTCGAACTGTGTATATGAGTGTCATATACGGATGGATACAGTAAGAGACGTGCAATCTAAAGAGTCCATAGATAGCAAATAAAGCTGGGTACTTTATTTGTGGTTAATCTATAGCTGCGGTCTATTCCGTAATGTACAGTGATTCTATCCTGAATCATTCATATGAGATATGGGAATGGAGGCACATTGTATGATGTGATCATGTAGAACTGGGTCATGATCTATATGAATCTCACACCAAGATCCATTTACCGATGAGATTCATATATATCAACTAATGATGGCTATATATGGGTGATCTTAATCCTGAGTACACAATAGTGGAATCCACTCCTTCTTGTGAGAAGTAGATGGTAGTTCCCTTAAGGGTTGATTCGGGGCTTGGACAATATGAGCGCTCTCCTAATTCCGTAAGGAAATATGATTTATTGTCCATTAGAGAATCAATGGTACTTAAAGGATATATATGATTAGAGGGGTATAACGGGCATTATGACCCACCTCTAATTATGAACTACTGTGGATGATGACACCATATGTAATAGCTATATCGATGGATACCGAGTTGTATCGGTCTGTGTAAAAACATCTGCAGTTGAGAGAGTGTAGCTTCGGATTTTTAGTGGAATAACACTGGAGTTAATAATCAAAGAATATTAATTAAAGAGTTTAATTAATGATTCCGAGGATTATTAGAACTCAAAATATTATGGGTCAATTAAGTCCCCTTAATAGCCCCATCGATTTAAGTAACAAGGGTCACGGTTAATTAATTGGATTGTCCAGTTAATTGTGTTACGAAAGTGACACGTATTTATTCGGAAATAATTGAATAATGAGATTATTTAATTAATGGATAATGGTGATTAAATAACTTATAGAATAAGATTCTTTAATTATGTTATTAATCACTAAATGAAGGGTGTATGTTGATATTTATTTTTGAATAAAATAAGATAATGTGATTATTTTATTTTATTAAATTAAATATTTTATTTTTGAATTTAAAAAGTTTGAATTCAAAATTAAAATCAAATAAAAGATATGAGATATTTTTTTTGAACGTTTTTAAAAATCAAATTAGATTTGATTAGATTGTTTTTTAAAATTTTATATATGTGATATATATTGATAAAAAAAAAGGTGTTTTACATTTTCACGCACAGCTTATATATATACATTGACAAAAGACAAAAAGAGTGTTGTTTTTGGTTTTTGTCAAATGCATTAAAAAATTAATAAACTTTTGTTTTTAGTGTGTGCAAGTTGTTGCACTAAGAAAAAAAAACTATTTTTTTTAACTACTAGAAGTGTTCTAGTTAGTTTTTTTATAAGAAGAAATAGTTTCTTCATTCGTTTTTCTCTACACCCTCCATTCTAAGTTCCTGAGAACCGTGATGCGCCCACACATAGTTACCAGTTCCAGGATATAGCGAGGAAGATCAGTGGTACAGACCAGGAGCATATCGAAAAAGTGAAAGATCCTTCAAACGTTGGTATGGTTCTTTTAATCTTCCTTTTTATTATTGATTACAATTTCTTGTATTTACATATATATTTTATTAGTGTAATAATTAGTATATGTATTTGTTCCGAAAATAAATACGATCACAAGTTCACCGGTCCCAGATACAGATTACGATCTGTATAAAAAAAATTAAAACCCATTTCCGCTGAGTGACCGGTGAACGGGGTTCCAACAATATGCATGTACATAGGAAGTCTAGAGTTAATGATCTTATGAGAAATATGATGACTATGACCATTAGGAATGACATTGTGTAACCTAAACGGATTAGAAGAGATGAACCCACATGTCATTGTGCTAAGATTTCACCCATATGCTCAACTAGGTCCAATGGACTTGGAAGGTCTATAGGGACTCCTATCCCATTTTGACATGATTTGGTTTGACCCCATATAGGGAGCTCAAGCAAAGAGAGAGAACTTGCATTTCAATAAGCAAATAATTGTTCAATTTTATGCACTTTAATTAATTGCTTGAGTATCTTGGGTGCATAACTATTATATGAATTTGTATTCAATAAGTGTGTCATTGCCTTATTTGAAATGCATGTCACATTTGTGTTCAAACATGCATTTTTGGACTAGGAAAATTGATTGGGAAGTACATTTGATTGACCAAAAATTTATCTCCATGATCATGTGAACTTGTTTGTGACATGCTTAAATATTATGCATGAATTATGTGTGTGAAATTATGTGGAGAAGCAATTGACAAGGCTAAGTCAAATAAGGACCTTGTGTCCATTCAATTAATAAGGGTGTCATATCTAACTTAGTCTTGTCTCTCTTCTTAATGGTTGAACTAGATAACAACCAATACAGATTTCATATCCAATCAATCAATAAGGATTTTATATCCATATCTTTGTTGATCATTAAGGATTGAAACAATTGCTTATGTGTGCTTAAAATGTTTCTAAAAGCATTATCTTGTTTTTCAATGATAAAAGGGTGCAAATTGGTTTGACTTCTTTTGGAACCCCTTTTGATATTTTCTTTGCCAAATGCCATGCTTTTGAAAGTTGATGTTGCATGTATTTCATTCAAGGCAATAATTTCACACATGTTTTTAAAATCAAACTCCCTTGCTCTTCTGTCTCACTTAATTAAATTGCATAAAGTTGTTCTATATGATTATGTATTTATCTTGCTAATAACTCTCTTTGCTGATGTGACCCTTTCGGGGAATTCCCCTTTGTCTATCTTGTAACAAAAATGGGGAGTAGTGTGGAATTATGGGGAGTTGAGTGAGGCATGATTTAGGGGGAGTTGAGAGTCGCATATGAGGGGAGATTGTCTTGTTGAAGAGGAGTTAACCCATTTAGGGGGGGCATTTGCATGTGCAATACTTGTTTCTATTTCATACAAATTGTGCTTGTTTTTATATATATATATATATATATATATATCTTGATCCCTCACATACAATTGTCTTGGAAAGTGTAGTTCTTTATTTTGTAAAGATCATCATTCTATAAATGATAAAAGATTTGCGGATTTAGCTTTAGGTATCTCTTGTAATATAGAATGTATCTGTTGACCTCTTGTTGTTTCTTTTTGTTGTGTGAGTGAGTGGTTTTGTAATGAAATAGCCAAATGGGAAGATTGTAAGTTCATCGGTTTTTGATTAGCTTATTTCTATTGACAAACCACATTTGGGGATAATTATTTAAGGGTAGTTTAGGTCGACTTTGCTCGTGACCAAGTTCAAGCTTCAAAGGTATATCGCTTGCTTAGTTTCTTGGAAGAGTTTTAGTGCACACACTCACTCCCATGCATGTTTTAATTACCTTGCATTAGTGCTTAATTGCTTTCTTGTGTGCCTAACTTATCTATCTCTTGCTTGATTGGATTGCATGTTGTTTGGTCTTGCTTCTGTCCCCTTGACCTTTTGTAAAAGGGAAGTGCGAGGGTCATATGCTGGTAGCTACCCGTACAATGGCCTGATGGTTTGTGTCAGGTAATTACGCAAACATTTGTGCTAGTCATGACCCGCGCAGTACCAGCGTATTTCACTTGGTGGTTTTTTCCATTCCTCGGCTTTGGTCCATTGTACAGACACATGTGCGCCTTAGCGCGAGTATACGCAGGTCACTATGCGGGTAAAGACCCACGCACTATGCCTTGTCTGGTCTGTTTTTTTCAAAACGATGCAGTTTTGTTTAGGGCTTGACACGTCCTAAAAAAGTGTTCCTACTCCCAAGTATAAGAGTGTCATAGTAATAAATTAACCGGTAAGACCGGGTCGAACCACAAAGAGGTTGTTCATTTTTCCTTGTAGAATTAATTATCTAGATTAATTACTAAGCTTGTTATAAAAATGTAAATCAATTAAAATTAATGCTGGGGCTAAGGGATCAACTGTTGGTATTTCGAATATGATCCAATTATTAATATTTAGTCCAAATTTATGGGATGATATTCCACTCCACTGACCACTCTCTAATAGATGTGGGTAAAAGTACTCACTGTGCTAGACAATATATGTCTGTCTACAGTGATTCAAAAACTCCACTAATAGATGTGGGTAAAAGTACTCACTGTGCTAGACAATATCTGTCTGTCTACAGTGATTCAAAAACTCCACAAAGATTAGAGGGGACAAACCACTCTCTGATAAATATGGGTAAAAGTACTTATTGTGCTAGACAATATCTGTCTGTCTACAGTGAGTCAAAAACTCCACAAAGATCAGAGGGGATAAACCACTCTCTAATAGATATGGGTAAAAGTACTCACTGTGCTATAAAATATATGTCTATCTACAGTGAGTCAAAAACTCCATAAATATTAGAGGGGATAAAGCATAAAAATAACAAACTTACCAAAATTGGATCATATTTTTCATACCAACAGTATCACATTTGGCCCCAGCTATATAAAATTAGCTTGACATAATTTAACTAGAACATAGCTATTTTTTTTAAACTGAGAATTTGAGAACAAAAGAGAGAGAATTTCACAAATCAAATATCATATTTGGATTCAGAACATCAAAATTGGGGGGGAGAGACCCCCTATTTATACAAAATACGGATGAAAATAGACCATCGGATGAATTTAGAACGGAGCGTCCTGATTTCACCACGTCATCAGTGAACAGTGACAGTGAATAGTAACACATCCGTTTATAAACAATAACGCATCCGTGAGTGAACAGTACACATCCGTGAGTAAACAGTAAAAGTCAAATGTGAACAGTAAAAGTTAACTTGAACAGTGAGAGTCAACTGTGAACAGTGAGTAGTTAAAATTACGAAAATGCCATTCGTGGTCTTCTTAAGGTTTTTTGACGTTCTAAACTTGAAAACAATGTTTGTTTTGCCATCCAACTTCTCCATGATTCTGAATTGATCTAATTACCTTTGAAAACAAAGAAAAGTACATGGATTACTACACAACACATTTATTTAAGCGAACGAACGAAATTATGTCTAAATTGGGGAATTAATCATATTGGAAGCGTAAAATAATGATATTATCCCTTAGTAAACATACAATTTTCAATGTTAATCACACCCCCCAACCAGCTTATTGCTAGTCCCTAGCAATTAAAGCGAAAATAGTAAAAACTCAAATTCAAATATCTAAACTACCAAATAGACAAACTCTCTCATACCTCTTTTCTCACCCTTTGACAACCAGTCATCAATCGAGTTATAAATCAAACTTTCTTGTGCTCAATAAAGATCAACACGATAACTATGAGATTCAATTGAAATCAAACAATATTTTCATTCCGAAATCTCACCAGAGCTTTTTCCTTAGGCAGCAGTTTTATTATCTTTTTTTTTAATACAACAAAATTGGAAACAAACATTACATCTTAAATACATGTAGCGAGCTTTAGGCCAATGACTCCCAAACCAGTTGGCTTACGGCATTAAGTGTTAAAACACTCCTACGAGATTAATTACTTGGATTGCAGATGTTTTTTTTTTATTACAATTCTCTTAAGCTTTCTCTTTAACCCGTGTAACGAGCTTTGGGTCAATGACTCCCAAACCAGTTGGTCTTAGGGCGTTAGATGTTAAAGCACCCCTCGAACTTAATTGCTAGAGTTAAAGAGGCTACAAAACTGCACTTTATTCTTATCCAGACTCTACCGTTTTACGCGAACACTCTATGCTTACTAAGGCATGAGGCCCGGCTACTAAGTAAGAGTTTTGGTCACAACACACAAAATTATTATTATTATTATTACTAAATATATTTTTAAACAAGACTACTGCCTTCGATTGTTATCCTTGAATGATGCTTCAGTACTAAATATCGTAAAATCTCAACTTACTGCACATAATCACGTGTCAATGTGCGTGTGTGTCTAGAATAGTTCGAAAAATTTCTCAAGATGACTTAATGAACAAAAGGATTAGTTAATGATATCACAATAGAGAAATTATAAATTTGAATAGTCAGAAGAGAGGAAAAAGGCATCAGAACTACAAAGATAAGTCTCAAAAGTATCTAAAAGATCTCCTTACTCGGCCATCTTTACAAAAAAATAAAATGGTCAGAATTTATGTTTTTTTTTTTTTGAAAAACAAAAGTTATTAAATCAACTACCTCTCCCCCCAACCAGAACGAGACATTGTTCTCAATGTCTTTAGAAAGAGGTAAAGTTTAGAAGATATCACCCGAACAACTTGAAATACAACAAAATCCTGCAAAACAGCAAAAGAAATACAAAATATAAGAAAATAAAATGCGTAAAAACCATGGGTCAATCAAAAACTGAGATTCAGATCAATTATGCATTACTTGTTCTCTTCAAAAATCAAAAGTAAACAACAATAATTAAAAAAGACTTTAAATGCGGAAGGAAAAAGATAATAAAAATAAAAGGATATTTACTTGTAGTTGTGATTGTGACTCACATCTTCCTCTGGTTTTACTTTCAGAAACGGCTTCAACCCCCTCTATGGGTCGGGGATATGCTTCCCATCCTATTTTCTTATAAATTATCAAACAGGGTCTTTTAAAGTCAGATTTCCAAGACAATATTATGCATGTTTTAGGCTTGGTTTCCTTTTCAGCCATGTAGTTATTGAATGTGGGTGATTGGGATCTCCTAATTAAACTACCACTAGATGTTCGAAACCAACGTCTCATGCAAATTTAGTGAGGGTTCACGGAGGTGAAATACACAAAAATAAATAAAATAAAAGAAAACGTGATAAAAATAACAAGATGCAAAATTATAGGGGTGTAAATGCAAATATGTACAAGTATTAGGGTAAAAGTGCAAATAATTAAAAATATAGGGGCTAAAGTGAAAATATGATAATTACAAGGATTGATATGCAAAAATGAAAAATAAAATGACCTATATGCAAATACAAACTAGATCTTTGCTAAAATGCAAATACAAAAAGTTGAATGACTAAAATACAAAAATATGATTAATGATTACAAGTGGTTTTTTTTTTTTAAACGGATGAAGTTTATGATTGAGATGAGTGATGCAAAATTAAATACAAAATAAGAACAAAGAAGATAAAAAAAACAGCAAAACTAAAATAAAATTAAAAAGAAATTACTTCTACAAAGAAAAAACAGACTTACCTCCCCGGCAGCGGCGCCAAAAACTTGACACGTCCTAAAGAAGTGTTCCTATCACAAGTATAAGAATGTCATAGTAATAAATTAACCGGTAAGACCGGGTCGAACCACAGGGAGGTTGTTCACTTGTCGTTGTAGAATTAATTATCTAGATTAATTACTAAGCTTGTTATAAAAAATGTAAATCAATTAAAATTAATACTGGGGCTAAGGGATCCACTGTTGGTATTTCGAATATGATCCAATTATTAATATTTAGTCCAGATTAATGGGTTGGTATTCCACTCCACTGACCACTCTCTAATAGATGTGGGTAACAGTACTCACTGTGCTAGACAATATATGTCTGTCTACAGTGAGTCAAAAACTCCACAAAGATTAGAGGTGATAAACCACTCTCTGATAAATATGGGTAAAAGTACTTACTGTGCTAGACAATATCTGTCTGTCTACAGTGAGTCAAAAACTCCACAAAGATCAAAGGGGATAAACCACTATCTGATAGATATGGGTAAAAGTACTCACTGTGCTATAAAATATTTGTCTATCTACAGTGAGTCAAAAACTCCACCAATATTAGAGGGGAGAAAGCATAAAAATAATAAACTTACCAAAATTGGATCATATTTTCAATACCAACAGTATCACCTTTGGCCTCAGCTAAATAAAATTAGCCAGACACAATTTAACTAGAAAATAGCTATTTTATTTAAACTTAGAATTTGTGAAAAAAAAGAGAGAATTTCACAAATCTAACATCATATTTGGATTCAGAACATCAAAATTAAGGGGGAGAGGCCCCCTATTTATACAAAATACTGATGAAAATTAACCATCGAATGAATTTAGAATGGAGCGTCCTGATTTCGTCACTTCATCAGTGAACAGTGAACAGTGACACATCCGTAAAGGAACAGTAACGCATCCGTGAGTGAACAATACACATCTGTGAGTGAACAGTGAAAGTTAACTGTGAACAGTAAAAGTCAACTGTGAACATTGAAAGTCAACTGTGAACAATGAATAGTCAAAATTATGAAAATGCCTTTCGTGGTCTTCTTAAGATTTTTTGACGTTCTAAACTTGAAAACGATGTTTGTTTTGCCATCTGACTTCTCCATGATTCTGAATTGATCGAATTACCTCTAAAATACAAAGAAAAGTACACTGATTACCACACAACACATTTATTTTAGCGAACGAACGAAATTATGTCTAAATTGGGGAATTAATCATATTGGAAGTGTAAAATGATGATATTATCCCTTAGTAAACATACACTTTTCAGTGTTAATCACACCCCCCAACCAGCTTATTGATAGTCCCTAGCAATTAAAGCGAAAATAGTAAAAACTCAAACTCAAATTCAAATCTCTAAACTACCAAATAGACAAACTCTCTCATACCTCTTTTCTTACCCTTTGACAACGAGTCATCAATTGAGTTATCAATCGAACTTTCTTGTGCTTAAAAAAGATCAACACGATAACTATGAGATTCAATTGAAATCAAACAACATTTTCATTCCAAAATCTCATCAAGTTTTTTTCCATAGGCAGCAGTTTTATTATCTTCTTCTTTTTTTATTTCTTTTTTTTAATACAACAAAATTGGAAAAAAAACATTACATCTTTAATCCATGTAGCGAGCTTTAGGCCAATGACTCCCAACCAGTTGGCTTTAGGGCATTAAGTGTTAAATCACTCCTACGGGCATTAAGTGTTAAATCACTCCTACGGGCTTAATTACTCGGATTGCAGATGTTTTTTTTTTAGTTATAATTCCCTTAAGCTTTCTCTTTAACCCGTTTAACGAGCTTTGGGTCAATGACTCCCAAACCAGTTGGTCTTAGGGCATTAGGTGTTAAAACACCCCTCGGACTTAATTGCTCGAGTTAAAGAGGCTACGGAACTGTACTTTATTCTTATCCAGACTCCACCGTTTTACGTGAACACTCTATGCTTACTAAGGCATGATGCCCGGCTACTAAGTAAGAGTTTTGATCGCAACACACAAAATTATTATTATTATTATTACTAAAAAAAAATTAAACAAGACCACTGCCTTCGATTGTTACCCTTGAATGATGTTTCAAAACTAAATATCATAAAATCTCAACTTACTGCACATAATCACGTGTCAATGTGCGTGTGTGTCTACAATAGTTCAAAAAATTTCTCAAGATGACTTAATGAACAAAGGGATTAGTCAATGATATCACAATGGAGAGTTTATAAATTTGAATAGTCAGAAGAGGGGAAAAATGCGTCAAAACTACAAAGATGCGTCTCAGAAATATCTAAAAGATCTTCTTACTCGACCATCTTTACAAAAAAATAAAATGGTCGGAAGTTAGTTTTTTTTTTTTTTTGAAAAACAAAAGTTACTGAATCAACTATCCTCTCCCCTCAACCAGAACGAGACATTGTCCCCAAGTTCTTTAGAAAGAGGTAAAGTTTTGAAGATATCACCTGAACAACTTGAAAGACAACAAAATCTTGCTAAACAACAAAAGAAATACAAAATATAGGAAAATAAAATGCATAAAAACCATGGGTCAATCACAAACTGAGATTCAGATCAATTTTGCATTACTTATTCTCTTCAAAAATCAAAAGTAAACAACAATAATTACAAAAGACTTTAAATGCGGGAGGAAAAAGATAATACAAATAAAAGGATATTTACTGGTAGTTGTGATTATGGCTCATATCTTTCTCTGGTTTTACGTCCAGAAACGGCTTCAACGCCCTCTATGGGTCTGGGATATGCTTCACATCCAATTTTCTTATAAATTGGCAAACAAAGTCTTTTTAAGTCAGATTCCCAAGACTATATTGTGTATGTTTTCGGCTTGATTTTCTGCTGGATGTCTAAGTGGGTTTTCAGCCATGTTGTTATTGAATGTGGGTGATTGGGATCTCCTAACTAATCTACCACTAGATGTTCGAGACCAACGTCTCATGCAAATTTAGTGAGGGTTCATGGAGGTGAAATACACAAAAATAAATAAAATAAAAGAAAAAGGGATAAAAATAATAAGATGCAAATTTCTAGGGGTGTAAATATAAATATGTACAAGTATTGGGGTAAAAGTGCAAATAATTAAAAATATAGGGACTAAAATGAAAATATGATAATTACAGTGACTGATATGCAAAAATGAAAAATAAAATGACCTAAATGCAAATACAAGCTAAATCTATGCTAAAATGCAAATAGAAAAAGTTGAATGACTAAAATACAAAAATATGATTAATGATTACAAGTGGTTTTTTTTTTTTAAATGGATGAAGTTTATGATTGTGATGAGTGATGCAAAATTAAATACAAAATAAGAACAAAGAAGATAAAAAAAACAACAAAACTAAAATAAAATTATAAAGAAATTACTTCTACAAAGAAAATACGGACTTACCTCCTAGGCAGCGGCGCCAAAAACTTGACACGTACTAAAGAAGTGTTCCTATTCCCAAGTAAACAGTGTCATAGTAATAAATTAACCGGTAAGACCGGGTCGAACCACAGGGAGGTTGTTCACTTGTCCTTGTAAAATTAATTATCTATATTAATTACTAAGCTTGTTATAAAAAATGTAAATCAATTAAAATTAATACTGGGGCTAAGGGATCCACTGTTGGTATTTCGAATATGATCCAATTATTAATATTTAGTCCAAATTTATGGGATGGTATTCCACTCCATTGACCACTCTCTAATAGATGTGGGTAAAAGTATTCACTGTGCTAGACAATATCTGTCTGTCTACAGTGAGTCAAAAACTCCACAAAGATTAGAGGGGATAAACCACTCTCTGATAAATATCGGTAAAAGTACTTACTGTGCTGGACAATATCTGTCTGACTAAAGTGAGTCAAAAACTCCCAAAGATCAGAGGGGATAAACCACTCTCTAATAGATATGGATAAAAATACTTAGTATGCTAGAAAATATATGTCTATCTACAGTGAGTCAAAAAATCCACAAATATTAGAGGGGAGAAAGCATAAAATTAATAAACTTACCAAAATTGGATCATATTTTCCATACCAACAGTATCACATTTGGTCCCAGATATATAAAATTAGTCAGACATAATTTAACTAGAAATAGCTATTTTATTTAATCTGAGAATTTGAGAACAAAAGAGAGAGAATTTCACAAATCTAACATCATATTTGGATTCAGAACATCAAAATTAGTGGGGAGAGACCCCATATTTATACAAAATACGGATGAAAATTGACCATCGGATGAATTTAGAATGGAGCGTCCTGATTTCGCCACTTCATCATTGAACAGTGACAGTGAATATTAACACATCCGTGAATGAACAGTAATGCATCCGTGAGTGAACAGTACGCATCCTTGAGTGAACAGTGAAAGTCAACTTTAAACAGTGAAAGTCAACTGTGAATAGTGAAAGTCAACTGTGAACAGTGAATAGTCAAAATTATGAAAATGCCCTTTATGGTCTTCTTAAGGTTTTTTGACGTTCTAAACTTGAAAACGATGTTTGTTTTGCCATCTAACTTCTCCATGATTCTGAATTTATCGAATTACCTCTAAAATACAAAGAAAAGTACGATGATTACTACATAACATATTTATTTAAGCGAACGAACGAAATTATGTCTAAATTGGGGAATTAATCATATTGGAAGTGTAAAATGATGATATTATCCCTTAGTAAACATACACTTTTCAGTTTTAATCAGGGCTTATAATTATATACCATCTTCTTCCTCATTCATTCTGAAGAGCTAAAAATCACATCTTTGAGAGGCAAAGTAACTCTAAGAGAGAGAGAGAGAGCTTTCAAAAACTCATCTTGACTCTACCAACCATCAATCCATGAGCATCTAGCATCTTCTTGCATCCTCCAAGCATGGATTTTTCTTGTTTTCATTGACTAGGTAATCTCTACAGGACCTAGAATTTATTGTTTCATTACTAGGCTATGTTTACCTAGAAATAGCATTAATTACTCGTTGAATGTATGATTTTATGTTTTATTGCATTTATAACATGCTTGAGTTATTGTTTGTTGGTTGAGATGTATGTTTTCATGATAGCTAGCATTTAGGACAATTTTACCATTCTAGTTAATTTTACTAGCACTTGCATTTAGATAATTGATATCTAGGATTCGCATTCATTGCCATCTTTAATCCTTAGATAAGCTTAAATGTGTTAACCTAGCATTTTTGCATTTAGAATATTGCTATATATTCACTAAGGTTGTTTTGACTCTTCATTGAGGTTAAGTCTTATGACTAAGTGGTTAGTGCATAAGCAAATAGATCAAGAATTACTATCAAAGATACACTGGGTAGAGTGAAAGGGTTAGTAACCATGTACGACGTGATGGGAGGTCAACCTAGGTTGTAAACTTTCTTTCAATAGTGGATTTGAGGATCGGATGTGGCTAGAAGGATAGTCCGTGGTTTTTCCCTTGTCGAAGGGTTTCCACGTATATATCGTTTGTCTTTTATTGTTTTATGCATAATTAGTTTTATTGAATGCTTTATAATTTGGGGTAATATTTGGAATATTGATTAATCGAAAATTTGGTAATTGATTCGATTAAAACCTATTCACCCCCCTTTAGGTATAGATAGACACACTTTTAAGGGAATTTTCACATGCTCAACATGACATACATGAGATATTTCATGCAAAACATGATATACATGGGATATTTCATACCTTAAATGAAATACTGCATAAATATGATATTCCATACCCAACATGACATACGTAGGATATTTCATACCAAACATGACATACAAGGGATATTTCATACAGAACATGATATAATGGGATATTTCATGCCTTACATGAAATATTGCATAAATGGGATATTTCATACCCAACATGACAAACATAGGATATTTCATGTTCAACATGACATACATGAGATATTTCATGTACAACATGATATACATGAGATATTTCATGTCTTACACGAAATACTGCATAAATAAGATATTTCATACCCAACATGACATATATAGGATATTTCACGCCCAACATGACATACATGGGATATTTCGTGCATAACATGATATACATGAGATATTTCATATCTTGCATGAAATACTACATAAAGGGAAAATTTCATACCCAACATGACAAACATAGGATATTTCATGTTCAACATGACATACATAAGATATTTCATGTACAAGCATGATATATATATGAGATATTTCTGCCTTATATGAAATACTACATAAATAAAATATTTCATACCCAACATGACATGTATAGAATATTTGATGCCTAACATGACATACATGAGATATTTCTTGCACAATAAGATATGCATGTGATATTTCACGTTTTGCATGAAATATTGCATAAAGGAGATATTTCATACCAAATATGACATTCATAGATATTTCATGCCCAACGTGACATATATGAGATATTTCACGATTTACGTGATATATCCCTAGGAAATATGAAATACTGTTTTTTCTTACAATTTTGTTTATGAACTGATTTCTTTTCAATTGTTTTTTTCTTCAGGAACTATGAAAAACATTAGATTAGCAATCAATTATAACGGTTGATTGGACGATTTAGATTAATTGTCTTACAATGTTGACTGGGATTGAGAGAAGTATTTATGACATCACTCTTTATGAAGTGATTAAGTTACGATCACATTGGACAAAGTATTACGTGAAAAGTGACAATGATATTGATTTCATTTTTCATGCTGATTCGCCGATTAAGGAGATTTATATCGATATGGAGAAAAGAGTGGGTGAAGGTGTAGGTGGACATGGACATGTACACAAACTTCCACCATCGTTTTTCAAGTACGATAATGTTGGGTGTTTCATTACAGATTTCGATACTGAATACGAGAAACCGAATGAGCATGATTATCCTAGTAGTCCCGATGATACTTTTGTCATAGATGAGCAGGGTGCTGGTGTTGAGGATGGTATTGGAGGAACTAAGATTTGTGGTGGTCATGGAGGGGTTACTTTTGGAAGCACGAAAACACTGTAGCTAAGGAAGCACGGAAGTTCTTTATCATAACATTGGTGGAATTTCTTAGCGACTTGATACAAAAATGATTTCATGATAGGTGGAAAGCCGCCAATAAAGGATCATCAATTTTAACACATTTTGCTCTAGAACACGGCAAAAAGAATCAGGAGAAATCTCAACAATGTGTAGTGCAACCTAGTGACTACACCAAGTATGCTGTGAAGGATAATGGAGGCATAATGTGGACCGTAGACCTAGAATTGAGGACATGCACATGCCATAAGTTTGACTTAGATATGTTGTCATGTGCTCATACAATTGTAGTTTGCAGGTATGTTCCTTGCTTATTTATTATGTGTTCATGTGTGTATTTAAATGAATAATGGCACTGACTAATTTTCATGTTTCTCAGGCATACAAGAGTTCCAAAAGAATGACTATTCAATAATTATTTCACAACTCAATAGCTTCAAACAACATATACACCTTCAATACATCCAGTACCTCATCTTTCCAGTTGGGTCCTTCTAGAACATGTTAGTTATTTCATTGTACATCCACCTAAAGGGAGAAGACCATCGGGCATACTAAAAAAGATTAGGATATGTTCTTCGTTTGAAGGGCCTGAAACAAGAGTATGTACCAATTGTAGAGAATCTGGACACAATGGCATTACTTGCACTAAGCCTCGTCAAGCACCGTCTATTAGCAAATCAAGTTCATCATCAGTTGGGCAAAAATCTCTAGCCCGTAGACAGCGTGCATGCGGAAGATGCGAGGTGCTTGAACAAAATATTCAGACATGCTCAAATGTGGAAGCAAAACCATGCAACTTTTATTTTATAACATTACAACTTTTGTTGAGTGTTAGATATTAACTTTTGCAACCTGTTGATTGTTAACCGTTAAAGCTTTTATTTTAAACTTTTTTTTTAAGTAATTCATTACAATTTGGATTGTTATTTATTGTGTAAAATGATGAAAATGTGTACAACCTTTGTTCAAAAATCATGGACTTGGCTTGAGTTAAATTATTAGGACATTGTTACGATCAATTCTTAATTTTACATTTAGTCATGTGTATTGTGTTTAAAATGAAAAAGAGAATAAACAAAAAGCTACAATATTATTTTGTGATGAAAAAACTGACAATTAGGTTATACAGATGCTTTTTTAACTTGAAATTATGTTTTTTAACATTACCAAAAATTTGGTTTTAATTTCCTCAGTTTACATGACAACATCTTTCTAATGTCATTGACATGGCTTCGAAGCTTGAAAACCATTTGGCATTTTCATTTCTAATGTCCTTCATATCGTCCACTGTGAAGTCCATTTGGTAAAATTTATCTTGAAGAATATTTTCCATGTACTTCATAATGAATACACCGCAACTCCTCCGACAATGACCAATAATAGTTGTCAAAATCGATAAGTGAAAATAGTAATAAAATGTTGAAAACAAACAAACAAACATTAAAAATGTTTTCACATGTCATGTTGCTGAGGAATCAAGCACGGTTCAACGACATCAACCTCTAAAGGCTTAGGATTGGATTTAGGAAGCTCATAATATCCAGCAGCACGAAGTATATATGCCAGGAAAAAATGAGACGAGTGACTTAATATGAGGTATCCGTTGTAGTTGTTTGTTCTTGTCATTCCCCTCTTGTAATGAGTCATAAATCTCAATTTTGTGTGTGTACAAGTTAAGTTCTCCCACAACAACCAATGAGAGAAACATACACAACAAGGTATCAAAATCTACATTCCAATAAATGAATATTATAAACTTTAAACCTAAAAAAATCAATTCTTAAACAAAATTAAAAGTAGAAATATAATAAAATTTACATAACTCTAATCAACTCATAACACACAGAGCACAGTTAGTCACTGAAATCTTAAAACACTGACTAATATAACTTAACATCAGTGAATATATTATTAAAAAAATCCAATAAACATTGATAAATGAACTTTGTCTACATATAAACCGGTAGTCAAAACGGTTCTAATTTTTTTTAAAATTCTTTTAATTGTACTAATGAAAGTCTGATTCTGAAATAAAATGAAACATAATAAAATTTACATGGCTCTAACCAACCCATAACACACAGAACACAGTCGGTCATTGAAATCTCACAACACTGTCTAATACAACTTAACATCGGTGAATATATTGCAAAAAAAAATCCAAAATACATTGATAAATGAACTTTGTCTACATATAAATCGGTAGTCAAAATGGTTTTGAATTTGTTTTTTTTTTAATCTTTTAATTGTACCAATGAAAGTCTAATTCGGAAACAAAATCAAAAGTAGAAACATAATCAAATTTACATGACTCTAATCAACTCATAAACTAAACTTTTAACTTAACTGATTCTCTGGGTAAGGAAATAAGTATAATCTTGTCTCCTCCTCTTGAATTTCCTGTCTGTTACCAATTTAATATTTTTGTAGATTGTTGTGATAGAAGTGATGAGTATGATAACAACATTAAGTGTCCCAACACCTATGTCATGGGTAGGAATCTCGAGTATGAAATTGGAAGTCATGTATCTATAATCAGTAATTTAGACTCTATTGATGCAAAAGAAACAAAAAATGGTGTCAATTTGGAAGACTTGATTGAGAAGTTTAAAGGTATTGATTTGTTTGTGCCAGTTCTAATCCAGTTAAACAGTTTATGTGACTAAGTTTCAGTTGGATGCTTCCAGGGTTGAAGATGCTATTAATTCTACGAGTGGTTCTCATTAGTTTTTCTGTGATTAATCAAATAAATCTTAATTTACATAATAATTAGAGATGAACAAAAAGATGATTAATCATATAAATCTTAATTTAATAATTAGAGATGAACACAGAGGAATCTAAACATAAATTCAGTCTAAAAATAATAATTTTGTACTGATTTTTTGGAGGCGTAAAAGTAAGCTTACTTTTGTAAAACAAAAAATAAAATAAAAGAGAGAGCAAAACCAGTTAATTTTGAATCCACAATGCATTGTTCCTTGCATCCAGATCTTACAAAATAAGGATGTTTTTAATTTTATGACAAAGGATATTATGAACACGAACAATAATTCAATAATTCAATCTTTTCCTGCATTGTTTTTGCACAAATCAAGCATCTGCATGAATCTAAACTACCACAACTAATCATGATCATAATCTGATAATCACCAAGAAAAGTCATAATCTTATATTCACCAACATTTATTGATATCACCAAGAAAAATAAAAATTGACAACAATAACAAACAACAACAAGCAACAACCCTAGCAAAGAAAAAATACAGATTGCGCAACGGCTCAAGCCAAAATAATCTGATAATCACCAAGAAAAGTCATAATCTTGTAATAACAAACATTAATTGATATCACCAAGAAAAACAAACAGTCTCTAAACAAACTAGACAAGGAACGAAGAAAAAAACACAGAGCAAGAAACAACAAATTGAAGAAACACCAGAAGCCGAGCAAGCACAAACACAACAACCTATACCCTAAACAAGCACCAAACTAGATCAACACAAAAACAGAGCAGACACGAAATCACAAAAGAAACAAATGATTCCCCAAAATAGAACATTTGTTTGTTGTATATAAATATACATATAAACATAGATTGTGACAGTTTTAATCATACATATAAACCTTTGTTTTCTCATTCAAGACTTTTATGAAATATCTAGTAGTCTATATCATCCACTTCACTCAAGCTTTTAAATTTAACTCATCAAACCAAATAAATTTTTATAGGTAATTGGCTTTCATAAAATTCTCATCAATCAACAAAAAAAATTGAATAAAAATTGTACCTTGAGCAATTACAGTCGAACTCAAGTTGAAGTGGGTTGAAGACGGGCCGAAGACGGGTAAAAATTTGGTCACAAACGGGTTGTGTCACAAACAGGATAAGGTCAACCTAGGTCGTCGAAATGTTCGGCCGTCGAATCTTTAGCGGAAAGCACCTGCTTCTTCTTTGCCGGTGTCGCACGATCCAACCCTTCCTTTCTTCCTCTCTTTTTATTCTTCTTCGTCGGTGTCTAGTTAGTTCAGCCAGCCAATTCATCACCATTATCTCATCGCCGTCACGCGGTTGCCCACCTCTTCTCCGATCACCTCTGCCTCTCTCACTATAGTTGAAAACGATGGTTTTTTTTTTTGACAATGACATTAAAAGAATTTAGGTTTACTTTTACAAAAAGAAAATTGTTTTTTTTTTAAATGGATATTTTAGATTTTACAATTTATATTTGGTTAAAAACAATAACTTAATTTTTTTTTATTAAAAACAATAATCTATTTCTTAATTTGACTGTTTTTATAAATGTCCCTCAAAATTATATTAGATTAGCTAATTATCTAAATATTTCCAATCGGTTTGTTCAAATATACCTCGACTTGCTGATTCACCACTACTATATCTAAGATGGTCACACACAAATGTAAATTTGTGTCACCTGATTGGTCGATGAAGACGCGAGCTGCATCCGGTTTCTTTTCAACTAAAACTTTTAAGACATTAACGTTACCCTTGATCGCTGCAACGTGTAAGGAATTTCTTCCATTTCTATCATGGAGAAAACACATTTCGGGTTTAACTGTTGCCAGTTTTTCCCCAACAGCAAGGTAGCATTTTGCTGTTGGCAAGTGAAGCACTGATCGTTTTCGAGAATCAATCTGTTTTGCCAATCCAGGCTTTCGAATCAGAATTTCCTGCAAATATTCAAAATATGTAATTCGGTATTTAATTATTATATACTAATCAAGCCTCTAACCATTTATTTTGTGACGTTGATATAATAGTCGAATTAACTAACTCTTAAAATTTCACATTGCATTTATTTCTCTGTACTCCACTAACAAGAGCACATGTATCAGCTTCTCTTTATTATATGTTGCTGAGTAGCTTGTAAAAGGGTTTAGGTTCTTCGACAATATATAAATATAATCTTTTAATGTTTGTATTTTTAACACTCAAAACAGGGAGTTACTATTTTCGAAGTGCAACGGATTAGAATGGAGGAGTTTGAAATAGAAAAGGAATAAGAATGTTTTGAAGACATTCTTACGGTAAATTATTCAGAGTTTATTTTAATGGATATGTTTTTTTTTTTATTGAATATTATCATATTGTAGTTTGATATGTTGATTTTATTTAGGAAAATAATGAGAAAGAGATAGACATGTCGAAAGATTCAAAAGATAAGATAGAAGAGCCTAAACAAGGAATGATTTTGGATTCGATGGAAAAGTTGTATGAATATTACAAGATGTATGGAAATAAAATGGGATTTCAAGTCATTAGAAAAACAGCAAGAAAGGGATACGAGGTTGTAAGGCTAAACTTTCTGCCTTTTTACACGATGATGGAAAGTGGAAGTTGATTTCTGTGGTTTTTTAGCACAACCATACACTTAATACTCCAACCCAAACTTGATACTACAGGGAAAACATAAAATAAAAAATGCATTTGTAAGGAGGCAATTGGATGTGAATGATATAGCTGGGATTAAAACAAATTAGAGTTTCAATTGTTGTGTGGTTGCAGCCCGTGGGCATGAGAATTTATCTTTTACAGAGTAAGATTATAGAAATCATGTAAAGAAAAGAAGACAATTGAGACTTGGGGAAGGGATGCTGCAGCACTTCAGAAATATTCTTTGAAAATGCACCTCGACAATTCGAACTTCTTTTACACTATAGAGGAAGAAGGTCGATTGAAGAATGTTTTGTAGGTAGATGCAAGGAGTATTCATACATTTAAAGAGTTCGGAGATGCTGTGACATTTGACACAAAATATTTAACTATTAGCTATGATATGCCCTTTGCTCTATTTTTCGAAGTAAATCATCATGGGCAATCAACTTCGTCAGGTTCTGGATTAATCTCTATACAGAGACATTTATATGGCTTTTTAAAAATTGGAAGACATGTATGTTCGATTGTTCTCCAAAATCTATAATCACAGACCAAAATAGGTCCATGCAAAAGGGTTTTGAGGTTGTATTTCCAGAAGCTCGACATAGATGGTGCCTATGGCATATTTTGAAGAAGTTACTAAAAAAATTGAAGGGCTACAAACAGTAAGAATCTTTTAAGTTTATTAAGTTTGTTATGCTAAATGCAGTGTATGACTCATTATCAAGGGATAATTTTGAAGAAAATTGAAAGAATTTCATAAATATATATGTATAATCTTTCTGACAATGAAAGGTTACATGGGTTATGCCCGTTTCTTCGAACCAGCTTTTTTAGTCGTGCCTATTTCTTTTTTTGTCAATTTTCTATCCAACTCTTCTTCAAACTCCAAGGCTTGTTGTCATACTTCAGTCCTTCCCACCTGTGAAAAAATCGACCTTGAGTTATATTCTGGATAAAGCGGAACATCGCCACGATACTCATATAGATCAGCTACATTGAAAGTTCGAGAGATATTTATATCAGTAGACAAGTCGATCACGTAGGCGTTATCATTGATCTTCTTGATCACCTTGTACGGCCCATACTTCCTTGGTTTCAACTTGTTATAGGAACCAACTGGGAACCTTTCCTTACGCAAAAACACCATAACCTGTTCACCATCAACAAACAATATCTCACGCCTCGTGACATCAGTTGCGGCTTTATACTTCGCATTCTTCTCCTCCAACCGAGCTTTCACCTCAGCCTGAACATCTTGGACCTGCTCAGCCAAATTCTCAGCTGCAACACTTGCTCCTGCAACCTTGGGAAGACATGCCAGGTCTAACGCATGCTTAGGAGGCTGCCGATACACTAAAGCAAAAGGAGATATGCCCGTAGCAACATGAACTGCATCATTATATGCAAACTCAGCTTGTGCAAGTGTCACGTCCCACTGTTTAGGCTTATCACCACAAATGCTCCGAATTAAATTCCAGTGTTCGATTCAGATTCTCAATCTGCCCATCAGTCTGCGGATGCACAGTGCTACTGAACTTTAGAGTAGTATCCATCCACCGCCACAATGTAACCCAAAAATGGCAAAGAAATTTCGAATTCCTGTCAGAGGAGATAGACTGAGGTACTCCATGTAAACGAACCACCTCCCGAAAGAACAGTTGAGCAACATGTAACGCATCAGATGTCTTCCGACAAGGTATAAAATGTCCCATTTTTGAGACCCTGTCAACCACAACAAGCACAGAATCTACCCCATGCTGAGTCCATGGAAGACCCAAAATAAAATCCATCGACAAATCCTCCCATATGGCACTCGGTACAAGAAAAGGCATGTAGAGACCTGTATTCTGAGCTTTCCCCTTAGCAGTCTGACCAACATAACACTTCCGAACAAAATTACCAGGCCAGTAATACCACTCCGCTACCCACTGATAGTCTTTTCACGTCCCAAGTGACCACTCAAACCTCTACCATACAACTCTCGAATCAGTTTCTCCCTCAAAGAACTCCGAGGAATACATAATTGATTTCCGTGGAACAGGTAGTTATCGATCACATGAAATTCTCCCTCTGTTTGTTTAAGACTAAATTTTTCCCATACCTCGGTGAAATCTTCATCATCCAAATACAACTCTTTCAGGAACTCAAATCCAACAATCTCTTGCTGCATAGTGACAAGTAAATTTACGCGACGACTCAATGCATCTGCCACCTTATTCAGAACCCTAAATTTATGTTTCAGAACAAAAGGAAACTTCTGCAGATAGGTTGCCCAACGAGCATACATATTACTTAAACTCCTCTGACTGTTCAGATACTTCAAAGCTTGATGATCAGTGTACAAGATAAATTCTCACTGAATTAGATAATGTTCCCAATGCTTTAGAACACGATTAATAGCATAAAATTATTGGTCATAAGTACTCACCTTTCGGTGTGCATCATTGAGTTTCTCACTAAAAAATGCCACTGGTTTCTTCTCCTGTGACAAAACAGATCCAATCCCAATTCCACTAGCATCACACTCCACCTCGAATAAATTCTCAAAGCCAGGTAAAGCCAGAACATGAGTAGTGCACGGTTTTTCTTTAATTACTGCAAAAGTTGTGTCAGCTTATTCACCCCATTGAAACTTACCCTTCCTTTAAACACTCAGTAATGAGAGCTACAATACTACTGAAATCCCTAATAAATTGATGGTAAAACATCGTCAAACCATGGAAACTCCTTACCTCTCCTACCGTCTTTGGTATAGGCCAATCACGAATGGCCCTCACCTTTTCGTCATCAACCAATATTCCCTCTGAACTGACCACATACCCAAGAAATAACAATCTTCTCGTCAGCCAACTGCTTGTTTTCTGACAACACTTCCAACACAGCTCGAAGATGTCCCATATGTTTTTTCTCACTCCGACTGTAAACCAGTATGTCATCGAAATAAATGACTACAAATTTTCCAATGAAAGGTCGCAATACATGGTTCATGAGCCGCATAAATGTGCTAGGCACGTTGAACAATCCGAAAGGCATAACCATCCACTCGTAGAGCCCATCCTTTGTTTTGAAAGTTGTCTTCCATTTATCACCAGGTTTAACCCGAATTTGATGGTACTCACTTCACAGATCAATTTTGGAGAACAACTGTGAATCCTCCAACATATCTAACATGTCATCTAATCTCAGAATCGGGAAGCTGTATCTAACAGTTATCTTGTTAATTGCACGACTATCAATGCACATCCTCCAATTGCCATCTTTTTTCGGGACCAGTAACGTGGGAACAACACATGGACTCATACTCTCTCAAATAAACCCCTTCTTCATTAATTCCTCCACATTTTCCTATAAAATCTGATTCTCCTTAGGAATCATCCGATAGTGTGGTAGATTTGGTAAGATTGCTCCCGGAACTAAATCAATATGGTGTTGAATATCTCTTAATGGTGCAAGTCATCTGGTAAATCTTCGGACACCAACTAATTGAATTCGGTCAACAATGACTGCACCTTCTCAGGTATCTCAACTCTTTGCTTTTCCTTGCCTTCTATCACTAGAGCACGTACAACCACAACATGTACCTTTTGTGCCTCCTTAACTTCATATTCCAAATCAGTTACTAACGTGACTAAAAAGACTAAAGACTGCTCTTCTACCGTGGCCTTAGTTGAGTCACCACCTGCAATCCGTTTCGAAACCACTGCAATCTTCTTGCCTTCCTAATTAAAAACACAAATATTGTCGCATCCCCTATAGGTGACATCCACATCAAACTGCCATAAGCATCCCAATAACAGGTGACTAGCATTCATATCGACAACATCGCAGACAACCTCATCTCGATAGTACTGGCAAATTGAAATAGGAACATTACACACTTCTGTCACATTCACCTTTGGCCCTTTATAAGGCTTCGGATGTTTGTCTACCCACAGTTTCAGATGTTCTACCAGTTTTTTGGACACAAAATTCTCATAACTCCCACTGTCAACGATTAAATCACATAAGTTCCATTAGACGCTGCATCAAGCCTTAAAAATATTACTTCTTTGAGAGAAATCCTCTAGTTTTGTTGAACACATGACTCGCTTAATCACACAATTTACATACTCTCCATATTCTTCCATAATTTCTGCACCATCCAATAATTCATCCACACCTACCTCTTCTTCATCATTCTGTTCGTACGTATCATCTTCTTCAGCACCTACGAAATTCACTGGTTTTCTGACGGGGCACTCATTCGATCGATGGCCTAGTTGGCCACACCTGTAGCACTTCAAACCTCCTGGTTTAGCATATGGATTTGGTGTCATCCGAAGGGCTTCCTTTGTTGCTGTTGTCGAATGTGTCCCAACATGGTTATTACTAAGAATTGAGTCCCTTTGAGCCTGATCTCCAGTAGTTTTAGATTGATTCTGTCCATCGCTCAGTGAAAATTTGCTCTTGTTCGTAGCTGTATTGGACGTCTCAGCCATGTCCTTCTTGTAGTGGGAAAATCGATTGGATGTTTTCTCCATTAACTATGCCTTCAAGGCCATATTATGCCCTTCATCCACTGTTCAAACAACTTGCAGTCCAATTTTGTCTCGAATGGTAGACTTCAATCCCGCCAAATATCTCGAAACTTGTTATCTCTCGGTCTCATTTAGATTGTTACGAACTGACAGCCTTGACCATTCCTCAGTATAATTTGAGACAGTCTTGTTACCCTGCACACAATTCTGATAATTCTGAAAAATAAATTGCTCATAATCTGGGGGTAAATACCTACTCATCATGAGTTATTTCATTCGCCTCCAGGTTCGTACAGGAGTCTTGCATTGCCGTCTCCTATCCATCTGCAACTTCTCCCACCAAACAGCAGCCCCACTTCTCAACTTTTACACTACTAGTTTGACTTGTCGATCTATCGCAACTTTAGTTATCTCAAAGAACCTCTCAACCTTAGAAATCCAGTCCAGAAACTCTTCGATCTATAGTTTACCATGGAACAACGGTATGTCTGTGCTTATTCTATAATCAGGTTAATTTTGGTTCTGGTTTGGTTGACGAAACCCTTGGAAACCAGTAAAATCCTCATCAGAGTCTTCATCACTCAGATCTTCAAACTGCTCGTGTCTCGCGGCTATAGGCGGACGGCCACCTCCGGGGCGGCCAAGGGCAACTCCCTTAACTCCATCTCTATTGGCAGGGGCAGAGGCATTGGCAGTATGGGTGTGGAGATTAGGTCGTTGCTCCAACAATTGTTGAAACATGACTTCCAACCTCACTATCGATCGTCAATGCTCATCAATCAATCTCTACCCAAACATCATCATCCGTATGACCAGCGTCGTCAAGGTTAGCTCTTCCGGATTCGTTGTTTGACATCGATCAAGGAAAAATCCTTGCTCTGATACCACTTGACGCTGAACGGAAGTATAAGGGTTTACCAACGTAAGCCCTAAAAATGCAAAACTGGAATCCATCAGAAAAAAAATATTCGAAATTCAACTAAAACTTTATTATTCTCCTCAAAACAAAGAACAATAGGTTTAAATAGCCTCTGAAAACCCTAACTAAAAGCAAAAATACCAAATTGGACATTAACTAAACAAATAAAAGCTAAAACGAAAAAACTAAAAAATTAAATAAAACTTCAAATGCCCAACAGCCCAGCTTAATCAGCTATTTTGAGGGTGAAAACGACCTCAATCGGGATACTTTGGTTTCCACGACATAGATCGCCAAAATCCCTTTCCGAAAATTTATTATAATAGGCAATCGGACAACCGAGCTAAAAGTTATATCCATTTCTTCGAACCAGTTCTTTTAGTCGTGCCTATTTCTTTCTTTGCCAACTTTCTATCCAACTCTTCTTCAAACTCCAAGGCTTGTTGTCCTACATCACAACGTTGGGTCCCAGCTTTTGTAAAGGAAGTGTTTTGGGCTGGAATGTCTACTACACAATGTAGTGAAGGTATAAATGTAGATTTTTGATGGATATATGAATTCAGATACTACATTAAAGCAGTTTGTAGAGCAATATGAGAATGCATTGAGAGACAAAGTGGAGAAGGAGAACCAAGCTGATTTTGTTTCTTGTAATTCACATATCCCATGCATTTCTCATTACTCAATGGAGAAGCAATTTCAAAATGCTTATACTATTGCAAAATTCAAAGAATTTCAAGGAGAGATGAAGGCTCGAATATATTGTGGAATATCCTTGAATATAAAGAGTGGTTCAAATCTAGAGTTTGAAGTAAAAGAAGATGTAAGACTTGTAGAGACTTGTCGTTGCGTTACTTTCATGGTTTATTTGGATGTGGCGACTTGCAAAGTTAATTGTAGTTGTCGTCTATTCGAGTTTAAGGGTGTTTTATGTCAGCATGAAATGATGGCATTAATTGATCAAGAAATATTTCGTGTTTCAAAAAAGTATATTTTCAAGCTGTGAGAGGAAAGATGTGAAAAGATGTCATACAAAAGTGAAAATTAGTTATGTGGACTCAAACAACAAATATGAAGGGCATTGGTTCGATAAAATCTGCACTTATTTTTATGATGTGGCAGATTTGACAATAGATAGTGATACAAATGGCAATGAGGGGATGAAGGTGCTAATAGAATGGAAAACAAAATTGCAAGGAAAAAGCAATGTTGCTATTTTGGTCTTTTATAGGGTTCTTGGTTTGAGTGTGTTTTTTTGGTGCTATTTTGGTTAAAGGTTTGAAGAGAAATGTGAAAGCCTAGATTTTTGGTTTGTGTTGTTTGAGTTTTTTGGTGGGTTTTAGATTGATAAGAAATGAGGCAATGGAATTGGTAGATCAATTTAGGGTTAATTTGTTCTTCGGTTGTTCAAATTTTAGAGGAAAAGAAAGAGTAGAAGAAGAGCATTGTAAACACTAAACTGAGATGTTGTCATTCTTTTCTATGACGTAAAATAAAATTAAACCATATTTTTGTTGGCAACATTGTATGATCTTCTTGTTTCTCATGTTCATTTGTCAAAGACATGTTGAGACATTGATGTATGATTTCAATTTAATAGAATGTCATCGGTGAATATGATGTTAATGGGTGTCAAAGATAAATGGGGATGGACTATATCAGGGAGAGCATATATGTTCTTTAAATTTACAAATATATTATTTCAGGGTGCTTTTCTGGTCTGACAGTCTTGGAATATTGAAGTTATATATAAGTTTTTGAAAACCGGTTTCAAAACATTACATAAACATCTTATAAAACGAGTTCCATACATAGGCGAATTGACGAGGGGGTTGACCCGGGCTCTAGCCGGGTCAGCTTTTTATATAAAAAAAAGGGTTAATAGCACTGATATCCCCTAAACTTATAGCGCAGTTGCATAGTGCCCCTTGAATTTTTTTCTTGGCACTAAACTTCCATTAATTTGCAAAATCAGACGGAACACTAACTTCCGTCCATTATTTGGTCAGCTGCTGTGCAAGTGATTGCACACATGGGGGTAAATTTGTCCTTCTAATTCAACGTCTTCTTCTTCTTAATCCTAAATTGAACTCCCTAAATCCCTAAAACCCCAAATCTTCGTCTTCTTCTTTCATTTTCCTTCTAATTCTTTGTTCTTCATTTTTCTTCGTTCTAGTTCTTTCTTCTTCATTCTTCTTTCTTGTTCATTCTTATTCATTATTATTCATTCATCTTCCGTCTGCATTGTCTTTAGAAAAAATGAATGATGACACCAATGTTGGATCTTTCAACCCAAAGTGTCTGTGTGGAATATCAGCTAGACGTTTCACATCTTGGACGGATTCGAATCCGGGACGACGCTTTTAGGGTTGCTATAATTAACGGGTATATGGTTTGTATATTTAGCTAATTGTTTGTTTGTTTGTTTGTTTTCTTGAATGATGTGTGCATTTCGTTTTTTCGTAGCAGGGATATGGGAATTGTGGATTTTTCAGATGGTTTGATCCCCTAATGAGTGCAAAGTCGAAAGTCATCATTCTGGATTGCTTAAAAGAATACGAAACCTTGAGATGAGATCGTTGGAAAGTAATGGTTTTGAAGGTGTTGAAGGCAACGATACATCTGTAGCTCCAGTTGTTAGTAACGAAGAAGTCAATTGTGGAGGAAAAATCAAAAGGAATTGGTTATATGTTGTGATTGTTGCAGTAGGGATTGTAATGTGTGCATGGGAAAAGCTACTGGGAAACATGTAAAGTGTATTTGTAGGGGTTTGAAAGAACAAAATGATAGTAACACTTTGTTGCTTGTATTAGAACAAAATGTATGATATGTTTTTATGAATGAAATTTTTTGGTTCAATTTTCTGCTTGCCAACATTGTTATTGTTTAAATTTCCTGTTGTTTATCATCAAAGTAAACAAATTTGAGAAGACAATCACAATCACAATCACATCCAACTCATTCATGACTATGGCATTTACATGAAACTCATTTTACATATTCCAAAACACATTAACATCAAAATCATTCTATAAAAACCAAAAGAAAAACCAAACAACATTCACATTACATATCAACTCAAAAGTTTTGTCATTACTAACTTCACCAACCATTAAGGTTGCACATAAGTTCTTCTACCATTAAGGTTCACCAACCATAAAGGTTGGACATAAATACAACCATCAAAAGCATTACATATACATATATGTTCAAATACAAAAGCATAAAAGCATTAGATTATGGTCAGAGTACAAAAGCAGAAAAGCATGAAACACAAAACCATCTACTTCTTTGTCTTCCTCCTTTTCCCATCTTTTGGTCAACCATCTTGAAGCTCAGGTTGCAAACCTGAAACAGATTGACTCCCTCCAATAAGTTGACTCCCTTCATCAGCTTGACTCCCTCCAACAGATTCACTCCCACCTTCATCAGCTACACTCCCTCTAACACTGTCAGTACCTCCACCCCTTCGTTCACAAGTTACTCTGTTGTATCCCTCCTTGCCACATTTTCTGCACCTAACAACTACATAATTCTTTCTCAACTTGGTTGTATTCCCTATTCTAAACTCATCTGATTGTAATGTTCTCATCTTCTTTGGTCTTCCCCTCTGTTTTCTAAAATCTGGACACTGTATTGATGCTTCATTCGATTTTGTCCACATTTTTGGCCCATTGATCCCATAAATTACTAGAGTGTATACACGTAAGAAACTTTCCTTCTTGTACCTTAAGTGTATGAAGTCAATAGGGTTATGGTTGGTACTCAATATCGCAGCCATTCCATGCACACATGGTATTCCTATCAGTTGCCACTTATTGCAACCACAAGTTTTGTGGTTGATGTCAACCACAAACTGTTCATCTCCACGAGCCCTTACTTGGTACGTGGAGTTTCCACTGTACTCAGAATAGCAGTAGACACTCTCTTGCTTAACCTTCTCAACAAACCTGATAACAAATAACCATTAATCATGCCATATGAAAAAACACAAACCATGACATAAAAAAAATAAAGGGTTACAAAACAAACCTGAAAACCTTTGGCCCAATTTCATGACTCCACTTATCCACTTCTGCCCTTTTTCCTTACTAGTCTTGTCATCAGGTAGTTTCTGATCATCTCCAGCATAGTGATTATTGGCTTGTCTCGAGCTGCTAGGATTACTGCATTGAAGGCCTCACACATGTTGTTACACACCATGTCACATAAAGCTGTGTCCTTGAAGAAAGCTCTTGACCAGTGATTTGCATCCTTTCCAGCTAACCAATTATATACCGGTAGACTCTCAGTCTTCATCTTCTCCATCTATTGATTAAACCTGTGAAGCCAAGGTAACCAAAAAAATAGTTCAAGTTAGAAACCATAAATATTAACTAATTGAAACAAAACATAATATACAATACTTACTCTTGTTCAGGAGTAGTTTTAGCAGCACCCCATAAAATTTGTTTCAGTAGCAATCCTCTATGCTGAGCTTTAAAATTATTGTATAGATGCTTCACACAGAACCTGTGTTCTGAATTTGGAAACCTTTCCACAATAGCATATATTAATCCCTTCTGTTTGTAACTAATCCAAACAATAGCAAAAGAATTATTCAATTCCAAATCAGGAGCTAACTGGTCTAAAAACCATCCCCATGTGTCCTTGGTCTCAGCCTCTACCATAGCATAAGCTACTGGGTACATCTGGTTATTTGCATCAACCTCAATAGCTATTAGAAGCTGCCCAATATGATATCCTTTTGTAAAACACCCATCCAAACCTAAAAGGGGCCTACATCCCTGTTTCCACCCCTGCTTTAAAGCCCCCAAACATATGTACATCCTCTGAAACCTTTCATTGTCATCACACTTCAACAAAATTGTTGTATCAGGGTTCATCCTCATCACCTCTGCAGCATACTCCCGAAGTTTGGAGTACTACTCCTTTACAGCACCGTCAATCATCCCTTTTGCAGCATGCTTAGCACGGTAGAACTGCCACTTTGAAGCATCCATGTTAGTATCAATCCTTAATTGTGCTGACATTCCAGCGAAACTCCAATCAGGATTTACCCTCCACTGGTCTACGTACTTCTCTGCTATTAGTCTTGAATTCACAAACTTGTTCTTAAAACTCATAGCACACGTGTGTTCATTGCATAGAGTTTTAATCTGGAAGGTCTTGTGATCACTCAACCAAGAAGCATACACAAACCAATTGCAAGCTTCTGATTTGCATACTGCCCTAACCCTATGCTTATCATTCTTTTGAAACTTCACATCATGTATATGCTTCACAGCATGTGCCCTAATGGCTTTCCTAAATATATCAACTGTTCCAAACAACATACCAACCTTAAAATTTGGGTCATGCATGTCCCTTTCTGGATGAAATTCATGGTATGTTCTGTGCATGAACTTTTGAACTCGTACATCTGACCCTTCCTCACCATCTGACCCTTCTAAGCTACATAATTCATCAGATACATCTTCAAACTCAGATCCAGATGCCTCCAGTTCTTCATGTGGTCTATTTGGGACATTTAAACTATCCCAAATCTTGGTTGGATCCACACAAGTCTCAGCTACAATATCATCCGCCTCTTGCTCATAATCAGAATAAATTACAAAATCTGCATCATCCTTATCTCCACCTTCAGCTTCATATTCTCCTTCACCTTCACCTTCTGCTTCTTGGTCACCAGCCTCTTCTAGTACCCGTTTTCCCTTATCCTTTTTACCAGCCTCTTTACTAACCCTAGCATGCACCTTACCAACCACATTATCAGAAGAGGCTGGTGACCCATGTAATTTAACATCAGGTGGCCCATCAACTGTAGCAGGCCCATGCTTTTCAGTCCAATTTCCCCCATCAACAGTATCAGGCCCTTGTTGATGAACATCATATGGCCCATGTTCCTGGTATGGCACCAATTCACTCCCCTTAACCACTTCTAAAGAGACTTCTTCTAATAGGACTTCTTGCAATTGTATTATTGGCTCAAGATAAAGATTTACAACTCTACTATTAGGTATTTTTCCTGCAAAGCACATCAGTTGTTGATCACTGGATATGTTATATGGCTTTCCATAACCATCCACTTGAACCCAATAGCCAACTGGTAATTTATAACCCAATTCCATTGCAATATCATCTAGATCAAGCAAGGATAACTCACCTAAACTAACATAGTCGTAAAAACTCACTGCCCCCCCCCAATGTACTCATCCATGTCTCCATTGAACTCCCCACCGTGATGCACCCTAAAACTAAAAAATTGATCCGGGTCATGTGGATCTACATAACAAATGAAGATAAAGCACAACACAATTCAGTTAACAATTAAACAATGTAAAAATTGAAAACATAATCAATGTAGTGGACCCTACAACTTAAACAAAATGTGGTTCAATATAACAAAAAGACAATATGGTTATGATTTCAATTATCAGAATAAGCAGATGCAGATAAAACAATAAACAGAATCAGACAAAGCAACAAAAAGTTGGTCTGATTAAAAAAAAACAATTACTGATAGCGCAATGCTCGTCAAACATTGTGGTCTCAATCTCCTTAATCAAATGCAGTGAACCCCACAACTCCAATAAATTTTTTTTTCTAAATTTCTATATAATGCAATATTCAATACATAAATTGAATGCAGAAATAAACTTACCATATTTGGGTTGCTCGACGCCGTCTTTCCTTACTCCCACCATCACTCAATTGTTGAATTAATTCAAAACAAGTTGAAGAACACCCGCAGACGACGTCGATGCAGAAAATATGCGAATGATAGAAGATGCCAAGCTTTTTCGACTTTTTTGCCGTTGATTAAAAGAATTGAGGTAGATTTTCAGAACCCTAATCACAATTTTGAACAAAGGTTGATGATGAATTGGGGATTTTAGGATTATATTGGGTTGTTGCGTTTTTTCCCCCCAAAGTGTATTTATTTCAATTCCAGATTTACCCCCATGTGTGCAATCACGTGCACAGCAGCTGACCAAATAATGGACGGAAGTTAGTGTTCCGTCTGATTTTACAAATTAATGAAAGTTTAGGGGGTTTAGTGCTAAGAAAAAAAATTCAGGGGGCACTATACAACTGCGCTATAAGTTTAGGGGGTATCAGTGTTATTAACCCTAAAAGAAATTGAAGTTTAATTCAATGTGAAAAGTAGTTAGTTGTAGTTCTAAGCCTAGCTATTATGTTTAGTTAACTGTAAGCCTATTATTTTTTTAATTATAAACAATTGGTCACGATCAACATCAATTTTTTTAAACTCTCTTTTTCTCTCGCCCCCACTCACATCCATCATATATTTCTATTTCTATATTAAGGTTTCAATTCTCTCCCTCGGATTCCAATTCTCTCCCTCTCACTCTCTCAAGTTCCAATTCTCTTTAATCCCCGTATTTTAAGGATTTTTTCCAATCACTGAGTTAAAAATTAGGGAGAACTTTAAAAGTATCCAAAACATTAGTGGGTTTATTGATTTTACCCAAGATTAGTAAATTTATTGTTTTTACCAATTTTTCCACTTTTGGGACAAAATTACCCTTATGTTATATGATTTGAAAAAACAAAACTGAATAAATGAAACAAAAGAAATTCAAATAAATTAGTTAAGAATTAAAATAATAAAACAAATTGAAAACATAAAAACCCCAAAAACGAGACTTGAAATTCATTCTGATTGTTGTTCATTGTTAGTGTTAGTGAGAAACCAGAATAGTGAAACCAGACCCCCGACCAGTTGCGGTGACCAGACCCGACGACCTTCGAGAGACAACCCAACGATGACCACCACCATGACGAGACGACGACATTGACACAACGACGACGTGTAAATGAGAGAAACCAGAAGCAAGGAGGAGACGCGACTGATGAGTGGCCACGAGAGCCGACAACTTCGACAGACCAGCGCTGCCGACAACGACCACCATGAAGAGCCATCGACGACGAGTCGACGACCACGTGGAGATGGACATGACGACGATGACGACGACGCGTAATCACCAACGGTTTGCACCTCCTCTTCACATTTGAGTTTAGGGTTTCAATTTTTTTTTTGTATTTTTGGTTGATAGAATCCAAAATTTATTTTGATTTATACATTATCAAATTGATTTTGTTAAGTTGTGATAGTTTTTGAAATTTGAACAGAGATTTTAACAAACCAATTTTTTTGAATCGAATAGATTTCGAAATTTGAGCAGGGATTTTAAGAAATTGATTTCGTTCACCTATGAATGATTTCGAAGTCTGAACAGGGATTTGAACAAAATGATTTGAACTTGTGATTTCATATCTGGTGTTTGAGTGTTTTTTATATCTGGTGTTAGCTTTGCATGTTAAAATAGTTAGCATGATTTGTGGGTCCAGTCAATGAGTTGCTGTGAACTGGTGTGTGTTAATCATGTGAAATTGTGCATTTTTTATGGTTTAATTGTGTATGAATTGGTGTGTTTAAGTGATTGTGATTGGGTGTGTTTAATTGTTGTGAATGGGTGTGTTTGATTGGGTATGACTGGTGTGTGTAGTTGGTTATTACTTATGTGTTTAATTGTTGTATGAATTGGTGTGTTTAATTGGGTATGACTGATGTGTGTAGTTGGTTATTACTAGTGTGTTTAATTATTGTGAATGAGTGTGTTTGATTGGGTATGACTGGTGTGTGTAATTGGTTATTACTAATGTGTTTAGTTGGTTATTACTAGTGTGTTTAATTGTTGTGAATGAGTGTGTTTGATTGGGTATGACTGGTGAGTGTAGTTGGTTATTACTGATGTATTTAATTGTTGTATGAATTGGTGTGTTTAATTGGGTATGACCGATGTGTTTAGTTTGTTATTACTAGTGTGTTTACTTGTTGTGAATGAGTGTGTTTAATTAGGTATGAAGTGGTATGTTTAATTTGGCATGAGTGCATGACTGGTTTGTTTAATTGGGCAAATGTGAGTTTACTTAAGTGAAGCCACGTCTTTTATATTTTACAAAAAGAGAACATCCATTATGATCAGTTTCTGAAGATCCAAAGGAATAAATGGACTCAAGAGGCATTAATCAACGTTGGGTGTCGGTTGAAGTACATAAGCAATATAGAAGACATACTACGTAAGGAGGGGAAGCATGCTGATTTTATGGCTAGTTATTTCAAGCAATTCGGTCAGTTCCCTACAAATTGGTTGTTCTCTACTCAGATCGTACATAACTTATTGTTGAGGGAAATTCAGATAGATGGTGCATCCGAGAACGAGTTGTGGTTTTCGATTGGTGGGAAGAAGGTAAGATTTGGACAGAGATAATTTTGTTTGGTGACCGGCCTACGGTTTGGGAAAATCTCTAAAATTATTAACACTCCTTATGTGGCCAATGAAAACGGCATCCACGAAAGATATTGGCCTGACGAAGAAGCCGAAGATTTGAAGTTGTCCACTATTTATGATCGATTTGTAGCGGGCAACTTCTTGGAGGCCGATGATTCGTTGAAGATGGCATTGTTCTTGATAGCAAACAATGTATTGTTTGGCCAACCATTTGATAAAAAAGTCACCTCTTGGCTTTTTAATTTGGTTGATGATTTGGAGGCATTCAATGGTTTTGCATGGGGACACTATGTGTTCAAGATGACGCTGCATTACTTGAGGCATGGTTTTAGGTCAAGAAACTCAAAGAAAGGGTTTGGCAAGGTCAGGTACCGGTTATACGGTTTCCCGTGGGCTGTTGAGGTTAGTTCCTACAATTATTCTATTATTTGTCTCTATACCTTTAAAAAGTTTAAATTAATTATATGTAACAAAATTAGGAACAATAAAGTAATATATATTAATCAACAAAAAGGGAGGCTTCTGCATGCATTAATATATATTAACTATTAAGGTTTCTTTTTAGGTATGGGCGATGGAGGTTGTGGACAACTTGATCGATGGGTTTGGCATGAGATTACAAGACACCCTGCCTAGGATGAGGCGTTGGATGATGCATAAGAGGCAGCGAAATTGTGTGCAAACGATTTTAGATCTGGGAGGTAGTATTCATAGTGAGAATGTGGGTTAGTCGCATACACATTATTTATTTATTAAATTGGTTACAATATTTTAGACCACTAAATATTATCACATTATTACAGGCTGATGTAAAGGAGGTTTTGGAGGCAACAGATGATGAGGCGCAAGCAGATTATTGGGTTGGAGTTGACTACAATATGACGGAGGGTCCGCAATTTATACCTTTGGTGGAAATGGAAATGAAGGAAAAGCATGAGTTGTTGGACGAGAGGGGATGATGGTAATGATGGAGTTATTGGTGATGGTGATGGTGATGATGGGGCTGCCACCAGTCAAAAGGCATTGAAGAGGAAGGCACAAAAGAAGAAGAAAAAGACATCGGTGAAGAAGAAGCAAAGAAAAGCAGTCCCAATCACCAGGCTTGATCAGGATGAAGACTATACACCTGGTTATACACCTACCCCTCATGTAGACTATACACCGGGATATACACCTACCCCTCTCCCACCTCATCCTCATATGTCATCCCGACAAGAGCCTCGATCTAAGGTAAGTGGACTAGAATGATAGTCGTATAATTTAATTTTATCTTTTTATTATTTTTCTTAAGACACGTGCATATTTTAAATGTACACTTTAGAGAGATGATAGAATAACCGAATTGTTGGAGGCAGTGAGGGCACTTTCAGATGTGTTGGATGCTGTGGTAAAATGGGAGGTGTGAAACCTTCCAGGTGTGCTTAGAAGCCTGGTGCAGGAGATACAGTCTTCCCGAGGTGAAAGCAACCAGGAGGTATATTTGTGCATATATGTTATTTATATATTATTCTTTTGGGTATTTGTGAATATGATTGTTGGGTATCGTAGGCACCAGTGACCATTGTTAGAGATCCGAGCTTGGATAGGGAGGAGGTACATACAATTGTTAGAGATCATGAGGTGGTGGATCCCGCAACGGAGAAGGTGGTGGGTAGCTCAGGGTTGGTAAGTGGAGATATTAGGATGGGTTACAACTACGCAGAGGAGGAGGATCGATCGATCCGAGTTAGGCTCCGATCTGCTTATTGCATGTCTCCATTTATTGACCCAACCCGAGCATCTGTAAATAAACTACAGCAAGACAAGAGCAAATATGATCAATTCAAGAAGAAAGCTAAAGCAGCAAGGTATGTAATTGTAAACCTATCATTTTAACACCTTACTTTTGTGATAAACAATATTACAACGCTTTTTATGTTTACTTTGATTTAAGGCGAAACGTCGGAACGGAGGAGTCCATTGACAAGTCTTTTTTTATGGAATTGGAAGATCCTACGAAGTGGTTGTCCACTGACGTAAGTGTACATTTTTCTTATTTCATAGTTTGTGTATGTATTCGTTATGTATAAATTTTATATATATATTGTATACATTTTCTAGATTCTTATTCATTCATTGGTTTTTGTGAATCAGCACGTGGATGCATACATGAGCTACTTGGCAAAAAGGTAGGAATCGGACCCCGATAACTACAGACATAGCTTAGTTCTACTTTCCTCTAAATTTTATATAAGTATAGAACATGCATGTGTAGTTGGCAAAAATATGAGTGCAATTCGCATCAACTTACAACTTAACATTAACGTTTGTTGCAGACAAAACTGAATTTGGCATTGAAAAAGATACTTGAGACTGAAAACGAAGCTGAATCTTCTTTCGATGCACTCGCTTTTCAATTTCCTCAGGATTGGATTGAATATGGTTTTGGCAACAGACCGGGATGGGGACAACCTTGGTGGTTGTATACACAAGTGAATTATATGTGCTATTTTTTGGGGTATTCAAATGTTGTCTTATGTGGTTGTATCAAACACAACCCACACAGTTGTGGTTCTATTTTGTTTGTTTTATGGATGTTTATGTTGGTTGTGCTTGAATGCAGTTGTGTGTTCCCTGCTGTGTTGGGGAACCAGATGGTCACTGGATATTATGCAAGGTTGATTTGCTTGACCATCAAATTACCATATTTGACCCAACCAGAGCAAAGACAAAATCAATTCAAGTCCAGTATTTCAGGCAACTAATGCCCCTGAGGTAACTGCTGCCAAGTATCATGAATAAGTGTGGTTTCTTTTCAAATAGGAGAGAAAAACCACGAGGAGCTATGTTCACTGTTTCAGTGTCTAGCAACCAAATGATCCCTCAGTAGGTTGACAAATGTAGTTGTGGAGTTTTATTTGTAAGTATGCAGAGACTTCAATCTTTAAGAAGGGTAACTGGAAGTGGGGACAAAAGGAAATGAGCGACTTTCGAAAAGATATGGCATTCCAGATATATAACAATAGTGTACCATACAAGTCTCCTATAGATTTGTAGACGAATTTGCAGGTTCGAATAACTCACTGCATTTTTTCATCATATGTTCTTTAGTTTATTGATTGTAATTGTTTCATTGTATGTTTGTTTTGTTTTGTATGCACAGGTGGATTGAGATTGTTTCATTGTTTGTTTGTTTTGTTTTGTTTTGTGTACACATGTGGATTATGGAAGGTTGGAGTTTTTGTTTACAATAGGGATGGACAACAAAGGGTAAAAAATGCTTATGGACACCAAATGGAGTACCAGTCGAATTATTTAGTTTGAATGTTACAGTACATGAATGTTAATGATGTCTTTAATTTTATATATGGATGTTATAGAGTCCTACCGAAATACTCTGATGTGTTATGGATATGTTTAGGCATAAGCTTTATACCATAAGTGTTTTTCATTTCTTACCACTGGTGTGTTTAATTATTGGATAGAACTGGTGTGTTTAGTTGTTGACCAGAACTGGTGTGTTAGTTGTTGACCAGAACTGGTGTGTTTAATTTTTAGGGCACTGGTGTGTTGGTGTGTTGGTGTGTTGAATAGAACTAATGTGTTTAATTTTTAGGGCACTGGTGTGTTGGTGTGTTGAATAGAACTGATGTGTTTAATTTTTAGAGCACTGGTGTGTTTAATTTTTAGGGTACTGGTGTGTTTAATTGTTGAATAGCACCAGTGTGTTTAATTTGTGACAACTGGTGTGTTTAATTTTTAAGGCACTTGTGTGGTTAATTGTTGAATAGCACCAGTGTGTTTAATTTTTAGGGCACTAATGTGTTTAATTTTTAGGGCACTGGTGTGTTTAATTGTTAAATAGCACCGGTGTGTTTAATTGTTGAATAGCACGGGTGTGTTTAATTTTTGACAACCGGTGTGTTTAATTTTTGACAACCGGTGTGTTTTATTTGTGACAACTGGTGTGTTTAAGTTTTAGGGAACTGCTGTGTTTAATTTGTGACAACTGGACTGTTTTATTTTTAGAGCACTGGTGTATCGTTTTTTGTGTATATGTTTTGATCAACTTTTGAATGTTAATTTCCGTAAGATTTGTGTCTTTAACTTAATTGATTAATCATCACAGTGCATGTACTTTTTAAAAAAACATTTGCTCAATAATGCAATTCATTTCGTAAAATAAAATTACATGACCACAAAATAACTTGATAGCAACACAACAATTTTCCAATTGGTAGCAGTATACAAGCACCAAATAACAAGTCTTGCACAGAAAAACGTAATTGTAATTTCCAATCCAAGTACAAGTACACAAGCATCCATTTGATAGAAGCAACCATCCATTTGATTTATTTGCGCGCTTTAACGTGGCTGTAAACAAAGAACCAGTTTATTCCAATGAACACTAATATATAAAGTTTAGTAAAAATAACCCAAAAGTTGTTTACTGATATGAAAATATTATGGGGACATACCTCATTCAACATCATTGTCTGGATCCGTAGGGTTATCATATGGTTGTGTTGGACACATCCTTATGTTATGTCCATCTTGTCCGCACAACTTGCACTTACGACGTTGCTGCGCTCGTGGATTTGTTTGTGGCTTGGGAACATTGCATTGCTGATCGACCGGTGGGTTTGCTCAATTTTGTCGGTTGTGCCCAGATTTCTTACATATGGTACAATACCTACTCCTCCGACCATGCTCGCCTGCAGACGAAACCCTATTCTTTCTCGGTCTACCGGCTTGAGGTCGCCAGTCTGGTGGGAGAACAACTTCTGCACGTAATTCCTCTGGAGTTTTCCATTCGCTTGGGTGTCCAACCGAAAATATGAGACAAGAATAGTTTTCCAACCAGGTGCTTGTTTGGTAGAAATCCGAACAAAAGTCGTCAAATTTTTTTTTACAGTGCCTACAACAACAATCATTACAAAATAATTAAACGTAATCCGAACAAACAATGCATATAAGTATTAGTACAATATATACTGTATAGCAGCTAATGCATGACTACAAGACAATAGGTCATTCTAAAATTCTTTACAAGTACAACTTTTATCAGAAAGGTTTACTAAGCCATCTTTCTCACCGTCCTTCACATTGAAATTAACATGATCCATTGGGCGCACCGTGTACTTATTTGATGTTTCATTTTTTTGGTTAATTTCTCAGTAGCCCACCGGGACAGTTGTGTTGTATTTCTGGATGCAGCATCACGACGTTCATGAAACCATTTCTGCATCATATCTCTAACGTACTCAACCAACGTTGTTATTGGCAACTGACGGGCATACCGTAAACAATTGTTCATGCGCTCCACAATATTGGAAGTCATCCCCCCATAACGCCTAACCGGACAATACGCACGAGACCATCTATGAGGGCCAACTCTCATCAGATATTCATAAGTTCGCATGTTTACACGGCTTAACTCTCGTATCTTTTCTAAGAACTCTATTTGTCTATGTGCCCTAGAAGCTTCATGGAACAATTTGCACACAACATGGCTTTTGAATATGTTCTTCAGGTTCATGTTCATATGAAAAACACAAAAGCCATGTGGTAATTCTGGGTATTCTTTAGCCATAGCTACCTTGATTGCAGGACTGCAATATGATGATACAATTCATAGGACATCCTATTGCCTTTTTCAACTCCTTTAAAAACCAAGTCCATGAATCCTTGCATTCAACATCACCCCAACCATAAGCAAGCGGGAACACTTGATTGTTTGCATCTTGGCACGCTGCAATAAACATGACACCGCCAAACCTACCCTTCAAATGAGTTGCATCAATGCAAATTGCTAGACGTATGGCCGTCTAAAACCCGACAAGTGAAGCACTAAAAGCAATAAACAAATATTCAAAAATTTTATCGACGTCCATCTATATTGCTGTTACAGTACCATGATTGACGTGTTTCAATTCATGGTAGTATGCAGGCAACAACTGATATAAAAGATCAGGAGAACCAAAAACGTTTTATTCAGCAAGTCCTTTTGCCCTCAATGCCTTTGTATACAGCAAACTAAGTCCGTGTTCCACTTGCATATCAGTCATGATTTCTTTGGGTTTCAAAGAGCGACCACTAACTGCAAGTTTCTGTGACAGTATTTAACCAATAAACCATGCACTTGCTTGTCGATGAGGTTGTGCAATTCATCAATTGTACAACTATGTTCTTTCTCAAATTTTCGGACTGTCCAATAATTCCCACCTTCTATCTTAACCGCACGGAATTGAAATTTACACTCGGGATCCTTGCAACCAACTTCATATCTACCATTGCATGACCTTGTAACACGGATTTCAAAATTATCCTTTAGTGCACACTCATGCAAAGCTAGCTTCAAAGCTTTTTTGCTTTCTAACATCCCACCTTTAGATAAGCGATTACAGGAACTATATTCCTCTGGTAACTAGTTCGAAACTGTAGTTTGAAGCTCCATAAATAATCCAAGGTTGGGAGACTAGAGTTCCGGATCTATCACCAACATTAATGCCACCATCTTCAAATGTATCTCGACTTAGACCAGTAAAAACCGGTGGAACAGACCCTCTGCGACCACCATCTGTTGAATCCGAACTCATTCCATGATGATATGTTGCCTCATCATTCACACCCTCACGACTTCCACCATCACCAATGTAATCTTCATCAAAATCCTCTAATCCATACTCACTATGGGAATTATACTCTGGAATCCAACTCTCATCCTCGTTAATTGTTGGGTCCTTAAAAATAACAGGGTTTCCAATCGGGGTTTCAAAATTTCAGAAAAAAATTACTATGGTGTGACAGAGCATCTGCGGAAATTGAAAAGAGAGAGAAACAAAATTTCAGACAAAAAATGGACATTTGTATTTGTGTGACAGTAGAAGAAAGAAGAGACAGTAGAAGAAAGAGCAGTGGACGTGAGATGTAGAAGGCGTCACATGTAGAAGAAGAGAGAGCAGTAGGGTGTGAGATGTAGAAAATAAAGAAGAGACAGTAGAAGAGGGAGCAGTGGGGGTGAGATGTAGAAGAAGAGGGAGCAACAGGGTGTGAGATGTAGAAAAGAAATAAGAGACAGTAGAAGAGAGAGCAGTGGGCGTGAGATGTAGAAGAAGAGAGAGCAGCAGGGCGTGAGATATAGAAGAGAGAGAAGATAAAAGAAAATTGAAAACATAAGTAATTAAACAATTATCGAATAAATTAGGGGTATTTCAGTCTTCACAACCAAATATTGGGTAAAAATAATAAATTTATTAATGTTGGGTAAAAACAATCCAACACCTTAATTTTTTACTACAAAAAGGTATTTCCTCTAAAAATTATTTATTTATGTCTCAAATTCATCCATCTATCCGATGATCTTCCATATTAATAATTCTCTCATTCTCAATTCGAAATTTTTAATTATAAAATTGAACATTTCTTCGATTCACTTTGTTTTATCTGTTAATTTTTTTTTTCTAATTAAAAATTAGAGGGGTTAATTATTCAGGATTTTAAGTTATTGTTTTATTATTTTTTATATTAATTTATTTTTACAGCTGTAATTTATTATTTTAATGTTATATTATAATTTATATGGTATCATTTTAATAAAATTGTTTAATATTTTGTTTAGTACAGTTAAAGTTCACTTACTATTAATTTTTTATTATATAAAATTTTTAACCCACCCTAATAAAATATTTTGGTTACGCCTCTGGTTCCATAACATTGGGTATGGAACGGTTAGGTTGATTGTTTTTCTACCGGGACTTGTATGACTAGAAAATTATTATATTGGAGTATAGGACCATTAAATTGAGTAGTTAAGAAATGAAATGGCTATGTTTTCTTTAATATTATTTTAATTAATCAACATAACCGTATTAGGGTTAGAATAGGAGTCTACTGATTCTCTTCTTTGTGGTCACGAATCACGATCACATCAACTTGACAACATCCATTCTATCGCTTTTTCTCTCACCTGTCTCAACTCTCAACTCCCGATTCTCTCTGTCTCAACCAATTTTCTCCGGTTCAGAATAAAAAATCCTTGATTACAAATTTAAATGTAAAAAATATTTACCTTTTTCGTTTTGGATATTTTGCTCAGCTACAATTTATTTTTTCTAATTAACAACCTAGAATTTTAATTTGTTATTCATAATTTTAAATTAATGTTTTGTTATTTTTTTATAAAAATTTTCCCTCTGCAATTAATTATTTCTAATATTATATTATAATTTATAAAGTATGGATCTATCCAAATTAATTGTTTGCATTACAATAGCAAACATCGTACATCAAAGTTAAGGAAAATTATGCTTTCATATTTTAGAAAGAAAAAAAAATCAATCATCGGACGAGAATGGATCAAGTTCTCCACATAATGTCGTGGGCAGAGAGTTCAATTTTACTGATTAACGAAATTTTTTCGTTTAACGAAATTTTCTAGTATTATCGAATTAAATTCACTTGTAAGTATATAGTGTTATTTTTAGCCCATTAAAGGAACAAATCCTGGGTACACCTCCAGTGGAATGGAATCATCTAACAAAATTATTCTTGGAGTCGAAAATTTCAATTTATGGAACAAGAGTTTAACTATTTATAATTCGTTAACAATTAATTAATTTTTAAAAAAATATTTCGGCATGCATGAATTGATATAAATTTGAAGGAGCTTAGAATATGGTTAATGATTTCTGTGAGAAACCATCGAATTTCAATAAATAAATAAAAATGGAACCAAAACCTAGTTATAAAAGCCTATATAAAGAGATAGTGCTCGTGATATTCAATAAAATTGAAAAAAAAAATTGTATTTGTAGTTCTTGAAAAAAAAAATTATTTAAAAAGTGATTTTATTTAATTTATCGTCCATAAAAAAAATATAAAAAATTATTAAAATCTATGGATCGATATCTTCAAAGTCCTAACTTCTTATTACATTATATTAATATTTAATTAACAGTTTTCTAGGTAAATATGTAATCTATGTCCAAGTCAATTGCATAAGTCTTTATTTATCAATAATAAGGAATCATTAGTGATTTGGTACATGATCTAGTCATACCATTTCAAGTGAAAACAAGTAAACTTACTCAATTGAATGATGATACATCCATTTATATATATATATATATATATATATATATATATATATAAATTCCATTGTCAGCTCGAACTTATAGAAAATATATCAGTTCTTTACATATGAGCCATTGGATTTAAATACTTTGATTTTGTTGTATTCACTTATCAAAGTATCTTTTAAATTCAATGGTCCACAAAAAACTCATATATTTTGTATTAGTTCGAACTGAATATAGAAAGATTATATATATACCATTTTTTAGTAAAAAAAAAATAAAGATTGTTTTTTTTTACTGAATAATTGACTATAAAGACCTAAATGTCTGTCAATATTTTCTTTACCTCTTCTCTCTCCTTTGGTTAGAATCATTTTTTTCCTTCCTTCTCTATTTCCTTCTTTCTCTCTTTAATCTCTTCTTTTTCTCACGCCTCTCTCCTCTCTCCACCACATTTTTTTTTGCAACCAAATCTTCTCTCTAACACCTCTCTCTTCTTTTATCCAAGCTTTTTTTTTTGTTCATCTTCGCTCTCCTTTGGTTTACAAATCTAGTTTGTGGTTCGAATTTAAGTGTTAGTTGTTGATTTTAAGGATGTTTGTGGTTGTGTTTAAGTTTGAGTGTTGTTTGTTTAAAAAAAAATCAGATTTCGTTTTATTTAAAAAAAATCCAATTTTTTTTTGTTTTGAAATTTTTCCGGATTATGTTTCCAGATTTTATAAAAGTGTCAGATTATGTTTGTTAATTTTTTTTCCATATTTGATTTTGTTTAAAGAAAAATTCCAGGTCTTTTTTTTTTTAAATCCATATTATTTTTGTTAATTTTTTTTTCCAGAATATGTTTTTTTTAATCCAGAGTTTGTTCCATTGAAACAAAAATTCCTTCCTAAAATAAATAACATTTACAAGAGATCCATCGTTTCAATTTTTTTTTTGTGAGGAAATCTGGAAAATTTCCAAATCTATTCAAATCTGATTTTTTTTTTCAGATTTCTTTAAACACATTAGGCCACCAATTAAACACATCACGTCAACCCAATTAAACACACTAGAATAGACTAATTAAACACCCAAGGCAGGCCAATTAAAAACACCAGACATAAATCAATTAAATACAACATGACAACCCAATTAAACACATCAAAGTATACCAATTAAACACATCAGAGCAACTCAATTAAACACACCAGGATAGACCAATTAAATACACCAGGGCAGACCAATTAAACATATCAGGACAACTCAATCAAACACACTATGGAAAATCAATTAAACACGTCAGACAATACCAAATTAAACACACCAAGTCTAACACAATTAAACAAATTCGGGAAGAAGAAGAAGAAGAAAAAGGAAACAAAAATAGAGAAAAAAAATTGTTTTTTTTTGGAAGAAGAAAAAGAAAAAGAAAGAGAAAATAGAGATTTTCTTTTATAAAGAAGGGTAATTTTGTCCAGATATTAGATATTTTGATAGAAACAATAAAAATGTTGATCTTGGATAAAAACAATAAACCCACTAATTTTATGGTTAGTCTAAAGTTATCTTATATATATATATATATTGATTAAATAAATAGATGTGTGCATCATTTGTGTTTAGAAAATATCCGGAGGTGCGTATCCATTAGTGTATAGACAACACTAAAACCTAGCATTGGTCGAGTATACTAATGGTGATGGTCTTCATTTCTTGACAATTAAATTTAGGTGAATTCCATTTTAATCTCTATAGTTTGATCTAATATATAAACTGGTCTCTCGGTTTTTAGATTTATGTTGACAGGTCCCTCTAATTTCCAAAAATTCATATTTTGGTTCATGTCGTCTAATTTCGTTAGGGTTTTTAAAGATTGCGTCCAATTTGAGAGGGTAAAATCGTAAACTTACCTGACAAGCTTCTAGAAACTGTTTTATGTAGTTTAATTAAGTAATTAAATTTATAAATAAAACAATTAAAAATAGTAAAAAACTAATAATACCCACTAAAATAACTCATTTAACCCATCCACACATCAACCCATCAAATCATCAGAAAAAAATTAACTTTAAACAAAATCACAAATCACAGCAACCACACCACCACAAATCACATCCCCAAAGCCTAATCTCTTATCTTCTCTTCTCTCTCAACCCAACACACAAAATCAAAATTGACCACAAAATACTTAGAAAAAACAATCTGTTACTAGAACTCTTATGTTTCTTCAATGGAGATTCCAACCAAACACCACAAAATTTCCAATGCACAAATCCTAACACAGAAAATTCACTTCACAGCATCATACCCAACAAAAAATAATTCAAACAAAAAATCTCCAACCAACCCAAAAAATTTACAACTAAGCAACAATCATCACCACCCAAATCAAATCAATATATACAAAAAACAAATCAACCAGCAAAATCGTAAAAGTAACATCACCATTGGAATGGAACCCAATCGAGGCTAGAAACCACTCACACCCAAACCCAATCGAACCTATAAACCATCCACGCTCGAAACCATCCACACTCAAACCCAATCGAACCTAACCACCCACACCGTCAATCAAACCCAACTAGTGCTGATATGATCAAAGAAGAAGAAGAAGAAGAAGACGAGAGAGAGAGAGACAAAGATATGGTTTGGTTCATGCCGACCAGTTCGTTTCTTCTTCATTGTCAAGCCCTTGTTTGGGTTGATGTCCTGCTTGTTGGCCCTCGTCACGCTTTCTGGTGAAGTGGTGGTGGTCCGATTGGTTTCGATGATGATTTATGATGGTTTCGGTTAGGGTATGGTGGTTTTGTTAGGGGTTGAATGAGTGTAGGGTTTGGATGCGATTTCTGGTGTGGTGGTGATTGAGTAGTGCTTTAAAGGTGGTGGTGTTTGTGGGTGTAGTGGTCAAAAATTGGCATACGACCCAACAATCGAGCCCACTGACAAAAGATCTAAAAAAGGGATCCAAAACAAGTCTTAAGACACCCATCGGATGTAAAAGCCCATGTTCAACGAGCCCAAAACCTGACCCGGCCCATCATAACGATGGGATAATCAAAAACACGGTCAAAAGAGATATTAAATAGCCTTAACAACATGTTTATCATAGGTCGAGTGTTACACAAATCATAACACCAGACATGCCATCATGGCCTTTATTGCCAGATTCATCAGAATAAAAAAGGGCAATTAAGGGCCGAAGATCCACGATCTCTCTAAATAGGATGAACGTTGAAGGCTTTAGGCCTTTCCTATAAATACCAAACCTTTTCTCAAAGAAAAAGGTCCAGATTTCCTAAACCTTTACAAACGAAAGCTCTCATAAAGTAGCTCTGCAATTATCTCCTTTCATTTATTGCACCCATCACTCAAACAGAGGTCGATTCAGTCGCCCTCCAAGGTCGGTCGACCAAATCCTTGATCGACCCATGTCTAATCAAGGAACCAACTTGGGTATCGATAAGTCCAACCTATAGAAACCCAGTATCGAATCAATCTTTGATCAACTCACGACGGCCCAAAGAACCCTTAAGGCATCATCAACGAACCAACATCATTGACGCCTAGTGTCGATCTAACCAAATCGACCCTTAGCTCGATTCTATACATCGAGCAATACGGTTTGTCATGTTCTACTCTTTCCTTTACTTCATCAAACGATATTTTGACTTGAGCGTTGGAGAGTTCCCCCAGGGAAACTCCCCCTCTGTGGTTCGGCCACCGCTTTATTTCTTCTCTTGTTTTACAGGTTGCCAGTGCCCACCTCGACGACTCAAATCAATTGTAGATCTAATCATCTTTTAGTGGATAGATAGGGTTTTGGTGATTATAGTTGAAGGTGATGTATGGATTGAAGAAGATGGAGTAGATGAAGAACAATAAAGAGAGAGAGAGATCGGTGGGAGAGAGAGAAAGAATGGAGATTAGGGTTTGTTAATATTTTTAATTAATTATTTTATTTTAAATTTTTTAAATTTTTATTATTTAATTTAATTATAGAGGGTCATTTTGGTCTTTCAATTCATTTCAACAGTTATAAGGGGCAACATGGTCATTTGACCCTCTAACCCTGTTAGATTCTACTTTTCCAACAGAAATCGTGACAGAAAGACCAAACAAGGTAATTCTGAAATTTAGAGGACCAATTTGTATAATAGATCAAACTAGAGGAATTAAAATGAATTTCACCCATTAAATTTTGAAAACTTTTTGAACAGATATATTGCGATACGAATTGTTTTAATATAAATAATTTTTGTAATCAGTTTCAGGGACTATTGTTTAGATTATAATATTTTATAAAGATAATGATAATCGTTTAAGTTTATAATGAAAAGTCACAAGGAAAGAGTGACTTGACAAAAAAGGAGACGCGCACCCAAGGCTATAGAAGATAATAAATAAATAAAAAAGAAGACGATACAATCAAAGGAAGATAAATATTTGTTGGGCAGTTGTGTGGCAACTTTATTTCTTTGATAAGAAATAAAATTTATATTTATTATAATAAAACAATAAATACTATCTTTTATTTTATTTTATTTTATAAAATTAAATTAATTGTTATCAGATTAACATTATCCAAATATATTTTACTAGTGCTCTTCATGCCGACTTCGCTGCCTCAAATGGCAGCAAACTAAAATTACCGTAATAAAACTATAGCCATAAAGAATCATATATACTCTATAAAGTAGCGGTAGAGTGTAAAGTGTTAGATTTTGGTTTGTATTCTCAAGTGAACCTAATATCATGAACCGAACAAGACTCAACTATTGTGAAACTTCTTGAAAACGTAGAAAACGTTGGGAAGTTGGAATGGTGTTGTTTGAGGGAGGTTGAAGACCAAAAGAACTAAAGAAACGAAGAACCTGGTGCATTCCAGGTAGAGGTGTCCACGGTTCGACTTCGGTTCCGTAAAATGGCCTAACCGTAACCGTAACCGGAGGGGGGAAGTTTGGTTCGGTTACGTAACCGCCGGTTTGTCGGTTACGGTTCGGTTTCGGTTACGATTGGTTTTATTTTTTGCAAATGAATTGCCACGTGTCACAATTCTATTGGTTAGTTTTTTTTTTAAATAAAATATACCAAAACCGGCGGTTAATGATCGGAACGATTTATATACCTATTTGAGGTCCTCATTATCTCGCTTTTGTTCTTTTTTTTGAGTATATTTTGGTATTTGATGTGTTTGTGAGCCTTGTGTAGGTACATGTTCCCTACGGAAGGTATTTGAGCTTAATTGAAGAGTTTTTGAGGTTAAATGGCAGAATTTGGAATAGCTTATGCAGATACCCAAACTTTGAAATGTTATATCTTTCTCTTCCGATCGAACTACATCTCCCATAACCACTTTTCGGAAAGCCCGGGAGGTCTTATTTCCAACACACTTTACAAATTGCAATTCTGAGGTTCGTAGAGAAAGTTACAATAGTTTTTGTAATGGTGCGCAGAGGTGCGGTACTCAACCGCGCGAGACCAATTTGCGTACCGCACTGCGTACCGCATTTTTTGGCAACAGGTTCCAAAAGTGATGTGCAGTACGCCTATTGATGCGTACCGCGTGACGTACTGTATATATGGGAAGAAATGTATTTTTTGACCATTTTTTGAAGGGTATTCTTGTCTTTTCACCCCAATATATTACCCTAACTTCCAAGCCTATAAATAACCCACTTTCTCTCCTCTTTTCAGATCTCTCTTCACTTCTCTTCCCCTCTTTTCCCCTTCTAACACTTCTTCTCTTCTTCTTCCATTTTCTTTCATATCTTGCTCCCATGGAGGTTTTTCCTCCATGGAAGCTCACTATACACCTCCACCACACCACAATACACTTCCTCCATCCATCTTATAGTAGATTACAAAGAAATTAGGAACTAATTCGAGCTAGGAAGATTTGGAGGATCTTTGGAGGGTTTGTCTTCAAAGGTTGTATCTTATTTGCTCATTTCTTTGTATTTCTTGTTTTCTTTGATATATTCCACCAATTTGGGGATATTGTAAACCTACACTTGTATAATAAATGTATTGATTGTTCTTAAATTCATTTGGATTTTGTTTTGCTCTTTGATATATGTGTTTTTATGCTCTTAATATGATATGTATGTGTATGAATTGTTAGAAATCAATATGTGTCCATGATTGGGTTTAAAAGTAGTTGTAATTTATAGTAGAAATTAGATACCCATGATTGTTGATTGATTGATTGATTGATGGATGACTTGAAATTCCATGTATTGAATAATTTGAGTAATAGGGATTTTAGCCCCAAAGAGTAGAAAAGGTTTCAGTTCAGGCTTTTAGTTGCTAAATTGACCTTGGTTCATATCCTTGTTCTTAATGGGTCTTTGTATTAAGACACGATTATCCATCCACGTGACAGGATTGAGTGATGAATTGATTGTGGGAAAATTCCCTAATCAAGAGGATGAACCTTTAACCTAAATTGAATGTTCTTAATATTATAACAATCACATTGTTGCATATAGTAGTAGGGAGTTGACTAAACCAAATCTGTGACATAGAAGTAAAGACCACCGATATTTTTCTTGTGCTTGTGTTGTTATATGGATGTTTTGAATGCTTAAAGCCTTTGCTTAATTGATCACTTTGTAATTGATCCATGATTAGATGCTATGTACCGAGAGGAGACGCATTTTACAATGCTTAGATAAACATTCATTATGCTTGACTAGAAAGTGCTACAACCACTAGGCTAGCGTATAGGGTTCGATTTGTATTCCACGTGCTTAATGGGTTCATATATATTGTTCGGATTGCTCGAGAGAGATTTCGGGTATATATGGATACTATCTCTAAGACATCGAGAGAGATTAGAGATTAATTAAGGGGATACGAGCCTATGATATACTTGCACATTTGAGGATTAGGTGAGTCTAGAATGTAATTAGAAGGATTGTCACGGTTGAGTCGTTTCCCTAGTGTAACCATATTTTATGTATATCTCCATTCCATTTATCATTGTATATATCATTTATATAAGTTATTTAGTTATATTATTATTCACTTTTCTCGCACACGCAACACACGAGTCCGCTTGGAGTGTTGTAATAATAGCTAGAACTAGAGACGATCGGTGAATCCCACCTCCTTATGGATCGATCCCTTGCTTGCTGCTGTGCTAGTCTCTGTGACTTGTGCCCTTGCGAGGGCGAACTTAAATGTTCATATTTGATGAAACTGCAACGATGTGTCTCCATCAGTTAAACCGCCGGTTTTAAGACGGTTTTTGGGATTGGATAACCGTAACCGAACCGTCGGGGAACCGGTTTCTAACTGGTTTCATAACCAACGGTTACGGTTCAGTTTCGGTTTCGGTTTCGGTTTCGGTTACGGTTTTTGGAAGACGGTTTCTTTTCAGTTTCAAACGGTTTAACCGAACCGTGGACACCTCTAATTCCAGGTGACTTGCAACGGTTTACGAAGCGGATGCGCAACTGTGATCTGAATCCTAGTCAATCTTAAGCATACGTGAAACGGGAAATCTTCGGCGGAAAGGAAGGTGTTCTTTTTTGAAGTTCTTGTGCTTGAAGGGAAAATATTTCTCCTTAACAAAAAGATTTGTCTTAAATAGGAAATAGTATTTATATGGAACAAGTAATTCTTATACGTTTACTCCTTGTAACTAGTATAAATAGAACATTGTATCTAGGTTATTTGAGTGGAGTAAAAAAAACACCATATAACATCAGAGAGTAGTGAGATCCGAGTGAGAGACCTATGGGAATATCCGGGGAGGGATCTAAGGGAATATCAGTGGATCAAGTTAGAGATCCGTGGGTGATATTCAGGAGAGACCTATGGGATATTAGGGGGTTCTTGGTGAGGATCTTGTGAGCGTTATGAGCGTTGTAAGCTGAGAGTCATGATGAAAAGCTCGGTTGCGAGCTTGGGGACTTGGTAAGGCTCTGCGGTTTGGGGTTATGGTCTGAGAGAGAATCCTAGACTATATGGTTGTAATAATTTGTCATATAGTGGAACTTTCTCTATCGTATTGATGGCCCGTGGGTTTTTATCCGATTTGGGTTTTCCACGTATAACTTGTGTTATGATTGGTTTATTTTTTTTCTCATCTATTTTTCTGCTATTGACGTAAATAATTGCAATGAGTTATGAGCATATATTCAGTATGATGATTCCACGATCATCAGTCAAAATCCCTCAACAATTGGTATCAGAGCCTGGTTCGACGATGGTTGTTTCAAGTCTTTACGTGATGTCGTATGGAGGACTTAGTAGCCTATGGTTTGGCGATGGCATTTTTCAAGTCTTTACGTGAGATCGTATGAAGGACTTGGGGTATTCGGATGATGATTCATGCTTGCCTAGTATGGTTTCGCAAAGGAGATACGCCTTGAAAGTTGTTTCGAACTCGATAGGGTTTGATGAAAGGAAGAAAAGAATTAGAGGAGAATTATTTATTTTTTTGGCTTGTGGTGGCAGGTACAAGTCATAGAGATCCAATATGGGTTATTACACAAGGTGTTAATTGAATATTAAAAAAAATGCTTGAAGTCTCTGGTGTGGTGTGGGGCTTATCCGGTAAAGCACTCCCAGTTCTAATAGTAAGTCTTTCACAAAGTATGTGATACAAGGACAAAAAGTCTTTCACAAGTTGGGTGATGTAATGACATGTTTATCCTTTTGGCATTTTTTTCCCATTGTCATGGAAGAGGATTTGTTGCTGCTAGTGGTTCATAATTTTACACAAGACATTGGTCAGAAAGTGATGCAAGGTGTATGGTGGACAATGATGTTGATGGTTGAAGGGTGATGAACTCCCTGATAATCTGACGTGAGGAGGTGCACCACAATTTAAGCAAGTTATTTTCGACATGGTGCCGGAACAGCAGACACAAAGCAAAATGAAGAAAAAAAATCCTATAATGGTTCTTTCCTAAGTGGTTATACCTTGTGGTGGGGTATGTTGATTCTCGGTGATGAGAGTCGTGAATGTGGACAAAGGTCTTGAGAATTCAAACCAAATGAGAGAATTGATAGGTTTTTACTCGTTTTCTCAAGTGAATCCAATGTGAACTAAACAAGACTCAACTAATGTGTAACTTCCTAAAGACGTAAGAAACGTTTGAAAGATGGAATGGTGTTGTTTGAAAGAGGTTGAAGACTAAAAGAACTGAAGAACTGAAGAACAAAGAACCTGGTGCATTCCAGGTGACTTGCAACGGTTTAAGAAGTGGGCACGCAACTGTGACCCGAATCGTAGTCAATCATAAGCATGCGTGAAACTAAAAATCTTCGATGGAAAAGGAAAGTGTTCTTTTGAGAAGTTTTTGTGCTTTAAGGAAAAAAAAATCTCTTTAACAAGAAGATTTGTTCTAAATAGAAAATAGTATTTATGTGGAACAAGTAATTCTTATACGTTTAAGGGTAGGGTTTCCTATTATCTTAAACTCTCTGTTGCTAGTATAAATAGAACCTTGTATCTAGGTTATTTGTGTGGAGTAAAAAGAACATCATGTAACATCAGAGAGTAGTAAGATCCGGGTGAGAGACCCATAAGAATATCTGTGGAGGGAGCTAAACGAATACCAGTGGATTAAGTTAGAGATCAATTAGTGATATTCAGGGGAGACCTAGGGGATATTGGAGGGTTCTTGGTGAGGACTTTGTGAGCGTTGTGAGCTGAGAGTCATGATGAAAAGGTCGGTTGTGAGCTTGGGGATCTGGTAAGTCTCCGTGGTTTGGGGTTGTGGTGTGAGAGAATCTTGGAGTATATGGTTGTAATAGTTTATCATATAGTGGAATTTTCTCTGTTGTCCTGAAGACTCGTGGTTTTTGACCCGATTTGGTTTTCCACATATATCTTGTGTTGTGATGGGTCTATTTTTTTTCCTTTTATTTTTTTGCTATTGATGTTATTAATTACTATGAGTTATGAACGTATATTAGGTGTGACGATTTCGAGATCATCAGTCAAAAATCCTCATCATTTGGTATCAAAGCCTGGTTCGACGTTGGGGGTTTCAAATCTTTACGGGGTGTCGTATGGAGGACTTGGTGGTATTGAGATGATGATTCAGGTTTGTCTATTATGGTTTAGCAAAGAAGATACGTCTTGAAAGCGGTTTCAAACTCGATAGGATTTGATGAAAGAAAGAATAAATATGGAGGATATTTTTTTTTGTCTTGTGATTGTAGGTACAAGTTATAGAGGTCCAATATGGGTTACACAAGGCATTAATTGAATATTAAAAAAAAATAAACGCTTGAAGTCTCTGGTGTGGTGTGAGGCTTATCCGGTAAAGCACTTCGGGTTCTAGTAACAAGTCTTTCACCAGGTATGTAATGTAAGGATAAAAGATCTTTCATAGGGTTGGGTGATGTAAGGGCATTTTTATCCTTTGTCAGTTTTCCCCACTAGCCATGAAAGAGAATATGTTGTTGCTAGTGGTCCATAATTTTGCACAAGGCATTGGTTAGAAAGTGATGCAAGGTGTATACTGGACCAGGATGTCGATGTCTGGCGAACTCCCTTGTAATCTAACGTGAGGAGTTACACCACAATTTCAGCAACTTATTTTCGATTTGGTGCCGGAACAAAGAACACAAAGCAAAAGGAGGAAAAAAAATCTTATGATGGTTCGTTCCTAGGTGGTTAAACCTTGTGGAGGGGTATGTTGATTCTCGGTGATGAGAGTCGTGGTTGTGGACTAAGGTCTTGAGAACTCAAGCCAAATGGGAGAATTGTTAGGTTTTGGGTCGTATTCTCAAGTGAACCCAATGTAAATCAAACAAGACTCAACTAATGTGAAACTTTTTGGAGACATAGGAAATGTTTGAAAGTTGGAATGGTGTTGTTTTAGGGAGGTTAAAGACCAAAAGAACTGAAGAAACGAAGTTGGTGCATTCCAGGTGACTTGCAGCAGTTTAGGAAGCGGGTGAGCAATTGTGACCCAAATCGTAGTCAATCATAAGCTTGCGTGAAACGGAAAATCTTCGACAGAAAAGGAAAATGTTCTTTAGGAGTAAGATTTCCTTTTATCTTAAACTCCCTGTAACCAGTATAAATAGAACATTGTATCTAGGTTATTTGTGTGGATTAAAAAGAACACCATGTAACATCAGAGAGTAGTGAGGTCTGGGTGAGAGACCCATGGAAATATCAATGGATCAAGTTAGAGATTCATGGGTTATATTCAGGGGAGACCTAGGGGATATTGGGAGGGGGGGTTCTTTTTGAGGATCTTGTGAGTGTTGTAAGCTGATAGTCATGATGAAAAGCTCGGTTGCGAACTTTAAAACTTTGTAAGGCTTTGTGGTTTGGGGTTGTTCTGTTTGAGAGAATCATGGAGTATTTGGTTGTAATAATTTATCATATAGTGGAACTTTCTCTATCGTCCTAACGACCCATGGTTTTTTACATGATTTGGGTTTTCCACGTATATCTTGTGTTGTGATTGATTTATTTTCTCTCATCTATTTTTTCTGCTATTGATGTTATTAATTGCTATGAGTTTTGGACGTATATTAGGCATGACGATTACACGATCATCGGTCAAAATCCCTAAACGGAGAGCAGTGTAACCAAGGACGGAGCTAAAATTCATTTTTAATCCTTATAATTTATTAATTTTTTTTTACTTCTCTTAAATGAAAATCATAAAGTTTGCCCTCCAAAATTTGGTAAATGTTGAAATTATGGTTTTGTCCCCGCGTGTCACTTTGTGGACGGTGAAATGATGTTACACATACTTGTCAACTGTGGATCTTGTGAGTGTTGTGAGCTAAGAGTCATGATGAAAAGCTCGGTTGCGAGCTTGAGGACTTTGTAAGGCTTTATGGTTTGGGGTTGTTCTGTTTGAGAGAATCCTGGAGTATATGGTTGTAATAATTTATCATATAGTGAAATTTTCTCTATCATCCTAACGACCCATGGTTTTTTACCTAATTTGGGTTTTCCATGTATATCTTGTGTTGTGATTGGTTTATTTTCTCTCATCTATTTTTTCTGCTATTGATGTTATTAATTGCTATGAGTTTTGGACGTATATTAGGCATGACCATTACGCGATCATCGGTCAAAATCCCTAAACAGAGAGCAGCGTAACCAAGGACGGAGCTAAAATTCATTTTTAATCCTTATAATTTATTATTTTTTTTTTACTTCTCTTAAATGAAAATCATAAAGTTTGCCCTCCAAAACTTGGTAAATGTTAAAATTCTGGTTTTGTCCCCGCGTGTAACTATGTGGACGGTGAAATGTTGTTACACATACTTGTCAACTGTGGATCTTGTGAGTGTTGTGAGCTGAGAGTCATGATGAAAAGCTCGGTTGTGAGCTTGAGGACTTTGTAAGGCTTTGTGGTTTGAGGTTGTTTTGTTTGAGAGAATCATGGAGTATATGGTTGTAATAATTTATCATATAGTGGAACTTTCTCTATCGTCCTAACGACCTATGGTTTTTTACCTGATTTGGGTTTTCCACGTATATCTTGTGTTGTAATTTGTGTATTTTCTTTCATCTATTTTTTCTGCTATTGATGTTATTAATTGCTATGAGTTTTGGACGTATATTAGACATGATAATTACGCGATCATCGGTCAAAATCCCTCAACAGAGAGCAGTGTAACCAAGGACGGAGCTAAAATTCATTTTTAATCCTTATAATTTATTAATTTTTTTTTTACTTCTCTTAAATGAAAATCATAAATTTTCCCTCCAAAATTTGGTAAATGTTGAAATTCTGGTTTTGTCCCCACGTGTAACTATGTGGACGGTGAAATGTTGTTACACATACTTGTCAACTGTGGATCTTGTGAGTGTTGTGAGCTGAGAGTCATGATGAAAAGCTCGGTTGCGAGCTTGAGGACTTTGTAAGGTTTTGTGGTTTGAGGTTGTTTTGTTTGAGAGAATCCTGGAGTATATGGTTGTAATAATTTATCATATAGTGGAACTTTCTCTATCGTCCTAACGACCTATGGTTTTTTACCTGATTGGGGTTTTCCACGTATATCTTGTGTTGTAATTTGTGTATTTTCTTTCATCTATTTTTTCTACTATTGATGTTATTAATTGCTATGAGTTTTGGACGTATATTAGACATGACGATTACGCGATCATCGGTCAAAATCCCTCAACAGAGAGCAGTGTAACCAAGGACGGAGCTAAAATTCATTTTTAATCCTTATAATTTATTAATTTTTTTTACTTCTCTTAAATGAAAATCATAAAGTTTCCCTCCAAAATTTGGTAAATGTTGAAATTCTGGTTTTGTCCCTGCGTGTAACTATGTGGACGGTGAAATGTTGTTACACATACTTGTCAAACGTGGATAGTGAACTTTCACCACTAATTTTTATGAAATGGTTCAGCTACTATATGACCTGTATAGTTGTTGAATTAGTTTTCGGTCTTTAGATTTTAATCAAAGGGTTATAAAAATCAAAGATTTGAATTTATTTTTAAATAAAACAAAATGAACCTAGCTCGCTCACATAACTGTCAATTAACTATATGCAGTAACTAAATTCTTTTTAAAATAATTAAATCACTGATAGTAAATGAGGAATTATAAGCCTGGTTCTCTATTCCACACTAGCAGCAAGAGAGAGTTCAAAAGATATATTGGACTGATCGGTATATGATATTGGGCCCAACTTTCATTGTAAATCCCAAACAACAAATGGTACCGCCTAGAATATAATACGAGAGAAAATAAAAAATAGTCATAAAAAACATTAAACTTTTGTTTGTAATCATTTTTGAAATTTTATTTGTTAATAGCCATTTTAAAAAAAAAAATCAGTGTATGTCCATAAATTATAAAAATACCACTGGATTTGATTTTTTCTTTAAAACTGAAAGCAAACTTGAAATCATGACTAAAATCTGGAACTCAACTTGAAATCACGACTAGAAACTTGAAACTTGAAATCACGACTAAAAACATGAAATGTTGAAACTTGAAATCTTACTTAAATTGAAATGTTGAAACTTGAAATCTTGACTAAATTGAAATGTTGAAATTAGAAATGTTCTGAGTTTTTAAGTTTTTAAGTTTTTAAGTTTTCGTTTTCAAATTTTGAAACTTGAAATCTTGCCCAAATTGAAATGTTGAATGTTGAAAGTTGAAATCTTGGCTAAATTGAAATGTTCTGGGTTTCTAGGTATTTCGTTTTCTTCTATTTTTTTTCTGCAGATCTAATCTCCGACGGAGGGGGAGCTCGACGGCGTTGCTCGACGGTCGTGAAGCCTAGGCGATGGCACACCGACACTCCGGTAAGCCGTCGACGACGTGTGAGAGAGAATATAGAGGAGAGAGAAAGAGAGGTGAGTGAAAGAGAGAGAGAAAGAAGAGAGAGAGAGAGGTGTTGGGAGAGAGAAAGAGAGATTCGGTGACAGAGAGAAGGCCAGCGACTGTTCGCCGGCCGTCGCAAGGACACCGGCGACGGTTCGCTGGCACACCAACAACATGAGAGAGAGATCGGTGAGACAAAGAGAGGAAAGGAGAGAAAAGAGAGAGAGAAAGTGTTTGGGGATGGTTTTTATATGAGGACATTCAAGTAATTTATCAAAAAAATAGGTATTAACAACTAAATTTTCATATGTGATTAAAGACAAAATTTTCATAATAGTTGTGGTCATTTTTAACAATTTCCACATATAATATTGAGTGGCGATATTGTATTTATATCCTTTTCGTAATTGCACATATCATAATTTTAAAAAAATATATAATTTGTAAATAAATTCCATTTAATGTCAAATATAACCTTTTTTGATACTGTATTATATTTTTATATGTACACACGAATATGATTTTTATTATATTATTTAATAAACTTTATTATTATTTCAAAAAAAAAATTGTTACTTTTAATTCGTTTACTATTCTTTCTCTTCCCTATTTATTTTTTTTCTTGGTTTTTTCAAAATAAAACTTCATTTTTTGTTCAAAATCCATTTTAATATTTTTTTTTATTGGAGAACCAATTTCTGTTCGAGGGAGTTTTAGGAATGCAAGATATGTGTTATGTCTCAATTGATGTGGAAGTAGATAGGTATTAAATGATATTTCAAAAAAAAAAAAGATAGATGCTCAATAAAACTAAAGAACATATAATATTTTTTTTACATAAAAGAACGTATAATATTGATAAATAAATAAAAAACTAAAGTGTTTTTGAAAATAATAATAATATATATATATATATATATATATATATATATATATATATAATATAGTTAATCTAAAAGTCTGTTTATATACATAATGATGTTGTTCTTCTAATAAAAAATAATTTACAACTTTACTTTTTTTACAACCAAATTTGTCTCATGAATTTGATTTATTTTTTATACTTATAGCATCTCCAATGCATGCAATAGTGGCTTGCATACAAATAATCATTGGCATGGTAACAATTTCAAGAGACTTGCTTCCTATGTGGCATAAAAATAAGCTTAATAGACAATCAATTAAAAATTGGATCTCCAATGCTTCCATCTGAATCACAGTTTTTTGAACGACGTACTCATTTTTTTTTTTTGTATTATTTTTTATTTTATTTCCTTACCAAAAACAGATAAAAATTTAATATCAATTTAAAATTTTTTGTGAGCCAACCGAAAAAATTATTATACAATAGATCGTCTGAAAGTAGACGATCAAGTTGAGAATGTCTAATATTTTTTTTTGTCACGTCAGTTTGAGGTTTAATATATACAGTTGCATTAGAAAAATATTTATTAACATAATGTCTATTAATCTTACGCGATCTTTTTTTTTTACAAATCACTCATGTAATGGAGATCATCTTAACAATCAATTTCTATTTCTTAAAAAAAAAGATTGAAAATATATTTTAAAGAGAATCTAGAGTTTATTAAAATGGAAAGAGTTTTTATGATATATATATATATATATATTAATATCAAACAATTAATAGAAAACAAATACAAAAGATTAAATAGGAAACTAATAATTATTGGTGGGTGTATTAACAAACAGTTAACCCTCTTAGTAATTTTTCTCAAAGGTATTATTGGAGTTTTAAAAGCATAATAATTTAGAGTGTACATACGTTTTTTAAGTGGTGTAAATATCATCACTCTATAATATTGTATGTGCACATTTGGAGGAAGTGGGGATGGGGGTGTTTGGGGGGAGTTTCCTCTACCCCCACCCCAGTCCCCCATTTCCCTTACTTTCAATCCTAATATTTTCCGATCTAAAATTCGTAATTTAGAATTTGAGATTCGAAATACAATTATTTCAATCCTTCGATTCACCATGTTTCGATATACAATCCAATAAATAATCTAAAATATATAATTGATTAAATTTAATCCAAAATTAATATAAATAACTATAGCAATATAGTATTACAAATATATATATATATATATATATATATATATATATATATATATATATAGGGAAATGGAGGAAATGGATCGAAAGTAAATGAGTAATAGATTTAAATGTATTTTAAAAAAAAGTAAAAATATTTAAAATTATATAGGGAAATGGGAGGAATGGTGAAATGGGAGAGGGGATGGAGCCATTTTAATTTTGTGGATAAAATTTACCCCCACCCCCCACCCTCGTTAGGGGCAAAATTCACCCAATAAAGCTCGTGGGGTGGGGCTCCATGGGGAAACCATCCCTAGCATAATTGCTCAATATTCTAGACGATAAAAGCGGTTCATGAGTTATATGATTTTTGGCCTATGATCAATTGACCATCACAAATTTAACTTTATATAGTCTAATTTAAGGGTGTGCAAAAAATCATCAAACCAAACCAAATCGATCAACCCAAAACCATAAAGTTTGGATTGGTTCGATTACAAATATAAAAAATGGATGGATGGATGGGTTGGTTTGTCTTCTGGACAAACCGATTAAATGTGGTTTGGTTTGGTTTGGGTTGAGTGAAATAATTCACCAACACAAACCAAACCACATATTTTAGAAAGTAAAACTAAGATATAAAATTCACTTACGTTTTCTATTCGGTCTATGTTTTATAACTTTAACCGATAACTTTAAGCTTTTATAGTATCTTTATTTGTTTTGATACAATTCTTCTGATTGATTGATGTATTAGGGTTTTAAAAGCATGGATGCTGTCAAATATGTCTTTAATTGGTAATTAATTACTCATTTGACTTTTATGTAATTCTTTTATATATATTATATTTCATGTTATGATTATTTTTTAAAAAATATTTTTTATAATATAATCCTAAAAAATAAAAGATTTTCGAGTTCAAATCTAAACCGATAAACCAATCCAAACCAACCCGACTTTTTTTGGTTTGGTTTGAATCGGTTTGAAAAATCAAATTGGTTAGGATTGGGTTGAAATATAGTCAAACCGATCCATATTGATTTAGTTTGGTTTGACATTGAGCTTCAATCCAAACCAAACCGAAAACCAAACCGAAAATGTACACCCCTAGTCTAATCTAATGTAATATACTAATATAATATAGTGTTATATTTATTTGTGGTAATTTAAATAAGACAAATTAGTGATTCCTTATCAACGGCATAGAACAAATCAATCACTGATAAGAAAAATGTTACCGTTAGTTCCATATCGTTCTTAAAACGTTAAGAAGGCAAAACACATAAAATAAAATACAATTTAAACTACCACAAACACATCCCTAGCAGTGCACCTCAATTTTATATATATATACACGATGAAGGTTCAAATCCTACCTATATACACATATATATAGAGAGTTTTATTCCTATGTTATGGAAGTAATCATTTTTTATTATGGGAGTAGATATCCGACCGTATATATATTATTTGATCTCGATAAATTTTAATAAATTCCTGTGATAATAATAATAAAAAAAGTTAAACTACCACAAAATTAAAAAAATGGTACATTTGGCACACTAAAATCATATTATGTAATATAAAAAATCACATATAATTGGAACATCATATCACGTGACAAAATACTATTATGCTCGAGGCAAGTTTTTCTAAAGCTACAACAATGAGGCCCAGTTTGGGAATGTCTCTACTCTCTAGAGGTGCTTTTAGGCCAAAAAGTGCTTATGAACCTAGATTAGAGTTTTTGGTAAAATGTCTAGGAAGTATTTTTGACCTCTTTTAGCTTTCCACAGAAAATGAGAAGTTGAATTTTCTTGCTTTTAAAAATATTGAAAACACGGGACTATTCAAGATTAATAAATTTTAACAAACTTCCCATTTTATCCATTGTCTTTCAACGGGTTACTAAAAAACCAAAACCCTATCCTTTCTTTCTCACCTCCAGCAACCATCATTCCTTATAAACCTAGTAATGAATCGTGTTATTACGAATTCGTATCGTTTCATGTTTGGATCATGTTAAAATTGTTCCACCGGAACACGACTCGTTAGCTTAATGAGTTGAAATATACAAACCTGAAACCATTTGTTAAATTAATGGATAACCTGATTCGACCCGTTGTAAAATATTATATTTGAGATATTTTAAAAAGTTGAAAATAAATAGTACTAAAGTATGATCAAACTAATGTAATCAAGTTCACCGTAGACACATAAAACTTCGGGGTCAAAAATTAAATAGCACTTTTTGGAGGTGGTATTTCAACATTGTCACTGCTTTAATAACTTATGTTTAAAAGACAACTATTATGGTGAACGGACAAAAATGCCCACAATAGTTGTTTTATCAGAGTCTTACATTCATTTTTTACAGTGAGAGTTTTGAAATAGAGAGAAAGTTTCATTGAAACTCAGGCGCTACGCAGACGCATTCGAGGGTCGAGATCGAAACCAATTTTTGATCTGTTGTGTGTTGATAAAAGCTCGAAATCTTTCCAAAAAAATAGGGAAATAGTCAAAAAAATAAAAGCTCAAACCAATAGAAAAAAAGCTCGAACTAATAGAAAAAAGCTCGGACCAATACAAAAAAAGCTCGAAATCTTTCCAAAAAAGCTCGAAAATAGTCAAAAAATAAAAACTCGAACAAATACAAAAAAAAGCTCGAACCGATGGAAAAAAAGCTCGAACCGATGGAAAAAAAGCTCGAACCAATATAAAAAAAGCTCGAATTCTTTCCAAAAAAACTCGCAAATAATCAAAAAAATAAAAGCTCGGAATATTAAAAAAAAACTCAAACTATTAGAAAAAAAAGCTTTAACCAATAGAAAACAAGTTCGGAAAAAAATGAAAAAAAATGTCGGAAAAGAATAAAAATAAAATCATACAAATTCTGGAAACTACATGTTCATATACGGATTGATATATTATTAAACCAGTCACAAATGCATGAAAGAAAATAAGGAGAATGATTTTCAAATAACGTTTTTAGAAAGAGAAGATAACTTTTTTTTTAAAGTGTAGATGGAAGCACAAAGACAAATTTTAAGGGCAATTTGGGTAGTTCACCGTAATAGGTGCCTTTTAAACATAAGTTATTAAACTGGTAACATCATTATACACGATAAAAAAAATGTGACATTCCTCACAATTTCCACTAAAACTTCAACAACAACAACAACAACAAATCCATCATATGCACCAACAATCTATCGAAAACATCTGTTTTTTTAAATGTCCAAAATAAAAAATAAAAACTTGAAAAATGAAATCCTCCATTAATCTCCCTCCTGAATCTTCAATTTGTTGTGATTGGGAATCTTCGTCCTTGTTTAGATCTAAAATGTTAAATTACGTGTGTCAGATGTTAAGAAAAGAAGAATTAAGATACATTGAATCATTAATATATTCGATACCTTCGTGAATATTTTAATACCTTTCAAATTTCAATTAAGCATAACTGGATATTAAATCTGCATAAATATTTAATTTTACATAAAACAAAAGTTACTTAGTAATTATGATGATATATTGTTAATATAACAAAAAAAATATTGAAGAGAATATATTTTGTAAGAAAACAAAAAATATATATACATATATTATATAACTTTAGAAAAAATTGCCGAGAGACAAGTTGGTTTTAGAATATCAAATATCAATTGTAAAACATATTTAAAGTCTTAAAGTTACGTTGCATGAAATGGTGACACCATAGTGATATAAAATACAAGAAAGAAAACATACGTAATTAAATTTACTAGGATTGAATTGACAATATGCAAGAAAGAAAACATACATAATTAAATTTATTAGGATTGAATTGACGGTAACTGATTTAAGAAAGTTGAATACCACTGTTTTTAGAGTTTTAGGGTTAGATATATAATATCGTGATATAATTAATTTATAGTTGTAAAGTTTTTAATTTAGAAATTAAAAAAAATTAGGAATTTTTACTCCTTCAAAAGAATGAAAAAAATTAGATTTTTTTTTTAAAAATTAATTAGTAAAATATATTCTAACCATAATTATAGAGAATTTTTTATTTTTATAAATTCCATAACTTGATTATACCAAGATTTTTATAATAACTTTCATAAACACAATAAAACAATCTTTTTATTAATGTGTTATCGAATTAATGGTTTTTTAAAGGGTGAACCCAAAACCGACCCATCATATTTCATGTTTTAACGGGTTGACCCATTAACAACCCGATCCAATAAACTAGGCACACCTACCTTTATTTTCCAATGGGTTTGGATTGTGTAAAATTTTGTCATATCTAATTCCTTCCATCCTCATCTCCTCTCGCTCCATCCTTATGGGATGCCTTCTACGGTTGCTTCTCGGTGAGTAACAATCCATTTTCTTTCTCTGTAATTTCTTGTCTCCCTCCATCCTTTCTCTCTGTAATTTCGTTGTAATTTCTTTCTTTCTGCTTATTGTCTGCTCATGTGATATGTGGCTGTGAATATTCTGATTTTAGTATTGTGAATCTATGGATTTGATTATGTGGTCATTGGTTTTCTTGTTAAGATTGATTCATAGATAGCAACTAAGAATTCTATTGTAGTGATAGACAGGTTACTGATGAGTGAATTTTGCTAAGATGTGTATTTATAGTTGATAAACATTAGATACACTTTTCTTGTGTTTATAACTACATTAGTTATGAAGATATGCACAATGAGATACATATTTGCCAACCAAAAGTGTGTATTAATTTCCTGCATTTAAAACTCTTATGTTAATTTATCTTACATATCCAATCTCTAGAATGCAGGACATGAGAGATTGCGAGATCATTGCCATCGTCTTTCAGAAATTGGAGTGCTGAAGGTTGTTCATCCGTCCTGGATACCAATTTTCACCTATTAATCTCTGAGTTGTCTACATTGTTGCAACTCCGTGATAGTAATAAAAAAATTGTCATTTGTAAAGCTGACTGGCTTTTAAGATTTGCACTGTATGATAACACTTAGAAAGTTTGAAGTTTGAAATAGCATCCGGTTATTGAATAGCATATGATTTGAGGAATTGAAAATGAATTCAATTTTCTTGTCCTCCATTGGTGTGCATTGTGCAATACAAATGATAAGTTGTTTATTATTTTGTTATTGCATCAAATTAAAGCCCTTTATAGCTATCATTGTTGAGACAATCATGGTTTACACATTTTATCATCCATTTATGAGTTCAACTATAATTAGAGATGACATGAATTGTTAATTGAATTATGCTCTTACTTTTGGGATCAAATTCTAAGTTATTGACTTGAGTGCCCCACGGATGGAACTAAAGTCGAAACCTCCTATCATAAAAGAAATTTACTTGTATAAGTGAAAGATAAAAATTGGTGCGGATTTTGTTTTGTTCCACTAATCTAATTATTGCTATTGAGAGCATGTGATAACCGGATTCCTATGATAATTAAAAATTACGGAAGAAATCAAATTTGCTAGTTAAAAAAAAATATAACTCTTTAAAACATATTTTGTTAGTTAGAAAAAATTATTGAAGAAATCAAAAGTTTTTTTTTTTATATATTCGTAATATATGTGACGATAGATGAAAAAAAAAATAATGTGATATGATCGTACAAAATTAGATAATTTGTTTTATAAAATGTTTATAATCAGGTAAAAATAAAACAAATCATTTATTTTTAGACCATCTTCATTATTCATCTGTATCATTTCTAGTAATTTTTTATAATCAAATCATTTTATATTTATAGTTTACTAAACACGTTAAATTTGTTTTTAGTTATCACAGCAGTCAACTAACACTCTCCATAGCAGAATAAAAAACAATTCTCCCAAAAGCACAGTTACGTTGACATTACTCGTGCTGTAGTCCTCCGTTCCATGAACAGTTGAATTGCGTGGACGGGAAGGAGAAATCCCATCAAGAACAACCACACCAACATGACAACCAAGCCAACTAAATTTGGTTCCCTCGAGACTGTGAGCACAGTTATGGAACACATATAAGTGAATGCCATTGGAGTAACCGCTACCCACATGACGACCAAAACATTTGTGTGATTGGCAAGCCGCTTATGAGCAATAATATGATGTTAAGAGACGACACGAAACCAGTAGTGTTATAAGCCAAGAAAAGAATATATGTAACTCTGTGACTGTCCTATAAAACGGAGTAGTCTGTCTCTTGCTGGACACTGCCAGGTGAGCTTAAACCAGCTTGGAATGCCGACCAGGTTATTTATACCAGATCGGTTAGTTTTCCTGACCATCTTAGATAATCTCGACTTGACCTTGAGATCGTCTATTAATTACCTTGAATTAATCTTTTATAGCAGTTTTTATGATATGACATATCTAATCACTTTATATGTAGGTGATCATGCTATCAAAAAAAATCTCTATAACAGTTTTTTATTTATTTATTAAACTATAACAAAACAGAGACACAAAAGCAAAACAGAGAAGGAAGCCAGGAAGCAAACCGAACATAGCCATATAGGAAAGATAGGCCATTTGATTCGTTTAGCACTTCAGTTTTAGGTCAAGGTTGTTATTTTTAATTAATTTACTATTTGTTTTTTTTTTTTTTTTGAAATAGTGTAGTGATGTAATCTTACAATCACAATGACAAGTTTACATAGGCATGACGTTTTTTCTGTTTAATTGAATTAGTTCATTGGGCCAAAAGAAATATATATATATTATATTCTTTCTATTATCGGTTCGAACTAATATAAAATATATCAATTTTTTAGATACAATGACAAGTTTATTGGGCCTTAAGTTATTTTTATTTAATTGAATTAGTTCATTAGGCCGAAAAGGAATATTATATATATATATATATATATATATAGAGAGAGAGAGAGAGAGAGAGAGTACTTCTATTCGAACTAACCTTGTATGTGGATTATTGGATTTAAAAGATATTTTGATAAGTGCATAGAGTCAAGTCAAAGCATTTAAATCCAATGACCCACATACAATGAACTGATATATCTTATATCAGTTTGAACTGACAATATAAAAATTATATATATACAGTAAAAGGTTTGGAATTGGACCCTGTTTACATATAAATATATTGGGTTTTAAGACCTCAAATAAGAGAAATACACTGGGCCAGTTGGGAACCTTAGAAAAATGCTGAATTTGCCCCCGGGGCCGGCTCATGGATAATATTACCTCAAAAGATTATAACTTCTTGGATATTTATTCATCATTCATAAAAAAAAAAAAATATAATAATAATTGTGGAGACACATCTCTTTGTGTCATGGAAATATCTATTTGGGTTTATTAATAGTACTGTTTAATCCGGATAGATTGTAACATAAAATGTTTAACATCTTATTAGAGATTAATATCTTAATTGATCCCTATAATACGATAGTTAAAGTTTTCGATGGAAATGATGTACCATGCCATTCATTTGTCCATTCAAACTTATATATTCATGACAATATTAATAATTTAATACGCGTATGTGAGAACTGTTGAACATAAATACTAACGACATGATATGCTAAATCCTAACTTTCTACAAACAATATGACTTCAAATTTTTTTTTTCTTTTTTAATATTGATATAATATGAGGAAAAAATAATAATGTATCAATGTATATCATTTGACTACCGTCTACTGGATAGCTACTAGATAGCACTTGCAAAATGGCAGGTTACTGATGAGACAGTAATTTATTTTTAGTTTTTAATTGTTTTAATTTTTGATTTTTTAAAGGATGATAAATGCATAAAAGAAAGAAGAATTATATGGTGATTTATCAGCTAAAACCAATTGCTCCGTATATATAAGGAGGAGATTTTTCAAATCAGACAGATTTAGAATTTAAAGACCGTTATTTTTTATTTTTTGTAGACCTTGTTTATCTCTCAAAATTTAATATATATAGCATCCCACCTGAAAACACTTGTAACTTAATGCATCAAACACAACTCAATGAACTCGTAATATTCAAACTTAAACAAGAAAATATGTAGTACAAATGATATATACACAGGCTATAAAAACACTTGTAAGAGAGGATATTACAGCTTACTCACTTGTATCTTAATGCATCAAAACATAACTCATACTAAACATGTATACACTACAAATGATATATACACACCTATAAAACATTGTAAGAGATCAGGATTACTTTTCAGTCACTCATTTCACTAATACTGTGTCCACTGTTCACACCATTGTTATTAAATAGATGTTATTCGTGGTTGGTGATTAGATCCGAGTCTGAAAGTCACTTTAGACGATGTCTCCTAATTGATGTTCCGAAATGTTTCATCATCTTTATCGTAAGACATACCACCTGCCTAAGAAGAAAAACTGCAAAGGAGCCGATATATATTAATATTATAATTGGTACGGCCAATACCAATGCTACAGAGGTGGTCAAACTAGATACATATATCATATAAATCAATCCGATTGCAATAGTAGCAACGGACATTATCACAGTTAACACCCATATAAGAAACCTACGTATAAGAGGTAAGGAGAAGCATATGAGCAACAGTATGATGATAAGAGACGCTACAAAAGGGCTCAAGCCAACTATGTATGCAGTGGCAGCAATCAGTAGTACTGGTGTTGCTACCTTTAATAATAAGGCTGCTCATTTTTCCTTCCAACCATTGCACCTCTTAACAATTTTTGAACCTTTAACTTGTGACAGTATCTGTGTGGTTCCAAGCTCATGATGTGCCGATGAATAAATATCCTTGGCATCCAATGCTGCTAAATCTGGAGTCACAGCTTGTATTATAGTGCTGGTGACCAGAATTTTTTTTGTCTGTACAATTTAAGAGAGTGAAAACATGAGTACTTGAATGTATGACAGCATAGCACTGTAGCTAATTTTTGAATATTATGGGTTTTTTTTAATGGTTTTTCCGTAAGAGAATGGGTCAATTTATCAACTCTAATTGAAATTTTTTGGATCTAATTTAACATTTAGCTTCATGTTGTCCTAACTAATACAGTAATTAACCACCCTTGAAAGCTACATAGACAGAACTTAATTCAAGGCTATATACTACTATAATAGTATTAATTTAATTCAAATATACCTCAGCTTGTTGATAAGCCACTGCCATATCTAAGATCGTCTTTCCATCATTGTTCTTAGAATTGACCAGCTCGTGATCAATAACCATCGTCTCCACCAACAACTTCAATGCTTCCAATTGGTCATATCTCAGACCCAAATGTAAAATTGTGTCACCTGATTGGTCAATCAAGACACGAGCTGCATCCGGTTTCTTTTCAACCAAAACTTTTAGGGCATTAATTTGACCCTTGATCGCTGCAACATGTAAGGGATTTCTTCCATCTCTATCGCGGAGAAAACACGCGTCAGGTTTAACTGTTACCAGTTTTCCCACGATAGCAATGTTGCCTCTTGCTGTTGCCAAGTGAAGTGCTGATCGCTTTCGAGAATCAAGCTGTTCAGCCATTTCAGGCTTTTGAATTAGAATTTCCTGCACAAATTCTACATGTCCAAGCATAGAAGCTATGTGCAAAGGTAGTGTCTCTGGATCACACTCTGACAAAATATTATCAAGAATTAGAGGATCTTTTTCTAGCAGGTTACGCAATGAAATCACGCTGCCCTTTACTGCTGCTTCACGAATCTCTGTATATTCCATCTTATTTCTTTGGTTTGATAAGAAATTTGGTCTAAATCCAAGCTAGTAAGAAACAAATTTTGTTTCTCTCCAAGTAATAAGTGTATATGTGGAGATTAAAATCTAAATCTAACATATATTTTGTCAACCCTCCAGACCAATTCAAAACATGTAATATGTAATTCGGTATTTAATTATTATATACTTATCAAGCCTCTAACCATTTATTCTGTGACGTCTGATATAATAGACTAATTAACCAACTCTTAAAATTTTAACCATCGATCAAGCCACTCTAGTAAATATATATCTTGTATAAAAGAAATTAAATGAGGTCAATCATACATTTTATTTTTATTAATGTCAACGAGATCTATCCGGATCAAACACTATATGTGTAATCTGGATGTCTATTTCTATAATAGGAATAAATCGTCCCCAAGCATTGGCCCTGAAGAGTTCTCCCCACACTTATTGTGACATGACAATATATACAAGTGGTCAAAATTTGAACCTTGATGGCCGAAGGGTCAATCAAGACTGTGAAATCTCAAGCCACCAAGACAAAGGTCCTATGACTGATCAATCATACTTTTATTACTTTGGGATAATGTCTTCGCATCCGAAGGCTTGTACGAAACTCAAACTCAATTAGACATAACAATGACCAATATTTATGTTAAGCTACTCTTCGATCCTATTCAATTGGCATGAGGTCATGACTTCATTATGGGCTCGAAAAATTAATGACACTATTTGGGGGGGAGGGGGTTGTTATGCAAATATCATCACATTAATAATCCATGTTTAAAATATACCAATTTAGGTGACGAGACCAAAATACCCTGAAACAGTGAATTGTCGTTTTCAAACTGAGAGAGAAAAAGTAGAGAGAGAAAAATTAGAGTAAGTTTAATGGATGGAAAGTGAATCGACGACAACGTTTTTTACGGCCGTAGTAACCGAAAGTTGGAGAGCAATCGAACATTGAGACTTCACCAGAAGATTTGCAATCGATCGAGGTAAAATGAGTTTGATTTTGTTATCATTTTTGTTGTTGAGAAACTGTATTGCATGTTAGATATGTTTTTTTTTGTTGATTGAAATTGTAGATTAGGGTTGAATTGGGGATCTGAGAATGGTTGTGGGTTAGGTTAGGGTTTGAAATGAGGTTGAATATTTGTTGAGAAAGATGAAAATCTGGATAACCGAGACTTTTTTAATAAGATCCGATTTTTTTTGTAGTTGAATCGAGCTTTTTTGAAAAAGTGCAGAGCTTTTTTGTAGTTGAATCGGGTTTCTTTAAAAAAGCTCTGAGCTTTTTTGTAATTGAATCGAGCTTTTCTGAAAAAGCTTAGAGAATTTTTGTAGTTCAATCGAGTTTTTTTTATTAAGGTCTAAGATTTTTTTTTTGAAAATTAGGTTTAGTGTAATCGAGTTTTTTTTAGTTAAATCGAGCTTTTTTTAAACACGATCGAGCTTTTTTTAAAGAGCTCCGAACTTATTTTAAGGTTCAAGTTTTTTTATGAGGGTTCGAGCTTTTTTTTTTAAGGATCGAGATTTTTTGTACAACACCCGAGCATTTTTTAAACATGATTGAGCATTTTTTTTATGGAATTTTTGGTTGAAGCTTCAAGCTTTTTTTTTTCAAAGTTCCGAGTTTTTTTTGTAAAGGCCCGAGCTTTTTTTGGGAAACTCCCGAGACTTTTAATTTTATTTCCGAGCCTTTTTCAGTTTACTTATGTATTGCTTCTGTGACATTGCATATGAGGAATAGGTTAAAGGATTTGTTTAAAACTCCAGATGGAGACTAGTACGAGGGCAAACTAACTCGCCACAACCATGTTGACACCTTCGGGTGTATAGATGACGCACTGAACCAGGTCCTCGAAGATTTTGCTGTGGAAGACCGGCATCGGTTCATGACGTCCTGTTTTGGCCATTTCATGACTATGCATCGGCGGATAAAGTTTTCGAGTGATGTTATCCATCGACTGCTTTTGTAGGAGTTGCATCATGAAGGCCCAATAAATGAGATACAGTTCTTGTTAGGCAGCCATTCGGTGAGGTTTTCGAAGGTGGAATTTTTCCTGATCATCGCGTTACGTTTTAGATTCGTACTGGACATGACCCGGTATGAAGCAATGGAGAATGACATACATCAGCGGTACTTTAGTGGTATCGATGAGGTATCGTTCAAGGAGTTGAGGGTTGTTATCACCCTCGGAGAGTTTCAGGAGGCGTACGATGCTGTGAAGTTTTGCCTCATCTATATGTTGAACTTGATACTGATAGGGTTGGACGAGAGATTCAAGATTCCAGTTTGACAGTTTCGGCTGGTGGAGGACCTCGATGCTTTCGATGTGTTCCCTTGGGCTGCCCATGTGTATAGGTATTCCATTTGTTTATTCAAGCATGCACTTGGCGGGCGACGTGAGGCGTTCGAGAGAAGCCATCAGGCAAAGGGCGCTAATGTATATACGGTGGAGACCTATAACATTTACGGTCTATCTCACACCCTTTTGGTAAGAACTTTGAATTACAAACTGTACTTTATTTATCGTGTCCAAAATTTTATGGATACTTATTGTACTTATGTTTGATGTAGATATTTGCTTTTAAGGTGATCCTCGATCTGGGCATCCAGTTGGACACCCGGAGGGATACGGACCTGTCTCCCCATAAATTGAAGTGGGAGTTGAGCAAACAACCGAGAAGGAAGCAATTGGTCAAGATTTTCAATGTTCATGTATTTATTTAATTTGTACATGTTTATATTCGTCACTAAGTAAACAATTACATTGTTCTAACTAAGGTTTCAGATGTTTTTTAAGGATGGAAATGGTGCCCACAGCAGCTGAGACGGAGGCATCGTACTTTACGAGGCTAAACGAGGGAGAGAGCCTGTATGTAGAAGAGGACGACTTCAGCTTCCTAGTTCGGTCCTCTATTAGACTACCACTAGCGGGAGCAATGGGACAAAGGGTTACAACCCGGACGGTGGGGGTGGGAAGCCCAGTGAGACGGAGGCTTTTGACCCGAAGGGTCTGGGTTTCAAGGCCATGGATAGTGAGGGATCTGAGTCGGATCCTCGGTGAGTGAGGTATAGACGGGTTCAGTTTATCACCCTTTGACCTGCTACATCTAGAGGTAATTCCCGTGCCGACGTTGGACATGATGGATGGTAAGTTGAGATGATAGTTTTATTTTTTATTAACACAACATGTTGATTGTTTTAGTACTAACAATGTAGATATGATTTCAGGCCCCATGGGAACATCTGTTCAACGAGTTACATGAAGTCCTCCCGAAGAGTGAGGAGGATCGACAACAACAGCACTGATAGTTATTGGCATTGATCAGGGGGCTTCAGAGCTCGAGGACGCATACGCACCGGGATGGTCCACCATCTACTGATCCCGACTTTAGTCTTGGAGACAGAAATGAAAGGTATACGAGGGGTACATATAGGATGGGAAGATGTAGGGAGCACCCGTATACCGGGGGGAGGATATGGGGGAGAGGTCTGAAAAGTAAGGCTCGGCTGTGTACCAGTGATACAGGGCCTACTACACATACAACAATTCTGTCAGACCTCCAGGAGTTCTATCAGGGTCGACAAAGCCTCAGCACCCCCTCCCCCTATCAGATTGACCGTGAGCTTGAGCTCCTTTCCAACTCCCCCAACGATGGAGCCTCAACAGTCCTTTCCACCTCCCCCATTGATCCAGTTGTAGTGGTCCCCTCCACCTCACCCAGTTGATCTACGGGGACAAAGTTCCTAATCGCAGCACACCCTAAATGCTGGAGTTCCTCCCGGGAGGTGTTTACTCAAGCGCAGTTGGCAATTGCTCAGCCCTTGCACAGATCCATGTTGGTCGAAGAGGGTGAGGGTACAACCCTAGGCAGCGAACCACGTTTTTTACCCCCACAGACCGGTGGTCACTGACCAGATTAGGGCTTACAAAGCCTACAAGAGGAACTCGACCGAGGAATGGTAAGTACAACTTTATCTATGTATTTGCCAGTCATTTTTTGTTAAATTAAATAATTATATAGCTAATGCAATAATTATACTGACGCGATGTGGACTTACTGGAGCCAGTTGATGCTTTATGGTTCCACTTGATCAAGTCCAACTTTATGGAATTGGAGGACACGGTACGTACGTTACATGATTTTCTATTTTAAGTTTGTTTAAGTATTGCTACACTGCTAACTATTTATAACTTTTATATTTTTTAGCATATGGATGCATACCTCCATATTCTTCGGAAGCGTCAGCGAGTATTCCCTACTGTGTACAACCTAAGGATTAACATATTGGACAAAAAAGTTCTATGTAAGTATATAATACGTATTGTTTACGCATGTTCAAAATGTTATGAGGGAAAACTTTATTAACTTTCTGTCCATCAATGTTTGTACAGTCATTGATGGAACATCAGTGAGGGAGAATGATGCCTCATGATGCTTATGGGGAGATCACCATGGCACGGTGGAATGTGCTGAATTTCTAGTGGTTCGCTGATAACCTTACGAAGGTGCGTGGTCGTGCCCCGATTGGATCCCGTCTGTGGCACGAGGTTGACCTGGTAAGTGTTACGTGGTGTGCCTTTTTAATATAAAAATGTCTTTGTATATCCTAACACCTTCTTAATACGTTACAGGTCCTGATAACGTGCAACATTGGGTGCCAACATTGGCTCTTGGTGACCATCGACCTCACCCTCGGGAAGATGCTCATTCTGGATCCCTGTAGACAGAAAGTCCCAGTGCATAATAGGAAGCAGCAGGTAGCCCCCTTGCACTAGTTTTTGCCCTCGATGTTGCATCAAGTGGGGTTTCACACTAAGTGACCTGCTGGCCATGAGAAGTTCCCTAGGAAAAATCAGCCCTTCTCTATCAGTGTGGTGTTCGCATCACGTCTCCCCCAATAGTTACAAACGTAAGACTTTCTATTTCATTAACTTAGAGATTGTTTTATAAAAACCTATTGTAACACGTGTTAATGTGTCCAACCTCAGGGGTAACTGTGATACCCATAAGTTGATATTGATAGAGTATTTACTTACGGATATGAATGATTTTGATTAGTCGGAAGACGATATGGGGATCATTCGGGAGAAGATGGTTGTGAGGCCAACCTAGATTTTTGTTGTATTTTAATTTTATTATGTACCATTTTTTTTGTACAAAAACAATTGAATGAAAACATTTTTTTTTCCTTGGTTTCTGTTTCAAGTGTCTGGAATCATAACTAGAACACACATTGCAAACCTTTAACAATATTAAAACTGCAATTGGAAACTCACGTTTAATTACATTTTAAGTTATTGAACAAGTTATACAATTCCAAACTGGAAAAGCCAACATTCATTCCACGATAGAGTCTATGTCAGGGCACGTCTGTTTGTTATGTCCCACTGAATGAAAGATGCTACACTTATGATAGTATTTCTGAGCAACAACTCTGCTCGGACATTCATTAATCAAAGGTGGGTTAGAACACCTTCTGGAATTATTCCCTGATTGTCCACATCTTCTACACGATTGTGTAGTTGTCCTCTCCGAAGACAAGACATGTCGACTGCCCTCGGGTGTCCTCTTTGTTTCCTGGAGATCAGATTCAAAACCACCCGCTCAGCGATGTCAGATGGCACTAGCCATGTAGAAGGATGTCCAACAGGTATAATAGGAGCATAGTATGAGTTAATAAAAGTTTGTCTCCTGTAGTATTCCGAACACAGGGATGTGAAATCCAAGTTTTGCTCCCTGCAGAAACAATGAAAACAATGAGATTCATGTTCCTGTAATTGTAACCGTACATAAGAACTTGTAATGTACCTTGTTGCAGTGAGTGCGTGTGAACATGGAAAATGGTCTATTTAGAATTTGTTGCATGTGTAGGTCTTTCGGGTTAAGTCAACAGTCCACTGTTTTTCAGACCGCTTCACCGAGAATATACATACTGCAGCATTTGTTGTCATCACCTTGTACCTTCTGTCGGGGCAGTGTACACGGGACCACTTGTATGAACCGATATCATTTACATAATCGAATACATTCAGGTGCCAATTTCGTAACTCTTCCATGTGCTGGTTATATTTTAAATTAGTGTACGCTCAGGTTGCAACATCCTTTCTGTAAAATCGCTTCTTAACATTTTCAGAAAAATGCCAGTAACATATGGTATGGGTGGCATAAGGGAACACTGTAGAAATCCCTACTTCTATGCTTGCATGTCGATCAGAAATGAAAACCATATCTTCTATATGACTAAGGGCACCTTTCAAGCAATTCAAAAACCACTCCCATGATAGGTTATTTTTTGAGTCGACATACCCAAAAGCAATTGGATACACCTATTCGTTTCCATCTTCTACAGTTGCAACAAACATTATACCCCTGAATCTTCCTTTCAAATGGGTACCATCAACTGCAATAACTGGACACATACACCTCTAAAATCCTCTAAGTGAGGCACCCAATGACATGAAAAAATAGGGAAATTTACCGTCTTCTTCGCACTATAAGTCAATGATTGTGTCAGGATTTTATTGTTCCAAATCGTAACCGAAAGATGGCAGCAGTTAGAACCTTTCTTCACGTGTTCCATAGGTGAGAGACATTGTATAATATAGGGCATGATGTGCCTTACCATATATTGTTTTCATGTCGGTAATTATGTCCTTGGGACACATGAGACGACCATCATGTTGTTATAGTCTAGATACAATGACTTCTCCAATTATGACTACACTAGCTTGTCGATAGCGACGGTGAACCTCTTCCATCGGACAAGTGTGTTTGTTAACAAAACTTCTTACTATGAAGTACGTCCCTTCATCTCTTCTCACCACTCTTAATTTCCATGTACAGTCATCCATCAAACAAACCAGATGTAACGTTGTCTTATTGGACATTTTCACATTACACTCGAAGTTTTGCCGCATTGTAAAATGACCAACTAGTCTCTTCAAATCCTTTTTAGTGGGAAAACATTGACCTTTATAAATCATCCTTGTAGGATATTCTTCTACCAAGTTCCTGCTTCCACCCATACCAACCGAGTATAAATCTACTATGAGAATAACCCACGTTGTGGCATTATTATAATCATATGGAGTAGGGTGGACCTCAAAAGTCCCAGCCATATCTGGTGCACTGCAACTGAATCTTTGTACACGTCTTGCATGTCTTTCCATTTGGACAAGCTATTCCTCTTTCTCAAGATTTGTCGGATCAAGATTTGCCTCATTTTCACCTCATGAATTGGCCTAAGATTCAGTTCAGTGTTCTGCTCACTGTTCATGTCATTGTAGATCTCATTGTATTGCTCGGTGTACTGCCGATCATTCATCTCATTTTGACAACCAAACATAATGTCAAATTATGGTCCAGTTATATCAGCACGGTCGGCAACTCCTGATGGGACACCACACATGTTTTCACGACCTTCGATCTCACTCATTTCTGTGAACAGTTGGTTACTTCTGCTAAATAATTAAAATTATTAGGTATTTTTAGCATGAGGGATATCTTTACCTATCACATCTCTTACTGCCCTCTCAATTAGACTAACACATACTTGAGGGATCACCCTATCTTCCCCTAACATAAACTGAACATCATCGTCGTTTTTTATAAATGTGCGACATGTAGTCCTAGGAACGATTGATATAGACTGTAGATCAGCACTGCATTTGTTCTCATCATACTTCACATCGATTTGCACGATCGACACTAGTTCATCGTAAGTCATATTCTTTGACACATACAATTCTTGGTTATCGGAACCTAAAAACCTCTGACTTCTGTCGGGTAATTGCTTCTATCAACCATGGTAAGATATGACTATTCTCACCTGATCAATTTTCCTACGAAAATCATCATCATAAACCATTATTAAGAAAATAATAATTAATATTAAATTTATGATTATAAAAAATTAAATAAAATTCTTAAGTGTAAGGGATCGAGCTTTTTTTTGTACGGGAGGGATCAATGTTTTTTTTACATGATCGAGTTTTTTTGTATATGATCGAGTTTTTCTTTAAGGGATCGAGCTTTTTTGTACATGATCAAGCTTTTTTCGTAAGGGCCCGAGCTTTTTTCGTAAGGGCTCGAGATTTTTTCGTAAAGGTTCGAGCTTTTTTAAATGGTTTTGAGCTTTTTTACTCAATATTATAAACTTGTTTGCACTAGTTTGAAAATGCTCGGACACATAAAAAAAAAGCTCGGACCAATATAAAAAATGGTAGATCAAATTTAAAAAATGCTCAGGACCAATTACAAAAAAGCTCGTAAACATATAAAAAAAAGCTTGGACTAATGTAACAAAATCTCGGACACATATACAACAGCTCGTAAACATATCAAAAACTGGAGATTAAATGTTCATACATATTCATAAAAAGACCGGAACAACATATCATAACGAATGGATACATTTTTCAACCACACAAATGCATGAAAAAATAAAACTGAAGATCATAAATATTTGTTACCTTCTTGTGCAATATCTGGAGAAAGACAAGTTTTTTAGAGAGAACGAGGAGTTGTAGATCGATTTTTAGAAAAAAAATTTAGAGAGAGAAAGAGGAGTTGATGCGGTGCCTTTTAAAGAATAAAGAATCGATTATTTGTAGGAAATTTCGGCAGTTCACCATAATATGTGTCTTTTAAACTTAAGTTATTAAAACGGTGACATCATTACAACACACCATAAAAATGTGACATATCTCACAATTTCCACTGACGATTATTATACTTCCAGTCCAGTTAATAGGTAAGCCAATTACCAAATTTACTTGGTTTTAAAGCTTTTGAACAAGTCTTTCAAATGTGAACTATTTGTCTGTAGATAAACAATTACCAAATTTGTAATTGACATCTCTAATCAGTCACTAGTAATACATAACTCATACATGTAATCGGGCATGACCTTCTGTACCTGTAACCTTGGTGGCAAATGGATTCGGTAAGTGTCTAAAATGATGTTGTGTTGTCATTATATATTTTATGAAATAGTTTTTTCCTATAAGCTTAAAAATAATATATTGTATATACAGGTGCTCATCTTGTGCCACCTTCCTGGCCATTGGGTTTTATGTCATGTACTTTTGAAGGAAGGAAAAGTACTGTTATTTGACTCTTTGAAGGAACGGGACGGAACTAGTCATCAGTTGAAGGACATTCATCCCCTACTGTACCTATTGCCATCTTTATTGAAGCGTGTCGGTTACTACGAAGAAATGAAGATGGATCCTCATGCCTGCCCATTCATAGTTGAAAGCATACACTCAAACATTATTCCGTAACAAGATGATGGGTATGTGTGACATATTTATTTACTTTATTTACTTTCACAATGATACTTATATTTGACATATCCTACCTTTTTACATATACAGTTGTGGTGTATTCTTGATGATGTATGCTGAGTTGATTCTTGCCGGAGTGAAAACTCCATGAAAAGAACTTTTCGGACAAAATGATATCAAAGACATTCGTAAAGCCATGGCTATTGACATTTTCACTAATGGTCAACCCTGCAATTCCCCTTAGGAATATAATTGACAAAGTTGTCCCATGTATATATATATATATATATATATATATATATATATATATATATATATATATATATATATCATCCTTTGAGAATACCAAATATATTAGAAGCTCATTTTGTATATTATAAATTGTACCTGATGCTTGTTTAGCCAGGGAATTATTGTCTAAAACCTGGGAATCATCGTCCAAGCCTAGGAATTAATGGTTTGAGCCTGGGAATTATTTTGTAAGCCCAGCAGACATGTTTTTGTAAATATTGTAAGCCCTTGTAAATGTTGTGTTCAAACACATGCATTATAATTATTAAAGCCTAGAGATTACTATAAAGGCTTGGCCTGAGTACAATTCTCTTAGGCCCGGGCATGGTACAAACTGCAACCAGCCTAACAGATATCTTTTTGTAAATTTTAGAAATGTCAGAAGCCCATGTCAATGTTGTGTTCAAATACATCAAGTATAATTATTAAATCCCATCAACTAATGTAAAGGCCCATGTCAATGTTGTGTTCAAGGTTACAATGGATCAATGAAAAGTCACCTTTCAATTGAACCATTGTAAACTATTTAGTTGAAAGGGAATTTACATTGTTGTTTCATTTGTATCTTATTCAGTTTTCAATGTAAATATATGTTCTTTTTAAGTTACAATGGATAACTTTTGTCCTTTGCTGTAACCAAGTGTAAAGGTGACTTTTAAGTTTACAATGGTTTAATTGAAAGGTGACTTTTCATTGAACCATTGTAACCTTGATCCACTATAAATACCCCTTTTGTGTTTCATATTTCTGTCACATCAATCCTATTTTTTTTTTCATTTTCAGAAGAAGAAATGATAGGAAACGGTAAGAGCATTGACGACCACAAGCTAAATGCCATTTTTGATTATATGCATGAACGGATTGCACATGCTAAGGAAACCATCCGTCAGGAGTGTGCAACTGTCGGACGCCTAAGTGTTGATTATTCTTTTTTGATGGGTAAATTTCAAAATCTGATTATAAATTTACATCTTCAAATCGAAGCAATGGACAATGAACTCAATGGACTGTACCAACTTGTTGAAAATATGCAACAAAAGTTGATAGCCTTTAATATTCCACCATCAACCTGAAGAAAAACCAGTGTTGTAGAAGTCGGCGACTAGGGGCGACTAGTCACTCGATGGTGAGCTACCGCCGCGATTTGAAGGTAGTCGATGTTGTTAGTCAGCTTCAGTCAAAGTCGGTCAAAATCGATTCTAGTCAGACTTAGTCGGACCTAATCGGACATCTAGTCGCCAAAATCGTGCACTCTCTTCTCTCATCACCGATCATCGTTTCAGTACTTCATTGATCATTGTCGCATGCACCGATTGTCGCTTCAGTCCTTCTAAGCTTGTCGTTGATCGTCGTTGCCCATCGCCAATCATCGTCGTCATAGCCTGTCGCCGTCGTCGTCGTCGATCGTCACCGACTGTTGTTATCTTCAACTTTTTCAGTTCTTAAGTTCTTCATTAATGATGGTGAGGTGTGGTGTGATGTACTGGTGATTTAAGTGAGGTGTGGTCTACACACTTACACAACATAACGAATAAATTGTGTGGTGTATGTGAGATTGTGAGTTATGAAACATGTGGTGTTATGAGTTACACATTATTACTTATTAGTGTTAGTAATAGTGTGTAATACACTAATGCAGTAATATGTTACAACCTTTTTTTTTTTTGCTTTTTAGTAATGTTTAGTTTATACTTTATAATTTATATATAACTATACAAATATTGGTCTGTAATGTATTACAACTTTTCAATAGATGAAAATATATGAAATAGAATGACATTTACTCAATTACAATTTAATAGAAACAATAATATAAAAATATATATTTCCGATCAGCCATTGGCTTCCCGTCGATCGACCGACAGCCGACTTCCGACCATCTATCTAATCCCCGACTAGTCCCCCTAGGCGGTGGGTCGCCGCCCTATTGGCGCTTAGCGACTTTTACAACACTGAGAAAACACACCGAATCTTCCTTCCTTAGAAGAACACATTTCAATATTTCATGGTTTTTTATCGCATACACAGGCTGTATCGTTTTACTTATTAAATTATATTATATTTTTATGAAAAAAATCAATTGCGTTGTGTTTCCTTTGTTATTTTTCTTGTCATATTTATTTATTACTGTAAACGGTACCAGAGCAGAACAAGATGCACATGTTAAACAACATAACCGAACACGTTTCTTATTATTCATTCTAGTATTATATTACACAACACCAACTTAAACATAAACAAAAAATCTTTCAAACCATCTTGCCTACTATCACTCCAAAGATAAAAACGATTACGAAGAAACATAACATGACTCCAGTGTTTTGACTCTCTTCAGATACCTTTCCTTCAAGATTCACAGAACCTTCAGGCGAAGAATGGCTTGAATGTATGGAACGGGCACTTATTGCTTTATATGCTTCATAATTTTATTTAAACATCTGGTAAGAAGCACCTGGAAAACCATCCAATTATTCGTGACATTCAAGTCAAGAGTTAAACACACCAGTTTTCCTTCATTAGAAAACAACATAAACAGAATTCTTTTCCATTTCATACAACACATTTTATGATATCTGTAAATCGAAAAAATTAAAATTTAATCCTCACAGTCATGTAAAACAAATGAAATTTGTTACTAAGAATTTTTAGTATATAGATTTTACAAACAACATAAATCGGAGATCTGAGAACTTCTATACAAAGCACAAAAGTGGCACAACCCTCTCAAACTTTGAATAATATGGACTGAAAGTCTTTATATCTGAGAACTTGTATACAAAAAAAAAAGTGGCGAGCAGATGTACAAATGATGGAGATTGTTTACCTGTAACTGTGGCCGTGAGGAAGAGTTGATGGGAGAACCAAATATTGGGAAGCAAATAAGCTAAGTTCTTAGGTTTGGGTGTCGGTTTTGTCAGAAGTTAAAAAGAAGAAGTTTTTAGGTATAGGAGTTCAATCTTCAATATTGGTTTGACTCATAGGGAAGAAAAAGATGTTGTGGGATCCAGCCTGTTATAAGAAGAAGAAGATTTGGGGAGTGGGATCCATTTGTAATCCAATACCAACTTATCATATTCCAACATGTGGTGGCACAATTTGTAATTGATGATGTGGCAATCTAAAAGACTTGAGCCTAGGAAATATTTTACAGGCCTGAGTACAAGTCTCTTGGCCTGTACAAGTCTCTTAGGCCTAGGTATGGTTCCCAATTTTTTTAGTATTCCTTTCATACATAATTTAAGCGGGCTCGCTATAACCTCAACGATCGGTTCCGTCCATCTATAATGGGGTATCAATGGACATCTATACGTTTAGTTTTGAGATCATCGAACGGCCTCATTTGTATATAGATACCCATTACCATGGAGATAGCAACCAAACCTTTAAATTATGAACCACTAAATGTCTAAGGGTTCTTTGACAAAGTTGAAACATATTGGAGTTCTTCAATTAGACTCCCGTATTAGGTTTACAGTTGCTAATAAGTGTCCAATGGGTGCATACCGCTTTTTCAAAACATCTCGTGCAGTAGAAAAAAGTTATAAAAAAAAATATTTGAAATGAATTCCACCAATGGTATAGGCTTTGTTCCAGGGCTTCATGCATCACTTCCTAGGCCTACAACTTCTCATGCTTTAGTGTTGGCAAAATGGGTTTTGCTTGGCATCAAGTCAGGCATGGCAAGCCAGGCCCAAGCCTCTATAAGGCATAAGGGCGACCCAGCCCAGCCTGTTAGGCTTGCCAAATTTGTTATCCTAATTAAGTTTAAACTAATTAAACAACATATATAGATATATATATCAAATAATTTATAATTGATGATGTGGCGAGCTAAAAGTCTTGAGCCCAGGAAATATTTTACAGGCCTGAGTACAACCCGACCTATTAGGCCAGCCAAATTTGAGCCACCGTGGTTCGATTCCAATATGTTGCAAATTTTCTAAAACAAATATTTGTTTAATGTAACCCTTTGTGTCTTGTAATTATTATTTTTGGCCCGGGAATTAATCTCATCCATGTGATATACCCGTAAATTGAACATTGTTTAACATCTTAAGCCTGAGAATTGTCTTACTACCCAGGCTAAAAAACAATAACACCAGCTAACACACATCCTGAGTTAAGGCAGTCAAACAACATATAAACATCTATTTTGAAACAACACATAAACATCTATTTTGAAACAACACATATACATCTATAACACCACAACACATCCCCTGCACACCTGTTTTCATTCAAACAACTATCATGTACCAACACAAATGTTTGCAAACAAATACACATACAATTTTTCCCTAAACCTATTTCCCACCAAACCATACAACACCACAACACATATACACTAGTAACACCACAATACATAAACACCTATTTTCGTTCAACCAACCAACACAACCAACACATACAAATATAAATGTTTGCAAACAAAAACACATACAAATTGCCTAAACCTGTTTCCTACCAACCAACTATCGTCTAGTGGCATTATCTTCTGCTTCATCCGTGTCAATCAAGGTAGAATCAGCTGTCTTGTCTGGGCACTTCAAAATGTTACATGTTCGAGCTTTTTTAGCCAGTTTGCATGTTGTGCCACAAGATGGTTCAAGGTAAGTTTTTTAATTGTGTCTTTTTTGTCCACACTTTGAACACAATTATACCTTTCTTTTCTCCCCAGCAGATGGTATCCTCAACTTCTTTAGTCTTCTTGGCAAATTCTTTTTCTTCCATGGCAAGACAGGACAATTCTGAATTGCATCAGGAGTGTCTTAAAATTCAGGATCCTGAACAAGGTTGACACACATTTCATGAGCATGTTTAAGAAATCCTATTATGTACAGTTCAGAAGCAAGTGCGTTAATTGACTTACCTTTGAACCTAGGTCGTAACACACCAACAAACAGAAATGAAAGTTTGTAAAACCAACCACAACAGATAAATGTACAGAGTTAAAAGACCCGGAAACATACCTAGCATCCGCCATTGCATAAGAACACGGTAACTCATCTAAATCCCATTCATGGAGTGAGCAAGAACGTTTGTCAAGGTCGACGATAGTTTCCTTCCACATGTCGTCTACCTTAAATTTATTAAAGTGAATGGGATAAATCTCACACCGTTGTGTTGTATCTGTCCTATCTTTGATGTGTTGGTTAGCAAATGATGTCAAGTATGTAGACATTTTACGTGCATTGATTCATCGATCATTGAACTATTTTCGCAAAAAATCTCTAATAAATTTTGCCATTGACGTGACAGGCAATTTTTGGACTGCAAGTAGACAAGAATTCATGGACTCAACAATGTTGGTGGTCATCAAAAAGTACCTCTTTCTAGGACTAAGTACATGTGAAAATGTCTTTGTTTAAACTCCCAACAACTCATTGTAAACCTTAGGGTAGGTTTCTTTAAAATCATCCATTATACGGTGAAAGTTCTCGATACGGTATGCATACATAGCAAAGTGGCAAAGGCTAATCACATCATCTCTCTGCTTGAAAAATCTTTTCAGATGTTGTGTGAAGTGGTATGCACAAATCCCATGTGCTGCATCTGGAAATATGACTTCCATTGCATTAAATATACCATTGTACCTATCCGAAACTAACATCACATGGTCGGGATATTGAATCAATTTATGGAGTTTCTTCAAAAACTAAGTCCACGAATCTGTGCATTCAGAGTTTGCAAAGCTAAATGCCAAAAGGTATATCATCTCGTTTTCGTCTTTGAACACTGCAATTAACAAAACATCCCTGGTCCTAGCCTTCAAGTAGGTATCATCAATGCAGATAACAAGCATAATAACATAATTAAACCCCTCTATAGAGGCTGTAATTGCGATGAATCCATATTTAAACTGACTTTTCAATTCGGTCTAGATCTTTGTCATAGTCTCGGGTTCGATTGTTCCTAAACATATAAATAAGCTAGCAACCTCTGAAAGGATTCCAACAGATCGTCTAACACCTGATTCAAACCGTGCTCTTTCGACCTATAAGCTTTGTTGTAAGAGAGGTGTATGCCATGCTGCTCTCTCAGCCTCGAAACTATATCTTTAGGACGAAAGTTTCATCTAGGATCACTGAATTTACTTGCAAACAAATTCCCTAACACTCAGGCATTTACACGTTTAAACTCAATGTTGTAGTTGTTGTTTCTGTCATATGTGTGCTTATTCAGGAAGGACTTCAAATGCAGTAGGTCTTCCTATTCGACTTCCATGCCCGAAGAACCCATCCATAACTTCTCTATCTACATTCAGAGCTTACTCAAACATCTCTGTAAATGCATACGACCCTACAACTCACTTCAATGTTGGTGTGTCCTTGAACATCTGTTCTTTGTATAATGGACCTTGGTCGGTTGATTTTTCAAACATTTCCACTTATCGAACGGTTTTAATTGAGCAAAGCATTGACCCTGATACTGTCCATCATGTGTTTATGAAAGGTGAAGAATTATTGGGTGTTGACGTCTATTTCTTGATGGTCAAGAAAGTCAACAACGCCAGATTCGATTATGACCTGTTAAAAGAAAAGGAGAAAGAGAATGCAGTTGATATTGTTATGACACGAATATACGTGGTAAAACTCTGGTGACCAGAGAAACATCCAAGGGTGGTTGTATGAACAACCAAGAAAAATCCACTATTGAATGATAAATTACACATCTCGATCTCTCTTGCCTCTTTTTTACTGTGATTTCTTTTTGTCCTCTATTCTGTGTGTTACTTTTGTTTTATAGTGAGATTATAGGTCTATTTATATGTGCATAGAACCCTAATCCTTGTTTCATATAAGGTGTGATGATAGTGTTTAATTAGAATTGGTTGCTTGTTGAAGTCGTTTTTGTCTTCTTTCCTGTTTCTGAGATCTTGTGGATCGAATATGAATCTTCATGGGATTCTAGTTGCACAGTCCACTTAGTACTTATTTTTTAATCGGTGTGCAATCTTCTAGAAGAGTAGAGTTATTGCTTGATTTAGACTCATTTCATGTTTGGTGTTTTATCCTTCTAGAAACTTTTAAGTTTTTTCCTTCTCCGATACTGGGGAGTGAAATAAGGATGTTTCTGTACTGGAGTGTGATTCTACATTCCTTCTTTGGGCTTATACTTATGTGGATCACATATTTTTCAACAACTTCTTTACTCGGGCTTCACATGTTATTCCAAGAAAAGCTGAATGTGCTGAGTATTTGTATTCGGCCTTACTCGGGTTCTCGTGTCTAGGCGATCAGCCGATGGTGTTTTTCAGATGCCATCCTGGATGCTTATCTGGCAATCTTCTTGGGAGGCTGTCTTATCTATCAGTGATGTGTACATTTAATAAAATTTACATATACCATAACCCCTTAAAATACTTTTGCCGAGTATAATTCATTTTGGCGAAAGTATTTTAATCATTGTACCTTCGAATGTCTTTTTGTTATTTTCTTCATTAATGCCTCATTAATACAGGAATAATAATTCTTAATCAATTCGTAACATTAATGACGTGTCTTAATGGCAACCATGTATGTGCTATTTGTCTCTTCACGTAAAATCCCTATGATTGTGACATTTTGAAATTTTGACGGCTTGATCTGTTCTCTTCACGACAAGTGTCTTTCTATCGTTTGGCATCTCTGTTGGCATTTATGAGATACGACCTGCTGATTATCCGATACGCCGTTTATGTCATCGAACGACCTCTTTTTTAATCTTCCTGCCTTTCCAAACCCTACGGTTTCGAGCCTTTGATCATTAAGCGATTTTTGTAAACTGACGGGGCTATTTTCTTGTTTTCCTTACGAAAGGAAAAGATCCAGGCTTGCTTATGTCTTCATGTTCACTTGTGTACAGATCTATTATTCACTCTTTGTTGAAGATCTTATCCAGTTTCCTACGTCTGCTTTAAAGGTCAGTTTTCATGAATCCTGTTGCATGACATCATCTTTTTGTTATAGCTTTTGATGCGCTTAAGCATGGAGATACTTATTTAGTTTCTTGTATTCATAAATTATTGGGGGAATCACCCCCTGACCAACCTTATTTTTGGAACGTTGACGTTTCTAGGCTTTATCCTGGTGTTCCTTCTAGCCATAGCTCTGAGTCTTCCTCTAGTTCTGAGTCTTCTGTTTCTGATCATCACAGGGCACCTTTACGATCTAGGATGGGAAATCATCAAAGTGGTCACATGGTTCGCAAACATATTCCAGACGGCATTCAGATTGGGAGGCAAGTGGTTAATGAGAACGACATTGAAGAAGAATACTATGCCTTTTGGATTCTCGTCTCTCTTGATCGTCCGAGTGCTTATGACGCTGAACCGAACATGGTCAGGGCTACTGAGATTGAAAAATATCGTGCTCGGTTTGATCTAGACGATTCTTTTTCGATGATGCCCGCTGGTAATAGGGTCGTGTGGACCCTTCTTCGGGTATGGTTGCAATTTATTGATCCATGCTTAGTTGTGGGGTGACTCTTCCTCTACAACCTTTCATCACCTGGTTCCTAGCAGAGGTAAGGATTGCTCCGGCTTAGCTTTCCCTGAATAGCTATAGGATTTTGATGTGTATGTGGAACATGTGGAGCTGAATGAAGTTGTCGCTGCCTTCTCCTCGTGAAATTAGACACTTATACATTCTTAGATAGTCCGGTCAGACTGGGACTTATTTTCTTCTAATCAGCCAGCCAGCTAACTGGATTCCAGTGGGAGTTAATATAAACCGGGGCATCGAAACTTCCTTGGATGATAAGAAAAATGGTTTTATCTGGGGTTTTCCTACCTTGAACAAGTATTGAAAAAACAGTTGGTTTTATATTTTAGGAAACTAGGGAAGCCAGGTCAAGCTTTTAGTCACCGAAGCTCATTAAGTATTAAAGGTTCCATGGTACTTTTGTTATTCTACTCGCTGGAACAAATTACGGCTTGTTTTTACTGATGTCGAGTTGTCTAATTTTTCTCGGGCGGCCGTGCATACTTTGTAGAAAAGAAGCAGGTCAGACCTTTTTGATGAGAAGAAAATGATGGATCTTGGCTTCTTTGCTCAGATTTCTGCTCGTCGCAAACGATGTAGGTGACCTTTCATGTTGCTATTATTTTGTCGCTTTTACTGTTTCTGCTTTTTTAACTCTTTCAAATTAAGTGTGTGATATGGACATCGCCTGTGACGCCCAGGCTCGCCAGGTGAAGGCAATTACTCAGGCGAGTCATAAAGAAGCTTATCGTCAAAGGGAAAAGGGGACTGCTTCGCCTGATGGTGAATCAGATGAGAATTCTGAGGAGGTTGATGAACAATTTCCTAAGTATGGTCATGAAGACAACAGACCGTGGGGGAATCAAGTGGCCCGAGTGGCCCTATAAGACCTGATTACGACCAGAGGCTATCTGAGGATGAGGACAGGTAAGATAGGCATTTCATTAATATAGTATCCGAGGGGGTTAATTCCCCCACCGATAGGGTGCCAGCTGAGGGGTTTTTCGATAGGGGCGAGGAAAGAGTTAGGGAATCTCTGTCGAACAGGTTGATCTTCCTCTTTTTATGTTTTTTAAGCCTTTCTAAGATGTTATAGAAGATCAGGAAGACCCCACAGCTGATCTCGACTTCCACCGTACTTGGGTCGGAAAAAGTAAAACAACTCATTCTCCTTCCCGACCTCCTCCAAAAGTTCCAATAATGGTGTCGTTCATTGAATCGAGTGATAAGGATGCAGACGCTAGGGACTCCACGAGTGCTCAATTGGAGAAGTCTTCGAGAGAAGGGGAGAACCCTCGAGAGAGTTCGAGTAGAGAGAATTCCTTACCCCCGAGGTTGAAGTTACAGAAGTTGGATCCTCGAAACAGTCTGTGGGCCCTTCCCCCTATATATGCTGAAGGCCATGTCCTCCGACCGAGCTTTTATTGGTGATGACCATTGGAACTGCTTCATGAATGGTTCCCTTACAGAGTGCCTTCATAATATTTTCAATAGTGCGACCTACATAAGTCTTCCGAACTGAATTTTACATTAATGTGCCTTAATTCAGGCACATTTAACCTACTTTCCTGTAAGTGGTTGCTGAGTTTGATGAAGTTGTTCAGAAGCGACAACACCAAGCCAATCAGATAAGGTGTATGGAAGCGAGTGAGGATAACCGTGCTCGGATTGAGGCGGACTATCAAAAGGAGGCGAGTTCTGCCCAGGAATTCACAGATCGTTGCTTGGTGAAACAGATTAAGGCCGAGGAGAGGACCTCTGCTGTGGAGAAGAAGGATAAATATTTGCAAGACTTGCTCTTCGTCGCCCAATAGTCGATGCTTCGGGTTGAACAAGAGGCTGAAGAAACGAAGTCATCCTATGAGGGTAAAATTGAGGATATTAAGCGCCAAGCTCTGACTATTGAATCCCTCTCAAAGGAAGCCAGGCTGGAACTTGAAGCTCAAGGGGTTGATAGCTTTAAAAGGTCCCCAGCTTATGATGCCTTACTCCTTAGAGAGTTTCAATGGGGGTTGGTTTCAGCTGGCGAGTTCTTCAAGGAAAAAAAATGGGTGACTGACAAGTCTCGAGCTAATTGGAAATTATCAATCAAAAACCATGTGGATCGGTCCTTGGAGTCTCTTCAAACTTAGATGGGGGAGTGGAAAGCTTACTGTCGTAGCAAAGATAAATAACTCCATCCTATGCACTTGGAGGTCCCAACCGAGCATTCTCTTTCAGCTTTTTATGCCAATCAGGGAGCCGGTATGGTCGGGTCAGAGCCTGACGTTGGACCGATCTCTGGAGTGGATTATAGTGCTTGGATGGATGATCTTATTGACATAATTGTTTGGCATTCGAACGAAAGTCTTCTCCGCGAATATGAAATGGTGCCTAATGCGAGCATTAGCAAGGACTCGAAATCCTCGGCTCCGCCTTAGATGAACTTGAACTTGTAAAAATTCGTAGTTATTAAAATTCCATATTTGCATGATTGCTCTTAACCATGAATTTCTTATATGAATATTCTGAACTGGGTAATGCAAACCCAGCGTTACTCGAAAAATGCCAAGTATCTTATTAACTGGCTAATGTCGTTATCTGAGCAATTTAATTTTAAATGTCAAGTATCTTATTAACCGGCTAGTATTGCTGCCAGAGTAACTTTGTTATAATTTTTAAAGCCCAAGTATCTTATTAACTAGCTAATATTGTTAACCGAGTAATTTTGAAATAAAGCCAAGTAGATTTGTACTTGAATTCTATACTCGGTTGCTACCTAAACGTTGCATCGAGGCTCGCCACGTTCATACATTTTGGGTCCTTACGCATGTCACTGAGGACGTCTCCTAGTTTTGTCTGCGTAAGGTTTGCCGAATCGTTAAGCTTTGAGTCGTTTAACACAGCTGTGCTACTCACCAGGATTTACCCAACGGCGCCCTGAGTCCCAGAATCTCTGGTATCGGGTTTACCTTTTGGCTAAGGTCTTAGTTGACCTTGCTCGACTGGTATGCTCTTTCGAGCTTCTCCGCCCATTCACGATTTTTACCAAATTAATGGCCTCAAGCATTTTATTGTATGTGTCAATTTTTTAGTCATATGTTCTTATTATCATATGCTCATATTTCTGGGAATCCCGTGTCGGGTTTTTATAATTCTGCAATGGGATTTCTCCCTTTTTTCTTCTAACTCATCCAGACCTTATAACAACATATCAACATTATGACCTTCATCATATAACCTGACCCTGGCGACATATATGATGTTTCTGCCGAAATGACAGCATCTGTTCTGAATGCCAAGGAAAACAGTGTTTCCCCTTTAGAGGTCCTTGCCGTTGTTCGATAAGCCCACAATACTTCAGGAAGTTTTTCAACCCAGCTACCATTCTTTGCATCCAGATTCTCTTTAAGCGTGTGCTTGATGGCTTTGTTCACTGCTTCAACTTGTCCATTTGTTTGAGGATGGGCAGGAGTGGCATAATAATTAGACATCCGGTACTTTTTGCATAGTTCCCTAAATTTTAGGTTGTCAAACTAGGTACCGTTGTCGGTGATAATTGTATTCGGGACTCCAAACCTGTAAAGTATGTTCATTTTCACAAAGTTTGTAGTGTTTGATTTCGTTATATGCACCAATGCTTCAGCTTCCACCCACTTAGTGAAATAATCAACAGCCACAATTGAATGTTTTGCTCCGACCCTTGTTCCTGTCGGTATCGGGCCAATTAAGTCCAAACCCCACATGGTGAATGGCCATGGGGACATGAGACTTTTGAGGTACTCGGGGGGTTAATGAATGTCATTAGCGATCCTTTGGAAATCGTTGTAGCTTTCCGAACATCGCTAGGCATCAGCGAACAAAGAAGGCCAATAAAAACCTTGCCTGAGTACTTTGTGTGCCAAGCTTTTGCCTCCTGTATGATTTCCTCATACACCGCTATGGATTTCCTTTAGTATCCGATGTGCATCATCCTTCGATATGAACCTTTAGAGTGTTCAGGAGAATCCCCTTCTGTACAGTTCTCCTCCAATCATAGTATACCTAGCTGACCTGTACCCGATGCGTTTTGCCTCCAAAGGGTCTTCTAGGAGTACATCCTCTTCTATATAACTTTTTAGCTGAGTCATCCAACCGTCTGGCGGTATTCGAATTTTTGAAACTTCAAAGTCTTTTGGCTCAACTATACTTGGCCTAAGAAGATGTGCAACTGGATATTCTTTGGTCTGGTTATGGTTGTTGTTGATGCCATCTTTGATAAAGCATCTGCTTTTTCATTTTCTTCTCGAGGGATCTGGACAATCCTATATTCTTTGAACCGTTGGAGGAGTTGTTTTGCTATGTCCAAGTAAGCCATCATACTTTCATCCCTGGCCTGATATTCATCTAGGATTTGGTTGAAGACTTCCTGTGAGTCACTGAGTATCTCGACCTCACCTGCTCTGAGTGCGATGAAAACTCTAAGCCCTGCCAGTAGTGCCTCGTATTCTTCTTAGTTATTTGTTGCTTTGAATTTGAATCTCATGGCATATTCAACGTCATCTTCTTCTAGGGTGCATACCACGATCCCTACCCCGCTGCCATGAGTGTTCGAGGAGCCGTCAACATATAATTTCCATAATAAGCTTCTGCCTAACATTTTTTTTTCCTCTAGATCAAGCTCTGTGAATTCTACTACAAAATCCACCACTGCTTGGCCCTTGAGTGATGTCTTGGGTACATATTTAATATCGAATTAACTCAGCTCGATTGCCCATTTGGTTAATCTCCCTGAAATCTCAAGTTTCTATAGAATTTGCTTAAGTGGGCAGTAGGTGAAAACCCTGATTGCATGTGCCTGAAAATACGGCCTCAACTTCCTTGATGCCGAAACTAATGCCAAAGCCATCTTTTCTGCTTGAGAATATCTGGTTTCAGATGGAAGAAGAGTCTTACTGGTATAGTATATTGGCCTTTGTATTCTGGTCTTTGTATTCCATCATCTTTTCTGACTAGAACCGAGCTTACTGCTAATTCTTTAAGGGAAAAGTAAAGATAAAGTACTTCTTCTTCCTTTGGTTTCGAGAGGATGAGTGCATGTCCTAAGTATTCTTTTATCTTCTGAAGTGCCTGTTCACATTCTGCATTCCATTCAAGTCTCTTCCCTTTTTTGATTATTTTGAAAAATTGTACGCATTTTTCTGTGGCTTTTGAAATGAATCTACCGAGGGAAGTTAGGCATCCCGTCAAACGTTGCATCTTCTTTAAGGTTTTTGAAGAAATCATTTCTTTGAGGGCTTTAATCTTCTAGGGATTTACTTTGATTCACCTCTGATGGACTTGAAAACGGAGGAATTTTCCTTAAGGGACTCCGAATAAGCACTTGCTCGAATTTAACCTCATCTGGTACCTTCTTAGAACATCAAATGTTTCGTGCAGGTCTGAAGTATACTTTGTTGTCATGATACTTTTGGTTAACATGTCTTTTATGTAGACTTCCATGTTTCTCCTTATTTGGCGAGCGAAGATTCTGTTGACTAGTCTTTGATATGTGGTCCTGATATTTTTTAGCCCAAGTGGCATCACTGTCTAGCAGTATAGGACATGGTCGATTATGAACACCGTTTTAACTTCATCCGCCTTGTTCATTAGGATCTGGTTGTATCCCGTATAGGCATCCATAAAACTGAGTTGTTCATGACCTGATGTAGCATCGACAATATGTGAAATCCACGCACATTCTCCATTGACCATTTTTCTTCTGGACCAACACCACATTCGTACCCACTGTGGATAATTGATTTCTCTGATTGATCCTACAACGAGTGACTTCTCTACCTCCTGCTTGATTGCCGGACTCCTTTTGAGGTTAGAAAACCTTCTTTTCTGAATTTCAGGTTTTAAACTCGGATCCACGGCCAAGTGATGTGATATCACACATGTGTCCATCCCCACCATGTCTTCTTGACTCCACGCGAATACGTCTCTGTATTCTCTGAGCAAATTGATAAGATTTGTCCCGACCTTTTCTTCTAAATTAGCTCCGATTTTGACCTTCTTTGTTGGTTCGTCTTCCTTTAAGACTACTTCCTCTATTGGCTCATTCTTTGTTGTCTCGGGTTCCTCCCTTGGATTGAACTCGAACATCAGTGATTCTCCTTGCTTAGTCAGATCGGATTGAGTCAGAGTACACATTTGGTGTTCAATGTTATCTTTGTCCTTGTAAACGGAGAGATTGGCTATTCTGGCCATTTCCTGCGAACCCTTGATCGTTCCTACCCCACATTCAGTCGAGAATTTGATCATCAGGGCGTAAGTAGTTGTTACAGCCTTTATATTGTTTAGGAAAGGTCGACCTAGTAGGGCATTGTAAGGCCAATTCTCCATATCTACCACTACAAAGTCGAGTAGCACTGTTTTCTGGCAAGGTGCCACTCCGATTTTCACAGGCAATTTTTCCTTTCCTAAACACCTGACCTTGACTGCTCCAAACATGAAAAGATTGCAATTCCTTTCGATCCAATCTTAGTTGATCATAAACGGCTACGTTGAGGATGTCTGCTGAGCTACCGTTGTCCACTAGTATCCTCCAAACTTCTCTATGGTAAATTCGGGCGTTTATGACAAAAGCATCATTTGGTTGGACGTCGACCCATGTGAATCAGCTTTAGTAAACACTATCGGGTATTATCCTTCCTTTCCTCTCTTCGGATCAGGCTTAATAGAATTAACATCGAAATTCTGCCTTGTTTCAATAGCTTCTCAGATTTCTTGAGTCCGTTCTCTGTTACTTTTTCCAGTCAACGGTCCTTCAAAGATGGTTTGTATGGCTTCACTCACCTCGGGACTGGCCTTTCTATCATGACCTGAACTATGACCTCAAGACTTGGTTTCATGTCATGTTTCTTTATTCTCATATTTCCTCAGAATAATATCTTTGAAGTGCCTTTCTCGGATAAGGGTTTCTATATGATCCCTGAGCTAGTAACATTTAGAGGTCTCATGTCCGCTTTATATATGGAATCTGCAATACTTTGTCGTGTCTCATCAGGTAAATTACTACTGCCGGCATGGCTTCTTTACCAGATTTTTTTCTTCCAATATTTTCAGGATCTCATCCTGTCTTTTCCGATGCGGGGTGTAGTTCGTGTAATTTCCTTGAAATTTTTCCTTGGTCTGGTCTGTTGTCCTACGTCCGTTTTCCCCATCCTTGCTCCTTTCTTCTTTGGTATTTCCTTTTTATTCCCCTTTATGGTTTTTTGACTCGATATCTTTTTGCTTGGGTCTCATCCCATGTATATAACAACCTCCTTTTGACTACTCTTATTCTTCAGCCAATGCATATCCTCCTGCCATGTCCATCATGTCTGCATATCTAGTTAAACGAGCTCTCCTTAAGTCAAAAGACAACCGACCGTTCTGTAAGTTGTTTATAAACACAACGATTATTTCTTCGTCATTTGCACTGCCGATTTCTGAGACCGTCTGATCGAATCTTCCCAGATACTTTTTTAGCGACTCGTCTTTTTCTTGTTTTAGTTGAGAGAGGTATGCGGTCGATTTTTTCCTGTGTACATTCCCTAGGAATTGTCTTGAAAAACTTCTACTCAACTTGTCGAAACTCCCAATACTTGCCAGAGGTAATCTCCCAAACCACCTTGAGCCTATATCCCCAAGAGTCTGTGGAAAGTTAAGGCACAACAAAGGATCGTAGTGGGCATACTAGGCCATGACGCTCTTATACTGCCTGACATGCTCCTTGGGATCTGTATCCTTTTTGAATTGTTCCATGTGTGGCATCTTGAATGTCTCTAGTGAAAGGGCTATCAGAATCGTCGTCAGACAACTCATTGTGTCCGTAAAGCCTAATAAACGCATCCATTTAATGCCTGTTATTCTCAACTTCTCGGGTCAAGCTCTGTATCACAATATCTCTGTTTCCCATCGGCTCTCCTTGATGGTTGAACTCTCGAGTGACCGTCAAACATGTATCTAGTTCCTCTACGTTCTGCCTCCGGGATTCACTAGCCAATCCTTGTAAGCGTATAGTTCTTGGATGGCATTTACGATGATAACGGTCACTGTCTTCTGATGATGATGACCTATCCTTCCACCGATCATGTTTACGGTGCCTATCATGTCCCGCTTAACCATGGCTTTATTTTTGGCGAGGCCGTTCCATGGGCATCTCAAGATCTTTGTCCTGGTTATGTGATGTACCCCCAGTTTGGTTGATAGGATCTGAATTCCTAACGGTTGCTAATGTGTCTGGTTATGGCCCAACTATAACCGATCAGAGCCTGGGAGGTGACTGATTTTGAAGGAATGGTTGTTTTAGAGAATTCGTCTCTCTTGCGGCCAACAGGTCTATTCCTTCCTTCGCTGCATCTGCCAATAATTGTTGTAATGCTTCCCTAAAACAACACGTTATGTCCTCGTTGGTCGGAAGGATTCGTTGGATGCTAGCCAAGGATCCCAGCTAGTTCGCGATAGTTGTTACGGCATCCTAAGTGATCCCCCCTCTGTGAGCATTATCAACTTTTAAACATTCCTGGAACCGTCCTTGCTTCCGTCACCAGATATCATTTAAGGCAGATCGGAGGTTCAAGCGCCCTTTTTTCTAGCACCAATTGTTGACTTATATTTCTTGATGGTCAAGAAAGTCAACAACGTCAGATTCTATTATGACCTGTTAAAAGAGAAATAGAAAGAAAATGCAGTTGATATTGTTATGACGCGAGTATACGTGGTAAAACTCCGATGACCGAAGAAACATCAATAGGTGGTTGTATGCACAACCAAGCCAAATCCACTATAGAACGATAAATTACATCTCTCGATCTCTCTTGCCTCTCTTTTACGGTGATTTCTTTCTGTTCTCCATTCTGTGTGTTCTTTTTGTTTTACAGTGAGATTATGAATCTATTTATATGTACATAGAACCCTAATTCGTGTTACATATAATATGTGGTGATAGTGTTTAATTTGAACCGGTTGCTTGTTGAAGTCGTCTTTGTCTTCTTTCCTGTTTTTGAGATCTTGTGGATCGAATTAGAATCTTCGTGGGATTCTAGTTGCACAGTTTGTTTATGACTTATTTCCTAGTCGGTGTGCAATCGTCTAGAAGAGTAGAGTTATTGCTTGATTTGGACTCGTTTCATGTTTACTATTTTATCCTTCTAGAAACTTTTAAGTTCTTTCCTTCTCCGATACTGGGGAATGAAATAAGGATGTTTCCGTATTGGAGTGTGATTCTAGATTCTTTTTTTAGGCTTATTTACTTATGTGGATCGCATATTTTTCAACAACTTCTTTACTCGGGCTTCACATATTGTCCCGAGTAAAGTTGAATGTGCTGAGTATTTGTATTCGGCCTTACTCGGGTTCTCGTGTCTGGGCGATACAATCGATGGTGTTTTTCAGATGCCAGCCTTGATACTTATCTGGCAATCTTCTTGGGAGGTTGCTTTATCTATCAGTGATGTATACATTTAATAAAATTTAGATGTAACATTAGGTCTTCCACTCACCCATCGTTCTTCTGATCCATATTTTGTTGTCGTTTGCCCACCATCTTCACCACCACTCTCATCTTTTGTATCATTTCTTTTAGAACTACCAGATCTTTCAGAAGTATCGATGCTTTAGGAACTATCATTGTCATCCACAACTGCATGATTGGTAGTAGATGTTAGAGTAACCTTTTTATTGTATGCTGATGTAAATTCTGGTGAAGCCTAGGATACAACCAGATTATTGCTCCCACTAGCTGATTTATAGTTTGGAGTACCCGTCGGAAACCATGGATTATCGATCGGTTTAACAGGAGAGGCCGTACATGCTGAATGGATTGGATTTGCTGGAGGTCAAAATTCATATTTGTTGACAAAATCAACAACAATTGTAGCCAAATCATTTTTCTTATGAATAATCACAAACTCTACATCGTCGTTACTCGTTATTGACAATGTAACTGTAACATCCTCAATTTTCACAAGTGAAGTTAGCTTCAACTCAGTTTTACCTATAGTAACCCATGTTTGCTCGTATATCGTTTCCACCAAATCATAGTAGGCTCTGTTTTCTTTTTTTATAGACATATAGAAAGGAAATAGGCCCAGTTAACTGGTTACCCTACCGATCCTCACCATACTGAACTAAAAGCTAAGACATGGTATCCTTACATATCCTAAAAAAGAGAGTCAATTACAACATTATACCTGGGCTCAAAATATATATGTCAGTCTCAGTTCATCTTATTTCTAGGGCTCAAACAATGTCTTACCCGGGCACAATAAGTTGTTGCCAAAGCTCAAGACATGGGTTCCATATATACGATATCAAACAACAATTACAATATCAAACAACATAGTCTACAACTTGACAATTGTCTAACAAATGTTGTCCACCATCATTGCACGTGCAAGTGATGCCTTTCTCAAGGACTAATTGTTGTTATGCACATGATCACTTTCTTTTTCCTATCTTGTTTTTTCAACAATGTGTTTCCTACGATGATTACCGAATTATTTAAGTTTATGTGAGTGCATTAGGGCATTTTGTTTCTTTATAAACATATTTCATTGTTTAGGCACTGCCAATGTGTTTCCTGCACATTTAAGTATTCCACTACACATTTAGTTTAGGCACTACAATTTCCATTTAATTATTTAGGTTCTATGGCCACTTGTAATGAGTTTCCTATGCAAATTTAGCATTTCAAACCTTGATGTCTAACAGGCATTTCATCAAACACCTTTACTACACCCAACAATACTACATACACTAACCCCAATTCATGGTCAAGAAATCCAAAACCCTCAAACCCTCATTCTATCTAAAACATTTCAAACTTAAACAACAATAAAACAATGACAGGATGATGGCAATTGAAAGTTCAATGTCATTTCGGTACTTACATTGACTGTATATACTCTGTAGGGAAACATCGGTTCAAAATGCGACGGAAGCGTAAAATTAGGGTTTGATATATTTAAAATTTTCCTTTTAATAGAAAGAACCTTAACCCTAGATTAATTGATGTATATTAAAAGTATCGTACATTTTTCTCGTGACGATTGAACTAGCGTCGAATTGAATCCACAAGATCTTCCGATCCAATCACGAACTTGAATCACCTAGGAATGTGGGCTCCCTTTCTTTAAATTGTATACCTGAAGATAGAAACAAAAAAAATCTCTTTCTTTGTTAGTCACAATAATCCTCCAAGAAGAAAAACAAAGAACGTTAGGTCACTTGTGAATTATCAATCAATTTGATTGAAACTCGTGTGAAACTAGATTCGATGTTGTACACAAAACCCTTTAATGTAAAGGCTATTAGTGCACTATCGAATACAAAACGTTCTTTATTCCTTTTCCTCTTTGTCAAATTTTCACACACCAATCTTTAGAGTTGGACGAATTTATCTAGAGCAATAACCAAATTCTCTACACTCAAAATTTTCTCTTGGCCGAATTTTACCCTTGTATAAACCCTAGCCTTGGTCGAATTTTCTTCTTGATAAAACTTAGCCTTGGCCGAATTTAATAGGTAATATATATAGGAGACCAAATCCTCTCCTAAGAAGAATTTACTTGGTGGGCAAGAATCCTTTCCTTAGGAGGATTTACTTGGTGACCAAGAATCCTATTCAAAGAAGAATTCTTTTCTACACCAAGACTCCTAATCAAACTCAAATAGTATATTTATTCAATAACCAATCATTGAATTAAATTATGACTAAATTAAAACTTCTTAATTTGATTAATTGTCAACTAGAGTTTTAATAGAAATCAAATAATTCTTAATTTGACTAGATAAATAAATTTCTATTATTTATCTACTTATCAAATATAGTATTTGATACTTATTATATTACCAGCAATAATATGACTCTAGGAGACCATCTCCTACGAGGAAAAAGATTTTGACTTTTAATTAATTAATTAATTAATTAATTTCTATTTAATTAAATAATAAAATAAAAAATAATATATTAAGCTATTATATATAGCCCTAGCCGCCTAAGCCAATATATATAGGTCAAATATTGTTTTTCCTATTTTATTAAATCCATTGGACTTAAATAAAAAGTCCACATGTGAACTATACCCATTCTTACTAAAAGAAACAAGTCCACATGCCTTAACACAATTCTAGATGGACCCATAAATTGGTTCGATAGAATATATCAAGTGATCCATGCAAAATTGTGTGGATTGAGGATCTTGGCGGGCTACCTAAATTTAAGCTCCAATATACATAACCTAATAACAATCGACAAATGATTCACTTTGATCCGATCTATTAATTGTAGTTCATTCCACTAAATAACAAAAATTAAACTCTTAAATAAATATAGAATAAGATAATATTGCTCATTCATACCCTAGACAATCCTAATAGAGATAGTGTATCCTCGAGAAGAATATCAGTAATAGCCAAGAGCTCGTAGACCGCCTATAGCTCTCCAAGTTACCATATTTACTCATATTACCACATTTTGAACTTGGATATTTTGACTTGTCCAGAAGCCATATTTCAATAGACACTATTGAAAACTTAACGTTAAGATTTAATATTCAATACCTCAAAACATCCATATGATGATATTCTACTCTCATTTAATAAATGGAGTCACAATGTCAATATCTGTAAATGAAGTCATCTATCGATTAACAAATTAATACCACCAAACTATCGAGGATAGACTATGCTATATAATCGTACTCATTGATAGCTCAAATGATAACACTTGCAACCGTAAGTCCATCATTTATCTCAGGATTGAGATAGAATCTTCGATTGTCTTCAAGTAAAACTTTTATTCATTGACGATTCTGGATAAAGTATCTCACTGTGATCATATTCAATGCACCTAGTGCACTAGATTCCTATGCCCAAAGACACCACACTTTGATGATTTTAGACCCATCATAACACATTTGATCTCAATCAAATGCTAGCAAAAGAATCTACAACTTTAACAAGATAAAGGCGCCTAACATTTATCTTAAGTTGTGAATATTATTCAAGACTAACTAAAGAATTATGTCTACCTCATACATATCTAGATGTACGAATAATTCTTCTTTTATCATAGTCTTTTGACCTTATGACTATTTACTTTTGACAATTATAATAATTAAACTATAAATGTTATAAGATTTGTTAAACTAGAAATCACTTTTATTAATATGAAAATATTTTCAAATACATTATTACACCCTTTCTATTGAGCATAATCCCAACATACTCGATTTCAATCTTCACGCTATAAGTTCGATTAAAGGAGGTGGCGGTACTGTCGAGATTCAAGTCGCCTCCAAGCATCTGGTTGGGAGCAAGATTCTGACGGAGAGGACGATGGGACTTGAAACAACAATGGATTCCAGTCGACAGTGAGGATGATGGAATTTGAAGTGGGAAGAATGATTGATCGATTGGATGGATTTGTTATAGGAGAACGATGCATTTGGAGGAGAACGGTGGAGGATGGATTTGTTTTGTTTTTCTTCAGTCAACTGAAGAAGTGAAGGGTAGTTCAGTCCTTACACTTTGTAAGAGGGTAATTTCGATGTTTTATAGGGTTTAATTATAGAGGGAATTATTGTCTTACAATGACTATTTCCTAGAAACTAAACATTAGGAAGACCATATTTGCAATTTTTTAACAATGGACTTTTTCCTAGAAACTAAACATTGGGAAAGGCCATATTTGCAAATGTCCCTAAAAAATTGGTTTCAATTCACTAACATACCTCAACTTGTTTATCATCCACTGCCTTATGCAAGATAGTGTTTCCATCATGATCCTTACAACTGACAAAATCAAGATCGTCCAATGTCTCCACTAAGAACTTTAATGCCTCTAACTGGTTATATCTCACACACAATTGTAAAATCGTCCCACATCGGTCTGTCAAAATTTTAGCCGCATCAGGTCTCACTCGAAGAAACTCCATTAAAACACTAACATGGCCCGATGGCTGCAATATGCAGAGGATTCCTACCATCTTTATCGCGTAAAAAGCACGTTTCAGGTTTCACAGATATCAGACTTTTCACTATATCGATCGTTGAGTTCCTTTTCCTTCTCTTCACTCTTCTTCTTCTTCCCATCTCTCATCACGAGGTAATGGCTATTGCGGTGAATAGGTTTCTTTTTGGGTTTAGGTTGGGGGTGGTCATCGACGATGAGAGCACAGATCTCCTCCGCTGAGAAGTGATCAGCTGATGAGGGTGGTTAGGTGCATCCGGTTGTTCGGGATGATGGTTGGATTTAAGTGTTACTTTTTTTGGATTTACTTTTAATTTTATTTTACTAAAATTTAAACTGGTGGTTACTTTGATTTTGGTTTTAGTTGGACTTTTTTTTCAATTACTTAGAATCTAGTGTTGAATGAGGTTACAGGTGGGGAGTTGAGTGGATTCAGTTTCAATTTTTTTTCTATTGGGTGTTAGGATTTGGTTGACCTCTAATTGTGGGTAACATATTGAATAACAATTTCAATATGGGCTATCTTACTTAATTTGGCCAGATTGGTAGGATGTAAATTGAGCTTTGAAATTATCTTTGGGTATGGGTTAAAATGTGTAGAGACCCAATACTAATGGGATTCCAATTTTGATTAATATAAAAGAATCAGGTAGTTGTTATGTTTTCCAAGTCAAATCCTATGTATAAAAAATTTTCCTCTCCATTTTTGTTTCAATTCCAGAAATTTCTCAGAGCATATTTGGAATACTCAAGAGGATTTGGCTGTGGAAGACCTTGCCATTCATTCTCTTGTGAAGGCCTCACGGTTTGTTACCTTGTGAACATGGATCCAGGTGTGTCTTTTTACCAATTGTTCTTAATAGTTCAACATGATGATTTTGGCAATTTTAATTGGAGATTTGTGTTTGGAAATTTCTGATATTTGGATTTGAAACTTACGAGTGGTATCAGAACCACCCATGTTGAATTGTTGAGTAACAATTTCCCATAGCACTTCTGAATTTGTTAGATATCGTATTACTACAGTATTTTAAAAGGGGATGTGAGTACATGTGAGTTTATTTGATGAAGAATTATGTGATTGCAGTTGTTGAATGTTCATACAATTAGGTTTACTGCAGTATTTACTTTTTTTGAAAACCGTGAGTTGTATGTTTGTTTGATCGGTATACATGTGATTACTATATGTTGAATACCCATGTGATTGTTTCCTTTTATTTGGAAATAGATGTTTGGTGTTTCAAAATAAATTGATTGAAATTATATGTTGCCAAAGTGACCTCTACAAAGCAAATTTATTTATTTTGGAATATAAATATGTGCATATCAATTATTTATGTGAATGATGACCGGCCCAAAGGAAGGTTGTTGTTTGGTCAAATAGTAGGCATGCTTGTAGTGATAAATATGTGAGAATTATTAGGCTTTCCATGTGAACAATGAGTCAGTCTAAAGAAAGGCTTATTGCTTGATAGGATTGATTGTCAATATTTGATTACTGTATGGAGAATACACTTACTGTTGATATTTCTGTCCAAAGACTAAATGTCAACGTTGTGCTAATTATCTTGTGATAGGGCCCACCATTGTGTGAATTGCTTGATCATGTCATGTATAAATTTATGAATTGAATATTTTTGGATTGAGACATGATCATTAATTGTGAGCCTGTAATTTTGTCATGTTCTCAATTCAGTTACCTCTTCTGCTTCAACAATATCTGCCATTATCAATTTCATTATTGTGCTTAATGGCACAAACTTCAAGAATTAGAAAGAGAACATTATGATTGTTCTCAGTTGCATGGATCTTGACCTGGCGCCTCGGGAAGAACGGTCTGCACCTCTCAATGAGAATAGTTCCACTAATGACAAAATGAACATGGAGAGGTGGGACCATTCTTATCGCATGAGACTTATGATCATGAAACGTTTCATTCCGAAAACCTTTAGGGACTCTATGTCCGAAGAGAAAAATCCTACAGAGTTCCTTCAGGAAATAGAACAATGTTTTGTAAAGAATGAAAAGGCTTAAACAAGTACCCTTTTGGCTAACCTTATTTCAATGAAGTATAAAGAAAATGGGAACGTAAGGGAGTACATCATGGAGATGTCTAATATCGCTTCAAAATAAAAGGCAGTAAAGTTAGAGTTGTCTGAGAACCAGCTCGTGTATTTGGTTCTTGTCTCACTTCCTGCATAATACAGTCAATTTAAAGTGAGTTACAACACCCAAAAGGACAAATAAACTCTTAATGAGCTCATATCTCACTGTGTGCAAGAGGAAGAAAGAATTAAGCGAGAAAGAACTAAAAGTGCTCACTTAACAACAGGTTATAAGGATAAGAAAAGGAAAAAAGGAAAAGAAGTTGCATCTGGGACATTACAGAGTAAGGTACAAAAGAAGCAGGATGAGGTGTTTACCCGCTACTTTTACAAGAAAGCTGGACACATGAAGAAAGAATGTCCCAAGTACGCTAACTGGCATGTCAAGAAAGGTTTGTTTCTCTTTTTGGTTTGTTCTGAAGTTAATTTAGCTTCTGTACCTAGAAACACTTGGTGGATAGATTATGGGGCTACTACTTAATAAGCGTGTCTATGAAGGGTTTCCTATAGAACCGACAGTCTAGTGATGCTGAAAGATTCATCTATGTGGGCGATAGAAACATAGTTACAGCAGAGGCCATAGGAACTTTTAGGTTGTTGTTAAAGACTGGTCATTTTTTTGAGTTTGGAAGAGATTTATGTAGTATCGTCGTTTAGACATAATTTGGTTTCAGATTCTGTTTTGGACAAAACTGGTACTTTTGTTCATTTGGAAATAATAAATTTAGTCTCTTTTGAGATTCAAATCTTATTGGTACTGGTTCTTTATCTTTTCATGATAACCTATATTTGTTGAATACAATTTCCTTATTTAATGAAATCTTGCATACAAGTTCACGTGGTATAAAACGAAAATTAACTGACAGGGATTGCGCCACACTATGGCACAACGTTTAGGCCATATCTCTAAACCAAGAATTCAGAGACTTGTGTCTGATGAGATTCTTGATCCCCTTGATTTGACAGATTTCCAAGTCTGTATTGAGTGTATAAAAGGGAAACAGACACACAATAGGAGATTAGGTGTCAACAAATGTTTTGACATCTCAGAATTGATTCACATTGATATTTACGGATCATTCCCTACAACTTCTTGGAATAGTCAACAGTATTTTATTATGTTCATAGACGACTATTCAAGGTATAGGTACCTATATCGTATTCATGAGAAGTCTCAACCCCTGGATGCATGTAAGGCCTTCAAAGCTAAAGTTGAAAATCAACTTGGCAAGAAAATTAAGGTTGTCAAATATAACCGTAGTGGTGAATACTATGGTAGATAGACGAATTTGGTGAACAATGTCCAGGGCCCTTTACAAAATTCCTAGAGGAATATGGTATTGTCCCGCATTACATAATGTCGGGCAAACCCAACATGAATGGTGTTGCTGAGAGACGAAACAGAACGCTTAAGAACATGGGAAAAAGTATGATTAATCATTCATCCTTACCATAATCTCTTGGAGGAGAAGCTCTAAACAGTGCAACATATACCCGCAACAGGGTTTACAGCAAAGCAGTAGCTAAAACCCCTTATGACAAGAAGCCTAGTATTAGGTATCTACACATTTGGGGTTGTCCAGTTGAGGTAAGGCCTTACATGCCAAATGAAAAGAAACTGGACCTGAGAACTGTGAGTTGTTACGTTGTTGAATACTCTGAACGGTCTAAGGGCTTCAAGTTTTACAATCCCACTGCTAAGACATTTTTCAAAACAGGAAATGCAAGATTCTTTTAGGAAGTTGAGTTTGTGGGGAGGGAGGGAGATAAGGTTAGAGACACTGTTTTTTAAGAAGAATTTGTTTCTCTTCATATTGTTATAGATAATGATATGGTTTCCATTCCTAACATTGTTCGAAATGTAAATGAGGAATATCAAATCAATGTAGAAGAGCTCTCTGTGCAAAATGAAGAAATTATGCCTGAAGTGTAAACTCAACAACCTTAAGAGGATATGACATTGAGAAGATCCATTAGAGAAAGAAGAAGTGTGATTCTGGGTGACTATGTTGTTTTTCTCCAAGAACATAGAGTGACATAGGAGTGATGAAAGATGATCCAATCAACTTTCATCAAGCCAAAAAAAGTTTTAGTTCTCAAAAATGGATTGATGCCATGAATGATGAGATGAAATCCATAAAGGATAATGATGTTTAGGATCTCGTCAAATTTCCTAAAGGTGTGAGACTCATTGGTTGTAAATGGATATTTAAGACCAAAAAGGATTCAAAAGGCAATGTCGAGAGATATAAAGCTTATCTAGTTGCCAAGGGTTTCACTCAGAAGGAAGGCATCGACTACAAAGAAACTTTCACTCTGGTTTCAATGAAAGACTCTTTCAGAATCATCATGGCACTTGTGGCTCATTTTGATTTGAAGCTATATCAGATGAATGTAAAGACTACGCTTCCCAATGGTGACATTGATGAAACGATATATATGATGCAAATAGAAAAATTTATAACTGGTGTCCTAAAGAAGATAGTCTGCAAACTAAATAAATCCATCTATGGTCTCAAATAGGCTTCCCGTCAATGGTATCACAAATTTCATCAAGTCATTATCTTATATGGGTTTAAGGTAAATAAGATTGATGATTATGTATATCATAAGTCGAATGGGAGTAAGCATGTATTCCTAGTGTTGTATGTCAATGACATACTGCTTGCTAGCAATGATATAGGCCTATTGCATGAAACCAAGAGATTTCTAACCAAGAATTTTGAGATAAAAGATCTTGGGGATGCCACTTTTATATTAGGAATACAGATACATCGAGATCACTCTTGATACATCATTGGGTTAATGCAAAAGAGCTATATTGAAAGAATCCTTGATATATTCAGCATGAAAGGTTGTGCACCAGATGATACCCCAGTTATTAAGGGAGACAAGTTCAATCTCAACCAATGCCCTAAGAATGAGTTGGAACGGAAAGGAATGAAAAAGATTCCAGTTAACCAAAAAATTATGAAAGGTGAAGAATTTCGGTTAACACCCTCAATCCGCTACCTAGGTAAGCTGCCAAGGAGATTCAACAGAGATTAAAGAAAGAGGAAGGAAGAATGAGATTGTTAGTGGAGAACTATTTTGTAAATCAAATGGGTGGTATGACTTTAATGGAATACAAAAATCATGAAAATGATACAAATTTGATCTTACTATGTTATCTTTCTCTCTTTTTCTCTTTAAACACTATTGGAGATAGGGAACTCGTAAGTGTCGATAAATGGCTAAATCCTCTCAGAAAAATGGCGAATAAGCTCTACCTTTTTCTCTCTGTTTTTTTATACCCTGTTTAGATCCTTACGTCCCCTTTTAATCCCTCTTCATCTCCAATCAAATCCCTGTAATTTAGACCAACTGATTGGTCGTGTTACCGGAAATAATTGGCATTGATGGTGGAATCAAACTAATTACTCCCCGTTGACAACGTCAGGTTTCCATTTGGGTTTAAATTTGAACAAATGGCAAATATGTTGACCTATTTGGTCACATTATGGTGCTTTAATGGCGAAGAAGTCAACTCTGTAACTTAGAGAAGAAATCATGATTCTACATATAAAATGGCGAGGTACCTCGAGGTACCAGTCTAGTGGCATGACGCTTGACCGATCCTTCTAAAACTTTCTGGCTAGCTTCATTCTTACCTAGTAGGCATGTCATGTACCTGGTAATCGGTGGTGAGATGGTATCGAGGTACTCAGTCGGACATCTTGGTGCTTTTCTGAGATGGTGAATTTTCCCAGTTGGTAGTATCGAAGTACTCGGGTACTAGGATGAATGACCTGTTGTCGAAGTTCTAGGAAAGAGTTACCTCGTTGCTGGCTTGTCCCAATCTTTAGGTAGTGCAGAGACTGGTATCTCAAGCTTGATAGTAGCATGCCTGCTCTACCTAGTATCAAAAAACATGTTCTACCAGGTACCAGTTGGGTGTACCCCTTGCTAAAAATGACTATTAACAGAAGTCCCCTCTGACTTTAACACTGGTGACTGATTGGGGTTGGAGTTAGTTTCCATAATCGGTTAGGAAATTTTCCCTCCGTAACCAGTTACCAGGATTTAGAAGGAAATCTCCGTATTAAATGATTCGATCCACGTGTCGAGCTAGTGGAACGTACTTATTTGAAAAACGAAATGGTTTGCACGTTTCCTAAGATTTTTGATCAAAAGTCTCATCTCCAAGATCACGCTTCTGTCATCGATTACTGTTCCATTCCCTATTTAAGCACGTCGACCTCCTTCTAACTCTCCACGCATTCAAAACTTCTTATTCTTTCAATATTCAAAAAACCCTACTTGCTCCCTTCTGTCTTCTTTGTATTCTCTGTCTTCTCCCAACCAATCATCTGCTATTATCATGTCTCACTCCAATAATGACAGTGTAGATCGTATCGTGGAGGTGACTCCTCGGGGTCACTCATGTCCCGGAGAACAAATTTAGGGCTTCGTGTTGTCCCTACCCAAAGCTCTAAATTTGTTCTTCGGGTCAAGGGTGACCCAATATTGGGTCAGGTGTGATTCGGGTAGGGGAAACCCGATGTCCATAATTTATTCTTCTGGTCAATGGTAACCCGATATCGAGTCAAGTGTGACCTGAAGAACAAATTCAGAGCTTCGGATAGAGGGTAACCCGAAGCTCTGAATTTGTTCGTCGGGTCAAGGGTAACCCGATATAGGGTCAGGTGTGACCCGAAGAACAAATTCAGAGCTTTAGGCGGGTAGTAACCCGAAGCTCTGGTTTTGTTCTTCGGGTCACACCTGATCCGATATAGGGCCATGTGTGACTCGAAGAACAAATTCATGGCTTTGAGTTACCCCTACACAAATGGGGTATTATCACTAAAGTCACTACTTTTTTCACGAATTGTCACCTTTTTAAAAGTATTATCATGAATTTTTTTATTATTTTTCTTTATTTAGTTGATTTTTTCCATTTTCAATTTACGGGCTTTGATTTTCTGGATTTTTTATTAAATCGAAATAATATATTTTTTGAAAAGGAAAAAAAGAAAAAAAAATTACGGGCTTTGATTTTTTTGGATTTCCTGAGTTTCCCTTTGTTTTGTTATTTTTCTTCATTTTCATATATATGTTTTTATATATTATTATTAAATATATGTTTATTTAAGATTATATAAACAGATTTAAATTAGTTTAAACAACTTATATAACTATATATATACATTTAAATCAACAAACTTTTTACAATGAGCTACAATAGCTCAACTAGTTAGAGACTTAGAGCTGTTGCTTTTAGCCTCAAGGTTGAAGATTCAATCCTTGACTAATAAGCCAAAAACCTTTAAAAATGCAACAATTCGTGAAAAAATAAGGACTTTAGTGATATTGTCCCTTTACAAATTAACTCAACAACAACAAAAACTTCTCATATTATTTCTATCAATATACGGATTGTGATGGATGAAAATAGTTATATTTTTTTTCGAAAACTCACATTGTCACCACTTCATATAAATTTCTTCAACACTTTTATGCATCCAAAAGGGGAAAAAAACATTAGAAGAGTTCCATCTAGTTTTACTTATTTCAAACAATGTCTAATTTACTTTTTTCCTTTCAGTTTTGTATCATTGGTTGGTGAAAATAATAATGGTAATAAATATGGTGGTTATTTTTAAGAGGAAAAATTCATAAATATCCCTAAAATTATAGATGGTATTCAAAACTGTTGATTTTCAATAAGTTTTCTTTTATTATACAAGAGAAATGTTGTTTGGACAAGTATGCCCTTAATGCATATCGAATGTGGTACTCAATCAATGGTGATTTTTTTTTTAAAATTTGAAAACAATAATAATATAAAAAATATAAAAATGAAATGAAATTTAGAAACCATTTTGGCATCTAAACTTCGAAAAAGACAATGGTTTTCAGAAAGTGGTATTGTTGAGTGAGAAAGTGTTTTTTAGAGAGAGAAAAGAGTGTGGACTGAGAAAGAAGATTTGTTCAAAACCGAAGACGGGATTTGTACGTCACCAATGAAATGTTCATCAACAAAGAGTTTGGTTGTGGAGAGAGAAAGACTATATGGGTATGTGCCTTATTTCGATTGAAGATTGTTGAACTTTGGGTTTTATTTTTGTGAACAATGTAGGTGTTTTGTATGATTGAATTGTTAGTTTAAGCTTCAAATTACCTAGGATGGTTACACGATAAAATGGCTTTACAATGGAGTGTGTAAACCCTAGTACAAGTCATCATGTTTGTTATACAACATGTAAAAATAATGGGTTTGACCCATTTCCTTTTGAACTTTGAAAAATACCCAGAATCGTTACACGTGAAAATGACTTTACAGTCAAGTGTGTAAACTCTTCTACAAGTCAGCGTGTAACAATGTTTAATCTACGTGTAAAGATTTTGGGTTTATTACACGCCAAATGGTTGTACAATTGAGCGTGTAAACACTTGTATGTTTGGTACCAGACAACTTGTTATGTTATAGAAGTGTAGATAGTTATTGTATGTTTGGTACTAGATCACTTGTTATTTTCTTTGTATAGCATATAATGGAAAGCTTTTGGGTTTGACTTCTGTGAACTTTGTAAATGACCCAGAATGGTTACACGCTAAAATGGGTTAACAATCGAGTGTGTAAACCCTTGTACAAGTCAATGTGTGACAATATTTATTGTACTGGGTGTAAAGACTGCGGGTTTGATTTCTATGAATCTAGAATGGTTTACACACTGAAATGGGTTTACAATCGAGTGTGTAAACCCTTGTACAATTCAACGTATAACGAAGTGTAATGTACAACGTGTAAAGATTGTTGGTTTGATTTCTGTGAACTTTTTGTAAATGATCGAGAATGGTTACACACTTAAATGGGTTTACAATCGAGGGTGTAAATCCATTTCAGTTCAACGTGTAATGATGTTTATTTAATGTACAGTGTGTAAAGATTGCTGGTTTGAATTCTGTGAACTTTGTAAATGACCAAGAATGGTTACACGCTAAAATGGGTTTACAACTGAGCATGTAAACCCTTGTACAATTCATCATGTAATGATGTTTAACGTACATCGTGTAAAGATTGTTGGTTTGATTTGTCTTAACTTGTAAATGACTCAGAATGGTTAAACGCTAAAATGGGTTACATTGGAGCATGTAAAACCTTGTACAAGTTAGTGTGTAACCATGTTTATTGTACAATGTGTAAAGATTGTTGTTTTGGATTTTGTGAACTTTGTAAATTACCCAGAATGGTTAGATGCCAAAATGACTCTACAATTGAGCTTGTAAACCCTTGTATAAGTCATTGTGTAAGGATTTTTATTCTAAAGATTGTTAGCATTCTTTGTTTGAACATGCAATCGTGATGTAATTATCCTAGAAATATTTTCAGGTTGTAACCAGAGAATGAGAACGTACAAGAGACTGAGAACGAATGAAAGAATGCAGATGGCAGAGTATCAAGACTGAGCAAAGAATGAACATGTAGCAGAGAATGTGAATGTACCAGTGGTTGAGAACCTACCAGAGATGGGGAACATACCAGAGAACGAGCATGTACAAGTGACCAAGAACGTACCACAGAATGAGAACGTAGTAAAGACTGAAGATCCACTAGAGAACGAAAACCTAGATCGGTATTTAATACACCCGAGGAATACGTGGGCGTATGATATAATGATAACATTGCATTGCAAACTGAAATTGATACATCACATTAAGACGGTGTTGGCTAACTACGGTGAGTTGGAAGATTTCGAGAAAAGTTGTTTGGGGCATTACTTGGCTCTGCCACATTACATGTAGGGTTTATTTCAAGTGCTGTACATACATAACCTATTGATTTGTCAAATTTGGTTCTCAAGTTCCAATGACAACGAGATGTGTTTTGCTTTGGGGAAGACCATGGTTAGACTAAGAAAGAAAGAGTTTTGTTTGTGCAATAGGTTGAAATTTGGTGTTTTACTGGATTTTTTTTTAGAGATTACTTCTTAGTACCAGGTAGGATACATATTAGATATTTTGGTGGGGACAGATATTTATTATTGGTATTTTACTACGAACGTATTCTTATAATTGTGAGGTTTTCATTTTTTTTTTCTTATATTGAAATGTCTTATTTTTGGTAGTTTTGGGCAATGGAGACAATCCAATCTATGTAAAAGAAACCGGACAACAGATTTGCTCCTCAGGGACGCCCCCATTTTAAAAAATGAGAATTTATCAAATGGGGATCAAATATGAGTGAGTCATGGTTAAAGAAAGAGACTGAAGGAAAAGTAAATCTAATTTTGGTTTATTATCTTAATTTGCTGTATATTTTTAACTGATTGACATGCCTTTATATTTTTCAACTCACTGGATTTGCCGAGATCTCTCTTACTCGAGTGGAGGCAAAAGAGGACTATTGGTTAGGCATTGACGAGGACATGTCCGAAGGTCCTCAATTTGTACTGTTGAAGGATTTTGTGAACAAAGAGGATGGAGCCAATACATCATCAAGAAAATCCCTAAAAGAGGAAACTAAACAGATACAAAGGTCCCGATGAACTAATTAAAAGATGATGGAACTTACGAGATGCATCACCACATAAGTGCACCACTCAAGATGACAATGATAGACCTGATATGTTACCCCCATTGATTTTAGACCGTGACATACCTCTTTACGACCCACACTCACCTGAACAGCAACCATCCTCAGATGGGATACAGTACGGACTGTCGTCGTCTGGCGATAACCACAGGACTTCATCTCTTACTCATCAGCTTCCTCTATCTTCTACTCTTCAGCGTCAACCTCTACCATATCATCGTAGATAGCTATGGGAAGATCACAGGAGACTATATTCATTTTTTTATTCCTGTCAAATAAGGAATATTATCTTTATTATCATTTAATTTTGATTATATTTCATAAGGATCGACCTCTACTGTAATTCCAAAGCAACTACTTGGCCAAGTGTGCATCATCGTATGTGAGGAGATCCAAAACTAGATGAAATCCTTCCATGATGAGTTTGTAAAGTTACGGACCAACTTGTTTGGGTTGTTTTCTTCTGAGGTATCTAAAATTCCACTATTTCTATTTCTATTTGCAAATATTTGGTGATATAATCAATATCTTTTCAATAACCCATAACAGTGATGGAGAACATGAATTACAGTGGGACAGTCGACATGGGGTTTACGGTACTGACATATATATGGACCTATATTCATATTCACCCCCTATCGCGACAACCCCCGCCACCGAGACAACCCCTACCACCACTGATTTACATATAGCCCTTACCACTGGGAAGGCCACCACTACTGATTTATAGACAACCCCTGCCACTGGGACAACCACCACCACTGATTTACAGATAGCCCAACACCACCAAGACAACCATCACCACCGAGACAGTCCTGACCCTGATTTACAGATAACCACCACTACCAAGATATCCCCTATCACAAGTTAACCACCACCATCAAATGACATACAAACCCCGTTATCACCCTCACATGACATACATACCCCTCTACCATGGTCACATGTTATACATATCCCTCCAACACCATCTAGAAAAACTCAACCCGATAAGCGTAACAAGAATCAACCCAGAAACATCCAAAAGTGGTTAACCCAAAGATTTCGATCGAGGGGGTAAGAGTCCAATACCATAAATTCCACCATTTGACCCGATAGAAATTGCTAGGGATCGAATGTTGTCAAAGTGGTTAAGAAATCCATACAAGGAATCCCTTCAGAACACAGAAAAAGCTGGAAGTTTTAGTCACATGTTTTATAATGCAATCGTAACATCGGTATCGACACTTGTGTTTCACAAAAAACAAAATCTGACTTTTAGAACAACCCACAACATGGTTGGATAATGACTATGTGGATGCCTACATAAACCTACTTCGTAAGTGAAAAGCAGACCCAGTTGAACGTTAAAGATTTACACGCAAAGTAGTTATACTTGATTCCACTTTATTCGTAAGTAGATGTTATTCAACAGTTTACATTTTTCTACTTTATTCAAAGCCCCCACTAACATATTCTGTAACTTCATTGTAGGATTCCCTATCTAAGGTTCGATGTAAATTTCAGCCAAATTTCCAGAGACCCAAGATGAAACCATTCCTCCTAGAAGATTTGAAGTCTCAATAGAGTTGATTACATATGCTATTGGGCAGAATCCAGCCTGGGGGATGTCGTGGACTAGTGTTTATGACTTACGATTTTTTACTTACTCAATTGAATACAAACTCACCGCTAAAAGCTGAAACACATTTGTTTGTAACATGTTTTAGTCCCTTGCAACATGGTAGACAACCATTTGGTATTATGAGTAGTTCGTCTCCACGATTGAATAATTACAATTTATGACTCAGTCACACATCAACTGCCTAATTACCTAAAGTATTGAGAACAACGGGTTTTGCCTCTACGTCGCTTGTTCTCACTCATTTGCAGTGTGTCTGGTTAATACGACGTTAGTCGTCTGTGGCCCTAAAATCTGAATTGTATGAAGGTTGTGAGATTGGACCCCAAACTATTCTCATGTCAGGAAGACGGTAACAGTTGTGATTTTTTCATGCTAAAGGGTATAAAGTATGTAATGATGAACAAAGATCCCAACTTTAATTTCAACCACAATAACATCTCTGACTTTAGAAAGAAATGGCTTGGGATATCTTTGCCAACTCTTTGGCTTTTGATTAATATGTACAACATACCAAAAATGGTTAATGGAATTTGATGTTATTTGAATAATTTGCATTGCAATTTTTGTGTGAACATCTTGTGTTTGAATATGTTTGCAATGCAATTTCTACTAAGTGTTCTTATCAGGTGCAATTTTATAACAGTATAATTACATGCTACAATAAGACTACACATTACATTATGATTACACGCCATATTGTAATTATGATTACTTGTTGAGCCTCGTTACACGCCAGATTGTAATTATGATTACACGTTGAGCCTCGTTACACTCCAGTTTGTAAGCATGATTACACACTACATTATGTATCGTGTAATCTTACTTACTTTTCAGCATGTAATCATTCATATTGTTGCAATGCTATTTGTGCTAAGTATTCATAACAGGTGCAATTTCATAACAGTATGATTACACGCTACAGTAAGATTACATGCTACATTATGATTACACACCAGATTGTCACCATGATTACATGACGAGCCTCATTACAGGTCAGTTTGTAAGCATGATTACACGTTACAGTATATAGCATGTAATCTTGCTCACTTTCGGCATGTATTCATTCACATTGTTGCAATGCTATTAGTGATAAGTGTTCTTAACAAGTGCAATTTCATAACAGTATGATTACAAGCTACAGTGTGATTACATGATGCATCATAAGTACACGACAATTTGTAATCATGATTACACACTGAGCTGTATTACATGTTAGTTTATAACAATGATTACACAATACATTACGTAGTGTGTAGTCATGCTTACTTTTCATCATGTAATCATTGACATTGGTCATTCATAATTACACGTTGCAACAATATGAATGATTACACGATGAATTGTAATCATGATTACATGTTACATAATGTAGATTGTAATCATGTTTACATCCTTACAAAGTTGTGTGTAATGATGTTAAACGTTTAATCATTCATACTATCACCATTTAGCTTGTAATCAGACTGTTACCAGTTATCTTGTGACTATATACCTGTTACATGACTATGCCTGATAAACAAAAACATCATATATTAAATCATCATCATTTATGTAAATTATGTTTTCAATAGAATAAAATTACAAATATAATAGTTGTAACAACAATGTTCAAAATCCATAAAATGTGAAATTATAATTGATATACAATTATGGAATGATATTAGGAATAAAGTGCTCTACCTTGGTCGTCTGACCTTGTGAGCATGTATTTTGGTTGTGTCCTCGTTCATCGCAAACCCTACACTTACGTTGAGAACCAGGTTCAAGTCGACAATTGTTGTCTATGGTTGGGAACTAGTTTTTTGCCTTCCGTGAACAAAACTCTCCTATCGAAAGTTTCCTAATCTTACATGACCGGCTAGCCTGAGACAGCCATTCAGGAAGGTGCACTACTAAGGAGCTGATTTTATCTGGAATTTCTCAATCGCTCATGTGACCAACTGGTCTGTTAACTCAACTAAACTCAACTTTTTATAGTACTGTGAGCAGAAATCAATGAATTGTATTTTACAAGCTCGTAATACAATCAATGCATCAGCACATGGAAATAAATCGATTTTGAATTCTCGACAGGTACAAGTCCTATCTAACATATTTATGAGCCCATTCTTAGCCCCATCTGTAACTGCAAGGTCATTTCAATCAATTGGACATACCGTGTACAAAGTAGATTCCTCATTATGTTCCGTTAAATACTTTATTGCTCATGGTGTCAATTGTGTGTGCAACGAGTACGTAAAAGTCCGTCGATCATGAAACTATTTTTGCATCATATCACATATGTACTCGATTAGAACAGTAACAGTGAACTGTTGTGCATGTCAGAGACATAAGTTGATGCATTCTGCGATGTTTGAAGTCATCATGAAGTATCGTTTTACAGAGGTGTAAGCACGAGACAATCTTACGGGTCCAATTGTCATGAGATCATTGTATGCCTTCGGGTGCACCCGTATCAATTCACTAATTTCTTCATTAAACTCAAATTCCCTGTAAATCTTAAATGCACTCTTGAAAATATCAATGGCATCTTCCCTTTTGAGCGTATTCGTAATATTCATAGTCATGTGGAATACACAAAGGTCGTGTGGTGCATCGTGGTAAACAATTCATATTTCCTAATTAATGCCCTTGTGTTGGTCAGATATAAACATGCAATCAGTCAGAAAATTGATGCACTTATAGACATGCCACAAAAACCAAGTCCATGACTCTTTATTTTCCTTATGCTTTATCCCAAAATCAAGTTGATGTACCTGCTCATTTCCATCTGAGCATGCAGCCACAAATAATATACCACTGAATTTTCCTTTAAGATGAATGTCGTCAATAGCAATAACAGGCCTAATCGCTGACCAAAAACCACGAATACAAGCACCGTATGAGAAGAAAGTAAATTTGAATCGTCCTTCATCATCCAACTCAAAATCAGTCATGGTGCTAGGGTTCTTCCGCTTAAACATATACAAATATGAAGGAATTTGTTGGAACAACTCTATCGTGGGTCCGAACACAATAGACTCTGTATGATCATTCGCTCACCAAACCTTTGTGTATTGAATGTGGAGACCGTAATGTAGTTGTATCTCCGTCATTATATCTTTTTGTTTAAAGGTTGTTCCATTAATCTGAAGTTTTAGAGACACCAACTCACCAGTAACAGAAGATTTAGCTTGTCAAAACCAACCTTGGAAACCCTCAATGGTGTAACTGTGTTCCTTGTCAAGTTTTTGTATCTGTCAATACTCTCCCTCGTCCATTTTTCTTGCTAGCACTCTAAAGAAACAATTGGCATCCTTACAAGTAGCTTTAAATCTGCCCTTACTGAACCTTCTGATTCTAAATTCAAAATGTTGTTTCAATACAAGCAGTAAAACTGACCAATGGTGGTAAAAGACTCATGGATGATGGTTTGGAATGAGTACTACTCTGATCCATGAATGATCCATGAGTGAGGGACTGAAGATGAACCAGTTTGTGTTGTATTATTGTCGACTATATCGTCATCATGATGACCACTAGAATGAATATGATCAGAAGCATCATATTCATCGCCGCTATCACCTTCATTGTCAAAGTTAGGACTACCACAATTCAGCCCCTCTCGATTGTCTTCTTCTCTAATAAAATCACCAAAAGATTCATCTTCTATAAATGGGTTCTATTCATCCAAGTTATCTAGCCCATGATCAATATTGGTTTCAAATTCAGGTAGAGTGGCACCATCTTCATCATCACTGCCTATTACACCATCTCTATCGTTTCTGTCTAATTCTTGTGATGTCTCTTCAAGAGTTATGGGTATTGTTATGGTAGGTTTGACACATTATGCAGATGACATTGACTCGCCTATTGTATTTCTCCCACATGTGGATTTAAATAGGGTTTTCAGTTGTTCATAAAAGCTTTGATTCACATGTTTAGTTGCTAGCATAGGTTGGTGATTGTAAGGTGTAGGTTAGGCACTATGTTGATATGTAACCAGTTGAGATGTTCGGGCATATGTTAAGCAGTATGGTTAGGAATATGGTTGGGAATATGGTTGTTGTATATGCGTATAATATGAATTTACAAACTGCTGGGGAAATATGGGTACATTTGAAAGGAAATTTGTTCATGAGGTATTTGGGATGGCATATTATCGTCAGTAGTTTGATCTCTTCCGACAATTGTAACATTTGCTTCAGGAATTACACTCTCTTCTTACATAAAAAATGACATATCCCTGTTGTTTTAATGCGCACAATAGTACACCTCCCTCTCGTAGTCAAAACAGTTCTTAATTCTATTTTGAAACTGGACGAATCAAACGTAACAATATCTTCTACCATCTTTATCAACCCCGTAATTCAAATCATGAGGAACGAAAGCCATTTCAGAATCCCCTCCCTCATAATTCTAACCACACCACTGCCCACCATGCAATATAACTAATCGCAAATCTGCCATCAACCTGTGCATAATGGAGGATAAAATTAAAATTAAATATTATTTAATAAAACATTCCATGTTGGTTAAACAAATGAAATGTTCAATGTTAACAAACTGATGGTTAAACAAATGAAATGTTCAATGCTAACAATCTGATAACATGATTACATGCTGACCAAATGAATGTTTACACCCTAATACTTGCTAACACGACTAAAAGTGTGTATGATTATACGCTGCAAATGAATGTTTACTCGCTCATAGCGTGTAAGCATAATTACATGCTTAATAATGTGAATGCTTACACATTGTTATCTCTACATGTACACGCTTAACAATGTGAATGCTTACACACTGATATCTCTACATGTTTACATGCTTAATGTGAATGCTTACACGATGTAACTTTGCATGCTTACACAATCAAATTGGGGAATCATTACATGCTGAGGAATCAAGCATTCTACCGTGTAAAAATCTAGTAAATTTTTTATACTTGTGTTCATTCTGGAAATTTACTTTCATTTTAAGAAGTCTAGAACAACTACTCTTAACTACTAGAAAAATAAAATTCAATAACAAAAACGAACTAATGTTATTCAAAGTAAATTAAACAAAAAAAATACCTTCTTTAGATTAGTAACCCTTAACAGATATGATCCGGTAATTTACAAAAACCTTACCTTCTTTAGATTAGAAACCCTTGATAGATATGATCCGGTGATCAATTACGAAAACCTTACAAGATTTACAGATATTTTGAGAGCGAAATACTTGTGTTTGAGATGTGACATACTTGTGTCTGAGACTCTGAGAAGGAAATAAAATCTAAAAGGGAAATAAAATATTAAAGTTATATGAAAAGTAGATAAGGGCATACTTGTCAAAAAAATATTTCTAAACTCTGATATCTCTACATGTTTACACGCTTAACGTGAATGCTTACACGCTGTAACTTTGCATGCTTACACGATCAAATTGGGAAATCATTACTCGATGAGGAATCAAGCATTGTACCGTGTAAACATTCTAGTAAATTTTTTATACTTGTGTTCATTCTGAAAATTTACTTTCACTTCAAGAAATCTAGAACAACCACTCCTAACTACTAGAAAAATAAAATGCAACAACAAAAACGAACTAATGTTATTCAAAGTATATTAAACAAAAAAAAAACCTTCTTTAGATTAGTAACCCTTGACGGATAAGGATCTTGTAATTTACCAAAACCTTGCGATTAAAAAAAAACCTTATTTAGATTAAAAACCCTTGATAGATATGATCCGGTGATCATTTACAAAAACCTTATGAGATTTACGGAAATTCTGATAGTGAAATACTTGTGTCTGAGATGTGACATACTTGTGTCTGAGACTTTAAGAGATAAATAAAATATTAAAGTTGTATGAAAAATAGATAAGAGCATACTTGTCAAAAAATTATTTCCCTTGGATAAAACTAGAAAACTTATTAGGATGTGACAGTTTCGAAAACTATATTAATTTATGAGTCAAATGGGGGAATTTTCCCCGAGGGGGTGGGACATTGTTGTAAGCTTTTTACTACATGGAGTATATTTGCAATTTAGGCCCTGAAAATAGGGTACCTTTGATAAAATCCCTTCTGAACTATTAGTTTCATTTTATTTTATTTTTGTTTGACAAAGAGCCCTAGCCTTCATTATGTCCGCCCTTTGATTAAGATATTCTTAAATAGCACGAATTGATTTGGGTTGTTTCTACTTTTTATGTTTAGATGATTGATTTAATAATTAATGAATTGTAAAGGGTAATCCAACTTAATTTGTGACTTAAAGCTTTGACTTTAATATCTCAACCACTCATATGTTTTTAATTTAAGAGTTATAAATATACTCAAATCTCAACCATTGGATTAAGAGCACATGAGTGGTTGAGATGTTGAAGTCAAAATTTTAATTTATAAATTTAAATTGATTTAGCTTGACCCTTAAAGAAAATATCACCTGTAATAAATAATGAATGAAAATGAGATGATTAAGGGGTTGTTTATATTTTTAATATAAGACTTATTACCTCGTAAATTCATATATCTTAAATTAAGATAAATCAGTATGTTTGTTTTTTCTACTTATATCTTATTTTAATATATATATATATATATATATATATATATATACTTTTATCTTATTAAAAAAATGTCACAGTAGATTTTTTTTAATAAATTTCCACAATATTATACAACAACTCATACATTTACAATTTTATCCGCACATAATAAAACTCTAAAAATCAATTTTTAAAAAATTCCCAATTTTAAAGAAACTCTAATACAACTTAATCACTTTTACATTTATAATAAGTCATCCAAAATGAAAAAACAAACATATCTATTTTAATTTGTAAGACTAATCTATATATCAAATAAATTATGGTCATATAAGACTTTAGATAAAAAAAAAACAAATAGTTCATAAGTTTTAACGAATTAAGTTGGGGTGGACAAAAAAGCCCATACACTGTAAACCGGACCAAACCAAATCAAACTACTCGGTTTGGTCCAATTTTATACTTTAAAAAAATGTATGGTTTTATTTTAGTAAAACCATATGGTCCGGTCTGGTTCATGGTCCAAGTATATCAGATCCAGACTGGACCGTGAATCGAATACTTTAGTATAATTACTATACGTCACACTAAAAAAATATTAATAAAATTTTAAAAATAAAAAATTAAAGTCATAAAGCATAATTTATTATTTCATAGTTGTTTTATTGGGCCACCAACCATATATGTGTTGTACAAAGTGAAAACCGCCGTTAACAAACAAAACTCTAAACATGGGATGGTTAAAGATTTCAATCAATTTCTATTATTTTACGAAGTTATCATTAATAATAAAAAAAATATTAATAAAATTAAACTAAATTAGTATTGTTGTCGTGATTTAATTGTAACAAAATCTTGACTTGCATACATTCAATTGCATTGACACGATTATAGCAATAGAAAGCGATTTTATTTATTAAACTAAAAAAAAGTGATTTAATTTATTAATATTTTTTCTACTTCCAGAATTTTAACACTACACTTTATTTTTATTTTTATTTTTACTACTCTTTTAACTTCTTTTTAGTTTGATAAACCGTACGTAACAATAACTTGCATTTCTCATTAATTGCTCACCTTATGATGCTATATATATTTTTAAATGATCAAACATTTGGATTTCAAGTCAAAAACCATTAAACCGAATTGAATAAATATAATTTGATCTAATCTAATCTGAAAAAAAAGGTCCAAATTGGTCCTATTTTTTAAATGACTGAAATTGTTGGTTTGGTCCAATTCTAATTGAAACCGGATCAAACCGGACTGTGCCCTGCTCTAGAATTAAGTAGAAGAATGATTTTATAAAAAGAGAAAATATCGTTTTAACCCCTGACCTTTACCCTATTAGAAAGGTAAGGACAAGGTTTGTACATATTGGTTCGTCTCCCCCTAAATTCGAAATATTATTAAAAGACCCCCTTCTGTTAGCTTTTTCAACAGAAAAACTAACTCTGTCACTATTCAATGGCTGAAAGATGAAATCAAATGACCTTTTTATCCATCAATATAATCTATAATTATCCATTTAACCCTCAAAATATTTATTAAATAAAATATTTATTAAATAAAATATTTATTAAATAAAAAGAATACGGATCTCCCTCCACCTTCCATCTTTCATATAGATGGCGGAGATATCTCTTATCATTATTTATTTAATTATAAAAATATAAATTAAATTATTATCTAATTTTTTTAATGAAAAATATAAATTAATTATTATCTAATTTTTTAAGGATTATCTAATAGTTTTATAATTATCTAATAGTTTTAGGAAAAAAAATGGAATTATATATTAAATTATTATCTATTTTTTTTAAGGACTATCTAATAATTTAATAATTATCTACTAATTTAAGGGGGGAAAAAAAGGAATTAACGTATCGTCATCATCACTACTATCCAGAATCCAGATTAATCAATTTTTCTTCTTGCAATAAATCAAAACCAACCACAAACAACATTCAACAATTTTCATAATTTCAAAGTTCCACATATCATAACAGATATTCCAAACATAATTTATAACCATAATTTTTCAGAAACTAAACCAAATCTTCCATGAACAAGCCAGTGAATCTATAAATTAAATTATCACGAAAATAATATTCAAAATCAAAGAGAATACAAAATCTGGGTTTTAAGTCTTATGACAAAATTATAAAAAAACAAAACAAAAAAACAAAAACAAAAACCGTAACAAATAATTTCAAATATTATCAACAGAAACTCTACTATCTATTCTCTTTAATGTGGAAAAAAAATAAAAATAAATAAAGAAACTCAAAACCTATCTGAAATTGAAATGAGATCTCGAAAGTTTTTTGCAGATCCTCAGCCACCCTCTTCAACCACTATCGTCGCTCTTCAGCCGCGCCGACGACCTCGTCTCCGGTCGTCGCTGCCTCGTATCCGACGGTCAACAACCCAGTCAATCAGTATCACCCAACCACTAGACCACAACCCAGTCAACCGCCCATCAAACCCAACCACCACAACCCCAAATCGAAACCGAAATTGAAACCAAAATCCAAATCGAAGTTTGCCGCGTTCTTTGTTGTGAGAGAGATAGAGAGCGATCGGCGTGTAAGAGAGACAGATGAGATAAAGAGAAAGATAAATTCGGTGGTGGTGATTTGGTGGAGATGAATTTGACAGTGGTTTTTCAGTGGAGAAAAATGATATCACAATGAGAGATGAGGAGTTGTTCAAGAGACAGTTTGGGATAAGAAAAATCAGATGAGTGGAGGAGTGACATGGCATGTTCTCCTCCACTCATTTGTTTTTTTAATTAATATATTATTAATTGTATATATTAAATTACCTTTATAACCTTCAACTCAAATTACCAATCCTGTCTCCACTGGTGAGTTTAAGAGTTTGCCCCTGTACATTAACGGTCAACACTGATTTTGGACGGAATACCTAACAGAAGGGGCCTGTGAACAAAATATCTATTTCGGAGGATTAAAAGTCAATATAAAGAAACTATGCCCTTACCTTTCTAATAGGATAAACATTAGGGAGGAAAATGATAATATCCCTTATAAAAAGGACACCAAATTTGAATGACTATTAGGAGAAAGTAGCGTTATTGCTCTTCTAGTGGTATTAACGAGTAAGATAAATTTGTCCATTACATAAATTTAGGGTTTTATTTTAAGAGGGATTCGAATCCACAATCTCGTAATATATATGTAAAAGATTTTACCACCAAACTACCAAACTAATGTAATCCCGTCTTAATTTGTTTCATACACTAGAAAGTATGAATAATATTCGAAATTATTTTCACGTTGCCTTTTGTCATTCATTTGGAATATACACTAAATATTTGTAATTAAAATCTGTACGATTTGTCAGACTAACTCCAAACAAGGGCATAATAATCAGAAAAATCAATCTGCTTGTGTTAGTTTTGGCTTTTGGGTGTATCAATGTATGTTGAATGACTCTGTAAATTCAAGTTGCAAGTAGAGAGACCCCATGAAAGGTGGATGATAAAAGGTGGCATGATCTGAAATCTGAATACCGGTGGCTGGTCAGCCCAACCCAGTTGGTGTGGCATAACATATCAACATTACATGTTAGATCAAACCCACCCACAGTAAAAAAAGCCTACAAAACAAAACAAAACAAGAGGCACACTGCACACAACAACAGGGTGTGGTCTGGTCTGGTCATCAGCTGATGATGAGGCCTTGTAGTGAGAGAGTGACCGAATATCTCGAAATGCTCTCGAAGTGGTAACCGACACCTGTCCATTTTCCTTGATCCACAAAACCCTCGCTTAAAATCCACACTATTGTCGTCTCTCTTTCTGTTAAGGCTCCCTACATCACCACTTCGCTTTCTCTTTCTCTTATCTCCCCAGATCTCTCTCTATCAAGACCTCTCTTTTTGTTTTTCTTTCTTTTGTTTCGCAGACACCAAGTAAGTCATCGAATCTCTTCTGGTAAGAAAAAAATCATTTGTTTTCCATAAGGTTGATGTGGTTATCGAATTATACATGTTCGACCCTTTTCTGCTGATCCACGTTCGCTCTGAAATCTGGTTCCGCAAAAGGAAAAAAATCTCGTAACCCATCACACCCATTTCTGATCTTTTTCCCCCTTTCATTTATACATCAAATCTTCAAGTTTTATTTTGCAGTCTGTATGATATTCTGATTGCTTTTAGAGCCCATATTTAGTGTTTCTTTTGTTTGTCAAGATTGTTCATTTTTGTTCTTTATTTCATACTAATTACGACTCTTATATGTACATCGAGTTACAGTTTATTAGGTTAGGTCTGAGCTTTTATTGGATTCAATAGTTGAGCACTTGAGCTACAGTGGTTTTTGTAAACATCTATATAGGATTTAGGGTTGTGCAAATTGAAGAGGTTGATTGCTTATATGAATCAGTAGATATTGTTTATAGTTAAAGCAAGGGAAAAAAATAGACTTTTGTTTAGAAGTCTTGGTTGCTAATTGGTGTTGTCAAAAGTGGCGAAAATGAGTTTGAGTGCTGCCGAGGATGATTCGGCTTCAGAGATTCACATACCTGCTGATATAGATTGGCATATGCTTGACAAATCTAAGTTCTTCTTTCTGGGTGCTGCTTTGTTTTCTGGTGTATCGGCTGCTCTTTATCCTATCGTTGTGTTAAAAACCCGGCAACAGGTTTTGTCTACTCAAGTTTCTTGCTTCAATATGTCTCTTAGCATCATGCGCTATGAAGGATTTAGAGGGTTTTACAGAGGTTTTGGTACCTCTTTGATGGGAACAATCCCTGCTCGCGCACTGTACATGGCAGCACTTGAGGTTACCAAGAGTAGTGTTGGGACTGCAACTGTTACATTAGGATTTTCGGATTCGACTGCCACTACTATAGCGAATGCTGCAGCTGGGTTGACTTCAGCTATGGCTGCACAGCTAGTTTGGACCCCAATTGATGTTGTGAGTCAAAGGCTGATGGTTCAAGGATGCCAACATAGCAGTAACAAAAACTTAGTCCCTAATGTAAGTTCATGTAGATATAGTAATGGCCTTGATGCATTTAGGAAAATTTTGGTTGCTGATGGCCCAAGAGGATTATACAGGGGATTTGGGATATCGATATTGACCTATGCTCCATCAAATGCTGTTTGGTGGGCGTCTTACTCTGTAGCTAGTAGGCTCATTTGGGGTGGCGTCGGTTGCTATATGAGTAAAAAAGATGAAAGTGATGGTGGTGGTGGAGGGTGTAGTGGTTATAGGCCTAATTCAAAGGCAGTAGTGGCAGTGCAAGGTTTAAGTGCAGCCATGGCTAGTGGAGTTTCGGCTATAATCACCATGCCACTCGATACAATCAAGACACGATTACAGGTTTTGGATGGAGAAGAGAACGGGCAAAGAAGACCGCTAACGATTTTGCAGACAGTTAGGAATTTGGTGAAGGAAGGTGGAATGGCAGCTTGTTACAGGGGATTGGGGCCAAGGTGGGCATCAATGTCTATGTCTGCAACAACCATGATCACCACCTATGAATTTTTGAAAAGGCTTTCTACTAAGAACCAAGAGAGATTGACATCTTCATAACTTTGAGCAGCTATAAGAAAAAAACAAAAAACTTTCTTCCTACTTGGAAGCCCCATAGTTTTTTTTTGTTTTTGTTATCTCTTCCTTTTCTTGGCGCTTAATGAAAAGAGGGATGAATATGGTAAATTCTTTCTTTTTCTTTTTGGTTTGTTTTGTTGATATGTTGGAAATCACTGGGAATCAGTGTAAACTTTGTACAGTTGTAGCAAGAAACTCCATTTCCCACTTTATGATGTATCTTTCAACGCTCATCTTCTCATCTATATTTATATTTGGAAAGTATATGATGTTATTGTTTTGAAGTATCTGATGCTTTATCTTATCTCAGTTTACCCAGGCAAAATATGAAATTTGTTGATTGTCATGGAATTGGACAAGAAATCCTAGATGATAAGAGCTTTCGATCTAAGAAAAGATAAAACTTGTAATTGGTAATCAATATAATCAAATAATAAAAAAGTCACATGTTACAAAATTCTTAAGAAATCACGAGAAGTCGTATAAATAAAAGATCCAAGGCCTTGGTCTCTGTCATTTACATTTACTGAATAAAAATGTGTTGATGATAATGTCATAAACAAAAAGCTATGACTCACCCCTCCATTATCTTGCAATAAGCATATTTTTACTTTGAAAAGTGAAAACACATACATGAGAGGAATATAATAATCTCAATTTGTTAGTATACCTGACTTCAATGGCATTTTTTGACATGAGACACTTTTCGTCTTTGCTTTCTTGACTCTTCCCGATATAATTATTCTTAACCGAAAATTTGTTCAGGGAGAAGAATTACAACTAATACCCTCGAGATCACTTCCTCGGAAGGTCGAAGTCTAGTAGGTACCTTCGGTACCAGTTTTAAGCTTGGTTATGGCTAAGAGACCGGTTGATATGAGGGCAAAGACCTGTTGAAAATTGATACTACTTTATTGATAATGTGTGAATTGAGTACAAGGTATGTATATCACTCGATCTCTCCTAGCTGGGTTGAAGGTGGCAACCTCGTGTCTGTCGATAAGTGGACAAAATTCACTGATGGTGGCCGTGTTCTATCAACAGAATTTAGACGACAACAGAGCTTCGTTAACTGGTGGCGAATTTAGGTCTCGATTTGTGCATGTCCTCATTCATGCATGTCCATACATATTGATACTGTAGATTTTAGGTTTAGCTGGTTATTCTCCCGCCTTAAATCATTGAATCAAATCCCCATTTATTAGGTGGGATGTTATGTTTAAATGTCATTGACTTTGGTTGATTAACGGATTTGACGATATCTTGGAGGGAGGTAAGTTTGTTTCCTCTTCGGATTCAATGATTTGACCTGCATGCATATAATGGTTTAATGCACGTTTGAGTTGACTTTTATCATGTATGTTTCCCTGGCGAGGTGCCTCATGGAAATCACCAAATAGGGCGCCTGTTACCTTGAATGGCGAGGTACACTTCAGTACCGATATTATTACTGGGAGCTTGATTCGACCACTCTGGGCCTCCTTTAGAGCTTGACCTAACTGTGTTGGCGCTTTTCTGTGATAACGGAGCTTTACGAGCTTCCTCTTTCCCTGCTTGGATAGGTTGAAATTATCCCTCGATGAAGCGAGAAGGCATTGCAAGACAAGTTCGATGCCCTCAAGGTCTCTTGGTGAAAGTAGAAATGGTAGAACGTTTCAGAGGAGGTCGTAAGATACCTCAATCTCAGGGAACCTAGATCTTTCCATATTGACCTAGCTTCGGGCTCTTAACCTGATGTAGAGAGGTTGATGTGGTCACGTCGGGCTTTAGTTGGCGAGCCTGAATGCGTGCAAGATGTTCAGAAGGCATGAATAACCTTGCTTTATTCCTGTAGGGTTATATGGTAGTTCGAACTCGGGGACCTTGATACCTTATTGCATAGCCCCGAATTTGGACCCTAGCATGAAGGCTGGAGAGTGGAAAATTTTCCTTTGGTCCCTAGCCAAACTTGGTTATTAACAGAAGTCCCCTCTGACTTGAACGTCGGTGATTGAGTAAGGGTTGGAGTCAAATTTTCTGTTTTATTTGGGAAATTTCACCTCTCTTTTAATTGCCTGAATCATGGAGAAAATCCCTTATTAAATGTAGGCTACACGTGGCGAGCTTCTTTTCGAAGCTACTGCTCAATGACGGCGTGCTGGAACCGAGCAAATCTCTAAAGATCACGCTTTCGTCATCGACACCACCCCCGTTACCGTTACGCCATCTCCTATTTAAAACCCGATCGTACCATCATCTTTCTCACGCTTCCCTTTCAAATTTCAAATACTTTTCAAGAAAACCTTCTTCCTTTTTGGTCTTCGCAAGAAACTTCAGTGTCTTCCTTTCTCTTTTCGAATTAAACTTTCTCGTTACCATGTCGAATTACAGTTCTAACACAGTCAAGTGTATGGTAGAGGGCGACGGGACCTCCAGTCTTGCACATGGGAAGCGAGCTCGTAAAGACGGTGGGGACGACTGTCCTCCTTCTTTACGTCGTCGCTCGGGTCAGAATATTTCCATAGGATCCGGCTTTTCGAATCAACCCGAGAAACAGTTAGAATTGGTCGATGAGGAGTCGAGTGGTGATTCTAATGGTAAGGCGGTTAGCGAAGGACCGGTCCAGGTCTCTGGTTCCTTTCTAGGAGAGCTTGCTCTTCTTTATGACTTTCTGGCCATCCCCAACTCTACCGTCAAAGAGGGGTCAGTTAACCGGTTGAGGAACAAGTTTGGCATCCCCGACAGCATCTCTGTCACCATCCCTTCCAAGAACTATGTCGTCTTCACTCCTTCCAAAGTCGTGCTCCCAATCCACCTCGCTGCTCTTGAAAGCGTGGTAAGGTTGCCTCTTCACCCCACCCTCCGACGGGCTCTCCACGCCCTACAGCTTGCTCCCCACCAATAGACCTTAGGCTTTCGGAGGCACTTGGTGGCTTCCTCGTTATGTGGAGTGAGCAATGTGAGAGGGACAATCTCATGAGGGAGCCCGGTGCTGAGGAACTGGCATATGTTTTCTAGGTATCTGGCCTATTTCCCGGCCCAAGGGGAAATTCTACACGAAATCCAAGGACAAACTCAACTTTATCGTTTTAGGTGCCTCCATGAAAGATCCCCCCTGGAAGAATGAATGGGTGCTGATTGACGGTGAGTGAGGGAGCTTGATCTATATTGGCGGGCAATAATTCAAGGTTCCCACCGTTTTTAATGACAAGCCCTCCTTGGATAGGAATTCTATACTGACCGAGTCTGAAGCGATCTTGAAAGCCATCATTGATCGAAACTTTTTAAACACGAAGTACCCCACCTCCGACTCTTTTGATTCCCGCAGGGTGAACCAGTACATGCGTATCTCTGCCGCCTCCCCTAGTAAGAATGGAATTATGAGTTAGCTTACCTTATTATTGTTTGCCTTGATACTAACCTCACTCTTTTTTTTTACAGTTTTTGTTGTTGTGCTCTTTGTTCAAGATTCTCCACATGCTCGCACCCATCTTCCCTCTCCTGGTAGTCTGGATCGGGGAAGGTCTCCTATGACCTTGATCTAAGAAGGTGGGCATTTACCCAATCCCGCAGAAGTTCAGCTTGCTCTTACCCCTCCTGTTACCCATCCTAATTCCATGTTGAAAGTGTTCGCATCTCGGGCATCCAGGGTGCGTGGTAAGGGGACTTCCCATCCTACTACTGTTTCTGCCACTACTACCACCACCTTTACTACCCCTCATGTCGCTAAGGCTGTTGTTGCTGCTACCTTCCTGGTTGGCGTACCTGTTGCTTCAATTCCTTCTCCAGCATCCATAGCAGCAAGGAGGAGTTTAGAGACTGCTACTGTGGAGGGACCCAAAGATCATTCCCAGTCTTCATCCAGATCCGTTAACCAGGGAGAGGTCGTGAACCTGTTCATTGTCTCTTGCTCAGGCCGTAACCTCTCCTTGATGGCCTCAATGCCTACTGACATCCTGATTACCAAGGGATCCGCTCTCTTGGTCGAGGTAATCGTTTTCCTTCACCTGTGATTCGAGTGGTCAATTGGTTATGTACTGACTTGAGTTTTGTCCACTGTAGGCTCTCAAGTACAATGTCACTGTGAGCCATCAGGTGACCTCAATGCGTGAACGCGCTGTAAAAGTTGAGGCTGAATCTGATACTACCATAGGGTTGCTTGCTCAAGCTCGGGATCTGGTATAGGAGATGACAATCTACCAGGACAAGACTGAGAGGGAGCAAGCTAAGCTCCAATAGGATTATCAGAGGCTAATGTGAACCTTCAATCAGGATGCCTTGAAGTCAGTGAAGCATAAAAGAGAGAGGGATGGCTGGAAAGTGGAAGCTAGAAAGGTAAAAAGCAGAAAACCTAGACTTGCATGCCCATATGGCTAAGCTATAAGCAGAGGTAAAAGCCTCCTTCAAAAGTGGATACTTCTAAGCTTCATATCAAGTCGTTGAAGCGTTGCCCCCACCATTCGACCTTTCTGTCAACGATAGCTGGGATAGGGAGGAGATCATGGCTAAAGTTAAGGAAATGTCTATTCCCGTTGGTGGCGAAACTGGTACTTCGGGCGATATTGGAGTTAGCAAACAAGTGCTTGACACATGCCTTATATTTCCTCATTCCGTTCTTCCAAGCTCAAAAATTATTGAGACTTCACTTGCTTCTGGCGAGTCTAACCTATGCAGACCAAAGGGGAAAAGCTCGCTTCAATGAGTGAGGGGGTCCAGTCCAAACAGGCTGAAGAGGATCTTCCTACTTCTGTAAAGGTAAAATAATCTTTCAGGAACCCAAGTGGAAGTAGGGGTTTGGGCTGACGTCGTTCATCCTGAAGGACCCGCTAAGGAGGGGGACGCAGGCGATCAAGTCAAGATGGGGGTGACTACTACTTCACAGAACGAGCCTATTCCCCTTGAGTTCATGGCGGTGGTCGATCAAGTGCTAGCTGAAGGACCAGCTGAACAGCTAAGAGGTGGGCAACCCCCAAAGGGAGGAGCAGTGGAAGGTGAACACCAGGAGGGTACCGATGTATGACATGATCTATTTATGATATATCTCTATCGTCCGGAAAAGGAGTAAGGCACCCTGTTATATTCATGATTTATCTCAAACCTTCATATGTTGCTCAGAAATGGGGTTGGGCTCTATTCTTGATTTAATGTAGTCTGACCGAGAGGATAGGCTCCCTCTCCATCATTAATGAAAACATATTTTGATTTCCTCCATACTTGCTTTGATTGATTCTTGTTTATAATTTTTAATTTTTTGGGATACTCCTTGCTTTACTTCTAATGTCGACCTAGGTGCAAGCCCCAACGCAATCCTGACTTAACTAAATCTTGATGGTACCTTGATTGAGGTATTTTTTGTATCTTCATCAAGTCTCTAGCATGCATTAATGCAACAGTAACCTGGCAACGTAGAAATCAACACATGTGTGAAGAGTAAACAGTTAGTAGCAAATGATTCGATACCATGTTATCATGATATGTGGTCAAACTGATCCTAATAAGATCTTTTCACAGTTGGTCATCCTTTCTGGGATAATCAAAGTATCAATAGTCCATATGTTAGGCATTTGACACTTAGGCGAAAGTTGTGGTGTACCAACCCAGATATCCCTTCCCCCTATATCGGGGAGGTACTTTACCATGGCGATCTCGATCTAGTAGGCAACTACGCTCTTACACCTAGATCCTTCTCGATGGTAGTAGCCCGACAAAGGTCTCAGGAATACAATATGGCTACCCTGGTCTCAAAATCTGGACAGCAACTATGTTTGTACACTCAGACCGTTCTCAGGGGTTGTAGCCCGACCAAGGCATCAAGAATGCTATCTAGCTATCCTGGTCTCGATATCTGGATGGCAACTATGCTCTTACACTCAGACCCTTCTTGGGTGTGGTAACCCGACCAATGCATCATGAATGCTATCTAGCTATCCTAGCCTCGAGATCTGGATGGTAACTATGCTCTTACACTCAGGCCCTTCTCGGCGAGGGGTAGTGCCCGGTTGAGACATCAAGAATGCTATTAAGCTATTCCTTAGTTTATGACGCCATGGTGAACTCACTCCTGGAGAAAATAAAATACAACTGGGGATGGAGAAAACTTAGCAGAAGACTTTATTGATGATTAAAATGGAGTACATAACTATTTTAAAGAATAATTGTTATTGATTCCTAAATGAGAGATAGTCTGCTAAGGAGTCCCCTGTCAAAGGGTAGAACTTCTTCAAATGATCAGCGTTCCAGGTGTGGTCGATGGATCGACCATCCATATCTTCCAGCTTGTAAGCTCCGCTGTGGACCACTACTTTTACAAAGTATGGTCCCTCCCAATTGGGTCCTAGGACCCCGTTTGATCCTACCCGGGTGTTTTGGGTTACCTTCCTGAGTACCAGGTCTTCTTCTTTGAAGCCCTTGACCTTCACTATTTTATTGAAATTCCTCGTGATCTTGCTCTGATAAACTGTTACCTTCTCGGCTACTCGATCTTGATTTTCCTCTAGGAGGTCTAGCTTAGCTCAGAGCTTAACCTCGTTGCTCTATGGTTCAAATTGTTATACCCTGAATGAGGTCAGTTTGTGCTCAATGGGAAAGACTGTGTTAACCCTGAAAGCCAACGAGTAGGGTATTTCTCTAGTGGTTGTTCTTTTCGTGGTCTGGTATGCCCAAAGAACCCCGGGAAAGCTCTTCAGCCCATTTGCCCTTCGTCTGTTGCAATTTGTTTTTCAGTAATTTTTTAATGGTCTTACTGGTAGACTAGACTAGTCCATTAGTCTGCGGGTGAACTACTGAAGCAAATCGGAGATCCATCCCCAAACCTTCACAAAAGTCCATGAATCATGTATTATCGAACTGTTTGCCTAGGTCAACGATTATGATAAGAGGAGTGATGAACCTGCAAACCACATTGGTCTTGATAAACTTGGTTGTATTTTCCTCTGAGAACTAGGACTCGGGAGAGAGGTCCTGATTCGATCCACCCGATAAAATAATCAATAACAACGATAATGTGCTTAGCCTGTCTAGGATCAGTGGGAAGTGGACCGATCAGATTGACTCCTCAAACGGTGAAAGGGTAAAGTGAACTGATCATCAATAACCATTCAGAAGGAAGGTGGCTTAAGTCCAAGGTACTCTGGCATGGTTCACAGGACAACGAAACATCTTCGCATCTTGGTGAATAATTGGTCAATAGTATCCCATGTGAAGTACCTGATAAGCCAAAGCTTCCCCACCAATGTGATTTCCACAATTCCTAGAATGGATATCTCTCAATGCCCAGCTGACATCATCGGGATGTAGAAATCAAAGCAAAGGAAAGTATTTACCCCTCTTATAGAGGTACTCATCCACCAGACGATTCCGAATAGAAACCCTCTTGATTTTTTGAGCTTGGTCGGGGTCCTTAAGAATTTTTCCTTCTTGAAGGTAGGCAGCTATCGAATCCATCCAACATGAAAGTCGGTTAATTGGGAAGATTTCTTTGACTTCCGTTATGCTCAATTGAGAGATCACCTGGAGGGGGACTCCCATTGGTAGTGTTTGACCCCCATTTACAACTATCTTTGCTAAGACATCTGCTCGGTGATTTTGTTGTCGAGGAATCTGCTCAATCTTGAATCTCTTGAGACTATTTCTGAGTTGTTGGACTTACTTTAGGTAGGCAACCATGTTATCACCCTTAGCTTAGTAGAGCCCAGTAACCTGGTTGACAATGAGTAACGAATCACTCTTGATATGCAAGTAATCGGCTCCAAGCTCGATTGTGACTCTCATTCCTACCAGAAGAGCTTCGTACTCTGCCTCATTATTGGTAGCCTTGAACTCAAACCTAAAAAAGTGGCAGCATTCTGTCCTTTCTGGGTCAGTTAGGACTATACCGGTTCCTCCTATTTGTCCAAAAGCCCTATCGGTATAGAGAATCCAGGCACTGCAATCTTTTGACCAATCATCGAGCTCTGAAGGGTTCTAGTGAGGTATCTCTGGCTTTACCAAGGCTTTTGCCTATTTCCTTGGGGTGCCAAAATCTCGACCACAAAGCCAACTAATGCTTGAGCCTTGATCGTCGTTCTAGCCTTGTATTTTAAATCGAACTGAGTGAGCTCTAGGGCCCACAAGACTAACCTCCCCGATATGTCTGGCTTCTACAAGAATTGGCGGAGAGGTTGGTCGGTCATTATTGTCATAGTATGAACTTGAAAATAGGGGTGGAGCTTCCTTACAGAGGTAATCAAGGCAAATGCGAGCTTCTTAAGGAGAAGGTAGTTCTTCCGGGCTTGGATAATGCACGACTGACGTAATACATGGGTCGTTGGACCCCTATCTCCGTAATCCTTGACCAAGGCTCCACTCACCGCTATTTTCGATACGATCAAGTAAATCTACAGCTCCTCTCCGGGAACTGGGTTGACGAGCAGCAGCGGGCTAGCCAGATACCTCTTCAGGGCTTGGAAAGCTTGCTCGCTATCTTAGTCCCATTTCATATTTCTTCCCTACTTTATCACCTTGAACAAGGGAATGCATTTATCGGTTGACCGAGAAATGAACCTGTTGAGCGCGACTACTCTACCCATTTAGGTCTAAACCTGCTTAAGTGAAGCTGGAGACTCTAGATCCAAGATAGCTTGAATCTTTTCAGGATTAGGCCTCTATACCCTTTTCATGAACCATGAAACCCAAGAAATTTCCTACGGTTACCCCGAAGGCTTACTTGGAGGGGTTCAGTCACATCTGATTTTCTCTTAGGATCAAGAAAGTCCTACGAAGGTCGTTTTTATGATCTTCCGTGGTCAGATACTTGGTAATCATATCATCAATGTAAACTTCCATAGACCTCTCGATTTCTGGCTTGAACAGCCGATTGACCAACTGTTGGTAGGTAGCCCTTACGTTCTTAAGGCCAAACGGCATCACCTTGTAGCAATACAAACCACGCCCGGTAATGAAGTTGGTTTTGTTCTGGTTTTCCAGGTGCATCCTAATTTGATTGTATCCTGAGAACGCATCCATGAAACTTAGGAGCTTGTTCACCGGCAGTGGAGTCCACCAGCTGATCGACCTTAGGTAAAGGAAAACTGTTCTTCGAGCATACCCGGTTAAGGTCAGTGTAGACGACACACATGGGCCACTTTTCGTTTGCCTTAGTGACTATAACCACTGGTAATCCAATCGAGGTATCGCGTTTCCCTTATGAACCCGGATTTGATCAATTTATCGACTTCCTCCTACATCACGGCACTTCTTTCGGTATTGAAATGACATCTTTTCTGCTTGACCGGCTTAAGTGTGGGATCAACAGTCAACCGATGAGAGGCCAAGGTTAGAGGGATTTCTAGCATCTCATCGTGGCTCCATACAAATTTGTCGTTGAATTCCCTAAGCAGCCCAATCAATCCTTCATTCACTCTCGGTTCCAATGTTGCCCCAATCTTGACCACCTTGGATGGATCATCATTTCTAATCGGGATCTCTTCTAGCTCATCTACGGGGTGACCACTAGCCCATTCTCGGTCCTTCTCTACCTCGTCCTCATCTTGGACGTCACTCCCTAAACCTCCCTTAGGCTTTAAGATCTCGGGATTCACTTCTGGCAATTCCTGTCCGCAGACTACGGCAACCTGGGCGAACTGCTTTGCCAATGCTGTAGGGTTGGTAGAGACCGCGTAGCACTTGTGGGCTGCCTGTTGGTCTCCTCTTACCTCTCCTACCTCATTTTCAATTGGAAACTTCAGGATGTTGTGGCAGATGGATAGTACCCCCTTGAAGACTAACAGGAAGGGCCTTTCTAGGATGGCATTATAGGTCGACGGGGTGTCAACCACTACAAAATCCGTCATGATATTCTGCTGAAAGGGTGCAGTTTCTGTAATTACTGGAAGGATCTTTGACCACACTAGTATGATTGAGTCCCCAGTGAAGCCGTATAATAGAGTTGTACAGTTGTTGTAGCACCACTGCTTCAAGTTAAGCTTCTCAAGGGTCTCTTTAAAGAGAATATCTACGATGCTGCCTATGTCGACGAGCACGTGGTGGACCAGGCAATTGGCGATCTGTACTGTGATAAACATGTTATCATCGTGGGGTTAAACAGTGTTGTAGACATCTGCCTCCGTAAAAATGATCTGGACCGATTGGGAAGGGCCAGTCGAGCTCTGGTCCACCTTGAAGACATCCCGCCCTTCATCGGTATGGGGAATTTTCCTGGCATGGTTTTTCCTAGAATTGTTGGAAATCCCCGCAAGGGTGGGTCCTCCATTGATGGTGTGGATAACTTGGATTTGCTGTATCAAATCCTTCTGCTTACCTCTCCGTTCTTCTTCATTCCCATGGATCTCGACTTGTACCTCCTTCCCAGTTTGGATATTATCTTTAACCTGCTGCACGAATTCTACCAAGTAACCTCCTTTTACCAGAGCTTCAATCTGGTAACGCATGTTGTAGCAGTCTGATGTATTGTGCCCCACGTCCTCATGGAAGTCCCAGTACTTATATCGGTTACTTGTATCCGCTGGAGCTTTCATGGGTGCTGACTTTTGAAGTAGCCCTTTACCCTTAATGGCGAGATAGATTGTCTCGCAAGATGCATTCAGGGGGTGTAGTGTTTGTACCCTCTTTCGTCTCGAGCTACATGGCCCACTACCCTTAGAGGAGGCCAAGCTCGTGGAGGGGGGTCACCTTGCAGGGTACTGCTTCTGTCGAGGTTGGGATGGAGATGGGCGATATGTCGACCTGTTGGGAGGCCTATTCTGATTTCGTTGAACTAGCGCGGGTCTGAGCGCTTCTTTCTTCTGACGCTTTGCCGATCTCATATCATCATGCTCAATTTTAACCCTAAGCTGCTCGTCGATCTTAATCTGCTCAAAAGCCCAGTCGTAGGCCTCCTAATAGGTTTCTAGAGGATGTTTTGCGAAAGATCGGGATAGCCTTCTTACCCACAAGTTCCTATGAAAGTTGGTAAGGGTTTCCTTTTCGGTAAAGACCTCAATCTGGATGACTTCTTTATGAAATCATTCTACATAAGATCGAAGGGTTTCCCTCCACTCCTGGATCACATATTATAGGTAGACATGTCTAGATTCTGGTTCGGTTCTGGTTCCGATATAGGTTCCGAACTGAGCTAGAACCGGAATTGAAACCGAAACCGTGGACCGACAGTTCCAGTTTCGATTCTGGTTCTAGCGGTTCGTCCAGTTCGATTCTTCTTTTTTTTTTACATTTTAGCTTAAGAAAAATTTTAAAAAATTAAAATATATATATTCTGGAACCGACGGTTCCAGAACCAGAACCTGAACCTGAACAGAAACCGAACCACCAGTTTTTTTAAAAGAGAACCGGAACCAAACTTTCAATCCCATGGTTACTGTTACGGTTACGGTTACAGTTTTAGAACCGGTTCCACGGTTTCGATTACAGTTACGGTTCATTTCACAATGTTACGGTTCGGTTCCACGGTTCGAACCGAACTGTGGTCATGTCTAATTGTAAGTGGATAGGATTTTTCGAGCGTGGTTTAACGCCCTGGAACTGTAAGCAAAAATCAGTTGATAGTTTTGTGAAGGAATCTACGTTTCCTGCAGGCAGCTTTTTGAACAAGATCTTTGCATAGTCAGTTAATATGGTAGGGAAAATCTGGCACATGATTGCCCTGGTTGTGTTCTAGACCTCCATATGATGGACGAAGCTCTCTAGATGACTCAACGGGTCTTCGACACTGGAGAACTTATCCGACAATATCTAAAACTTAGATGGAAGCTTGGATTCCCTGATCCTCCTAGTGAAAGGCAGGTTGCCTGGTTCCCGGTCTACTTGCTTCTCATTAAGTATTGGGATTCGCCGACTGGGTTGTAATGCCTTCAACGAGCAAACAAAGGCAGATGTTTTCTAAGAAGGTCGCTACTTACTGATCGAGCATGGCCTGGCTTACCACTGGAGGGCCTGAAGCCCCGCGCAGCGGTTGGTTGGAATGGAGCCGGGTTATGATGCCTGGATTTTGTCCTTCTTTGGAACCTTTCAAGTTGAAGTGGCATATTGTTGCCCTGAGGCCTCGGGTTGTCCCTGGGAAGATCAAAGCCTCTTAATTCCTGTAAAACAATAAGTAGATAAAAAATTAATTTTAAAATGGGTGTGGATTTTTTCCACAGACAGTGTCAAAAAAGTGTTAGCCGAAAATTCGGTCAGGGTGAGGAAATACAGCTAACACCCTCAGGACCACTTCCTCAAAAGGTCGAGGTCGGGATAGGTACCTTCGGTACTGGTTTTAAGCATGGTAATGGCTGAGAGACCGATTGATATGGGGGTAAAAACCCGTTGAAAATGGATACTACTTTATTGATAATGTGGGAATTGAGTACAAGGTATGTATATCACTCGATCTCTTCTAGTTGGGTTGAAGGTTGCAACCTCGTGCCTGTTGATAAGTGGACAGAATTCACTGATGGTGGTCGTATTCTATCAATAAAATTTAGGCGACAATGGAGCTTCATTAACTGGTGGCTAATTTAGGTCTCGATTTGTGCGTGTCCTCCTTCATACATGTCCAGGCGTATATATACTATAGATTTTAGGTTTAGTTGGTTATTCTCCCGCCATAAATCATTGAATCAAATCCTCATTTATTAGGTGGGATATTGATCAGGACACATCGTTGCAGTGTCATCAAATATGAACATTTAAGTTCGGCCTCGCAAGGGTGCAAGTCACAGAGACTAGCACAGCGGCAAGCAAGGGATCGATCCACAGGGAGGTGGGATTCACCGATCGTCTCTAGTTCTATTATTACAACACTCCAAGCGGACTCGTGTGTTGCGTGTGCAGAAAAGTGAATAATAATATAACTAAATAACTTATATAAATGATATATACAATAATAGATGGAATGGAGATATACATGAAATGTGGTTACACTAGGGAAACGACTCAACCGTGACAATCCTCCTAATTACGTTCTAGACTCACCTAATCCTCAAATGTGCAAGTATATCATAGGCTCGTATCCCCTTAATTAATCTCTAATCTCTCTCGATGTCTTAGAGATAGTATCCATATATACCCGAAATCTCTCTCGAGCAATCCGGACAATATATATGAACCCATTAAGCACGTGGGATAAAAATCGAACCCTATACGCTAGCCTAGTGGTTCTAGCACTTTCTAGTCAAGCATAGTGAATGTTTATCTAAGCATTGTCAAATGCGTCTCCTCTCGGTATATAGCATCTAACCATGGATCAATTACAAAGTGATCAATTAAGCAAAGGCTTTAAGCACTCAAAACATCCATATAACAACACAAGCACAAGAAAAATGTCGGTGGTCTTTACTTCTATGTCAAAGATTCGGTTTAGTCAACTCCCTAGGATGGCTAAACATGGGAAACAAGTTTACCTAACAACTATATGCAACAATGTGATTGTTATATCATTAAGAACATTCAATTTAGGTTAAAGGTTCATCCTCTTGATTAGGGAATTTCCCCACAATCAATTCATCACCCAATCCTGTCACGGGTGGATGGATAATCGTGTCTTAATACAAAGACCCATTAAGAATAAGGATATGAACCAAGGTCAATTTAGCAACTAAAAGCCTGAACTGAAACCTTTTCTACTCTTTGGGGCTAAAATCCATATTACTCAAATTACTCAATACATGGAATTTCAAGTCATCCATCAATCAATCAATCAATCAATCAACAATCATGGGTATCTAATTTCTACTCTAAATTACAACTACTCCTAAACCCAATCATGGACACATATTGATTTCTAACAATTCATACACATACATATCATATTAAGAGCATAAAAACACATATATCAAAGAGCAAAACAAAACCCAAATGAATTTAAGAACTATCAATACATTTATTACACAAGTGTAGGTTTACAATATCCCCAAATTGGTGGTATACATCAAAGAATACAAGAAATACAAAGAAATGAGTAAATAAGAGCAAACCCTTGAAGACAAGTCCTCCAAAGATGCTCCTAGCCTTCCTAGCTCGGTTTTGGCTCCTAATTCCTTTGTAATCTACTCTAAGATGGATGGAGGAAGTGTATAATGGTGAGGTGGAGGTGTATGGTGAGCTCCCATGGAGGAAAAACCTCCATGGGAGCAAGAGGTGAAAGAAAATGGAAGAAGAAGAGAAGAGGCGTAAGAAGGGGAAAAGAGGGGAAGAGAGGTGAAGATAGCTTAGAAAAGGGGGTATTTATAGTGTGGGAGGTTAGGGCAACACTTTTGGGTGAAAAGACAAGAATACCCCTCTGAAAATGGCTGAAAAATACATTTATGTCAAGATGTGTGGTACGATGTGCTGTACGCATCAACACCGTGAACCGTACATCACTTTTTGGAGGTTACTGCCCTTCTACGCAGTACAAAACGCGGTTTGCAAATTGGTCTCGCGCGGTTGCGTACCGCACCTCTGTGCACCATTACGAAAATGATCATAACTTTCTTTACAAACCTCGGAATTGTAATCTTTAAATTGCGTTGGAAAGAAAACCTCTGGGGCTTTCCGAAAAGTGGTTATGGGAAATGTGGTTAGATCGGAGAAGAGAAATATGACTTTCCAAAGTTGGGATGTCTGCACAAACTATTCCAAATTCTGCCCTTTAACCTCCAAAACTCTTCAATTAAGCTCAAATACCTTCCGTAGGGAACATGTACCTACACAAGGCTCACAAACACATCAACTACCAAAATATACTCGAAAACAAGAACAAAAGCTAGGTAATGGGGACCTCAAATAGGTATATAAATCGTTTCGATCAGATGTTATGTTTAAATATCGTTGACTTTGGTTGATTAACGAATTCGACGATATCTTGGAGGGAGATAAGTTTGTGTCCTCTTCAGATTCAATGACTTGATCTGCATGCATGCAATGATTTAATACACGTTGGAGTTGACTTTGATCATGTATGTTGCCCTAGCGAGGTGCCTCATGGAAGTCACTGAATAGGGTGTCTGCTACCTTGAATGGCAAGGTACACTTCAGTACCGATATTATTACTGAGAGTTTGATCCGACCACTCTGGGCGACCGTTAGAGCTTGACCTAATTGTGTTAACTCTTTTCGGTGATAACGGAGTTTCCCAAGCTTCCTCTTTCCCTGTTTGGATAGGTTGAGATTATATTATCCCTCAATGAAGCGGGAAGGCACTGTAAGACAAGTTCGACACCCTAAAGGTCTCTTGGTGAAAGTAGATATGGTAGCACGTTTCAGGGGAGGTTGTGAGATACCTCAATCTCAGGGAACCCAGGTCTTCCCACGTCGACCTAGCTTTGGGCTCCTAACCTGATCTATTGAGTTTGATGTGGTCACGTCGGGCTTTAATTGGTAAGCCTGAATGCGTACAAGATATTTGGAAGGCATGGGTGACCTAGCCTTGCTCCTGCAGGATTGCACAGTAGTTCGACCTCGGGGACCTTGATACCTTGTTGCATAAATACAGATTTGGACCCTTACATAAAGGCTGGAGGGTGATTGGTCTCTAGCTAAATTTGGCTATTAACAATTATGTTTCCACGACAGAATGTACTAAATGCACCATTTCAGAGAGAGCAAATTCAGCACTGCACCTGAAAGGCCAAATTAACTTAGCCCCTGCCCCTCCCTCACTAGTACAAAACCGAATGTAATGTACAACTTTCTCCTACTTTGAAGACAAATTTGAGGTCCACTTCTTAGTTGAAAAATCTCAATAGTTATTCCCTGCATTTCATTTTTAACTATTACATATTAATAGTCACATTTGATAGATGAAGAGGCATACCTCTTATATATACAGTAAAACCCTTATGAAATAATATTGTTGAGACTGGAGAAAATTATTATTTTATAGGGTTTATTTATTTATCTATCAATAAATTGATAATTTATTAATTTACCGATAAATTAATATTTATTAATTTAAAACGGAGTTTTATATTTTTACTATTTTTAAAAAGTTTTATATTTTTACTTATACCGTACATTATCCATATTTAATTATTTTCAATAAAGATACATAAGTATATAGAAGTTAATAAGTACTTACATACTAAAGGTTATCGAAGGTTTGACAAATGCTGAACTATTTTTTTGCCTCCTAAGACAGCATCAAATATTCAACCATGCGATGTTGGGATTATGAGCACTAAAAATTCATTATCGACGTCTTTTCTACTCTAACATCTTGGACGACTACGAGGTAGGACCAATAAATCCCGAAAAAATTAACATATTGAATACTATGAAATTTATTAATACGGCTACCAATATTGATATGAAGACAACATCTATTGCAAATTGTTTTCGACATTGCAAGATCCGTTCAGATGAATATGTCACTGATATGGTTTTTAAACCACAAGTTGGTAAAGATTAAGGCATCGATGGATTACGTAAAACCATTTCTGGTTTACACTACAAAAATGTGATGGATATTTATCACCTTTTGAATTATCCTTATAAAAATAATATAATGATGAAAACCTACTAACGAATAAATTATTCAAAGGGTAATGAATACACCTACCGATGATCATGATCCAATCCAAAAATGGTCTTTCAAGCAATAGTAATATTAAATAACTTCTTACTACAAAATGAAAAAAAAAATACCAATATGGTTTATGATTTATAAAAAATTAAGAATCAGATTAAATTCAGTTTATATATTTGTCGGGACCTAAAAAACTTCAAAAAAAAGTCATCTTATGCATTTAGTGAAGTTATTAATTTAATACAAATACCCGATTCGGAACCTAAATATTTTATTATTTAAACGAGATTATTAATTTATCGAAGTTTTACTATATAATCAAATGCTTGATCGATACTTGATCTCTGGTTGTCGGTGAGTGAGAGAGAAACTTCAACAATGGGCAAAAGATTGCATATGAACACAAGAAAATTCAATATAATAACAAGTCTTCCTCCCAACAGGGGAAAATTATTCCCCGCACAAGTGTATAAATACTCTAAAACTTAAGAATGGAATAAAGAGCAAAGTTGCATCCTACACAAAACATCCAAGATGATACATATCCTAGAAGAAGGCCTGACTAATAACAAACTACTAAACAGTTAGAAGACCAATAATGCCATAATCAAGGTCGTGCTCTCTTGTTACTGCAAGATGGGCATTTGTACTGCTTAATATGCTCAGCCCTTGATGGTGTGATCTTAACACACTTTCCATGGAACCATTTCTCACAGATATCACAGCAAATCCAGAATTCATCAGCTGCATAGTTCTCTCCACAAGCCCCACATAGTGTATCTCCGTGCTCTTCATCGTCTTCCTCTTCTAAGACTTCCTCATCCTCATCCTTCGATTCCACTGCCTTTGAATACTTGGTCTGAGATTCGGTATCTCGCTGCACCTGCACATGCAAACAAACAAGAATGTATAAGTTTGTCAGGTATCTTTACCAAAGCAGAATTTCCTTCTAGGTTTATTATTGGTATATACAGATGAACTTTGAAAATCACTCATTCACTATTATTACCAACACTTAATTAAGTAATTTGAATGATATTACGGGGATATAAGTGTTCGGTCAGTAGCTATCCTTTCATACCTTTGAGTTGGATTTAGACTTGTTGCTGCTGTGATTTGAGACTGAAGATTTTTCTTTCGTTGGTTTCTTGGCTGTCCCTGTAACAACCTCAAATATTGTCGGAAGTTCATTTATCATATTAAAAAGACGTTTCCTGCACCACATATACCAACAAAATATCCTTGAGAAAATAATGAAGGTCAACATAGAACCTGTAAACAGAGGTAAATAAAACTTTCACAAGCAAATGAATGATGGTGCCTTTAGGTAGAAATTAGAAAATTGCAGTAAAAAAAACCAATTTAAGATCCTTAGCTCCCTCTTGGGGCCTAGATATATGTAAGACCAACCCATATATTAGTTTTCAACTTCAAAAAGTATAAAATTTCATTGCACAACATAGAATTAATGTAAATGTGACTAAGAAGCAGTAAATGGGATGATAAATTGATAACATTGGTAACATTAATACAATGATACTTTACAAAAATTAAAGTTGGAAGCAAAAATAAAATTCTCAAACATAATATAAGTGGAAGAGTCGAACTCACTCAATCCAAACGACAAAAAGGAAATATGGACAGACATGTAAAAATAACAAATATAGCACTTAATTCATCAAGTACAAATGCCATGAATGAGAAAAAAAAGCATCATGGATATTCGTTATTTATTAAAACAGTTTAAAACATTTAAATCTATAACATAATTGTTTAAAAACAAGTCATCCAGTCAACATACCAAAACAATATAATTATCAATGGCACGATCTATGTGGAACGGACAACGGAGAGGGATGGAATGAGACAATCAGACAATGATGTACAAACTCTTGAAAATTAGTGTGCAACCAAAGCCAGACCATCACTGTAATCTCAAATAATTCAAATTGTTTACAAAGCCAAATCACATATCCACAATTCATCAAAGAAAAGAACATACCTATCAGCTTTATCAAACCCGAACCTAGAACCAAAATAAAAGGCCACAGAAAGTAACCAAGCATCACTGTGGACAGCAACCAAAGATAACCAGTCCTTTTCTTGCATCCCATCTCTGGCGAAGTTGATACCCAGTGCAGGCTCTGGAAGCTCTGGAGGCACCTCTTCAGCAGGTAAATTTACCTCCCACTGCTCACTTGGAAATCCATAGAGGCAAAGATTTTCCTTCTCTGCAATAAAAGTTTTGGCATTTTTGGTAAAAGATACTGTAGGATGCTACATCAAAACTAAACAAATAATTCAGGAATGGGTTCTCAACGGTCGGAGTAATGAGGACCACATAGTTTTGTTTTCATGTTCATTTTTTTTTTTTACAATATATATTAATCCGGAACCTGGTATTTTTTGACTGAAAAGAAAATATTACAATAAATATAAGGTCCTCTTAGCATGTGCCCGAAAAATTAAATTAAAAAGCTAATACATTTATCCACAACTACCTATACTTGAACAAATAAATATAATTTTTATTTCAATTTTAACCCGTAACTTGTACCCTAAAAGTACATGTTAAGTTGTTAACACAATCAATCAATCATAGATATATACATATAGTTTTGTTAAACAATGTGCCAATTGCCAAACTATCAATGTCTAATAAATTCGAAGAAATTCAGTGGAGCGTGGTGTATAAGCCCACCCCGATAATAGCACAACACATAGTGTGCTCATTCAAAGTGATAAGAAAACCCAAAACCCATCTGTAACTTTTTCCCACTAAAATATTACATAAATACTTATCTTCTCACGTACTTCATGTTCATCTTCAAGCTATATTTTCAACATTCCTAAGGCATTCTCACTTCCAATTAGTTCCAATAAATAAACTATATTAAATATACTATTAATTATGTTATCAACTTATCCCATAGCACCTAACAATCCCAGATTCAAGTTGCAAGACAATGTCTACTATATGATATTAACTTCTTCAATTCTATTTAAAGCATCTCCATTAAACGAGCTCAGATTATCAACATAACGCAAGTACATAAACAAACAACAAGTTCCAATCTTTTAAAAAATTGCCATTTTTTTTTGAATAATTCTGTTATGTTTATCCGACTAAAATATATTTAAGATAACAGATGGAATAATAGTAGCCTTGTGTAAATTCAAACCAGAGAACATGATTATACTAAAGTACACCATCAACAAAACAAAACAATGAAAATAAATAATTAACCGCAAAATATTAAAAAAGAAAAAGAAAAATAAGAATAGTTACCAGGGTCACACTGCCGGTAAAACTCTTCAACTTCTACAAAACCACCATAAATTTTAGATTAAAAACTGAAGATATCAATTCGATAATATTTATAAAAAAAAACAGAGAGAGAATAAACTTTAAGTAGAAAAAAAATAACCAGTAGTGAGAGCTTTAATCATGCCAGCTCTTCGTCCCTTGAAATCCCTAAAGACCTCCTCCACCGTACGTGGGTTGTATGCTGCACCTCCGTCCATCACCAAATCGATTTCAACTTCAAGAGTCCTTTTTTTTCTCTCTCTAGATCGAATAGAGGAGAGACTGAGACTTGACTCTGAGAGAGGGAGAGAGTAAAGGAGGGAAAGATGTGAAATATTTTGACTCTCCGAGGAGAGAGAGAGAGAGACCACACCACACCAACACAGACTGGGTCAGGGTCTGTGTGGGTTTGTGGATTTAAATCGGAAATCTTAACCGGATTTGATAAATGTCAGACGAATCCGTGAACCGGATCGGATGTCTTTCTTCCGGTTTCGGCCCATTTTCTTTTGTTTCAATGAATATGAATACCTGAGGTATGTTAGATAGGAAGGTAAAAGGGAAGGGAAAAAAAATGATGTAAAGATTTAGAGGGATAGAAAAGATATGGAAAATAAAGGAAAATGATTTTCCCTCAAGTTGTTTAGTAAACAGGAAGGAAAAATGATCGGATGAAAAGTCTTCTTTATCAATTTTACTATTTTACCTTTACATTATAGTTTATATATTATATCTTTTTATATTTAATAAATAAATATAATTTAAATAATATTGAATCCGACTTTTTTTATATAAAATGACTTCAAACTTTGTAATTTATTATATATATATATATAAAATTTAATATATTATGTTTTATAAATTTATTTTTAAAAATAGATATTAAGTAAATTATAAAAATGTAAAATTGTAATTTCATTAAAGCCAAAAATCTTCGTATATTTCTCTCCACTTTTCCTCCCACTTTGGGGAGGATTAAAATGAGTGGATCTAACCCATCAATTTTTCCTCTCGCTTTTCTCTTCCTTCCATTTTTCTCTTTATACCAAACATACACTTTCTCATTTTCCTCTCCCTTTTCCCTCCATCATTTTCCTTCCTCTCATCTTTTCTTCCTACCAAACATACCTTAAACAAAAGGCTCTATCATCTGTCCACTTGGAAGTTGATGCATTTTCATGTGGCCCATAAGTAGTGGGCCTTATTATGATGCGATCAGTGTAACATCGCCGTCCAGATTTTGGACAGCCGTCTTCGTACGAACACTGAATTTTATGGTTGGTTGCTCATCGTGTTAATTGTATGACCGTTTTGGTATTTATATTTGAAGTATTTTACCAAAGTTCTAAACTCAAGCTATATTTAAGATTGCTTTTACTTGAGAAATAAGTACTTATTTAGCAAATAGGTGTTTAGTAAACTTTTCAAAAGGAGTTTATTTTTCAGATTACTCCTTCAATAAGCAACTTTTGAGAAATTGAGTGGGGGTTGCCTTTTGAAACAGAAACTAGTTTATTACTATGCAATGTCAATAATACTTTCACTATTTAAATAGAAAGACAATAACAAGTTGACTCGGGTTTTTGAAAGTTGACTCAGTGGCTAAATTTCAATTATGAAGAGATTGAGTTAACTCGAGTTTTTGAACAAATTGATTCAATCATAATTTGTTTTTTTTTTGTTTAATTTATTATTTATTTCTTTTTATATGTTTTATTTATATTGTTAATGATGTCAATTTTAATAATTTTATTCAATATGTTTTACATTATTTCAAAATCAAGCACTAATAAAATTAAACACTTACCAACTATTTCCTAAAGTTGATTATTTTTTAAATTAAGTAATAAACAGATTTTTTTTCCATGACTAAACAATCTCTAATATAGCCTCATTCATCTATCTAATGAACTCGTCTATCGGCCGAACAATATGTTATACTATATAATCGTAATATATTATACTATTTAATTAAATAGTCTTGCCGTTATAAAAAAACAAAAGAAAAATATATCAATAAAAAGGTTGATATTGTGATATTGTCAATCATGTTCGGGACACGGGTCGTATGAAACACATTGTCCCAACCAAGTTTAGGGTATGAGACATACTAATCCGGCTTCTTGTCATCTATAAATTGGCAATATACAAAATTCATATCACACCTACAGTTTGCTTGAAAAAGCCAATGCACAGTTGGAAGATTTTTTTAGCTTCATTGACCTTCTTCTTTGCACGCAACTTCTCGAGAAGAACTGAAAAGTTATCCAGATTAACCACATATTTCTTACTGACTATTTCGTAAGCAATTTGCGTTTCCATTTCCTCGTTGTCCTCTTTACAGTATCCTTTAATCAAGCAATTATACATGTTGGCATCAATGCTAGCACCACTTCTAGTCATGTTATTGACAAGCTCTTCTACCTCTCGCATCCTGCCTTTGGCCATACAAAGACTGCAAATTACTGTGTTATATGACAAGAAATTGGGCGAGCAACCCATCTGTGCCCTCTGCTTTAGAAGTAAAACAGCTATATCAAGCTTCCCGCTTCCCACACGGATCCTTAACACTGCATTGAAACTCGAAACACTCGCCTTAATGCCTCTTTCTTGCATTTCCTTCAAAAGCGAAATGGCTTCATTCGAATTCCCCAGTTTGCAACACTCGTTAATGATGAATACATACGATTTCAAATCCGGTGTCATGTTAGACTTGATAATGTCCCTGAGATATTTAACAGCTTGCTCAGATTTCCTAACGACGCAAAACCACTTTGATATACTAGTGTGAGTGGCAATGTTGTCCTTCAATCCATCAAACCTCATCTTTGTAATCAGCAACTTTGCATCGTCAACACGACCCCTCGTACACAAACCATTAATCAATGCATTGTATGTGAACACATTTGGCTTGCAACCTCTATTCCCCATCTCAGTCAAACATTTCTTTGCCTCTTCTATGTCACCAATCTTACAATACCCATCAATCATAGTTGAATAAGTTACCGTGTCAGGCGAACAATCTTTAGTATTCATCATCCGATTGAAAATCAACCTAGCACTCTCCATATCACCTTTTTTACGCAACCCATTTATCAAAGTGTTATAAGTAACCAAGTTAGGTTCACAGAACATTTCATCAAACACCTTTCCAGCAATCTCAATCATACCCAATTTGCAATAACCTTTAATCATCGTTGTATATGTTGAAACATCAGGTTGCACCACGTTATCCTTCACAATCTGATCAAAAATTTCTTCAGCTAATTTCATCCGATTCTTTCCAACCAAAACACCCAGAATCGAATTATACGAAAACAAACAATTCCCATTTTCAATCTTTTTCGCCTGGTCTAGCCAAGACATTGCAGCCCTAATATCGCCGCGATCACCACGTGCTTTGATGAACATGCCAATGAAGAAATGAGAGAGTTTATGGGATTTTTGGAGGAGTGAAGTGGCAGTAGAGAAAAGAGAGTGAGAAAGCAAAACATGAGTGATGGCTACATAACACAAGTGAGTATGGTAATAGTTGTTAGGGTTAGGGTTTGATGCCCAGTCGAAGAAGAAAAGAGCGTGAAAAGGATTAGTTTGTTCTTTGATAACTTGGATGACTAGCTTCGAGTCCAGGTGATGAGAGAATTGATTGAGAGGAGTTGAATCGATGTTGTTGGGTTCAGAGTTTTGAGGATTCAGGTTTCGAAGAAGCTCAGTTATGGAGGTAACAAGAGGAACCCTGTCTGGGGTGTGAAGTGTGCTGGTTAGGGATCTAACGAGGCAGCCATTGATAGACTTTGACCACGTGAAAATGGACTCTCTGGAACTCATATACGCAATCTTAACTTGTATTTGGATAGTAAATGAATTTTTTATTTTTTATTTTTATTTATTTTTATTTTTACAACATTAGGCCATTAGGGTTCAATAATTTAAAGGATATTATAGTTTGGGTTCCCATTTATTACATCTTATTTTTTTGATTTTTATAAATCATAAAATACCAATTTTACTCGCATTTAATTTTTAGATAAACAGTGCTTTGGTTCTATACAGTTAAATAATTTTAATTAAAACTCTACAACAATTGAATACCCCTGAAGATGAATGGTTTCTCATATTGTTCATTTTAACTCCGGCTGTGATTGTAGTTAATAGTTATCACGAGAGATAATATGGTAATTTCTTATACTTTTTACATTTGTTCTTACTAAAAAGAAAATTTGTTGATTTTACATTTGCATTGATATTTTATATATTTTTTTTTATTTTTAGAATTTTATTTTAATTGAACGTCTGTTTCGCTTTTTTATATTTCTTCTTACTAGAAAAAAATTTGGTAGAACAATATATGGTTTATATTTCCTTTGGATTTTAAATTTAATCATTTGAGTTTTTTTTAATATAAGGAATGAAAAATAATAATAAAGTATAACATGTACTCTTAGGGACCATTTGTTTTTTCCACTTAAAATTTAATGGGTCTGAATAATAATTATTAAGTTGTTTTGTTTGTTTTTTTAAGTGATCAAACAACTTAAAAATCCTAAAAAACAACTTAAAATAAAAAGAAAAAATCTTGACTTTTAACTTAATTGCAAATCACTGAATTGCATTAAATGCAATATAAAATCTTTTCTTTCGATACTATCCCCCATATATAACATATTTCCAATTTCATCAAATGATATATGGTATAGAAATCTTTATTTTAATATATTGCTTATTTTAAATAGCTTTTAAAATAAAAAAGAACCCTAATCACTGTACATATTGGTGTTTAATATCGATACTTTATTATGATATTATGGTGATATATATTATATTGTTTTGTGCGAGTTTTCCTGATGTCCTTTTAAAAAAAACATTTTTTTTCTTAGAAAAATGAAGTTTGTTTGTAATCAAAGATGAAGATCATGATCATATGTGTTCATATATAATTATTATTTTTGGATTGTTTTTATTCCATATTATATGTATAAATTGTTTAACATAGGTATAAATGTAAAATTAATTATATTCCGACAATTTTACTTTAAAAAAACAAACATGTTGACAATACATTCAGATGTGAGAAAAAAAAAACAAACAAACATGTCATTCAGATTCAAATTTCAGTATTTATTCAGTTATTAGGAAAATTCAGGACCATTCAGTTTTCAGACAAAAAAACAAACGACCCCTTAGTGTCGGTTTCATATTTGTTTTAACCAAGTCCAGAACTTTTAACATTTTTTTTTTGTAGATTTTATAATTGACTATTTGAATTTAATGAATACAAACAAATAATAATAAACAAGACAATCATGTAGAATTAAAGCACTACATATCTAAAAAGAATAATACTTGGGTACTGACAGGTGCTGATCCCATCAATAGGAAAGTGCCACATGATATATTTTTTTAGATAAATGTAAAAAGTTAAAGAAAGAAAGCCATGTGGTAACACCCCATTTAAAGAGTCAGTACCCAAGTATCTTTCATCTAAAAATTAAATATAAGATAAAATTAGCATTTTACAATTTACAAAAACGATAAAATCATATGTAATAAATGAAGTGGATCATAATTGCTTTTTACTTATTTTCTATGTGTTAACCTATGTCCTAACATACCGTCTTTAATTATCTGTTTTTTACTCACTTATTCATTTTCACTGGATTGGGTAGAGGTGGGCATTAAGTTGCGATTCGAACCGAAAAAATGGTATTCGATTCGATTCGATTCGTTAGGGTAATTCGGTTTAAAATTGAAAACCGATTTTTTTTCGGTTCAAACCGGATTGAACCGAATAAACCGAGTATATAAGTAAAAATAACCTTATATATTTAATATATTTAAGGGTAATATGTTTTTAACTTATTTAATTTTTTTTAATATATTTTTCTGTTAGGTTTGATTTGGGTTTTTTTGGCTATTCTAATGTCCAAAATTAGTATCCAAAAATCCATTAATGTTAAAAAAAAAAACTCATTAAGTTAGTTGCTCCATTATGGCCAAAACCAATTGAATCGAACCAAATCAAATCGATTAAAATAGGTTCAATTCAATTCGGTTCACATTTCTTATTAGGTTTAAACCGGTTCAATTTTGGATGAATCGAAATATTTTAGGTTCAATTGGGTTTGACCTAAAATCGAATCGAATCGAACCATGCCCACCCCTAGGATTAGGTCCTATATTTTTAAAAATCATTCAATTTTGTACTTCTATGAGTCAACTATTAGTCAAATTAAACGGTTCTAAGAGTATTTTTATCTTTAAACAATTGTATATCACATGTTAACACACAAATACATATATATATATATATATATATATATATATATAAATTAAATTTAAATGTGGAGATCCAGATTAGATCTACAACTAACAAAATAAAAAATAAAAAACGAGCTTCATCTCTTCATCTTCTTCATGAAACCCATAAACCACTCAAACAAATTCTCTCTCTCTCTCTCTCTCTCTCTCTCTCTCTCTCTTATTCCTCTTGAACCAAACCCTAGCTCTCGAATCTCTTTGAGAATCGAAACCACACAAAAAAATCCCTCTCGAATTCATCTTAATTCTCATTGCGAATCAAACCACACCAAAAAAATCCCTCTGATTTGGAGTGGTTGATCTCAGATTTTTCATTGTCGGTAAATTGATTTGGCAACAAGTTGTCTACTTTATGAGGTTCCAAGCTTGAAATATTATGATTGTTCATCGTAGATCTTCTCTTTATTGGGTTTTGGTCAAAATGGTGAAATGGGTATGCTTTGTTTCTTTAATTTGGGTAAGTTTGGTTTGTAGAACAAGATTGGAGTTGGGGTTTGGATTTTAGAGGTGGTGGATGCGTGTTTGGGTGATTTTGGTTGAGGAGGTTTATAGGTTTGATGGAGCTAGGTTGGGCGGCTGTATCGGAGTTGAGTTGGTCGGCGATCGGGTTGAGTCAATGGTGGGTTCTAAGTGGTAGGTTTGTGGGTGGGTTTCAGAAATGGTGTAAAAATGGACTGGCCCGGCCCATTAGGCACGCCCTAACCAGGTTCGTTTTCAAAAACGGGTCGGGTCTGGTCTGGCACTCACCGCTGTGCGTGCCGGTCCAGACCCCGCCTGTTCTCAAAAACTAAGGCCCGACACGGCACGCTAGACTGCCTCAGGCGGGTCGTGCCAGGGCGATCCGAGTGCCTGGTCTAGCGGGCCTGGTCCGGCGGGGCGGTCTATGGAATGTGAATTTTTTTTAAAAAAAAATAATAATAACTGGTTAATGTCACAGTCCGACAGGACGATCCAGGGCCCCTGGTAAGCCCACCGGCCTTGTACCCCCGCCCCGGCACGCGGCCTGCCACGGACCGGGCCTCGACCGGTAAGCTTCCTTCACGGGCCGTGCCAAGCATGGCCCATGAGATTCGCGGACCGACCTGTCTTGGGCCGGTCCATTATTACACCACTAGGTTTTAGTAGTAACGGATTAAGGCGACATCGAGTTTGGATGGTAGTGGGTTTGAGTGAGAGATGAATGTTGCCGATTTTTTTTTAATAATTAAGATCTGGTGGGATCCTAGATTCGATCTCACCGGATCTTAATTTTGATGATTAGGTGACAAAAATATATATATATATATATATATATATTTCTATCCCTTTTTAAATTTTTTTACAAAAAATTAATATATAAATATAAATAAAATTAAGAAAAAAGGTTTTCTTTTAATTTTATTTTGATTTTAAAGTCAAGGGTAGAAATATCATTTTGCATTTTGTGTAACGGTTGACTGTCAAAATTCTAGTTAGATGGATCAAATTGGGTGGTTTTTCAAAATATATGGACCAATTCAGTAAAAAATAAATAAGTGATTATGAAACAGTTAATTAAAAAAAACGTAGGGACCTAAAATGATAATATCTCATAATTTAATAGCACTCTTTAAAGGTTGAGTTTTAAAATTATCACCAACTTAATAATTTAAGTTTTAATAGCATCTAAAGTGTTAATATGATAAACATACTTATAAAATACTCACAAAAATAAGTCTCACATTTTTTTTTATGTTTTCGAGACTTATTTTGTATTTTCTTAACCTATTTTCTAATTTTTAAGACCTTTTAAGTATATTTTAATACTTTTCAGATAGTTTTCAAAACTTAATATATATATATTTATAATTTATAAGATTTATAAGGTAAAATTTTTTAATTTTTAATTTTTAATTTTTGTCATCTTCTTCATTTCAACCTCTACCATTGGAGGTCAAAGGTCGAAGTCTGCCTCTAATTGGTCTTTCGTCTCTATTGGTCCTCCATTGATGGAAGTTTTTGAAAAAAAAAAAAAAAACCTAAAAATGGTACAAATGTAATAAAAGAAAGGGGTAAGGTTATTTTAGTCAAAGCTCCATCATTTGCATTCTTGTTCAACTACTATTGAGCTTGTAGTACTGGAAAATAAACAAAAGCTGGAGAAAATAAAAGAAAAATTACTAATCATTCATGTATATAGGTTTAACAGTGAATCCTGAATGTAATGAATGATATTTTCATGAGACATCATCTCTTGGCTCCAAAAGTTTGTTACAGTCGTGGTGGAGAATAATACTGACTAGGAGGCTGGAGAATTGCGACAGCACCAGCTAGAGAAGTTGCAGGACGAGATTGTTTAGGCCAGGCCATGATGTGAACTTCAATTCCATCCATCCGATCAATTGCAGAAGAGAGAATTTCCCTTAATTCATTGTGATCACAACAGAGTAAGAGCCCATCAGAGCTAGAACTAGAAGGCATTACGCTCTTGCCTTCTAATCTAGAGATCAAGAGTAGATTCCCATTTTTATTCGCTTCTTCGTATAGTTGCAACAATCCAGCACGGTCAGCTGCTGATCTTTTTGTCACCGAGTAGACACAAAAGAACCCCTGAACACATGTGACCAGCAAAAATAAATAAAACAGATTTCAAAATGCTATAGAAAATGAAAATGAATCAACCATTGTTTTTTTTTTTTTTACCTCCTCAGTCCGTTTGATATCCATTCCAAATCGAGCTTCTCCTAGTTCCGGTGTCAGTTCAAGTAAGATTTCAACAACTCCTGGAAGAAACCATAGTCTTATTCCCTTCACTATATGCATAGTTGTGGTCTGGTTTTGTTGCCTCCCAGTCCCCCAGCTTATATCTCTTCCGGATCCTGAGAAACTTGGTTTCTCCTTCAAGAGTTTCAGAGAACAATTTCAGAACTAATCGGTTTCAATACAGATTAAAAGAATCCACGAGATGTAGAGAAAGCGAGAGAATGATACCGATGTCATGATCTGTTCAGTTTGGACATTAACAAAAACAAGAGGAGCCCCTGAAGAAACTGCAGCAGAAAACCAGGCCATGCACCTGGCTGTAGTTGACTCAATGCTGTATTCATCCTGTAGAGGTGTGAACAAAATAGAACTCACAACTACAGACCGTTGATCCGGTAGATAAGTAGCAACTTTCAACTTCCAGTCATATTTCACACCCTTTTTGCCAAATCCCTTGAAATCCACACTCACCACCCTCCTACTCATTTCTACATATGATCAAATCAACAAATACATCTCTCAAATTTCAATATGTTTAAGCACATAACCTAGCGCAAGGAGTGAAAGAAAAACCTACCTTGAAGCTCTGTGCATTGTTCTAAGGTCAAGTTGCCTAAAACAGCAACATGTCTATCATCTCTAGCGGCTTTGATAGTGAACTTTCTATGTAGCATTGAACTCTTCTCCGGCATAATCCTAACAAGAAGTTTGAGCATGCTATCACCTCTTCTGACCTTCACCCATATAGCCTCTACGCGTTGGCTAATCTTTCCAAGCTGTGAACTAAGGTCTGACTTGGCTTTAGCCGGCAAAAATAACTCATCTACATCATCCTCAGCATACCCTTCAATTATGTCTCCAGGCAACGGCATGCTCTCATCCCACTCTTCTGCTACCTCTTGCTTCACATGTTTCACACAAACAAGTGTCTGCAAACTCCCCATATCCTCTGGCTTCTTGAGCGTTGAAAGATATTTTCCCATTGAGTCTGTCTGATCTGATCAGCTTATATTGAAGGACAGAAATTCAAATCATGGAGGACTTAGAAACTGCGGAGGAACGTTGTACGAAGACTTCAATGATGAGGGGATTTTCCCAGGCTAGTTGTGTGTACTTATTTGTGTATTGACAATTATTTAACGATTAGGACAGAAAATGAAGCCGGCTTCTAGGTCATTTTCCTTGTTTAAATAAAAACTTCCACCACCATTATATAAACAAATAAAAGAAACAGACAAATGAAAATAATCATCCATCATCAATATGTTTTATTCAAAATTTGGAATTGATAAGCATTTCTGTGAATAAAAAAACGTACATACAAAAGCCAAAACACCAAGACGAAAAAATATTATTATTAGTCATCCAGGGACCCCGCCCCCCCACCACCGCACCGCCCCCCCCCCCCCCCCCCCATGAATGCAATCTGATCTTGAAGTCTATGGATTTCAGCTTCAGCATATGCCCTCTCTTCTGAATGAATTGAACTTGATTTTGCTGACAAACGTTCTATTTGATTATGAATGCTGTTTACCTGCATATGGAAGACAAACAAAACACATTAAATAAATAAAAAATGTACTAGAAAGTAAAAGAATCTGAGAAAGAATAGAGAGGAAAACAGACCTTTCTATAAGGCCATCTATCCACACCAAATCTGCGGCATGCATTTTTTACTACAGTTGGACATAATCTCAGCATCCTGGATGCCTATGCCTTGTCAATGGGAAGATGAAAAAATTGTGCCAAGTCTTGCAACGTCAATTTTGCCGACCTATCCCTCTGTGCTACTCCTCATCACAACAAAAAGTTAGAGATTAAATTTTTTAACGAAATGTCAACAATGTATGATTGAGGAGACAAAAAATAAGAACCTGTACTGAAAGAGGGGGATTTCCATCTGGCTCATTCTCCACCACCTCTGCTTGATTCATTTCATTTGCTCCTGCAGAAAATTTAACATTAATTCAAAGAGGCCTATAATATTAAGTGAAGAATGTGTTTGAATTCACACGCTAGGCAGATAAACCAACTTGTATTTGTTGCCTGGTGGCTGAGTGTAATCATCTGTTGCCGGATTTGGTTGAGTGTAATTATTTGTTGTCACATTATCAACGAAATCCAACCCAACACATATGCCACCATAGAAGTTAGAGAGGGGGTCTGGCATAAAAAAAAACCCTGCTTGTGTTCGCTCATCACAATATTGAACCAAAAAATTCTTCACATCCTCTAAGCTTTTCTTGCAAAAACTGATAGAAGAACATAACGATAAATTTCAAAATATGGGTACTTAAATTCGAAAACGAAAGGAATGTGAAATACATTGCTTGTTTAATTAAAACCAAGATCATATCAATAACAGAGAAACATACGAGAATCAATCGAGCCTAAGATGATGTCTAGGGAACTTACTCGAACATTTGGTACCAACTCGCATTTGTACTTTGTTGAATAGCATGACAGATCATACCAAATTGTCCATACATCTCCAATTTTGTACAGGCATAGCCTATACCATTAAGAGCCCTTTTTTTAAAAAAAAAAAAAACACACATACAACAAGTTCTGCAAGAAAATATATAAAGTAACGTGCAACATACCATTGCTGTGAATTATTCCTCTAAGCACAAGGCAACAACTGCAGAGAAATGACTCTGGTGGCCAGACTACAAGTGGCCTCATGTTTCCATGATTATTATCAGTCTCTGGCCTCGCTTGATTACTCGTTTCGGCATAATTTTGCGAAGGACCCTCTTTAGAATTTGCTCCATTCAACCAATTAAAAGTATCCCATAGAATCGGATCAAATATAGGGTCAACTGTATCCTTAATATTAACATTAGATTAAGGAACACTTGAAGATGATGTTGAATGATGCATAAATAATTCCTCATTCAAAGATAAATCATCAAAAAAATTATTTGGCGTGTCGAGGAGATTGAAAATTCGTTATCGTTTGGGTCATTGTAGGGGACAAACACTCCAAGATCTGCCATGCCTTAAGGAAACTAGTATGCGATTTTTGATCAAGTGAAGATGTGTTGTTGGCTACTGTGGTGGCGGCGCTGAGTGGAAGCGCCGCCACTTTGTCTGAAGCAAGTAAGTATGTGAGATGTTGAGAATCAGAAATTTTGATTTTATGAGTTTGAAGGGGTGTAAATGGATGAGGAGTGAGAGACGGTTATCAAAACAGAAATCAAACAACCGACAGTTATCGGACCGAATAAAATGACGTCGTTTTAATGTAAAATGAGAAAGTGAAAATGGAATCAATGAATCAATCAACTGAAAATACTGAAAATAGTTTTTACGATACAAGGTTGGTCTGCTGACACCCGTATTTATTATGACGTTATGTGTTCGAGTCTTTTCTTCTTAAAAAACCAATTATATAATAGTGTAAAATATTTTTATACAAATGATTAACTCTAAAGCAAAATGAAGTCAACAAAATCTCAATCCCAGCTGTCTCTTCCGCCGCTCCATTTTCCACCCAAAACCAATCTCTCGTCCACCACCGTCTGTAATCCCCCACCACCAGACCACCAGACGGCAGACACCAGTCCACCACATCACTCACCAAAATTCAAAATTTAAATGTTAATGTACGATCAACTGCCCTACAATTTAAAGCTAATACTGGCCATAATATAGTTGTAATTTGTAAAGGACATCTTTCAATTGTTTTAGTTGAAAGCTTAATCATTTTGGTTTTTTGTAAGCAAATTCTTAGTGTTCCTGCCAAATTAGGCAAAGTTAAAAGAAGTTTGGTTCGTTGAAATTTAGTAGGGACTAGTAGCTCTTAGATTAATTTTGAAAAATTTGATGTTATGGCTTCAATAGAAGTATCTCGACTTGTTAAGATCATGAGCTAATTTTTCTCATATGAGCACATACTTTGAACATAATAATACATATCACCATATTTTTGTCATACGTATTTATATGATTGAAATTATGTTACGTACATGGTAAAACTGTGGTGATGTATATTGTTATGTTTCAAGTATGCTTAAAGTGTGTGCTTATGAGGGAAAAAAATTGGGTTTTATTGAGAACTAACCCATTTTGTAGTATCAAGTTAACAACTAACCTCTTTTTGGAAAACTTGCAAAACTAACTCATTTGGGGTTGTTGAAAGACAATATTGCCCTTTTTAATTTAAAAATTACATTCCAATCAAAACTCGAAGTCCCTCTTCTCTTTCCAATCGACCAAACCTAGCTGAAATTCCCAAATCCCTAATCTCTCTGAAATCGACCAAACATCTCTCAAATTGTAAAATCCCTAATCTCTTTCAAATTTCACCAAACCTCTTTTAGAAAACACAAGCCTTCTCTCCCTCTGTCTTTAACTTCAATTAAAGGGCCAAATTCCTTAACCATGACGGAGCGATGGAAGGTTAAAGACGATGACGGCGTGACGAAAGGTTGAAGACGACAACAACGCGAAGGTTGAAGTCGACAACTGAAGGACAGAAGCATGAACACATCGTCAACTCTGTTTGGCTTCAAGAAAAAGAAGTTAAATGGTTCTTGAATTTTTGAATTATTGTTTGTGAAGGTGACTGGTGGTTCTTCAATCTTTGATTTTTTTTTTGTGTTGTTATGTGATATGTAAAATCCTATGTTCTTTAAAGCTTAATTTTTGAAGCTTTATGCTTCAATTTTTGTAGTTTGAAAATTCCTAATATGAATTAGAACCCTAATTTTTTTTAGTTTGAAAAATCCCTCAATCGAACAAAAAATCCCTAAAAATCCTTCATTGTAGTAACTAAACACTACCCAAAAAGCTCTCCTCTCAAGCTCTCAGTTACTACTCTTGTTTTCTTTATACATGGTTCTTTGCTCTCATTGTGTTCTTATCTAATTCTTGTTTCATGTCACACATTTGTGGGTGTGGATTGAATTCACTTTTTGCTTATGGGTTTTTGAAATTATTTGTGTTTTGTATATGATTTAGAAGTTGAAGAAAAAGTATTGTATTGGCTATGTTTGGACTGGTTAAACGAAAATACAATTTGGGTTTCAATTTTTTTTTATCTCTTTTTCTTTTGGAAGAGTTATAACTGGACACATTAACTATGTTCATCAATTAGTCACTAATAAATTTGATTTCGTCTTGATATAGGTGTAGTATCTATAAATTAGTCACACTAAATTTGATTCTTGGTTTGCTTTGCTTATTGTGTTTCTGAGTTGTTTTTGGGCAGTTTTGCTATGTTCTTTTCTTAGCTTTCTCGTGGCCCTTTATGTTAGTTTCAGATGTGTCTTTCTTTTGGCCTTTGTTTAATGTAAGCATATCTTGTTTTAAATTCAGCATAAATATGTTTTATTTTTGATATTTTTGGGTTCATAGTTCGTGTAATGAAATTACATACAGTTTAATATTTGGTGTTTTAGCAATCTGATTGTTATAGTTATGTGTGGTGTTTGGTGATGACAATGTTTGGGTCTTGATTAGTTTGTGTAGTTTGTAATTCAATTGCAGTGTGAATGCCTAACTATGTTTGGAATGCCTAACCGCGTTTGGAATGCATAACATCGTTTGGAACTCCTAACAGAGTTTGGATTCCAAACAATGTTTGGAATTCCTAACAGCATTTTGAATTCTCAACTAGGTTTGGAATTCCTAACTGCATTTGACATTCGCAACAACAGTTGGAATTCCTAACCGCGTTTAAAATGCTCAACTCCAGTGGGGTTTATTTGATTAGGAGGACTTCAATTATAACATGTGTAATGATTTGATTTTTCTTTTAATGATTTTATGCTATATTTCAAGAAAATAGAATGAGAGAAGATGTTGATTTGTTAGTAAAGGTTTTGAAACATTTCCCGGTGAAGATAAACAGCACTTCGTTAATGGTTGTTTAAAGCAGATTAATGAAAAGTTGACGGTGACGCAATTGGCCCTATTCCGCACAACATGCTTCGGGAAACTTTTAGAGATGCATGCATATACTCCTTAGACAAATACGGTCTCATAATAACTCTGAGATGTGGTTTGCAGTAGGTGGCAAAACATTTCATTTTTTAATTCAAGAATTTTATCTCATCACGGGTTTCGAGTGTGCCCTGACCCACCGATGCTGGGTAAGGAAAAAGAGGATGGTGGCAGATGGAATTTTTCGATCGTTCATGTTGAATGGTAAAGTGTGACACAATAACAAAACTTTGGAAGCAATTTTCAAAGCTACTTCTTCAAATAGTGATGAATACATGGTAAAGATAGCTTTAATTTATTTTTTGGAGACGATTTTGTTTGGCAAGGATTCTAAAGTCCATATTGGAGTCCATCATGTTAAACTATTAGAAAATTTAGAAACATTCAACAAGTAACAGTGGGGCCAAAAGTGTTATGAGAAAAATGTCTCCAGAGTATCATACAACCTCGAAAAAGAGGGTATCAAACAAGGAAAGGAAGGACAAGAAGGAAAAATATAGTATTAGACAATATGTTTTGCATGGGTTTCCTTATACATTTCAGGTTATTGCATCTAAACTATTCACTATGCAATTATTTTATTTGTAATTGTTATATACTTTTATTCACATATTTTTTTTGTAACAATTAGACTTAGGTGTGTGAGCCAATTCCCGCTATTGGAGTTGAGATTACTAATAAATCTAGTATTTTGCTTCCGAGGATTGTTAATTGGATTACCTTTAAAACGCCTGATGCAACAACTGTTATTAAATTGTTGGATCAAAAGAATGTAAGTTTAAAATTGTATTAAATTTCACAACTAATTTCAAATACTAAAATTCATGCACACTAACCCAAAAACTATTCATCTATGGTAGACATAAATTTTTAATGTTGTCGAGAAGAAATTGCAAGCATATAAATCTAAATACAAAATAGAAAGCAATAATAAAAGAAGACATAAAAGATTTTTACGTGGTTCAGCAATTTGTCTACGTCCACGGAGCGCATCACACTCAATCCACTATATCTCAGAGTTAATTACAATCTCTGTCTCTCTTTCAGTCTCTCTACAATTGCTCTCTCTCTCTAGCAATTTTCTCACACACCACGCACTTATTTTTCTGCTCTTTTCTTCTCATTTTTTTAAGTACAAATAATTGTGGTATTTATTTGAGAGCACTAGGGTTAATCAAAATCCCAATTGTAATCTATTTCCTATTCCAATTACTTGTGCACGCAGGATTTCTTCTTTCCTCTCGAAACCCATCTTTACCAAGGCCTAGACCGCTGTGTGGGCACATGCCTGCGCCGCGGTCCACAACGCATAACACGTCTGTGAAACTCCGCTCCACAGACCGCGGAGTGTGTATCTTGTCTGCGCCGCGGTACGCACAGCATGTCACCTCTCGAATTCTTCGTTGTGTGTGCCGCGGTCTGGGTCACTGCCTTAGCCACAGTAACCGCCGTGCCACCTGCCAGAGTTGTTTTCTTCACTTGTTTCTGGCTTCACATAACCCAACAATCTCCGACTTGAAGACTGCAACTCAATAGGCGTTCTCCATTCTTCCTTGATGACTTAGTGGATAAATAACGGTGCGCTCATTCCCCATGTTTTTACTCCTGAAGACCAACTGAAGTTGTGCACAACTCCAGTTTTTCAGTAGTGACTGGCTTGGTTAACATGTCAGCCGGATTCTTAGTTCCTACAATCTTCACTAGCTTCAACACTCTTTCTTCAATTAATGATCGAATGAAGTGGTAGCGCAGGTCTATATGCTTGGTCCTAGAATGGAACGCTGAATTCTTAGCCAAGTGTATTGCACTTTGACTGTCACTATGCAATACATTCATCACCTGATCGAATCCCAACTCGGCTAACAACCCTTATAACCATATCAGTTTTTTGCTTGCTTCTGTTACAGCCACATACTCAGCTTCTGTTGTAGAGATTGTCACTATCTTCTGTAACTGGGACACCCAACTAACTGCAGTACTTGCCATTGTAAACATATATCCGGTGGTACTTCTTCTATGATCCATTTCTCCGGTAAAATCTGAATCCACATAACCTTCCAGCTTGAGTTCATCTAGGTTAGACATTTCTCTATCGTACCCTGCAGGTATCTTAGAATCCATTTCACGGCCTCCCAGTGAGACTTGCCCGGATTGGACATGTAGCGGCTCACAACTCCCATTGCTTGGGAAATTTCAGGTCTTGTGCAAGTCATGACATACATTAGACTTCCAATGGCTAAAGCGTAAGGAACTCTAGCCATGAAGTCTTTCTCTTCTTCCGTCTTCGGACTCTGATCCTTAGACAACTTGAAGTGACTAGCTAAAGGTGTTTTTACAGGTTTAGCATTTCCCATGTTGAATCTCTGTAACACCTTTCGAACGTACTCTACTTGTGAAAGCTTCAATGTACCTTCCTATTCTTTTCTGTTAATCCTCATTTCAAGAATTTGCTTTGCTGGACCCAAATCCTTCATCTTGAATTCACTCGAAAGTTGCTTCTTCAAATTATTTATCTCTTCTAAATCTGCACCAGCTACTAACATGTCATTAATATAAAGTAGTAATATTATAAAGCTAGACTTAACCTTTTTGAAGTAGCAGCAGTGGTCAACATTGTATCTTAAGTAGCCATTCCCTTGCATGAATCCATCAAACTTTTTGTACCACTGTCGGAGAGCTTGTTTTAAACCATACAAGCTCTTAGTCACTTGCATACCAACTCTTCCTTGCCATCTTTCGTAAACCCCTCTGGTTGCTTCATGTATATCTCTTCCTCCAAATCTCCATGAAGAAAGACAGTCTTCACATCTAACTGCTCCAGATATAACCCTTTTGCTGCGATAATACTTGAAACTAACCGGATCGTAGTTAGTTTAACAACAGGAGAAAAAATTTCAGAGTAGTCGATACCTTCAATTTGTTGGAAACCTTTGACTACGAGTCGTGCCTTGTATCTCTTGGAACTGTCATGTTCCTCCTTGATTCGATACACCCACTTATTCTGTAGGGTTTTCTTTCCTTCAGACAACTTTGTTAACTCCCAAGCTTGGTTAGATGCCAACGACTCCATCTCATCCTTCATTGCAAGCTCCCACTTGCTTGCATCTTCTCCCTAACAAGCTTCATCATAGTACTCAGGTTCTCCTGCATCTGTCAGCAGCATGTAGTGCAAGTATTTCCTATTTGGTATAGGAGTTCGAGTTGATCTTCTCAATGTATTCTGGACCTGTGTTATTGGAACATCTCTAGGTGAGATTGGTTCTTATACCTGGGGCTGCACATCTTGCTCTTCATCATTCTGTTTGATGTGTTCCATGATCTCTCTATCCTGTACATCATTTGGTCCAAAAAACTCTGGCTCTTCCGGCTTAGACATTTGTATGTTCCTGTCTTTGTACATGACCCTTTTGTTGAAGACAACTCTACTTCTGATGATCTTACGATTTTGGTCATCTCACAGCTTGTAACCAAAGTCATCCTCTCCAAAGCCTACCAAAGTACATTTTACTGACTTGGCGTCTAACTTACTCCGCGCATGATCACCTTAATGTATATAAGAGACACACCCAAACACTTTAAGGTGAGAAATTTTTACCTCTTTCCCAGTCCAGATCTCTTCTGGTATAGCGAGGTCCAAAGACTTTGATGGTCCTCTGTTGATCAAATATGTTATTGTATTGACTGCTTCTGCCTAGAACTGTTTTGGCAGCTTTGAGTGTAGCCTCATGCTTCTAGCTCTCTCAGTCAATGTTCTGTTCATCCGTTCTGTTATGCCATTTTGCTGTGGAGTTCCAGGAACCGTCCTACTGAGCTTTATCCCATTTTGGTAGCAAAACCTCTTGAACTCATTGTCTTCATATTCTCCACCATTGTCTGAATGCAACTTTTTGATCTTCAAACCTGTCTTATTCTCAACCCTGGCTTTCCATCTCTTGAAAGCATCAAATACCTCAGACTTGTATTTTAGAAAGTAAACTCATACCTTTCTGGAATGGTCATCGATGAAAGTCACGAAGTATAGTTTACCTCCGGTTGATGAGACTGAAGTTGGACACCAAACATCAGTGTGCACTAGTTCCAGCTTCTCTTTTACCGGTGTTCTTTCTGTCCTCTTGAAGTTCACTCGCTTCTGTTTTCCTAGAATGCAACTTTCACAGAAATCAACTTCAACTGATTTTAAATCTGGCAACACACCTTTTGAATGCAGACACTTCAACCCTTGAGAACTTATGTGCCCAAATCTCTGATACCACAAGTTCGGATCGTCTTTGCTTTCCGCCATAGCGACTGAACCACACTCATCTATGGTTGTGTAAAGTGACCCATTCTTACTTCCTCGGGCGATTGTCATTGCACCTTTCGAAATCTTCCACTTATCACCTGTAAAAGTCGTCACAAAACCATCTGACGCCAATTGCCCAATGGAGATCAAATTCTTCCTAAGTCCGTTATATGCCTCACATTGTCGAGCTTCTAAACTGACCCTTACAGTTGAATCTTCACATCTCCCTTCCCGATAATGTTACATGCTTGATCATCACCAAGATATACTTTACCCATATTTTCGTAGTTCTCGAGCAATTCCCTGTGAGGTGTGCTTTCCAACGAGCAGATAAGGCAGTCATCTGACTCCTCCGATACACAATTCGCACTACTATTGCCCTTATCTTTCTTCTCAGATCTACACTCATACGAGAGATGGCCTTCCTTCCACAATTCCAGCATTCAGCATCCCTTTTGCTTCATTGCTGATTTCCTGAATAGTTAGCCTGATTTCTTGATTTGGACTTACTTCTAGACTTTGATCTTCCCCGTTGACTTGTGTTTCGATTTCTGCCTCTGCTTTCTCTACCTTCCAAACTCAATGCTGAAGATGTAGATGCCCATGATCCCTCTTCACGCATCCTGATCTCTTCCGTCATGATCATGTTTATAACCTGCTGAAGATTCAACTTTTCTTTCCTGAACGAGTTGGCAATCAACTGGCATGTCGTTTTCTAACTTTCTGGCATTTGGGTGAGTAGAAACGCCGCCATAAACTCCTTATCAAACCCTATAGATAAAGAACACAACTCGTCCTTTACTTCATTGAACTGGTTCAGAAAATCTTTAAAGTTCTGATCCTCCGCCATCTTCAAGGTTGATAACTTCTTGACAATATGGACTTTCCTTACCGCAGAAGGCTGTTCGTATAGGTATGATAGGGTATCCATTAGATCTTTGGCTGTTTGTTTATCCTTTACGTTGAAGGCGACCTGCTTCGTCAAACTGAGACGAATTGCTCCCAATGCTTTCCTGTCCAGGAGTTCAAAATCATCATCATCCATGTTCTTCGGTTTCCGTTTCTCTTCCCAATCTTCATCGGTCATATCCTTTGGTCTCTCTTTTATCGGCCAATGCAGATCCTTCTAGTATAGATAATCTTCCATCTGTATCTTCCAAAAGTTGAAATTCAAACCATTTAATTTCTCAATTTTATGCGTTTGCTTCTCTGACCCCATATCCACGATGAAATCGATGACCTCGAGAGAACCTAAATTTGTGTGAATAATATGCCCCAACCCGGAGCTCTGATACCAATTGTTGTCGAGAAGAAATTGCAAACACAAATAGAAAGCAATAATAAAAGAAGACATAAAAGATTTTTACGTGGTTCAACAATTTGCCTACGTCCACGGAGCGCACCGCACTCAATCCACTATATCTCAGAGTTGATTACAATCTCTCTGTCTCTCTTTCAGTCTCTTTACAATTGCTCTATCTCTAGCAATTTTCTCACACACTACGCACTTATTTTTCTGCTCTATTCTACTTATTTTTTTAAGTACAAATAATAGTGGTATTTATATGAGAGCACTAGGGTTAGTCAAAATTTCAATTGGAATCTATTTCCTATTCCAATTACTTGTGCATGAAGGATTTCTTATTTCCTCGCGAAACCCGTCTTTACCGCAGTCTGGACCGCTGTATGGGCACATGTCTGCGCCGCAGTCCACAACGAGTAACACTTCTGTGAAACTCCGCGCCACAGAACGTGGTATGTGCATCTTGTCTGCGCCGCGGTACGCACAACATGTGACCTATGGGATTCTTCGCTGTGTTTTCCGCGGTCTGGGTCACTGCCTCTACCGCGGTCGCCGCCACGCCACCTACCAGAATTGTTTTCTTCACTTGTTTCTAGCTTCACATAACCCAACATTTAAGAAGCAGTAACCCACTCCTCGAGAGAGGGGAGAGGAGTATGTCAAATTTCTACTCACCCTTGAATAAGAGATAGAACCACCCAAGATCGGCAATGAAGTTGAAGAGGGTATTTTAGCCTCTAAGGGGTCTGATAATGATGCACGTTAAGGGGCTGAAGAAAACCGTCCAGGAAATGCAACTGTATATCATCATGATAAGTCAAAAAGCGTTTGTCTGGTGAGATATATATTTAATGAAATATTCAAATGAATGATAGGATTGTAAAGCCAAAAATGAGAACACGAGGAAATTAGATACTCATGGAAAGCGCATGGATCAAATGGACAAGAAGTTGGATATGATAATCACTTTATCATGAGGCGTATGACAAACACCCACAAAAGATCAATATAATTGTAAGGAAAAATTGGATGATGCTATGGAAGTGGATGGTGCAAAAATGGATGAGAAAGTTGACTTGGATCCGGTGGAACAACTGGTACATGTGGTTGTTAGTAAGGGTGAAGAGAAAGATGTCAATGAACACTTTAAAGCACAAGTTAATGTGGATGGTAGGAAGGGTGAAGAGAAAGGTATCCTTGAACACTTTAAAGCACATGTACATGTGGATGTTAGAAGTGATAATGAAGCAAACATACCTGCTGAGATATCCTCTTTCTTCTTCTTCTTTTTTATTTTCTGAAGAATACTGTATTTGATCATGCATTGTCAAGGTAAATACTGTGTTTTTCTTTTTCCTTTCTTCTTCTTAACACTGTCTTTTTTCAAGGAATACTGTGTTTTTCTTTTTTTCTTTTTTCTTCTTCTTAATACTGTTTTTATTATAGAAATATTGTATTTGATCATACCAGTGTGTTTACCACCACATCACCCAAAATATTGCACTTCATTTGATGTGTTATTAGTTATTATCTTTAGCACGCATTCCATATTATATTAGTAGTATACCCAAACCTAGCTAATACATATTTAACTATGTAGTACTGTTGTAATACCCAAACCTAATACATATTTAGATTTAAAATATAATTACAATTGACTGAAAGGGAAGTAATAAAAAATAACTCTATAATCTGGTTGCATGCAGTTATAATGTGGAAACTATCCAAAAAAAGCTAGGTGGCAGTAAATTTGTAAAAGTAGAAAAAGAAATTAAAAAACAAAGGGATGGTGTTGGATAGTATATATAAACTTTGATCATTAGCTATATATATATATATTTATTTATTTATTTAAAAAGTTACAAAATTCCATCTCAACAAAACATATACAATTAAAGTTGTAAAATCATGCAAGGAAAATAAATGCATGCATGCATGCCTCATACTAAAAATAAATGTATTGAATGTTACCTGATGTGGCACTGTATTTGCGATAGGTTGAGGACAAATGCAACACAACCCTTGAGAACATTAGCTTCATGGTAGATAAGCATAAGAAATCATCATGCAAAGGGGTTTCTCCTTCGATTAACTTGAAGAGTATCATTTTTTTACGAAAAAATTCCACCAATTGTTCCCAAGAGACGCCCAAAAAGGCTGATGCGTTGAAGTCTCCTTATACAGACACTCAGGTATTTAAGCAAAAAAAAAATACCCAAATTCAAGCCATTTCCTAAGCTACCACAATCCGAGTTGAAAAAATTCGAGTCATGGCTAGAATAAGACAAGTCTGAAGATAAAAGGTATATTATGTTCTAAATTCTATTCTAACAACCCAATACATAGCTATCGACTGCCACTGTGTGTGCCTAACAATGATTTAATCAATATTTCAGCAAAAATGTTGTACACCTACCCCTGTGTCTAGCTAATCAGGCTTGGTTCAAAACCCACTATACGTCTGATAAATGGTTGAATGATGAGGTTTGTATTACATTACAGTATAACATATGGATTTTTTTTTTGCTTTACCTTAAGTTAGAACCTTCACTTTCTATATCAACATATAGATTCTGCATTTTACTGGATTCGTAAAGTGAAATTTGAATCTCTCATCGCTAATATAGAGGATTGCACCATGACGGGTCTACTATTCCAGGTAAAAATGAGTTGTTCATTTTGTTATTTGTACGATGTTCTATATTCAAATATTAAATTAACGGTGTCATTGTTTATTGTATGCAAAAAAATAGCAACACTTAGACGCAAGGTTTCAACGGTTTACTAAACAAGAAGGATTGTGGTTCGAAGATGACATGTTGTTTGAGTACGCTATTGGTGCATTACATGCTTAGCAAATCCATGGATAGGAGTTGATAAAGTAAGTTTATTATTGTTTGAATGTTTTTTAGTAAATAGTAAGCTTATCATGATTTTGACTAATGTTTTGATGTTATAGATGTATCTCCCATTGAATTATGAGAGAAACCATTGGATTTTAGCTGAAATCGACTTAATTGCTAGGTAGATTATTGTGTACAACTCTGACACATACTACATAAGAGATGGGAGGAAATTCAAAAATTTTATGTAACCGTTATGTACTCTACTCCATCTGTTGCATCAGAAGATTGATTTTTTCTCTAAAAGGCTGGACATTGACCACGGTGAAGATATGACTCAATCATCAAGTTTATGGAGCATTTGATACATGGTGAATCCATCGACTCAGTCCAAGCCGATAAAATCAAGTATTTCAGAACGTACTTGTATTTAAATCTTTGGTGTTATAGAATAGCCTTATAAAAAAAAATTGTAATGTAAATGTGAGGACAACATTATCTCTCTTTCTATCTACTATTTTTGTATCCATAAGCATGTGGTGAATTTTGAATACATGTCATGCGGTGAATGTAACAAACTGTGACATGAAATATTTCAATGTAATTGGTATATTGGATTAAAGTGTACCATTATAGACAAATATCTTTAATGTGATTTATGAAAATCTAAGTTCCTTTTTGCTCTGTGTGCAGAATTCTGTTTCCATTTTTCTTAAACAGTTGGATATATTGTAGTGGTATTTACACAGTTAGACATGTGACTTTCATTGTGAGCCTTTTTTTTTTTTTGAATTTAATTGTTTTAACTAAATTTCTATTAGTTGTTCATACATTTATACACTTGTACTTTTTTATCTCCAATATCAATTCAGTGATAATAAATATATCAATCCCACTTAGGAGTATATTTTCTAGTAAACAGAATTATATATTTAGATCTGGAAAAAAAAAACACATCCAGATGAGATCATCATCATTAACATGTTTGATTATTTTGATTACAGACCTTGAAATTAGAATTATTTAGACTTGGAAATTGGAATTATTTTGATTGCAGAAAAGAGTATACATACCAACAATGCAATTAAGTCATATATACCAAATTTGAAATTGGAAATTGGAATTATCACAACAATGCAACTAAATCATGAATACAAGTAAATGTACCAAGCAACACTCTAGTTAACATTGCAAAACAATGTCAATATTACACAACGTTGTCAAACAACATTTGCATAACATAACAATTGATCAAGACTTTCATTATGCTTTTCCTGCTCTTTAAACAGTGTCAACACTCTCAGCACGCATTCCATGGCTCATAGACATCCGATTTGTAACCTTTGAATACTACATAAATAACATCTCGTGTCATCTAGCTACCTACAAATAAACACACAACATAAATAGATAAAAAACGATATAACATTAAATAAATAGTCAACATAGTTACTCATTTAACAAAATTAAATAGCAACAATATATATTTTGCATTAACAAGCTTCAAACGGCATGGAAAGTGAGCCTCAAACACTACCTTTCGATGCTTAGCTTTCAGTTTTCCATCAGTACAACGTTCTGGTATGGAGACGCCTACTCATTTTTTTTATTGAGAACTAACCCATTTGAGAGTTTAAGTTAATAACTGACCACATTTAGAAAAACTTGCAAAACTTAGGGCCCGTCCTGTAAGCGTTTTTCAGTTTTCGTTTTTCAAAATTGAAAACAGTATTTTTGGTTTCAGTTTCGAATTCTGAAATCATGTCTGGTAGCATATACTAAAAGCTGTATTTTGAAAATGAAATCAGAAAAAAACGCATCTGGTAGGTTAACCGAAAAACATCAAAAATTGAAATATTAATTTGGTATTTTGTTTAATATTATTACAATTATAAACAAATTGATTACATAATTAACCAATATAATTTTTGTAAAACATATCAAAAAATAAATTAATCAAAACTAAACTCTTAAATTATAAATAAATAATTACAATATATATATATATATGAGGGGCACTTTGGTTATTTGAAAATCTTATCCCGTTTTGTCCTAATCATATCAATCGTATAACAGTACAATTAATAGTTTAAAAAATAATTTTTTATATAAAAAAAAAGAAAAATGAAAATGAAAAACAAAAAACAATTTTCTTTCACTCTCTTTCTCCTCTCTAGCAACTTGAAATTATTCTTCAACCACTAGGGGTTCCTTCTATTCAAGTTTTGAGATGAGTTTATTTTGAAACTTTTATACTATATACTCAAGCATGGGTCTTGTGTGAATTCGATATTGTTGTGATCAATTTAAAATTTAAACATAAATTTAAAGTTTATTTCTTGTTTGAATATCTTATTTACTTTAATTTGTGTATCAGGTTGGTTTGTTGCCTGCCCAGTGAATTCGTAACACATTTCTTCACTTAACATTATAGCATCTTTGAAGTAATGTTCAATTATCTGCAGGAGCAAATGCAATGAATCAAGCAGAGGTGGAGAATGTGCCAGATAGAAGAAGAAATCCCTCTCTTTCAATTCAGGTTCTATTTTTTCTCCTCAATATCAATATTTGTTGATATTTTTGTTAAATTTGTTAATCTCTAACTTGTAAACCTTTTGTTTTGATGAGGAATAACATAGAGGGAAAGGACGACAGAGTTGACTTTGAACGACTTAGTACCATTTTTTCATCTTCCCATCGAGAAGGCATCCAAAAAGTTGAGATTATATATAAATGTAGTGAAAAAGATATGTCGTAGATCCGGTGTTGGTAGATAGCCTTAAAGAAAAATAAACAGCATTAATAATCAAATATCACTGTTGTTAGCAAAATTAACTTCAATTGATTCAGAAGCGAGGGTATATGCTGAAGCTGAAATCCAAAGACTTCAAGACCAGTTACCTTCATATGTTCTGGGAGGTCCTTGGATGACAAATATAATACTTTTCTTTTTTCCTTGGTAGTAGGCTAGCCTTGGTTGGCTTCTGTATGTACGTTTTTTTCATTCACAGAAATGCTTAACAATTCCAAATTTTTGATTAAAATATTTTGAAGATGGATGCCTACATTTTGAATAAAATAAGGCCACTTTGTAGTCTGGCCAGTGCACATCTCTGAAATAAAATGATTAGCTTATTGTGATCGATTTAAGGTTTATACATAAATTTAAAATTTAATTTAATTCTTGTTTGAATATCTTATTTACTTTAATTTGTGCATTAGGGTTAGGGTTGTTTATTTTTATTAGGGTTGTTTATTTTTGTGATTTGAATTTGATGTTGGTATGATTAATTTTCCATTATAGTATTGAATGTAGACAATTGATAGTAACGGTGTCGGATTTCTCAATTGAGTTATGAAAATTACAAACTGAGTTCCAAAATATTCTAAATCCAAACATCGTTTGGAAATCCCAAAGTGGCCTTATTTTATTCAAAATGTAGGCATGAATCTTCAACATATTTTATTCAAAAGTTTGGAATTGTTAAGCATTTCTGTGAATGAAAAACGTACATACAAAAGCCAACCAAGGCTAGCCTACTACTAAGGAAAAAAGAAAAGTATTATATTTGTCATCCAAGGACCTCCCAGAACATATGAAGGTAATCTGATCTTGAAGTCTTTGGATTTCAGCTTCAGCATATACCCTCTCTTCTGAATCAATTGAAGTTAATTTTGCTGACAACCGTGATATTTGATTATTAATGCTGTTTATTTTTCTATAAGGCCATCTACCAACACCGGATCTACGACATATCTTTTTCACTACAGTTGCACATAATCTCAACTTCCTGGATGCCTTCTCGATGGGAAGATGAAAAAATGGTACTAAGTCGTTCAACGTCAACTTTGTCGTCCTTTCCCTCTACTCTATTCCTCATCAAAACAAAGGTTTACAAGTTAAAGATTAACAAATTTAACAAAAATATCAACAAATATTGATATTGAGCAGAAAAAATAGAACCTGAACTGAAAGAGAGGGATTTCTTCTTCTATCTGGCACATTCTCCACCTCTGCTTGATTCATTGCATTTGCTCCTGCAGAAAATTGAACATTAATTCAAAGATGCTATAATGTTAAGTGAAGAAATGTGTTACGAATTCACTAGGCAGGCAACAAACCAACCTGAATTTGTTGCCACCGGTGGTTGAGTGTATTCATTTGTTGCCACATTTGGTTGTGTTGTCACATTTTCATTGAAATTCAACCCCACACATAACGCCTCATAGAAGATAGAGAGGGGTTCTCGTAGCAAGTAAAATCCTGTTTGATTTCGCTCTCCACAATATTGAACTAGAAAATTCTTCACATCCTCTATGCTTTTATTGCAAAAACTGATTGAAGAAATAAACAGTTTCAGAATATGGATGTTTAAATTCAAAAACAATAGGATTGTGAAATACATTGCTCGATCAAATTCAAATCAAGATCATATCAGTAACCGAGAAGTTCATAACACAATTGGTGAAACAGAAACAAAACTTACTCGAAAATATGGTACTGACTCGAATTTGTACTTTGTCGAATCTCAAGAATAGCATGGCAGATCATACCAAGTCGTCCATGTATCTCCAATTTTGTACAGACAATGCCTATACCGTCAAGAACCATTATTATTAAAAAAACAAAACACAAAAAACAAGTCTGCAACAAAAGTGTATAATGTCACAGGTAACATACCATTAGAATGAATTATTTCTCTAAGCACAAGGCAACAACTGCAGAGAAATGGCACTGGTGGCACTGGCCAGACTACAAGTTCCCTCATGTTACCATGATTATTATCACTCTCTGGCCTCTCTTGGGAAGGACCTGTTTTAGAATTTGCTCTGTTGATCATGTCATAAGCTTCCGAAACAATCGGATCATATATAGGGTCATGATCAGCATCCTCAATATTAACATTAGATTGAGGAACACTTGAAGATTTTCCCACAATATTAACATTAGAATGAGGAACAGCACTTGAAGATGATCCCCCAATATTAGCATTAGATTGAGGAACACTTGAAGATGATGTTGAATGATGCATAAATGGTTCCGTAATCAAAGATAAATCACCAAAACTATTATTATTTGGGGTGTTGAGGATATCGAAAATGTTGTCCGGTAAACCAAAAGAGCTCTCGTTTGGGTCATTGTAGTGGACAAACCCCCCAGGATCTGCCATGCCTAAGAGTAAACTACAGTTCGATTTTTGATCAAGTGAAGATGATTTTTTTCTCGGTGTTGTTGGCTGTTGTTTGTGGCGGCACTGAATGGAAGCGCCGCCACTTTGTCTGAAGCAAGATTGTGAGGATGTCGAGAATCAGAAATTTTGATTTATAAGTTTGAATAGGTGTCTATATGGAGGAGGCGCGAGAGACATTTAATGACCGTTGTGACAGACGGTTAACTTTTTTTTTTAAATTAAAAATTTTGGGTGGTAACTACAGCCGCGTGTCACAAACGAGAGAGTGAAAATGACGTCGTTTTAATGTGAAACAAGAAGAAAGTGAAAATGGAATCAATCAAATGATCGATGAGTAGTGCTCGAAAGCGAAATGAAGTCAGCAATCTCAACAATAGTTAACTGCAAGATTCATCTAAATCACAGCCCTCTCTTCCGCCGCTCAATTTTCCACCCGACGAAACCAATCTCTCGTCCACCGCCGTGTTTAATCCGCACCACCACGTCACTCACCAAAAACAACAGCAGCTTTGCTCCAACAATCATGGCATCCTCCTTCAAGCCTGAACATGCCAGGGCCCCACCCGCCCTTCCTTTGCCGGCTCCTCCACTCACCAAGGTAACACTCTTTTCTCATTTCTTCTTAATTACAGTTTTCACGAAGATATTTTGGTTGATTTCTGAATTTTTTTATATTTATTTTTTGTAGTTTAAGATATGGCTGTGCCAGTTATCGGTGACGGCTGATAAAGAGAGGAACATCGCGCATGCTCGCAAAGCAATCGAGGAAGCTGTGGAGAAAAGCGCCAAGCATGTTCTCTTGCCCGTGAGTTCTCTATATTTATTTAATTATTTATATTCGTGTCGTGTGTGTGTGTGGAGACAAGTTCAATTTTACTGTTAATTTGTTCAATTCAGCTTTGTTAGAGATTTATTATGTAAATGAAGGTAACCACATTCAAAACTGTCCTCTACTAATTACTATTGTGGGTTATGATTTAATTCTATGTAAAAAATTTAGTTATGGCTTCAATATTATTGTATGATAAATTGTCCTACAATTTGAAGCTTATACAGGCCATATAGTTGTAAAGGACTCAACTTGAAGTATATATATATATATTCGCTTGAAAATCGTATCTTTCAAATGTTTTAGTTGAAAGCTTAATCATTTTGGTTTTTTTTGAACAATTAATAGTGTTCCTGTCAAATTAACCATAGTGAGACAATGAAAAGAAGAAGTTTGGTTCGTTAAAATTTAGTGGGGACTAGTAGCTCTTAGCTTAATTTAGAAAATGTTGATGCTATGGCTTCGAAATAAGATTGTTTCTATCTCTTTCAGGAAATATGGAACAGTCTCTATTCAAATGATAGCTTCCCAGTTTATGCTGAGGACATTGATGCAGGCTATGAGGCATCTCCTTCAACAGCCCTGCTTTCTGAAGTTTCTCGGCTTCTCAAGATCACAATAGTTGGTGGCTCCATACCGGAACGTTGTGGGGATAGGTTGTACAACACTTGTTGCGTCTTTGGTGCCGATGGAAAACTGAAAGCTAAGCATCGAAAGGTAGTGTTTGAGGCTCAATTTCCATGCCGTTTGATGCTTGTTATTGCAGAGTATAAGCTAATTTTTTATCAAAAGTATGAAAATGTTTACTATTCTTGTAATTTCCAGAAGTTAGGGCTGATGACTATATGGCTGGATTTACCTATCAAAATGTCCTGTGGTAATCTTCTAAGAAACATGATGTCATTTATGTCACTTGGCAACTAAAACTGGATGGAAAGTACTAAACCATCTAATATGTTCTATTATATTATCATAGGTTAGTGGTGGATTGGACATTGGATGGTATCAGATAATTATAAATGGTGGCTGGCTTTATCTCTTCGTGAGTGTCTGAACAAAGTTCTTTGACAACATGCCTGGTTGTAACGTGTAAGAATTATAGTTGCAGGTCTGAGGCATGTGATATCTGAGTATCAGAAAAAAAAGTGTGTATGTAGCAATATCATTTTATTACTATCTCTTTTTTCTGATTTATTCAAAATTCTGAAATTTTGGTGTATCTACATATACACCTTTTTGATATCGACATTCCTGGGAATATTACCTTTATGGAATCAAAGACTAACAGCAGGGGATACTCCAACCATTGTGGACATAGGTTTTATATTTCATTAGATTTTCAGATCTAACACCATATTTACTTCTTCGCAATTATTGATCTCTTGGTTTAACTGCAATCTTGTTACTGTAGTAAAAACTTAATACAAAAGCGGAAAAAGAAATAATAATAACTTGGTTCCGGGCATCTACCATTATACCCACAATGGTTGGCCATACTCATCCCTAATTTGTTGTGGGATATTGTATGATGCAATTATATTTCAATTCTATTATTGTGATAAATAGAAGAGCTCTTTCAAGATGCCTTATGTTTGTTAGGACGTTCTTAACAATCCAGTACATTTGAATACACTTTACAAGTTTTTTTTTTCCTGGATTGGCCTCTAGGACTTCTTGTTTGAAATATATTTTCTACTTAAATGGCCACCATTTGTTGGACAATATCAGTTAAATATTGTTAATCCAATCGAATATAATTCAACTCGGGATGTTTAGCTTGACAGCCTGAGTTTTAAGTCAATGGTGCTTTGTAAAGGTTTCAAACAGTGAAAACCCTGCATTTTTTTTGTAACTCATAAACCCCAGAACCCGCTTAGGGGCCCCGAGCTTGAAACTGGGACCCTCTCCGAACCCTACAATCTTTTGGAAACATTAAACTAAGGTCTTTGGCCATGTAGGTATCCATGAGAGGATTCAAACCTCAAACCTTGGGAGAGCAAACAATAGGTCTGACTATTCCGCTAATCCCGCATGGGTAGTGAGAAACCTGCATATAAATCTGTTGAATATGCATATAATTTTGAAGTTGTATTAGAACTGCTTTTTCTTGTAGAAGAGTAAACATAACATATGCAAAATTGTTAGCCGCTCAGATTCATCATCTTCTTTTCTGTTCTTTTCTTTTTAAAAAACAATCTCCAGCTGTGAATTTGATTTAAGTATTTTGTTGAGTTTATTTACACAGCCTCCGGTTTGAGAAGAATGCGTTTCTTTTTTTTCTCCATACCTGTTAGAAATATGATCATCAACGTGTTCCTGCAGATGTTGGGCGTATCGGTATTGGTATCTGTTATGACATTCGATTCTAGGAACTGGCGATGATATACGCCGCAAGAGGTTTTTTCTTGTTGATCTGTGAAATGATTAACTCCAATGTTCTTGTATTGATATTTCTACTTATCATCAAACATTAATCGGTAGCATTACTGTGACATTTTATCTAATTACGTCAGTAAAAAAAAAACTAATCAGAAACACAAGATTTCTGTACTATTATACTCGCTTTAAATCCACACGTCCTTAATTATATCTATAACAGGTCAACAATAATAATCCTTCGATTCAGGTTAACTTCTTGATCATACTTCTTTATTTTAGATAAAAGATTGGTGCATAAAGAAATTTTTTATCATGATGAAGGAAACATCTGCTATTACATTTTTTTTGTGTTGAAATAGTGACAAACCTATCCATTTGAAAAAAGATGTCAAAATCTTCTGATTTGTATATGATTATATGAGCTAAAGGTTAGGAACATGTACTCACGAGATCATGCTTTGACAGTATGTACCAAGTAATGATCCTGAACATGTTTGTCATCTATTCGTCAGTTTTAGTGTGTAAAAGAGGGCATCATGAATTAATTTGAATCAATGAATTCAAAAGGTAGTACTACTTATTTTCTATTATATACCCTAGTATTTTTTTTTTATTGTGCGAGGACTAGGCTTCAGGCAGTTTCAGAAAACATTGTCCCTCTCCATTAATTATTTATCAAGTTGTTATGACGCATTCATTCTCATAAATTTGCTGAACATTGACAATATTAGGTTTTTCGACATCAGGTGCCCACTTGATTTGCTATCCTGGGGCATTTAACATAACAACTGGACCATTGCATTGGGAGTTATTGCAGAGGGCAAGGTTCTAATATATCTCAGTTGTACAGTTTTTTGTGTTGCTAAATTATGAGTTGGCAGGGTGTGTCATATAGGTACTTTACCACGAAGCTATAGACTGTATGAACTTCTAGTAACAGTCCTTTCACCATGTAGATTGGTGCTTCAAATGACAGAATAACTTACAAATTTGGATCCTGCTCTTGCATAACACGAAATAGATTCACTAGGTTTGAGATTGTGGATATTGTCTTAATTTGAATTTTCAATTATGTGTACAACTTATTTTAATTTACACGCTTAGACTACAAGATGAATGAGAGAGATCAAAGCATTGTCAATTTCCATGTAAAAGAAAATTATAAAATAGAAGAGCATCTTCTCGGGATTGCGATCACTTGTATCTATGGTGTTTGTTTGTTATTCTTTTTATTTCAACTCTCAATTTCCGTCCCATTTAGTAATCTTTTATGTCTCAATTATGACCGGTGTGGTTTATGGTATTTGGTGTTTTATATGATGGTTGGCACCATATTTATTTTGTTCTTTGCTGTTTCATATGCAGGGCTGCTGATAGTCAGGTATCTAGCATATATTCCTAAGTTTCTCTCTCTCACACACACATATATATATATATAAATATGATTAGTATAGAGATTTCATATTATCATAATAAATACTACCTTCATGTCTTTATGAGTGTCTTGATTCTCTTATCGCAATGTTTAAGGAGAAACCCTTGTCTCTTTCCAAACTGAAGAGAGAAAATTATCAAGATGTTGTAAGGTTTTGAGGAGTAGTTAATTGGATTTTTATTATAATATATATACTTAAATGATGGCACAAAGAAAAATGGAATCAAGACATTCATGATGGAACAGGGGTGTATGTAATTTTGGGCCATCAAAGCCAACATCCCGGATACAAATAAAATTTCATCTTCTGGTCTTAATTATAGTGTTTCCTGGGACAGAAAAATTATGAAGAAATAAAAGCAGGTTCACTTCGTTAGTTCGGGCAGCTTATTGTATGATAGCTGTGGATTTTAAACATGTATACTACCTTCCTTTGTGAAAACAAAATCTCTAGAGACCCATTCTAGATAGATCATAGATCCATTCTACATAGTGCCTCACCTTATCTTTGATTTGTCAAAATTGGAAATGGATTTTCAAGGCTTCTTGCTGTCACATTTCCCAAGTAATTTAAATAGACATTACAGATAGCTATTGACAGTATCACATGGATGCTGCTTTGTGGTAAATTTGAATTGCAGTTGTACGTGGCAACTTGTTCACCTGCTCGAGATGAGGAAGGCAGTTATGTGGCCTGGGGACACTCCACTCTTGTAGGACCGGTAAGCAGATTCTCATTCGACTTTCTTTTAAACTCTTCTTGTAAGTTACAATTTGTGTAACAGAGAGCTGCTAACATAAACTTCCTTGAGCAGAAATGCTAATTGAAATATATGAATGACAGTTTGGAGAAGTTCTGGCTACTACTGAACACGCAGAGGATTTAATCATAGCGGAGATTGATTATTCACTAATCGATCTTAGAAGGTGACATACTTCCGAACCAAATAGATAGTTGTTGTAATTAATGTCCAATATTAGCATTCTAATTTATCGTTTATATGAAATACAGGACAAACCTTCCATTATCGAAACAATGGCGAGGTGATCTTTACCGGTTGGTAGATGTCCAAAGGCTTCACTCTCTGTAATTGAATCACAAGTTTCATTCAAGAGTGTTGTTATTGTAATGAAAATGATGACAATATCATAGCATTCTACTATAATGTGGAAAATCTAGATTGATGAAGTTGATCATTGAAATAATTACCGAAAAATCAATGCAGACAGAACTGTGGTTCCTTGTACTGTTTGTTATTAGTAAGATATTGTCCAGATATTCATGTGCGGTGTGCCATTATCCTCCCTACTTATTCATCAGCAACGAATGAAAAGGCAGAAATGATTGGATATGCTACTGCAAGTACAATTGTACAAACATTGTTAACACTATCTTAATTTTCCGACAAGAAAGTGTTGGGTATGATTTGATCAATTGATCAATAACATCAGGGTTTGGCTATGGTACTAAAAACAACATTGTTATGCTACAAATTTCTTTTTGGGAACAATTTTTATTGTTGAAATTGACATTAGAGTGGTTCTGGTTCCTAAATATTAGAGTTGTTTTCTAAATCAATATTAAGTTATTTCTGACATTTGGTGCTATTGTATCCATCATATTTATATCGGTATAATAGTCAAGCTCATAATAACAATGCCACTGTAATTAGGATGAATAAATTAAATCAAATAATTATAATTGATAAAACGATATAAGTAACAAGTGAGATAAATCATTATTAATACATATTTATTTATTAATGTTTGGAATGTTTAGCATTATTATTAAAAGATTATTCATATAATATAAGGTAGTCTATATCTGTTTGATTCTAATTTAAAAAATCAGGTCAGCATATGCCATAACTAGATTGAATATGGCTTATCGTGGTACTATATATATAACTATATATTATAAGAACATGAATAGAACTAAACCAACTTTTTACAAAAATCACACCATCGTTGATTCATTGCATGTTGAAGATTTGAAGATACTTATGATGAATTCTCATAATGAAGTCAAGTCAACTAGTTTGTTTTCTGTTTCCTTTATTATTTTGTCAAGTTGTGTATATCAGATTATGCGGATAAACACAAAAGAGTAGAGATCAGTAGAGTAGGTGTCCTCAGTATATCTTTAACAACTACCTTCTACATTTGGAGACACTAGTATTGAAGAAGAAGACGACCTGGAATCTCCAGAATCCAGATACTTATAGTTCATTCAAGTCACATTATGAATGTCCTATCTCTCCATTATCAATATGTGTGGGTTTGTCTGCTCATTCTATTTTGAAAGCAATTGGGACAGTTCTGTAGCCTCCCAACATCACACCTGAACCTGATTGATATTATTTTCCTCAAGTTTTAAAATATGTTTCCATGGTTATCAAATCTTTGATTTTTTTTTTGTGGAGTTGTTTTGTAATATGTAAAATCCTATGTTCTTTGAAGCTTAATTTTTGAAGCTTTATACTTCAATTTTTGTAGTTTGAAAAATCCTAATATGAATTAGAACTCTAATTTTTTTTAGTTTGAAAAATCCTTCGATTGAACTAAAAATCCCTAAAAATCCTTCATTGTAGTAACTAAACACTACCCAAAAAGCTCTTCTCTCAGGCTCTAAGTTACTACTCTCGTTTTCTTTATACATGGTTATTTGCTCTCATTGTGTTCTTATCTAATTCTTGTTTCATGTCACACATTTGTTGGCGTGGATTGAATTCACTTTTTGCTTATGGGTTTTTGAAATTATTTGTATTTTGTATATGATTTTGAAGTTGAAGAAAAAGTATTGTGATAAAGTTGGCTATGTTTGGACCGGTTAAAAGAAAATACAATTTGGGTTTCAAAAATTTTTAATTTCTTTTTTTTTGGAAGAGTTATAACTGGACACATTAACTATGTTCATCAATTAGTCACTAATAAATTTGATTCGTCTTGATATAGGAGTAGTATCTATAAATTAGTCACACTAAATTTGATTCTTGGTTTGCTTTGCCTATTGTGTTTCTGTGTTGCTTTTGGGCAGTTTTGCTATGTTCTTTTCTTAGCTTTCTCGTGGCCCTTTTATGTTAGCTTCAGGTGTGTCTTTCTTTTAGCCTTTGTTTCATGTAAGCATATCTTGTTTTAAATTTAGCATAGTTATGTTTGATTTTTGATATTTTTAGGTTCATTGTTTGTGAAATGAAATTATATACAGTTCACTGGTTGGTGTTTTAACAATCTGATTGTTATGGTTATGTGTGGTGTTTGGTGATGACAATGTTTGGGTCGGCTGTGTAGTTTGGAATTCAATTGTAGTGTGAATGCATAACTATGTTTGGAATGTCTAACCGCGTTTGGAATGCCTAACATTGTTTGGAACTCCTATTTGGAATTCCTAACAGCGTTTGCCATTCGCAATAACAGTCGAAATTCCTAACTGCGTTTAAAATGCTCAACTCCAGTGGGGTTTATTTGATTAGGAGGACTTCAATTATGACATGTGTAATGATTTGAATTTTTTTAATGGTTTTATGCTATATTTCAAGAAAATAGAATGAGAGAATATGTTGATTTGTTAGTAAAGGTTTTGAAACATTTCCCAACACTTTGTTAACGGTTGTTATAAAGTAGATTAAGGAAAAATTGACTGAGGCGCAATTGACTCTATTTCGCACAACATGCTTCGGGAAACTTTTAGAGATGCATGAGTTGAATTTTTCCGAACAACTGGTACATCATATACTCTTTAGACAAATACGGTCTCATAATAACTCTGAGATGTGGTTTGCAGTAGGTGGCAAAACATTTCATTTTTTTTATTCAAGAATTTTATCTCATCACGGGTTTCGAGTGTGGCCCTGACCCACCAATGCTGGGTAAGGAAAAAGATGATGGTGGTGGAAGTTTTCGGTCGTTCATGTTGAATGGGAAAGTGTGACACAGTAACAAAACTTTGGAAGCAATTTTCAAAGCTGCTTCTTCAACTAGTGATTAAGACATGGTAAAGATTGATTTAATTTATTTTTTGGAGACGATGTTGTTTGGCAAGGATCGGAAAGTCCATATTGGAGTCCATCATGTTGAACTGTTAGAAAATTTAGAAACATTCAACAAGTAACCGTGGGGCCAAAAGTGTTATGAGACAACATTGAATAGTTTTAAGAGGGATTTGAGAAAAATGTCTCTAGAGTATCATACAACCTCAAAAAAGAGGGTATAGGAAAATTATAGTATTAGACAATATGCTTTGCATGGGTTTCCTTATACATTTCAGGTTATTGCATCTAAACTATTCCTTATGCAATTATTTTATTTGTAATTGTTATATACTTTTATTCACAGATTTTTTTGTAACAATTAGATTTAGGTGTGTTAGACAATTTCCGCTATTAGAGTTGAGATTACTAATAAATATGGTATTTTACTTCTAAGGATTGTTAATTGGATTACCTTTGAAACGCATGATGTAACAAATGTTATTAAATTGTTGGATCAAAAGAATGTAAGTTTAAAAATGTATTAAATTTCACAACTAATTTCAAACACTAAAGTTCATGCACACTAACCCAAATAACTATTCATCTATGATAGACTTAAATTTTTAAGAAGCAACAACCCACTCCTCGAGAGAGGGAAGAGGAGTATGTCAAATTTCTACTCACCCCTGAATATGTGATAGAACCACCCAAGATCGACAATGAAGCTAAAGAGGGTATTTTAGACTCTAAAGGGTCTGATAATGATTCACGTGAAGGGGATGAAGAAAACCATCCAGGAAATGCAACAGTATGGCATCAGAATAAGTCAAAACGCGTTTGTCTGGTGAGATATATATTTAATGTAATATTCAAATGAATAATAGGATTGTGAAGCAAAAAATGAGAACACTAGGAAATTAGATGCTCATGGAAAGAGCATGGATCAAATGGACAAGAAGTTGGATATGATAATCACTTTATTAGAAGGCATATGACAAACACCCACAAAAGATCAATATAATTGTAAGGAAAAATTGGATGATGCTATGGAAGTGGATGGTGCAAAAATGGATGAGAAAGTTGGCTTGGATCTGGTGAAACAACTAGTACAAGTGGTTGTTAGTAAGGGTGAAGAGAAAGATGTAAATGAGCACTTTAAAGCACAAGTTAATGTGGATGTACATGTGGATGTTAGAAGTGATGATGAACAAACATACCTGCTGAGATATCCTCTTTCTTCTTCTTCTTCTTCTTTTCTTTTTTTTTGGGAATACTGGTTTAATCATGCTTTGTCAAGGTAAATACAGTGTTTTTCTTTTTTCTTTCTTCTTCTTAATACTGTTTTTTTTCTAGGAATACTATGTTTGATCATGCTTTGTCAATGTAAATACAGTGTTTTTCCTTTTATTTTTCTTCTTCTTAATACTGTCTTTGTTATGGGAATATTGCGTTTGATCATACCAGTGTGTTTACCACCACATCACCCAAAATATTGCGTTTCATTTGATGTGTTCTTAGTTATTATCTTTAGCACGCATTCCATATTATATTAGTAGTATACCCAAACCTAGCTAATACATATTTAACTATGTAGTACTGTAGTAATGCCTAAACCTAATATATATTTAGATTTAAAATATAATTACAATTGACTGAAAGGGAAATAATAAAAAATAACTAGATAATCTGGTTGCATGCAGTTATAAAGTTGAAACTATCCTAAAAAAAGCTAGGTGGCAGTAAATTTGTAAAAGTAGAAAAAGAAATTAAAAAACAAAGGGATGGCGTTGGATAGTATATATAAACTTTGATCATTAGCTATATATATATATATTTATTTATTTATTTAAAAAGTTACAAAATTCCATCTCAACAAAACATATACAATTAAAGTTGTAAAATCATGCAAGGAAAATCAATGCATGCATGCAAGCCTCATACTAAAAATAAATGTATTGAATGTTACCTGATGTGACACTATATTTGTGACAGGTTGAGGACAAATGCAACACAACCCTTGAGAACATTAGCTCCATGGTAGATAAGCATAAGAAAGCATCAGGCAAAGGGGGTTTCTCCATCAATTAACTTGAAGACTATCATTTTAAAAAAAAAAACCTCCACCAATTGTTCCCAAGAGACTCCCCAAAACAACTGATGCGTTGAGTCTCCTTATACGTACACTTAGGTATTTAAGCCAAAAAAAATTACCCAAATTCAAACCATTTCCTAAACTACCACAATCCGAGTTGAAAAAATTCGAGTCATGGCTAGAAGAAGACGAGTCTGAAGATAAAAGGTATATTATTTTCTAAATTCTATTCTAACAACCCAATACATAGCTACCGACTGCCACTGTGTGTGCCTAACAATGATTTAATCAATATTTCAGCAAAAATGTTATACACCTACCCCCGTGTCCGACTAATCAGGCTTGGTTCAAAACCCTTTATAGGCTTGACAAATGGTTGAATGACGAGGTTTGTATTACATTACAGTATAACATATGGATTTTTTTTTGCCATACCTTAAGTTAGAACCTTCACTTTCTGTATCAACATATAGATTCTGCATTTTACTGGATTCGTAAAGTGAAATTTGAATCTCTCATCGTTAAAATAGAGGATTGCACCATTACGGATCTACTATTCCAGGTAAAAATGAGTTGTTCATTTTGTTATTTGTACGATGTTCTATATTCAAATATTAAATTGATGGTGTTATTGTTTATTGTTTGTAAAAAAAATAGCAAAACTTAGACGCAAGGTTTCAATGGTTTACTAAACAAGAAGGATTGTGGTTCGAAGATGACAAATTGTTTGAGTACGCTATTGGTGCATCACCATGCTTAGCAAATCCATGGATAAGAGTTGATAAAGTAATTTTATTGTTGTTTGAATGTTTTTAGTAAACAGTAAGTTTGTCATGATTTTGACTAATGTTTTGATGTTATAGATGTATCTCCCATTGAATTATGAGAGCAACCATTGGATCTTAGCTGAAATCGACTTAATTGCTTGGTAGATTACTGTGTACGACTCTGGCACATACTACAAAGGTGATGGGAGGAAATTCAAAAAATTTATGTAACTGTTATGTACTCTACTCCATCTGTTGCATCAGAAGATTGATTTTTTCTCTAAAAGGCTGGACATTGACCATGGTGAAGATATGACTCCTTGGTGTGTAGAGAGTTGTGAGCTTGTGCCACAATAGAAAAAAAAGTGATTACGGATTTTTTGTCATCAAGTTTGTGGAGCATTTGATACATGGTGAATCCATCGACTCGGTTCAAGCCGATAAAATCAATTATTTCAGAACGTACTTGTATTTAAATCTTTGGCGTTATAGAATAGCTTTATAAAAAAAATATTGTAATGTAAATCTGAGGACAACATTATCTCTCTTGCTATCTACTATTTTTGTATCCATAAGCATGTGGTGAATTTTGAATGCATATGTCATGCGGTGAATATTACAAACTGTGACATGAAATATTTCAATGTAATTGGTATATTGGATTAAAGTGTTACCAATATAGACAGCTATCTTTAATGTGATTTATGAAAATCTAAGTTCCTTTTTGCTCTGTGTGCAGAATTCTGTTTCCATTTTTCTTAAACTGTTGGATATATTGTAGTGGTACTTACACAATTAGACATGTGACTATCGTTGTGAGCCTTTTTTTTTATTTAATTGTTTTTACTAAATTTCTGTTAGTTGTTCATACATTTATACACTTGTACTTTTTTATCTCCAATATCAATTCAGTGATAATAAATATATCAAGCCCATTTAGGAGTATATTTTCTAGTAAACAGAATTATATATTTAGACTTGGAAAAAAACCACATCCAGATGAGATCATCATCATCAACATACATTCAGATGAGATCATCATCATCAACATGTTTGATTATTTTGATTACAGACCTGAAAATTTGAATTATTTAGACTTGAAAATTGGAATTATTTTGATTGCAGAAAAGAGTATGCATACCAACAATGCAATTAAGTCATATATACCAAATTTGAAATTGGAAATTGGAATTATCACAACAATGCAACTAAATCATGAATACAAGTAAATGTACCAAGCAGCACTCTAGTTAACATTACACAATATTGTCAATATTCCACAACGTTGTCAAACAACATTTGCATAACACAACAATTGATCAAGACTTTCATTATGCTTTTCCTGCTCTTTAAACACTGTTAACACTCTCAGCACGCATTCCATGACTCATAGACATCCGACCTGTAACCTTTGAATACTACATAAATAACATCTCGTGTCATCCAGCTACCTACAAATAAACACACAACATAAATAGATAAAAAAACAATAAAACATTAAATAAATAGTCAACATAGTTACTCATTTAACAAAATTAAATAGCAACAATATATATTTTGCATTAACAAGCTTTAAACGGCATGGAAAGTGAGCCTCAAACACTACCTTTCGATGCTTAGCTTTCAGTTTTCCATCAGTACAACGTAACAAGTACAACGTTCTAGTATGGAGACGCCGACTCAATATTTTTTTGTTTTATTGAAAATTAACTCATTTGAGAGTTTAAGTTAATAACTGACCTCTTTTTGAAAAACTTGCACGCAGTGAAAACGTAACTAGAATTAGACCGACGTCTAAATTCTACTGAAAACTAGAATCCACCAGAATAAAGTTAAACTTTTGAAATTTTTATTGAATAAAAACTATCTGAGCCTTTCGGCTTACAAGGCTATTTAAAGCGAAAGAACCCTAACCCGAATCCTTGTTGGACAAGAAACGAGATTACATACCAAAAGCTGCCATAAATAGCAAAACTGTCAAAAATAGCGAAATCACAAAAGTTACGGAAATAAAATATACTAACGACCATAAACAAGCCGGAATTAACGGTAGGCGATTCTGGCTTGTCAAAGTCAACTTATGACAAAAATGGAAATTTCCCAAAAAGTAAAGAATTATGATTTCAGGGTCTAAATGATGGAATTTAGCCGAAAAAGAACGTGCTTCAACACCGAAGGTTTTGACTTCTGAAGATCTCGTCGATTTCCTTTAATTAAGGTCATTTAATCTTGGATTTATGATGGTCCTACCAAGCCATGTAGGACTCAGCCACTTGTTATACATCAGGGCCCATCCTGTAAGCGTTTTTCAGTTTCCTGATTTTTGAAAATTAAAATGAAAATGAAAACATTGTTTTTTGTTTCAGTTTCGAATTTTGAAAACACGTCTGGTAACATATACTGAAAGCTGTATTTTGAAAATGAAATCGGAAAAAACGCGTCTGGTAGGTTAACCGAAAACTATCAAAAATTGAAATATCAATTTTGATATTTTGTTTAATATTATTACAACTATAAACAAATTTATTACATAATTAACCAATTAATTTTTGCATTGTAATTTTTAAATTAAATAAAAGTAACACATCAAAAATTAATTCAAAAAAACATATCAAAAAATGAATTAATCAAAACTAAACTCTTAAATTATAAATAAATAATTCCAATATATATATTATAATAATATATTAAATATACATTAAATATTATTACATATATTATATTAATATATACAATAATACATAATATATTACATTATATCCTATATAAATATATTATATAAAATAATATATATATATATATTATAATATTATTGAATAACATATTATATGTTATATATATAATATATTATTATATATTATAGTATGTAAATATAATATATTACATACTATATATTATAATATTATATATATATTGCATGAATGTTTTTAGTTCTAGTTTGAAGTAAATTATTCTGGAATATATATATAAAAGGGGCACTTTGGTCATTTAAAAATCTTGTCTCGTTTTGTCATAACCATATCAAACGTACGTATAACAGTACAATTAATAGTTTAAAAAAATGATTTTTTATATAAAAAAAATGAAAAACAAAAAACAAGTATTTTGTGTTTTTCAAATCTTTCACTTTTAATACTGGTTTTGTTTTTCATTTTTTTTTATCGAAAATAAAAATAAAAAACGGTTAACATAACGCGTTTTCAAAATTGTTTTTAAAAAATAAAAACGAAAACGGACTGAAAAACAGCTGCAGGACGTGTTCTTGCTTGCTCACTTTTTCCTTTCTATTTTTCCTACCCATTCTATACTATTGTTCTCATTCTTTTCCTCTTATTTCTACCCCCCTTCACCGCAAAATACATAGACTCACTCTCTTTCTCCTCTCTAGAATTTTTTTTCTTTTGTTGTCTCTTCCTTTTAGCAACTTGAAATTATTCATCAACCACAAGGGTTCCTTCTATATATTCAAGTTTTGAGGTGAGTTTATTTTGAAACTTTTATACTATATACTCAAGCATGGATCTTGTGTGAATTTGATGTTGTTGTGATCGATTTAAAATTTAAACATAAATTCTTGTTTGAATATCTTATTTACTTTAATATGTGTATCAGGTTGGTTTGTTGTCTGCCTAGTGAATTCGTAACACATTTCTTCACTTAACATTATAGCATCTTTGAATTAATGTTCAATTTTCTGTAGGAGCAAATGCAATGAATCAAGCAGAGGTGGAGAATGTGCCAGATAGAAAAAGAAATCCCTCTCTTTCAGCTCAGGTTCTATTTTTTCTGCTCAATATCAATATTTGTTGATATTTTTGTTAAATTTGTTAATCTCTAACTTGTAAACCTTTTGTTTTGATGAGGAATAACATAGAGGGAAAGGACGACAGAGTTGACTTTGAAAGACTTAGTACCATTTTTTCATCTTCCCATCGAGAAGGCATCCAAAAAGTTGAGATTATATATAAATGTAGTGAAAAAGATATGTCGTAGATCCGGTGTTGGTAGATAGCCTTAAAGAAAAATAAACAGCATTAATAATCAAATATCACTGTTGTTAGCAAAATTAACTTCAATTGATTCAGAAGATAGGGTATATGCTGAAGCTGGAATCCAAAGACTTCAAGATTAGATTACCTTCATATGTTATGGGAGGTCCTTGGATGACAAATATAATACTTTTCTTTTTTCCTTAGTAGTAGGCTAGCCTTGGTTGGCTTTTGTATGTACGTTTTTCATTAACAGAAATGCTTAACAATTCCAAATTTTTGAATAAAATATTTTGAAGATGGATGCCTACATTTTGAATAAAATAAGGCCACTTTGTAGTCTGGCCAGTGCCACATCTCTAAAATAAAATGATTAGCTTATAAGTGTTGTGATCAATTTAAAGTTTATACATAAATTTAAAATTTAATTTAATTCTTGTTTGAATATCTTATTTACTTTAATTTGTGCATTAGGGTTGTTTTTTTTTTTTTGTGAAAATAGTTTTCAAGAATGTAATAGAACATTGGTCTTATTTGAATTTGATGTTGGTGTGGTTAATTTTCTATTGTAGTATTGAATGTAGACAATTGATAGTAACGGTGTTGGATTTCTCAATTGAGTTATGAGAATTACAAACCGAGTTCCGAGTTCCAAACGTCGTTGGGAATTCCAAACAACGTTTGTATTTCCTAACGAATATGGGATTTCAAACAACGTTTGTATTTCCTAATGGAGATGAGAATTCCAAACAACGTTAGGATTCCCTAACATCATTGGGAATTCCCAACACCATTCTAAATACCAAACAACATTTGTATTTCCTAACTGAGTTGTGAATTCCAAACATAGTTAGGGATTTCCAAACAGTATTTGGATTTAGAATATTTTGTAAATTCACTATACCATGAGTTTAAAATATTTGTTTAGGAATTTAATCATTAATTTCTTATTCATTTGAAAGGTGGGTTGCATGGATAAAGTTCGATTTGTTGTTTTAGATGGCGGAGAGTGGAGTAAAAGTAGTGGGAAGTTCAAATATCAACCGGAAAAATCAAGAGTAATTTCAGTTTCAAGGAAATCTCGTATGAATACATGGCATCATATCTTGTCTTGTTAATGTCAATCCAAACGAGCAGTCCATCAACCCTATAAACTATTCAAACAATAATTAAATTAAATTTTAAATTTATGTATAACTTTAAATCGATCACAACAACATCAAATTCACAAATATAAACTATTTTCACAAAAATAAACAACCCTAATACACAAATTAAAGTAAATAAGATATTCAAACAATAAATAAACTTTAAATTTATGTTTAAACTTTAAATCGATCACAACAACATCAAATTCGAACAAAACCCATGTTTGAGTATATAGTATAAAGTTTCAAAATAAAATCACCTCAAAACTTGAATAAAAGGAACCCTTGTGGTTGATGAATAATTTCAAGTTGCTAAGGAAGAGACAACAAAAGAAAAAAAATTCTAGAGAGGAGAAAGAGAGTGAGACCGTGTGTTTTGCTGTGAAGGGGGTGGAAATAAGAGGAAACGAATGAGAATAATAGTATAGAATGGGTAGGTAAAATAGAAATGAAAAAGTGAGCAAGTAAGGCCACGTCCTGTAGCTGTTTTTCAATCCGTTTTCGTTTTTATTTTTCAAAAACGATTTCGAAAACGCGCTATGTTAGCCGTTTTTATTTTTCAATTTATTTTCGACAAAAAAAAATTGAAAAACAAAACCAGTATTCAAAGTGAAAGATTGAAAAACACAAAATATTTGTTTTTTGTTTTTGTTTTTGTTTTTCATTTTTTTAATATAATTTTTTTTTTTAAACTATTAATTGTATTGTTATACGTTTGATATGGTTAAGACAAAACGGGACAAGATTTTCAAATAACCAAAGTGTCCTCTTATATATATATATATTATAATATTATATATTTTTTATATATTATAAAAATATGATTATATAATATTATAATATAGTTGATATATATAAAATATATATTATATAATATTATATAATATTATATAATATCAAATATTATATATTTATATAATACAAAAAATATTAAAATATTTAATATATAAAACAATATATAATATTATAATATATGTAATAATATTTAATATATATTTTATATATTATTATAATATGTATATATATATATACATTTAAATTTTTATTATGATATATATATATATTGTAATTATTTATTTATAATTTAAAAGTTTAGTTTTGATTAATTCATTTTTTTGATATATTTTTTTGAATTAATTTTTGAAGTGTTACTTTTATTTAATTTAAAAATTACAATACAAAAATTATATTGGTTAATTATGTAATCAATTTATTTATAGTTATAATAATATTAAACAAAATACCAAAATTAATATTTCAATTTTTGATGGTTTTGAATTAACCTACCGAACGTGTTTTTTCCGATTTTATTTTCAAAATACAGGTGCTATCAGACGTGTTTTCAAAATTCGAAACTGAAACAGAAACTGAAAAACGCTTATAAGACGGGCCCTAAGTTTTGCAAGTTTTTCAAAAAGAGGTCAGTTATTATCTTAAACTCTCAAATGGGTTAGTTCTCAATAAAACAAAAAAAAAAAAAAAAATTGAGTCGGTGTCTCCATACCAGAACGATGTACTTGATGCGTTGTACTGATGGAAAACTGAAAGCTAAGCATCGAAAGGTAGTGTTTGAGGCTCATTTTCCATGCCGTTTGAAGCTTGTTAATGTAGGGTATGTATAAGCTAATCATTTTATTTCAGAGATGTGGCACTGACCAAACTACAAAGTGGCCTTATTTTATTCAAAATGTAGGCATGAATCTTCAACATATTTTATTCAAAAGTTTGGAATTGTTAAGCATTTCTGTGAATGAAAAACGTACATACAAAAGCCAACCAAGGCTAGCCTACTACTAAGGAAAAAAGAAAAGTATTATATTTGTCATCCAAGGACCTCCCAGAACATATGAAGGTAATCTGATCTTGAAGTCTTTGGATTTCAGCTTCAGCATATACCCTCTCTTCTGAATCAATTGAAGTTAATTTTGCTGACAACCGCGATATTTGATTATTAATGCTGTTTATTTTTCTATAAGGCCATCTACCAACACCGGATCTACGACATATCTTTTTCACTACTGTTGCACATAATCTCAACTTCCTGGATGCCTTCTCGATGGGAAGATGAAAAAATGGTACTAAGTCGTTCAACGACAACTTTGTCGTCCTTTCCCTCTACGTTATTCCTCATCAAAACAAAAGGTTTACAAGTTAGAGATTAACAAATTTAACAAAAATATCAACAAATATTGATATTGAGGAGAAAAAAAAGAACCTGAACTGAAAGAGAGGGATTTCTTCTTCTATCTAGCACATTCTCCACCTCTGCTTGATTCATTACATTTGCTTCTGCAGAAAAGTAAACATTGATTCAAAGATGCTATAATGTTAAGTGAAGAAATGTGTTACGAATTCACTAGGCAGGCAACAAACCAACCTGAATTTGTTGCCACCGGTGGTTGAGTGTATTCATTTGTTGCCACATTTGGTTGTGTTGTCACATTTTCATTGAAATTCAACCCCACACATAACGCCTCATAGAAGATAGAGAGGGGTTCTCGTAGCAAGTAAAATCCTGTTTGATTTCGCTCTCCACAATATTGAACTAGAAAATTCTTCACATCCTCTATGCTTTTATTGCAAAAACTGATTGAAGAAATGAGCAATTTCAGAGTATGGATGTTTAAATTCGAAAACAAAAAGATTGTGAAATACATTGCTTGATCAAATTCAAATCAAGATCATATCAGTAACAGAGAAGTTCATAACACAATTGGCTGAAACAGAAACAAAACTTACTCGAAAATATGGTACTGACTCGAATTTGTACTTTGTCGAATCTCAAGAATAGCATGGCAGATCATACCAAGTCGTCCATGTATCTCCAATTTTGTACAGACAATGCCTATACCGTCAAGAACCATTATTATTAAAAAAACAAAACACAAAAAACAAGTCTGCAACAAAAGTGTATAATGTCACAGGTAACATACCATTAGAATGAATTATTTCTCTAAGCACAAGGCAACAACTGCAGAGAAATGGCACTGGTGGCACTGGCCAGACTACAAGTTCCCTCATGTTACCATGATTATTATCACTCTCTGGCCTCTCTTGGGAAGGACCTGTTTTAGAATTTGCTCTGTTGATCATGTCATAAGCTTCCGAAACAATCGGATCATATATAGGGTCATGATCAGCATCCTCAATATTAACATTAGATTGAGGAACACTTGAAGATTTTCCCACAATATTAACATTAGAATGAGGAACAGCACTTGAAGATGATCCCCCAATATTAGCATTAGATTGAGGAACACTTGAAGATGATGTTGAATGATGCATAAATGGTTCCGTAATCAAAGATAAATCACCAAAACTATTATTATTTGGGGTGTTGAGGATATCGAAAATGTTGTCCGGTAAACCAAAAGAGCTCTCGTTTGGGTCATTGTAGTGGACAAACCCCCCAGGATCTGCCATGCCTAAGAGTAAACTACAGTTCGATTTTTGATCAAGTGAAGATGATTTTTTTCTCGGTGTTGTTGGCTGTTGTTTGTGGCGGCACTGAATGGAAGCGCCGCCACTTTGTCTGAAGCAAGATTGTGAGGATGTCGAGAATCAGAAATTTTGATTTATAAGTTTGAATAGGTGTCTATATGGAGGAGGCGCGAGAGACATTTAATGACCGTTGTGACAGACGGTTAACTTTTTTTTTTTAAATTAAAAATTTTGGGTGGTAACTACAGCCGCGTGTCACAAACGAGAGAGTGAAAATGACGTCGTTTTAATGTGAAACAAGAAGAAAGTGAAAATGGAATCAATCAAATGATCGATGAGTAGTGCTCGAAAGCGAAATGAAGTCAGCAATCTCAACAATAGTTAACTGCAAGATTCATCTAAATCACAGCCCTCTCTTCCGCCGCTCAATTTTCCACCCGACGAAACCAATCTCTCGTCCACCGCCGTGTTTAATCCGCACCACCACGTCACTCACCAAAAACAACAGCAGCTTTGCTCCAACAATCATGGCATCCTCCTTCAAGCCTGAACATGCCAGGGCCCCACCCGCCCTTCCTTTGCCGGCTCCTCCACTCACCAAGGTAACACTCTTTTCTCATTTCTTCTTAATTACAGTTTTCACGAAGATATTTTGGTTGATTTCTGAATTTTTTTATATTTATTTTTTGTAGTTTAAGATATGGCTGTGCCAGTTATCGGTGACGGCTGATAAAGAGAGGAACATCGCGCATGCTCGCAAAGCAATCGAGGAAGCTGTGGAGAAAAGCGCCAAGCATGTTCTCTTGCCCGTGAGTTCTCTATATTTATTTAATTATTTATATTCGTGTCGTGTGTGTGTGTGGAGACAAGTTCAATTTTACTGTTAATTTGTTCAATTCAGCTTTGTTAGAGATTTATTGTGTAAATGAAGGTAACCACATTCAAAACTGTCCTCTACTAATTACTATTGTGGGTTATGATTTAATTCTATGTAAAAAATTTAGTTATGGCTTCAATATTATTGTATGATAAATTGTCCTACAATTTGAAGCTTATACAGGCCATATAGTTGTAAAGGACTCAACTTGAAGTATATATATATATATATTCGCTTGAAAATCGTATCTTTCAAATCTGAAATATTATGTTCTTTGAAGCTTAATTTTTGAAGCTTTATACTTCAATTTTTGTAGTTTGAAAAATCCTAATATGAATTAGAACTCTAATTTTTTGAAGTTTGAAAAATCATTCAATCGAACTAAAAATCCCTACAAATCCTTCATTGTAGTAACTAAACACTACCCAAAAAGCTCTTCTCTCAGGCTCTAAGTTACGTTTTCTTTATACATGGTTCTTTGCTCTCATTGTGTTCTTATCTAATTTTTGTTTCATGTCACACATTTGTTGGTGTGGATTGAATTCACTTTTTGCTTATGGGTTTTTGAAATTATTTGTGTTTTGTATATGATTTTGAAGTTGAAGAAAAAGTATTGTGATAAAGTTGGCTATGTTTGGACCGGTTAAAAGAAAGTACAATTTGAGTTTCAAAAATTTTTAATTTTTTTTTTTAAAGAGTTATAACTGGAGACATTAACTATGTTCATCAATTAGTCACTAATAAATTTGATTTCGTCTTGATATAGGTGTAGTATCTATAAATTAGACACTAAATTTGATTCTTGGTTTGCTTTGCCTATTGTGTTTCTAGGTTGCTTTTGGGCAGTTTTGCTATGTTCTTTTCTTAGCTTTCTCGTGGCCCTTTTATGTTAGCTTCAGGTGTGTCTTTCTTTTGGCCTTTGTTTAATGTAAGCATATCTTGTTTTAAATTTAGCATAGTTATGTTTGATTTTTGATATTTTTGGGTTCATAGTTCGTGTAATGAAATTATATACAGTTCACTAGTTGGTGTTTTAACAATCTGATTGTTATGGTTATGTGTGGTGTTTGGTGATGACAATGTTTGGGTCGGTTGTGTAGTTTGGAATTCAATTGCAGTGTGAATGCCTAACTATGTTTGGAATGCCTAACCGCGTTTGGAATGCCTAACATTGTTTGGAACTCCTAACAGGATTCCAAACGATGTTTGGAATTCCTAACAGCTTTTTGAATTCTCAACTATGTTTGGAGTTTCTAACTGCGTTTGACATTCGCAACAACAGTCGAAATTCCTAACCGCGTTTAAAATGCTCAACTCCAGTGGGGTTTATTTGATTAGGTGGACTTCAATTATAACATGTGTAATGATTTGATTTTTTTTAATGGTTTTATTCTATATTTCAAGAAAATAGAATGAGAGAATATGTTGATTTGTTAGTAAAGGTTTTGAAACATTTCCCAACACTTTGTTAACGGTTGTTATAAAGTAGATTAAGGAAAAGTTGACTGAGGCGCAATTGACTCTATTTCGCACAACATGCTTCGGGAAACTTTTAGAGATGCATGAGTTGAAGTTTTCCGAACAACTGGTACATCATATACTCTTTAGACAAATACGGTCTCATAATAACTCTGAGATGTGGTTTGCAGTAGGTGGCAAAACATTTCATTTTTTTATTCAAGAATTTTATCTCATCACGGGTTTCGAGTGTGGCCATGACCCACCGATGCTGGGTAAGGAAAAAGAGGATGGTGGTGGAAGTTTTCGGTCATTCATGTTGAATGGGAAAGTGCGACACAGTAACAAAACTTTGGAAGCAATTTTCAAAGTTACTTCTTCAAATAGTGATGAAGACATGGTAAAGATAGCTTTAATTTATTTTTTGGAGACAATGTTGTTTGGCAAGGATTGGAAAGTCCATATTGGAGTCCATCATGTTGAACTGTTAGAAAATTTAGAAACATTCAACAAATAACTTTGGGGCCAAAAGTGTTATGAGACAACATTGAATAGTCTTCAATGGGATTTGAGAAAAATGTCTCTAGAGTATCATACAACCTCAAAAAAGAGGGTATCAGACAAGAAAAGGAAGGACAAGAAGGAAAATTATAGTATTAGACAATATGCTTTGCATGGGTTTCCTTATAAATTTTAGGTTATTGCATCTAAACTGTTCACTATGCAATTATTTTATTTGTAATTGTTATATACTCTTATTCACAGATTTTTTTGTAACAATTAGATTTAGGTGTGTGAGGCAATTCCCGCAATCAGAGTTGAGATTACTAATAAATATGGTATTTTACTTCTGAGGATTGTTAATTGGATTACGCTTGAAATGCCTGATGCAACAAATGTTATAAAAATTGTTGGATCAAAAGAGTGTAAGTTTAAAAATGTATTAAATTTCACAGTTAATTTCAAACACTAAAGTTCGTTCACACTAACCCAAATAACTATTCATCTATGGTAGACTTAAATTTTTAATAAACAACAACCCACTCCTTGAGAGAGGGGAGAGGAGTATGTCAAATTTCTACTCACCCCTGAATATGAGATAGAACCACCCAAGATCGACAATGAAGCTAAAAAGGGTATTTTAGCCTCTAAGGGGTCTGATAATGATGCACGTGAAGGGGATGAAGAAAACCGTCCAGGAAATGCAATTGTATGGCATCAACATAAGTCAAAACGCGTTTGTCTGGTGAGATATATATTTAATGTAATATTCAAATGAATGATAGGATTGTGAAGCAAAAAATGAGAACACTAGGAAATTAGATGCTCATGGAAAGAGCATGGATCAAATGGACAAGAAGTTGGATATGATAATCACTTTATTAGAAGGCATAGGACAAACACCCACAAAAGATCAATATAATTGTAAGGAAAAATTGGATGATGCTATGGAAGTGGATGGTGCAAAAATGGATGAGAAAGTTGGCTTGGATCCGGTGAAACAACTAGTACATATGGTTGTTAGTAAGGGTGAAGAGAAAGATGTCAATGAGCACTTTAAAGCACAATTTAATGTGGATGGTAGGAAGGGTGAAGAGAAAGGTATCCATGAACACTTTAAAGCACAAGTACACGTGGATGTTAGAAGTGATGATGAAGCAAACATACCTACTAAGATATCCACTTTCTTCTTCTTCTTTTTTTCTTTTTTTCAGGAATACTGTGTTTGATCATGCTTTGTCAAGGTAAATACCGTGTTTTTCTTTTTTCTTTCTTCTTCTTAATACTGTTTTTTTTCTAGGAATACTGTGTTTGATCATGCTTAGTCAATGTAAATACTGTGTTTTTTTTTCTTCTTAATATTGTCTTTGTTATGAGAATATTGTGTTTGATCATACCGGTGTGTTTACCACCACATCACCCAAAATATTGCATTTCATTTGATGTGTTCTTAGTTATTATCTTTAGCGCGCATTCCATATTATATTAGTAGTATACCCAAACCTAGCTAATACATATTTAACTATGTAGTCCTGTAGTAATACCCAAACCTAGCTAATAAATATTTAACTATGTAGTACTGTAGTAATACCCAAACCTAATACATATTTAGATTTAAAATATAATTACAATAGAATGAAAGAGAAATAATAAAAAAAATAACTCTATAATCTGGTTGCATGCAATTATAATGTTGAAACTATCCTAAAAAAGCAAGGTGAGAGTAAATTTGTAATAGTAGAAAAAGAAATTAAAAAACAAAGGGATGGTGTTGGATAGTATATATAAACTTTAATCATTAGCTATATATATATAAAGTTACAAAATTCAATCTCAACAAAACATATACAATTAAAGTTGTAAAATAATGCAAGGAAAATAAATGCATGCCTCATACTAAAAATAAATGTATTGAATGTTACCTGATGTGGCAATGTATTTGTGACAGGTTGAGGACAAATGCAACACAACCCTTGAGAACATTAGCTCCATGGTAGATAAGCTTAAGAAAGTATCAGGCAAAGGGGTTTCTCCATCAATTAATTTGAAGAGTGTCATTTTTTACGAAAAACCTCCACCAATTGTTCCCAAGAGACGCCCCAAAAAAACTGATGCGTTGAAGTCTCCTTATACATACACTCAGGTATTTAAGCCAAAAAAATTACCCAAATTCAAACCATTTCCTAAGCTGCCACAAACCGAGTTGAAAAAATTCGAGTCATGACTAGAAGAAGACGAGTCTGAAGATAAAAGGCATATTATTTTCTAAATTCTATTCTAACAACCCAATACATAGCTACCGACTGCCACTGTGTGTGCCTAACAACGATTTAATCGATATTTCAGCAAAATGTTGTACACCTACCCCTGTGTCCTGCTAATCAGGCTTGGTTCAAAACCCTCTATACGTCTGAAAAATGGTTGAATGACGAGATTTGTATTACATTACAGTATAACATATGGATTTTTTTTCGCTATACCTTAAGTTAGAACCTTCACTTTCTGTATCAACATATAGATTCTGCATTTTACTGGATTCGTAAAGTGAAATTTGAATCTCTCATCGCTAAAATAGAGGATTGCAGCATGACAGATCTACTATTCCAGGTAAAAATGAGTTGTTCATTTTGTTATTTGTATGATGTTCTATATTCAAATGTTAAATTAATGGTGTCATTGTTTATTGTTTGCAAAAAAATAGCAACACTTAGACGTAAGGTTTTAACGGAAACAAGAAGGATTGTGGTTCGAAGATGACAAATTGTTTGAGTACGCTATTGGTGCATCACCATGCTTTGCAAATCCATGGATAGGAGTTGATAAAGTAAGTTTATTGTTGTTTGAATGTTTTTAGTAAACAGTAAGTTTATCATGATTTTGGCTAATGTTTTGATGTTATAGATGTATCTCCCATTGAATTATGAGAGCAACCATTGGATCTTAAATGAAATTGATTTAATTGCTCGGTAGATTACTGTGTACGACTCTGACACATACTACATAGGAGATGGGAGGAAATTCAAAAAATTTATGTAACCGTTATGTACTCTACTCCATCTGTTGCATCAGAAGATTGATTTTTTCTCTAAAAGGCTGGACATTGACCATGGTGAAGATATGACTCCTAGGTGTGTAGAGCGTTGTGAGCTTGTGCCACAATAGAAAAAAAAGTGATTACAGATTTTTTGTCATCAAGTTTGTGGAGCATTTGATACATGGTGAATCCATTGACTCGGTTCAGGCCGATAAAATCAATTATTTCAAAACGTACTTGTATTTAAATCTTTGGCGTTATAGAATAGCTTTATAAAACAAATATTGTAATGTAAATCTGAGGACAACATTATCTCTCTTGCTATCTACTATTTTTGTATCCATAAGCATGTGGTGAATTTTGAATGCATATGTCATGCGGTGAATGTTACAAACTGTGACATGAAATATTTCAATATAATTGGTATATTGGATTAAAGTGTTACCAATATAGACAGCTATCTTTAATGTGATTTATGAAAATCTAAGTTCTTTTTTGCTCTGTGTGCAGAATTCTGTTTCCATTTTTCTTAAACAGTTGGATATATTGTAGTGGTACTTACACAATTAGACATGTGACTATCGTTGTGAGCCTTTTTTTATTTATTTATTTAATTGTTTTTACTAAATTTCTGTTAGTTGTTCATACATTTATACACTTGTACTTTTTTATCTCCAATATCAATTCAATGATAATAAATATATCAAGCCCATTTAGGAGTATATTTTCTAGTAAACAGAATTATATATTTAGACCTGGAAAAAAACCTCATCCAGATGAGATCATCATCATCAACATGTTTGATTATTTTGATTACAGACCTGGAAATTTGAATTATTTAGACTGAAAATTGGAATTATTTTGATTGCAGAAAAGAGTATGCATACCAACAATGCAATTAAGTCATATATACCAAATTTGAAATTGGAAATTGGAATTATCACAACAATGCAACTAAATCATGAATACAAGTAAATGTACCAAGCAGCACTCTAGTTAACATTACACAATACTGTCAATATTCCACAACGTTGTCAAACAACATTTGCATAACATAACCATTGATCAAGACTTTCATTATGCTTTTCCTGCTTTTGCTAGTGGTTTCTAACCCGTGGATGAATAAGACTTTCATTATGCTTAGTTATATGTAACCTTTGAATACTTCATAAATAACATCTCGTGTCATCTAGCTACCTACAAATAAACACACAAGGGTCAATCCTGACAGCATAAATTTTGATCCTCTAATCAGGCCTTGTATCAATGTTTAACAATCCTATCGACCATGGAAAATTCCAAAAATTGATTTATAGACTAATTAATACATCAGTACTCTGTCCCTATGCCAAAGATAAAAAAAATTCCTATCTCCGTTTGTGAATTAAAATTCCTACAACACCAAGAGCTCATGACTGTCAACATAAATATTATGGCTTAAACATCAAATATACCCCAAGAATTAAATTACCTATACATCACCAAAATTCATGCAAATTTATATCAAGATTCATTAATGTCTGTACATCCATATTACCAGAAATTAGACCTAAATTCTCCCAAAAACTCAATTTAAAATTACTCCATTATATTAAGGTCTGTTTAATAATTCAGAAATATTTGCACCCACAACTGTTTTAGAAATGAAATATCCCTAAACTAAACACCACCAAAAATTCCAAACATTATAACATAAGTTGATATATATGTCTACTATTCTCATACCAAAATTCACCATCAACTGCAACAAAAAAATTTGACTAAAATAAATAAAACAGTAACTTGCTTCACCAATATTAAACAAATCAAAAATTCAACCTACACTAACACTCTAACATGGACTCTTTAATGGACTCCAAAAATTCCAGCAATTTATTACAAGCTTCATGTATATATTTCTATTTTATTCACTCCAAAATCCATGCATCAAAACATCTCATTAAACTAAAATTAAACAATTGTTAGATGCCTAAATTTTGTAAATGAGATATTTTGTGTCAAAAACAAAAAGGGTTTGAAAAAGACTATAACTTTAATCAAAAAAAAAAACAAGGCTTGAGAAAATCATACCTTCAAGGAGTTTCAGAGTAGTATGAAAATGACACTTTCATTGACATTTCTTTGAAAAATATATGAATATGTGAGTAAGTATAAAATATTGGAGTTATATTGATCCTACCAATTTTGCTAGTATATCCAAATCTCTTTAAATATGGAGTTGATTTGCTTGATATTAGGGAATCAATCACTAGTAATAGTTGCCTTAATAAAACGAACTAGGAGTTGATATATATATATATATATATATATATATATATATATATATGTTTCTATTTATATATTATTAATATCATAATACTATTATCATTAATAAATGGAGAATTAATTTGGATCTTATATACAATTCCACTTATTTTGTTAAAATATTCAAATCCTTCTTAAATGTGGAATTGACTTATTTCAAATCACTCTAAATGCGAAATTTGATTTATTTCAAATCTCATTGAATTGACTTGTAATAATGCTGGAGAGTCAAAATATTATGCTTTAATACCAGATCATTTAGTTGCCTTATAAAAAAGAAACTGAAAGAATGTGTTCCTATTTATATTAATATTATTATTAATACTAACAAAGAAGAGACAAAATTCAGGTCTTACAATTCTTTCCCCTTAAAAAAAATTTCGTCCTCGAAATTTGTATGATTCTCGAACTTCAAAATATTAGGGAATTCACCTTTCACTTATGGCTATTTCAAAAATTATATAATCAAATCAATCATTTTCTTATACTCTAAGTTTCCATTCACACGTTATCCAATCGAGTCATTTCCAAATCCAAAATCATGATAATGATTTCCAATGGCAAATTTTATATCAATAACTAATATATCCAAAAGATTACAATTCAAACTAAGGTAAAAATGACTAATCTAGTATTTGTCAATCTCGAATCAATACAACTAATTGAACCTACAGCGTGACAAATTAATGTTCAAACCGCATAACACCACATGGTAGAAAAAGATGAATAGAACATAATCAAACTCAACAATTAAATTGGTAAGGCTAAAATATGAATACTTAAGTTAAGTCAAAATTAGATGATGAATTTTAAAAAGAATTTGAGAAACGATTTTATCGTGAGTGTAACTCATATTAAAGCAAACCAGACAATCACAATAAAAAAATTACAACTCATAATGTTGAGCAAAGGTAGATTCCAACCTCGAAATAAAAACAATAGTATATTAATGAAATTCCATTTAAAATAATAATAAAACCTTAAGAGCACGAAATCTTAAAAACAGAAGTGGTTTGATTTTACCAAAAAGCAAAACTAAAATTCTAAACACAACTTTAGGTTTTAACAAATAAATTATGGAGGTAAATCAATAGATAAAATAATCAATTCATTTAAGATATTGAAATACAGTATCTATATAATTTTTATTTATTTAAAAAAAATAGCATGTGACATATAAAACATATTTTTTTTAAATTAGAAACAATTTTATTAATATTAAAAAGAGAGGATACAAAAGAGGACTTAAACAACCACTAGTAGAACTAGTTACAAAAAAATAAAAAGTGCAAAATAAACAATAATCGATAAAGATTCATATCTTAAAATGAAATGATACAATCCTTATATAGAAAAATAATTTAATACATTTAAAATATTTTACAAGTTAAATCATTAGATCAAACACTATCACATCATGATTTAATATGAATGAGTGAAGATTTAAAAATAATTTATAAAATTCCTTTAAATAAAACCAATTGATATAATAATGGTTTAATAGCCACATATATCCATAAATTTTGGATTTAAATAATTTGAGGATTGAACATATAGAAAATATAAATATATTGCAAAACTTCAAAAGATAAAATCATAATAAGTTGAAAAGAGATATAATTCAATACATTATTCGATTCACTTGTTTTAGATCAATAGTACTAAAGTTAAATTCAGAAATTTTTAGGTACTATCCTAAATCAAAAAATAAATGTCGTAAGTATAATTAAAATATAAAGATCATACATGTTAAATCTAATTTTTCAAATATCAAAATAGGTATAGAATACTTTACTTCGTATAATGAATTTTTAAGATTAAGAAGTTTTGATCGAAATTTAATCAGAAGATTGCAACAGAGAAAACAATTGAATAATTATCAAAGTAGGATACGAAATTCAAACAATAATAAAAATATTTTACACAAATCTTTTAGAGACAAAAGACAAAAGTTATATAATTTGATTATTAAAATTTTATCGTATATAAAATGTATAGCTAACATAATGAACTCAAATTGTTGAATGTATAATAAGGTATTATCAAGACAGATTAAAATTATAATTTAAACGAAGATTGAGATAATCATTTCAAAATTTTCAAATCAAGAGAATCGAAAAAACTGTCATATCACAAATTATCTCACATTAAAACAAAGAAGTTTAACACCACCGTAATTAAAGAAAACAAATCATGAGGAAACAAAAAAAAAATAGACAATTAATTACACCAAATTCACTTTCACTAATCTTAAAATTTTAAATGTAGTCACAAATAAAATTGTACAATAATATACCTTGAAAGTCTGTCAAACTTAGAAATAACTTAAATAGCTGGTATAAAGAAAGAGACAATTGTTTAAAGACAATATAGGTTTATATATATATAGTCAAATAAAAAATCTTATTGTCAAAACGATAGCTATGGATAATCTCAATTAGAAATAAAAAATAACTACAAATAATAAAATGAGTAATATCAAAGAAACATTGGATTGTAAACGTTAAGTAAATATATCAACTTTCATCAAAACATTTCAAAGAGTCCAACCTATAAACAAAAATCTTTTATAAATTGATGATGAACTACTTCTTTTTTTTTTTTCTAATTCATATACACTATGCAATAAAGTTGGATTTTGAAAATGATTCAATTCTTAGTCATAAAACTATGAATATGCTTTCTAATAATTAAAGCATCACATTATGAAAAATTCACTTACAAGTAGTATCTGACAGGACCCACCCCGACTCCTCTCTTGAGTACGAGGGAGGCCCTGTGGGCTGCCCCGACTCCTCTCTTGAGTACGAGGGAAACCCTATGGGCTCTACATTTAATAGCATGATAAAAGGACTTTCTACTGAAATTTCCATAGGAAATACTTGTTATTAAACAATTAAAATGTAAGGAGAGTGCAAAATGTACATAATTTCAATTCCTTTACATATTTTCGTTCGTTACAAAAAGTTTATCAAAAATGATCGTTCGGACCAAAAACCGACCACTTTAAAAACTAAGTAACCAGTCATCCCGAGTGGGAAACAGAACAGGCCGAGTAAGAAATCCGAGTAGACCGAATAGGCCAAGTGGGCCGAGTAGGTCAAGTGGGTCGAGTAGGCCGAACAGACCGAGTAGAAATCCGACCACGTTCTGACCATGCCTACCATCCCGACCATGCCTACCGTCCCGACCATACCTATAGTCCCGACCATGCCGACCTCACATTTCTAAAGATGGACAGAAAAAATAAAATGCATGATTTTTATGCTTCTTGATGTCATCGAGTGGCCCACCTCAAAACTTCTGAGTCCGCACAACCGAGCAGCTACCTGGATAAATATTTAAGAGTGAAAGGATGAGCGCTAACGCCCAGTGAGTGAATGAAAACTTTTAAAAACACTTTTCTAAACCACTTTACAATAAGCATTCAGTAATACATGGTATAAGATAATATATCTACTTTCGTGCTGAATAAACTGAATAAACTGAATACTTCTCTTTGCTGAACAAGAATAAATACTTTAAAAAAATTTAATCTTCACCAAATTCGTACCGGGGATATCCTCCATACGTAAGCCGAAATACTTTGGGCAAACGCATTCATGAATAACTTCTGGTCATACCCGAACAGAGCGACTCAATTACTCTTTCTCTGGTCATGCTCGGGCAGAGCGACTCTCTGGTCATACAAGTGCAGAGCGACTCATGACATACACATGTGTAGAACGGCCCCAAAAGCCAACCATAATCATAACCGGGGAAGGTTACATGGTGCTTTTATAAAAATCATAATCTCTTCTTGGTAATTCATAAAAATAATATACTGTTTCTAAATGCTAATATAAGCATAAATATATATTTTTGGTTCTCTGTATACTCACCATCAATCATAAAAAGCAATAAAAAGCTTTAAATGATTTGCAGCAATTGAAGCATAAAACTGTAAACTTGAGTTAAAAACAAAACTGAAACTTAATTCACTCACAACTTAGACATCAAGCTTAATTCAGACTGGGTATGCTAGGTTCCCTTCGTCTTCTTTCCTTCTCCTTCTCTTTCCTTTCTCTTTCCTTTCTTCAGCTGGATTCTACTGTTTTCTAGCTCTCAACTTTTATCCTCCAATATATATATATATATACACACGTATGGAAGGACACAGCTGAAGTTGTGAGCTAATTAACCAAGCTCACAGCTGCCTGTCAGCCATACAATCCACTTAGGCTTACTCACATGATGCCTTTCTGTTTCACGTTTATCCCATTTTATTTTCAAATTGGGCCTTTCAATTGGGCCTAAGACATGGGTGTTACAGTATCACTATAGATTACAATTTACTTTATCTTGAATGGGGGGTGATCTACACTAGCGCAAACATTAACCGAGTATTTAGCTTTTTGAATCTCTTTTCTTCTCATCACAATCATCAAAACCAATTCGAATCAAAAATCTCTAATCACTCTATTAATAAGATCAATTAAGGTAACATGTGCTTGTGATAACACCAGAAGATATCATTAAAGAATTCCTAATACATATTTTATCCAACTAATAATTCAATAGTATATAGAACTTGTTTGGTTGGGCTTTTGAAAAACCTCTATTAGTAAAAGATCTACTACAAGTAGATCTATTAGAAATTGAGTTTTTTTTTAAAAAAATATATATAATTGTTTTGTTGGTAGACCTTTTTTTTTAAATGTCTATTTAGAGAATTACCTCCCCATGAGATTTTGTCTAGTAGATGTTTAAACCTTGCTAGCCTCTACTCAATTAAAAATAGACATTCTTAAAATGTCAACCAAACAACTCTAAAAAATCCAAATAGACGTTCGTAGACCTTTTGAGCCAGTAGAAAGCTCAACCAAACGAGCACTCAATCATCGCCAATGAAGGAGGCCTTACAACTTTTCTTTAGAAAACCATAATGTTGACGTCGATTTCTGGTTGTATATGAAAAGCCAACAATATTTGGATTTCAGCTGTGATCTCAAAGAGAAAAAAAAAAGAAAGTAATCGAACATAAGTTTTTACGTGGTAAAACTCTGATAACCAGAGAAACGTCCACGGGTGGTTGAATGATCAACCGAGCCAAAATCCACTATGAATAGAATAATTACAATTCTCGATCTCTCTTTTTTCTCTCAGTATTTTCTATATTTTCTGTATATTCTCTGTCTATATTTTGTGATGAGATTATGGGTCTATTTATATGTCCAAAGAACCCTAATCTTCTTTGTACAAGTAAATAAAAGATCTTTTTATTTAATTATGATTGTCTACTTGTTCGAAGTAGTTTGTCTTCTTTCCTGTTTCGGAGACTTGTATTGAGATTGAATGGGACTCTAGTAATGTAGTCCAATTATGACTTATTTCCTTAATTGGAGGTTAGATGCCCCTCCTTCTAACGCCAATTGTTGACGTCGATTTCTGGTTATACAAGAAAAGCCAACAAGATTTGGATTTCAGCTGTGATCTCAAAGAGAAAGAGAAGGAGAAAGTAATCGGATGCAAGTTTTTACGTGATAAAACTCCGATGACCGGAGAAACATCCACGGGTGGTTGAATGATCAACCGAGCCAAAATCCACTATGAATAGAATAATTACAATTCTCGATCTCTCTTTTTTCTCTCAGTATTTTCTATATTTTCTGTATATTCTCTGTCTATTTATTGTGACGAGATTATGGGTCTATTTATATGTCCATAGAACCCTAATCTTCTTTGTACAAGTAAATAAAAGATCTTTTTATTTAATTATGATTGTCTACTTGTTCGAAGTAGTTTGTCTTCTTTCCTGTTTCGGAGACTTGTATTGAGATTGAATGGGACTCTAGTAATGTAGTCCAATTAGGACTTATTTCCTTATAATAGCGTAGTCTTTTTGAAGAAATAAAATTGTTGCCTGATTAGGAACCTTTTCTACTTGATATTCTGTTCTTCTTGGAATTCCTCTTTGATATGGATATCTTCGCGTATTTTAATGACTCGATTCGTGTGAGCTACGCGATGTGCTTTTTATTTGGTTTTCTTCATGTTTGTCCCTAGTAGAACACGATATCAGCTGGTCCCGAGTGATGTCATCTGATCCCGAGTAGAAAATGTCATCGACCATCCCCGAGTATCATTAACTGATCCCGAGTAGTATATGACGTCAGTTGACCCCGAGTAGGTTGTGTTCAATACCTGCTTACTCGGGCTTTCTCTTCTTTGGTGATGTCTTGCAGGATATTTTCTGAATGCCTAATTGGACGCCCACCTGACAATTTTATCCTCTTTGTCGATGACGTGTACGTTTGATAAAATTCAGATACGATAATACCCACTTAAAATATTTTTGCCGAACAGGGTTTCGTTTCGGTCCAAAAGTATTTTAATTAATTCTTCAATTTTTATATCTTTTCGGTGCCAGAGTAAATGTCTTATCATAATGGCATGTCTTAATGGTGACCCTGTAAATTCGATTTGCCCCCTCACGCGAGATATTCAATAATGGAAACGTTTTGGAATTCTGACAATGAAAGCATGTTCTCTTCTTGACACGTGTCCTGTGCCGCTTCATTTTTCGATACCATTTATGAGAAATGACCTACGCATCTTCCTGTGTGCCGCCTACGTCATCAAACCTCGTCATATATTTTTTCCGCCTTGAGACCCTAGGGTTTCATGCTATTACCCCTTTAAATTCTTCATTGAGGGGTTGCACTGGTTCATTCTAAAAAACTCAATACCAAAAATTTTCCTAGCCTAGATTTTGTCACACAGAAAATCGTCATTCTCCGTCGAAGGTCTTTGCATCAGATTTCATTCAAGGTTAGTTTTAATGGAACCAACTTTACGTCTTTGACTTTGTACTATAGCTCTCGAAGTGCTCGATCGTGGGGATTTCCAGTTGGTTTCCTGCTTTCGGAGATTACTGGGGAAATCCCCCCTGATGAACCTCATTTTTTAGAAGTCGACGTTTCTGGGCTTCACCCTGACGTCCATTTTTCTGTATCCAGTTTCGATTCTTCATCTAGTTCTGAATCTGTCGTTTCTAATCATAGGGTACTACTTCGATCAACGATGGGAAAACATCAAAGTAGGAGTGAAGTTCACAAGCACAACTCAGGCAGCGTCCGAATCGGGGAGCAGACTGTCGACAAGAACGATGTTGAAGAGGCGATCAGAGTATCTCGTCTCTCTTTCTCTACTGATCGCCCGAGTGGGTTTGACACTGAACCGAATATGGTCGGGGCAGATAAGATCGGGAAATATCGTGCCCGATTCGATCTGGACAATTCTGTTACTCTGATTCCCACGGCTGAAAGGGCTGCGTGGAATCCTCCCCCGGGGCATGGTGGCAATCTATGGATCCATACTCTGCTGCGGCGTCACTCTTCCTCTTCAACCGTTCATTGCCTGGTTTCTGGCTAAAGCAGGGATCGCTCCGTCTCAACTGGCCCCGAACAGTTACAAGATCTTGATGTGCATGTGGCACATGTACAACAGGATGAACTTGTCGCCGCCCTCCCTGAGTGAAATCAGGCACTTTCTTCACGCTGAGGCAGTTTGGTAAGACAGGGACCTATTTTCTCATGTCTAATCCGCCAGACTGCCGGGTCCCAGAGGGGACAAAGGTGAATCAATGAGTCGATACCTCTGATGACCCCAAAAAGAGAGTTTTGTATAACGATTCCCTTCATCCAACAAGTTCTGGAAGAATATTTGGTTTTTCACTAGAGGGAATATGGGTCTTGAAGTCACTCTCTCGACTGGGGAAACTCGGAGGGTGCTGAAAGTTCCTCATTTTTTCTTTTATCCCGAGGTATGGAACAAGAAAAAGCTTGAATTCAGCGATGCTGAGTTGACCAGACTTGCTCGGGCAGCAGTTCGTGCTCTGGAGAAGAGGAGCAGGACTTATCTTTTTAATGAAACAAAAATGATAGAGCTCGGCTTCTTCAGCCAGATTTCAGGCTACCGCAGGCGATGTCAGTGATCTTTGTAACCCTCTCTTCTTCTTTTTTATGTTATTATATTCTTGCTTTTTATATTCTGACGTGATTCCCTTTTTTTCTTCTAAGTGTATAACACAGACATCGTCTGCGACCTTTAAGCTAGCCAAGTGAAATCGATTCTTCAGGCAAGCCGAAAAGAAGCTTCTCACCAGAGCAATGACAGTATTGCCTCGCCTGAGTCTGATGAGGAACCTGATGTAACCGAGGAGCAAATCCCCGAATATATCCCCGAGAAAGTCGTTCGGCTGACCGTTGGGGAACCTAGTGGTCCGAGTGGCCCAACGGATCATACTGAGGAAATGCCTGATGACGGGGAGAGGCTGAGTGAGGGTCTTGGTGAAAAGACTGCAGAGCGGTCAGACGCCGGAGATGAAGGTAATACCTCCGCAGGATAAGTACCTACAGGTCCTAAAAAATTTTAATCCTTCAGGGATGATGCTCAAGATCCTGCAGCTGATCTCAACTTCCACCGTTCTTGGGTTGAGAAGCGGAAGGCGGTCGACTCTTCTACTCGCCTTCTCAAGGTTCCTCGAGTAGTTTCATTTATTGACTCCAGTGATGAAGATACTGGGGTTGAGATTCCCCCGAGCGTTGATGTTGAAGCATTGGCGGATGCGGAGACTTAGGAGCCGAACAGGGGTTCCCCTCCCCCTGTGGTTGAAGATCAAAGGGCTGAACCCTCGAGAGATCCTTCATATCCTTCTCCCCAGGATATGCTCAGGGCGATATCATCTGGCCGGGCTTTTATCGGGGATGATCATTGGAGTCATCTCAGGGACGCGCCTCTAACGAGTCGTCTTCAGAATATCTTCAACGGCGCATCTTATATAGGTTTTATTCCTAACTCTTCGATTGTCTGGCTTGTTCGCCAGATTTTTAATTAAACTTCTTTGTAGATGGTGGCCGAGTTCGCTGAGCTGGTTCAGACGCAGCAACATCAAGCTAATCGAATAAGGCGTCTGAAAGCTCAGTTGAAAGAAGTCGGCAGTGCCCAAGTGTTTGCCAACCACTGTTTGGCGAAGCAGCTAGAGTCTGATGAGAGGGCTTCTTTGGCAGAAGATAAGGCTACGTCACTTCAGAACTTATTGTCTTCTGCCCAAGAATCAATGCTTAAGGCCGAACAGAAAACGGAGCAGTTCAAGTCGGCATATGAACAGAAGATCGAGGACTTGGAACGCCAAGTTTTGACAGTCGAGTCCCTATCCAAAAAGGCCAGGCTGGAACTTGAAGTCCAGGAGGTTGATCGTTTTAAAAGATCCCCTGCCTATGATGTCTTTCTCCTTCGGGAGTTTCAGTGAGAGCTAGTTTTAGCTGGCGAGTTCTTCAAGGTTAAGAATCGGGCAACTGAGAAAGCCCTTACAAACTGGGAGTTGTCGATCAAAAATCACGTGGATTGGTCCTTAAAATCTTTTTGGACTCAAATGAAGGAGTGGAGAGCTTACTGCCTTAGCAGAGGCAAAGATCCCCATTCCATGCATTTGGAGATTCCATCTGAGCACTCCTTCTCGACTTTTTACGCTAGTCTGGAGTCGGTCGTGGAATGTGTGGTGCTTGATGTCGATCCAATCCCAGGAGAAGATTACAACCAATGGATGGATGATTCGGTCAACACGATTGCTTGGCCTTCTAACGAAAGTCTGCTCTGTGAATATGAAATGGTGCCCGACCTGAGTATCGGCAAGAGCTCTAAATCCTCACAATCTTGATTTTTGTAGAATTTTCATAAATTTTTTGTAACGATTCTTTTTGTTCTTTGTAAAAATTCTTATAATAGAATTCTTGTTACTTAACAATCCTTTTGATTCTTTTGATTCTTTTGTAACAGTTCTTTGTAAAGATTTATCAATGAAATTCCAAGTTGACTAATTTTGAACCGAGTGGTTTTGATCTGATTTCATTGCTTAAGAAATTTCATCTTATTTAACTTGACTCTATTGTTGTCGAGTATCTTATTAAACCAGCTATTTCTGATGTTCGGGTAACTTCACCGAGTATCTTATTAAACTGGTTTCGTTTTCTGAATAATTTTTAACGCTAAGTATCATATTAAACTGGTTGTTGCAATTTTCATGCCAAGTATCTTATTAAACTGGCTAATTCTGATGTTCGGGTAACTTCACCGAGTATCTTATTAAACCGGTTTCGTTCCCCGAATAATTTTTTAACGTCAAGTATCTTATTAAACTGGCTAGTATTATTAACCGAGTCATCTTAAAACAAGCAAGTAGGTTTATACTTGTGTTTTATACTTGGTTGCTACCCGAACATTACATCAAGGCTCACCATGATCATATGTTCGAGTCCTTACACATTACCGATGAGGTCTCCCCAGTTTTTCTGTGCAAGGGTTTACCGAATCGTTAAGCTTTTTAAATCGCTTAACACAGCTACGCATGTCACCGGAATTTTTTCCGATCCCTCCCTGAGCCTTTCTCCATGATCTGGTGTATCGGGTTTTCCATTTTGCTAAGGTTAATTGACCTTGCTCGGCTGACATGCTCCTTCGAGCTTCTCCGCCCATTCGGGAATCAATAGTCCCGAGTATTCTATTTGCATGTTCTTATTATCATGCTTGTCTTCCATATGCTCTTATTATCATATGCTTTATTTTTCAGAGATCCTGAGTTTGATTTTTATTTATAACTGCAAAATCAACAAAGATTTAAATTCCAAACTAATATTTGACCTAACTAAAATTATCTTGACTAGAAAGGAAAATAAAAAATAATTTAAGGATAGAAAATTTTCAGATATTGGGCATTGCATGGTCGGGGTTAAACCCCTCCATTAGGTCGTGCAATCCAATATGCTTCATGGCCAGCTATTCCTTCGATCTTGTACGGGCCTTCCTACTTATCAGTTAGGGAACCTGCAGCTTTATTTTTTGTGTTCAATGACACCTTCCTGAGTACCAGGTCTCCTAGTTGGAATTTCCTGACCCGAACATGAGAGTTGTAGTGGCGAGCTACTCTTTGTTGATATGCCATATTTCGTATTCAGAATTTCTCCCTTTTCTCTTCTAGCTCATCTAGACTTTGTAATAGCATATCAACATTCTGATCTTCATCATATAGCCTGACCCGGGGTGACATATATGACGTTTCTATGGGGATAACAGCTTATGTTCCAAACGCTAAAGTTAATGGAGTTTCTCCTGTTAAAGTCCTTGCTGTCGTCTGATATGCCCATAATACTTCGGGAAGCTTTTCAACCCAACTTCCTTTCTTGGCATCTAGCTTTGCTTTGAGTGTATGCTTGATGATTTTGTTCACCGCTTCAACCTGCCCATTTGTTTGAGGGTGGACAGGTGTGGCATAGTAATTGGTAATCCGGTACTCTTTGCACAGCTGTCTGAATTTTAGGTTATCGAACTGGGTGCCGTTGTTAGTGATTATAGTGTTTGGGACTCCAAAACTATAAAGTATATTCTTTTTCACAAAATTTGTGGTGTTTGCTTCTGTGATATGCACCAATGCTTCAGCTTCTGTCCACTTCGTGAAATAGTTAACAGCTATTATGACATGTTTTGCTCCACCCCCTGTCCCAGTTTGCATTGGGCCGATTAAATCCAAACCCCACATAGAAAATGGCCATGGAGATGTGAGGTTTTTGAGTTGTTCAAGGGGTTGCCGGATATTATTAGCAATCTTTTGACAAGTATTGCAACTTTCTGAACATCGTTGTGCATCTGAGAATAAAGTAGGCCAATAACAACCTTGCATGTGTACCTTGTGCGCTAAACTTTTACCCCCAGTGTGGTTTCCGTAAACTCCTCCTTGGATTTCCTGTAATATCCGATATGCATCCTCCTCTGACACACATCTTTGGAGTGTTTGGGAAAACCCCCTTCTATATAGTTCTCCTCCGACTAACGTATACCTTGCTGATCGATATTTGATACGTTTTACTTGTAGGGGATCTTCCGGGAGCACATCTTCTTCCAGGAATCTTTTCAGCTGAGTTGTCCAACCGTCTGGCAGTGTTCGAATTTCTAAAATTTCTAAGTTTTTCGGTTCAGCTGTGCTCGGTTTGAGGAGATGTGCAACCGGAATAGATGTTGGCCTGATTGTGGTTGTTGCTGATGCTAGTTTGGACAAAGCGTCTGCCTTTTCATTCTCCTCCATGGGGATCTGGCAATCCCATATTCTTTGAATTTCTGGAGGAGCTGTTTTGCAATGTCACGGTAGGCTATCATGCCTTCATCCTTGGCTTGGTATTTGTCCAGGACTTGGTTGACAACTACCTGTGAATCGCTAAATATCTCGACTTCATCTGCCTCGAGAGCTATGCAGACTCTGAGTCCAACTAGTACAGCCCCGTACTCGGCTTGATTATTGGTTGCTTTGAAGTCAAACCTTATGGCACATTCGACATCATCTCCTTCTGGAGTGCATACTACGATCCCTGCCCCTCTGCCGTGAGTGTTTGAAGAGCCATTAACATACAATTTCCATGGAGAATTTTTTTCCCAACATCTTTTTTGCTACCAGGTTTGGTTCTGTGAACTCTGCTATAAAATCTACCACTGTTTGCCCTTTGAGGGATGTCCTGGGGATGTAGTGGATATCGAATTCACTTAGCTCTATTGCCCATTTGGTTAGTCTTGCTGAAATCTCTAGCTTCTGTAAAATTTGTCTCAATGAGCAGTCGGTGAGAACCTAGATTGTATGAGCCTGAAAGTATGACCTTAGCTTTCTTGCCGTTGAAACCAATGGCAGGGCCATTTTTTTGCCTGTGAATACCTGGTCTCGGCTGGTAAAAGTGTCTTGCTGGTATAATACATTGGCTTCTGTACTCCATCTTCTGTTCTGACTAGGACTGAGCTTGCTGCTAGTTTTGTAATTGATAAGTATAAATGGAGTATCTCTCCCATCTGTAGTTTCGAAAGGACTGGAGCCTGCCCCGGGTACTCTTTGATTTTTAAGAAAGCCTGCTCACACTCTTCATTCCATTCGAGTCCTTTTCCTTTTTTGATTACTCTGAAAAAGGGTGCGCATCTGTCTGTGGCCTTTGAGATAAATCTTCCCAAGGAAGCTAAACATCCTGTTAAGCGTTGTACTTCTTTTAGTGTCCTTGGTGAATTCATTCTCTGCAGGGCTTGTATCTTTTCATGATTGACTTCGATTCCCCTTTGGTGAACTTGAAAACCCAAGAACCTTCCTGAAGGAACTCCGAATAAACACTTGTTCGGATTCAGCTTCATTTGGTATCTCCTCAAAACATCGAATGTCTCTCGCAGGTCTGAGGTATGCTTGTCTGTCGAGATGCTCTTGGTCAACATGTAATCAATGTACACTTCCATGTTCCTTCCTATTTGTCGTGCGAAAATTCTGTTGACCAATCTTTGATATGTTGCCCCTGTATTTTTTAACCCGAAAGGGCATTACTGTATAACAGTACAAGCCTTGATCAATTGTGAATGCTGTTTTTTCTTCGTCTGCCTTGTTTATCCGGATTTGGTTATATCCCGAGTAGGTGTCCATGAAACTGAGATACTCGTGCCCTGATGTAGCGTCCACCAACTGATCTATCATCAGAAGTGGAAAACTGTCTTTTGGGCATGCCTTGTTCAAATCTGTGAAATCTACGCACATTCTCCATTGTCCATTTTTCTTTTGGACGAGGACTACATTAGCTACCCATTAAGGGTAGTTGATCTCTCTAATCGACCCTACAATGAGTAGCTTCTCCACTTCCTGTTTGATTGCCTGACTTTTCTCGAGATTGAATGATCTTCTCTTTTGTATTACTGGTTTTGCATTCGGGTCCACTGCGAGATGGTAAGATATTATTCGGGCATCTATCCCGACCATGTCTTCATGATTCCAGGCGAACACATCCTTGTATTCTCTAAACAGATCAGTGAGGCTTTGTTTGACTTTTCCTTCTAGGTTGGCCCCGATCTTGATCTTCTTATCTGGTTCATCTTTTTTCAAGATAATTTCTTCAACCGGATCAGTTTTGGATTCATCCGACTCTTTCCTTGGATCAAATTCGAATGACAGTGACTCTTTGTTTTGACTCGGCTGCGTTATAGTGCAAACCTGTTCATTTTTGTCTTTGTATACTGACAGGTTAGCTATTCGGGCCATCTCTTGGGACCCCTTGACTACACCGACCCCCTGCTCGCTTTGGAACTTGATCATCAAGGCATAAGTGGCTGTTACGGCCTTAGTTTTATTTAAGAATGGCCGACCCAACAAAACATTAAACGACCAATTGTCTAAGTCTACCACCACAAATTCGAGCAATACAGTTCTCTGGCAAGGTGCCACTTCAATCTTTACAGGTAGCTTTACCATCCCGAGTGACCTGACCTCAACTCCTCCAAATCCTCTAAGTGGAGTATGGAAAGGTTGTAGATCCTTTCGGTCCAACCTGAGTTGATCGTAGACGGCTATATTAAGAATATCTGCCGAACTTTCATTATCTATCAGGATTCTTCTGACTTCCTGGTGACCAATCCAGACACTTATAACTTGGACGTCATTTGGCCGAACATCCATGTGAATCTGCTTCTGTGAATATTATTGGTTCCCATCCTTCCTTTACCCTTTTCAGGTCTGGCTCGACCGAGTTCACGTCAAAGTTATTTCTTGCTTCTACTGCTTCTCTGATTTCCTGTATTCGCTCTCGGTTACTTCTCCCAGTGGATGGTCCTCCAAAGATTGTATGTATTACTTCATTGGCCTCTGGACTGTCCCTTTGATTTTGACCAAAGATGTGATCGGCCCTGATTTATTTATTTGTTTCCTACTTCTCATCCTTTTTCAAGATTACATCCTGAAGATGTCCCTCCCGAATGAGGGTTTCTATGTAATCTCTGAGCTAGTGACACTTGGAAGTCTCATGACCGGTTTCCTTATGGAATCTACAGTATTTGGTTGTATCCCATCGGGTGAACTGAGACTATTGTCGTGGCTCTTGTACCAGATTTTATGCTTCCAGTATGGCCACGACTTCCTCCTGCTTTTTCCTAAGAGGGGTGTAGTTGGTGTATCTACCTCAGAATTTCTCCGTGGTCTGTTCGGCATTACGCTCGTTTCCCCCATCCTCGCTCTTTTCTTTGTTGTTTCCTTTCTGCTTTCCCTTTTGGTTCTGCACTTTAGACTCAGCGTCCTTTTTGGGTTTTCCTCCATGCATGTAGCATCCTCCCGTAGCTAACTCTTCTTCTTCGGCTAGTGCATATCCTTCCGCCATGTCCATCATATCTGCATATCTAGTCAGACGGGCTCTTCTCAGGTCAAAAGATAACTGTCATTCTGTAGGTTGTTGATGAATGCAACAATTATCGTTTCATCTTTTGCACTGCCGATTTTTGATACCGCTTGGCTGAATCTCCCCAGGTATTTCTTCAACGACTCATCTTTTCCTTGTTTTATCTGAGAAAGGTAAGCCATTGACTTTTTCCTGTGAACGTTGCTCAGAAATTGCCTTGAGAAACTCCTGCTTAGTTCACTAAAACTTTCAATGCTTACTGGGGGCAATCTCCCTGAACCATCTCGAGCTCGTGTCTCCTAGAGTTTGTGGAAAGTTTAGGCATAGTAAGGGATCAATGTGGGCATACTGGGTCATAGCACTTCTATAGCGTCTGACGTGTTCTTTAGGGTCTGTGTCTTTCTTGAACTGCTCTACGTGCGGCATTCTGAACCTTTCTGGGAATGGGGTCCTTAAGATTTCCCTAGTGAATGAGCTGTCAGAATCATCATCAGATAAATCGTTGTACCCATAACGTCTGACCAGTGCGTCCATTTACCGTCTATCGTTCTCGACTTCTCGAGTTAGGCTCTGAATTATGACATCTCTGTCTCCCACTGGACTTCCATGATGGTTGAACCGTTGGGTGATTGTCATTCCTCTCTCTGGCTCTTCACTTTGATGTCGAGTTTCACGGTTTGATTCTTATAGGCGTATGGGTCATTGATGACGCTTTCCATGGTACCGATAGCTATCCTCTGATGACGACCGACCCTGTGCCTGTCGTGTTTGCGGTGTCTGGCACTGGCTGTCTGATCATGGTTCTGCTTCTGGTGTGGTCGTTCCTCTTCGGGTGTTCCACGTCCAGCCTGATTAATTAGAGCCAAGTTCCTTCCGACTTCTTGTGCATTTAGTTCTGGCCCTACTACAATCAAACGAACCTCACAGGTGGGAGGTTAGGAGATTGTGCTTCTTCTGCAGCCAGTAGATCAACTCCTTCCTTTGCTGCGTCTGCCACCAACTGTTGGAACGCCTCTCGGAAGAGTTGTGTCAGATCTTCGCTGGTCGGAGGAACTTGTTGGATCCCCGCCAGAGATGTTGGTCGGTTCTCCATGGTTGCAGTGAGATCTCGCGAGCTACTGCCAACATGGAAGTTATCTGGAGATTTTTGGACATCCCCGGAACTGCTTCTGCTTCCTGCCATTACTTTTAATTAAATTGGAGGTTAGATGCCCCTTCTTCTAACGCCAATTGTTGACGTCGATTTCTGGTTGTACAAGAAAAGCCAACAAGATTTGGATTTCAGCTGTGATCTCAAAGAGAAAGAAAAGGAGAAAGTAATCGGTGCAAGTTTTTACGTGGTAAAACTCCGATGACCGGAGAAACATCCACGGGTGGTTGAATGATCAACCGAGCCAAAATCCACTGTGAATAGAATAATTACAATTCTCGATCTCTCTTTTTTCTCTCAGTATTTTCTATATTTTCTGTATATTCTATGTCTATATATTGTGACGAGATTATGGGTCTATTTATATGTCCATAGAACCCTAATCTTCTTTGTACAAGTAAATAAAAGATCTTTTTATTTAATTATGATTGTCTACTTGTTCGAAGTAGTTTGTCTTCTTTCCTGTTTCGGAGACTTGTATTGAGATTGAATGGGACTCTAGTAATGTAGTCCAATTAGGACTTATTTCCTTATAATAGCGTAGTCTTTTTGAAGAAATAAAATTGTTGCCTGATTAGGAACCTTTTCTGCTTGATATTCTGTTCTTCTTGGAATTCCTCTTTGATATGGATATCTTCGCGTATTTTAATGACTCGATTCGTGTGAGCTACACGATGTGCTTTTTATTTGGTTTTCTTCATGTTTGTCCCGAGTAGAACACGATATCAGCTGGTCCCGAGTGACATCATCGGATTCCGAGTAGAAAATGTCATCGACCAGCCCCGAGTATCATTAACTGATCCCGAGTAGTATATGACGTCAGTTGACCCCGAGTAGGTTTTGTTCAATACCTGCTTACTCGGGCTTTCTCTTATTTGGTGATGTCTTGTAGGATATTTTCTGAATGCCTATTTGGACGTCCACCTGACAATTTTATCCTCTTTATCGATGACGTGTACGTATGATAAAATTCACATACGACACATTAGAATTAAAGATAGCTCACCATATTATTCATTACTTAGTATTAACTATAAAAAAAATCGAATTCTATAATCAATTTGATTATAGCATACATCTCTAACAACATAAAGAAAATCTAAACTTTGTCAAAGACTGCACCAAAGTCATGCAACTCCAAATTAAATAAATCGACTTTGAACATTAAGTACTTTTTTTTTTGAAGCAACAAATTTATTATAGAAGCCAAAGCATTAAAAATCATCCCTCAACCAAAACGAAGACCATTGTGCAGCTCAAACAAAATAGCCTTGACTTTCCACATTGCTACACAGTAATAAAACAAACATAAGAAAAATTGCAACACAATCCTAGATAAAAGACTCCAGCAGCAACTCGAAAGCCAAAAAGCAAACTAGCAAAACAAGCACTAAATGCTTTGCAAGAAGAAACCTAAACCAACTCTCATAAGACAACAACCAAAAACTCAACAACTCAGAAGAACAACAAAAGGAACAATACTCGAACTAAACAAAGTCACCCCATTCCAATCTATTTCTGCAACCTCTGGATCCATTTTTTGCAAGGCAATCCGTAAAAGAATTCAGCTCCCTAGGCAGAAATTTAATCTCCAAACCCACCCAATTATGCAGAATTTGCCTAATGTCATGAATTAAAGATACCAAGTTCGGATTCACAAATTCCTCAACATTACACCATGCCAAAACCGATTTTGAATCACTAAAAATAATGATATTGCAATTCTCATTTGGTTGTCTGTCAATGAGCAGCTGACATGCCCTGTGTATGGCATAGATCTCAGCAGAGGTGGCATCCAAAACACCCACAAAATATGAAAACAAGCATAAAATATTTTCATTCCAATCTCAAAGCACACCCTCTATTCCGGCGTTACCAGGATTACCCCTAGATAACCCATCCACAAAGAACGACCACGTTGGAATTGAAGGAATAAATCTGACATTACTACTTTTTTCCATTGCCTTGCAAGAGTCCACACATCTTTCCTTTATATCCAGCACAAGCAAAGCTAAATAAACTTTCGAACCACAGCAGAAATTTTTAAACCAAAGAGCTACACGAAACTTGATTGTGTCTAGCGTCTTCCCCATATTAGTCTTCCCGCCTTGAAAAACCACATTATTACCACACTCCCAAATTGACCAGACTATAGCAAAAAAAAAAAAGAATGTTCCATGTTCGCTTCCCTATGTAGATGGACACAAAACACTCTAACCCAACACCCAGCCATATACTGTCGATGGAAGACACTCACCATTCTTTTTAGTATACTACATATCCTCTCTACGATCTAACCACCAAAATTACAATGTTATAACCTTATAGGACAATATTAAGTCTAACAATTATATCATAGGACATCAATAAATAAATAAATCTTAAATAAATTATTTACCCTATAAAATGCATACGTGAATAATACTCGATATCACTTAGAAATGTTACATATCAAATAATAATTCCTCAAACTTTACCCAAAATTTACGAGAATCATTTAAATCCAACTTGCTCAGTCATCTCCTAGAAAACACGATTAAAAACTTTTCTATTTCATAACTTATAGAGTAATAGGGTTATACTATGAAACCATAGTAACTTCTTTTAACTCTTGAAGAAAAAGAATATATATATATACCAGAAAATAAACTAACTCCAAGATACACATGTCATAAACAAATAGTCCTCAAGATTTAACATTTCAATTGGTTCCATTAACCAACTTCAAACTTCAACTAAGAGTATTTAGGACCCTAGAATATTAGTCATAAGAAACTAAGAGTAATAAAACCTAGCAAAATACCAATTGTAAAATATTAGAACCTATCAATAATGATTGTAAAATATTAGAACATATCGGTCATTTATAACTAACACCCAAAAGTCCATAGAATCCCAAACCTAATGCTTTGATACCAAGTTGTAACACCCCAAAATCCAAAGTGTAATTAAACACTTTGATTCGGAATGTTATATCATAAACCATCAATTACTTCACCCAAAGAAACTAATAATCATCGAATAACTCCAAATAAATCATTCTAAAATATAAATATATCTCCAAATAATTCCAACGACAAGGTTCAAAACACTATAAAGGAAAATTAAAATAATACCGAGCACCTAAACTCAAATTCTAAGTAACTAAACAAAACAGAACATTACATATAATCTCAATAACTTTACCCTCCTGAAAATCTATTGCTCTAGCAGTCAGCTTCTAAAATACTTAGTCTGTAAAATATTAAATGACAAGGGGTGAGTTGTCAACTCAGTAAGTATTGCATAATACGTAATCGAAAACATTTATGAAATTTATAATAACATTTACTACGTACATAACTTTTCAAATATTCAGATACAATTAAAATTATAAAAGTACCATTTTCAATATATAAGTAAACTTGCAAAAGTAGTATTTTCAAATACAAGTATACTTGTAAAATTATCATTTTCAATATACGATAACAATTAATAACATTTCATAAAAATAAGCTCAAGTCAAATACTTACTGAGTTGACAAGGGGTGAGTTGTCAACTCAGTAAGTATTGCATAATACGTAATCGAAAACATTTATGAAATTTATAATAACATTTACTACGTACATAACTTTTCAAATATTCAGATACAATTAAAATTATAAAAGTACCATTTTCAATATATAAGTAAACTTGCAAAAGTAGTATTTTCAAATACAAGTATACTTGTAAAATTATCATTTTCAATATACGATAACAATTAATAACATTTCATAAAAATAAGCTCAAGTCAAATAGTGTCACCAATACCCCCGGTGACCCGACCATTTACATTTCAAAGATTGGTACAAGACCAAAATCATTACATTTCAGAAATTGGTACAAGACCAAAATCATAACGTTTCATTTGTCGCGCGTGCTGCATTTACATTATCACCGGTGATCAACATTTCATTTCACATTTCATTTACTACTGACATTGAGCTAAAATATTACTTTCAAAATATCATAATACATTTGCATTGCTAAAGAGCAAAAGAACCAAACATTTAAGCATTTAAATAATTAGTTTCAGTGAAGGTAAAACTCATTTCAAAAGAATTAGGTAACAAATATGTAAGTAAAGACTAAGTAGGAAAATGAGTTTATAAACATATATAAACGTATATAATAAAATATTTCGAAACATAATAATATAATAAATAAATTTGTTTTCTAAGAAAACATTTATGCAATTACATACCATGCAAAAAAAGAAAATCTACTTACCTCTGATGAGCAAGTTTAAGGTTTCACTAACGATATTGAGAAATCACGAGAGAAACCTAAACATATAGAATATAATTTCTCAATTAAACCATTCAAATGAAAGAGATCTAACTCAACTTTATAAATACATTTTTCTGTTCATTTTCCTGAAGAGATTTCATATAACATATTTTAGTGCTCAAACGTTACTGATTCGAAAATCTTAAAGGCCTCAAAAAATTTCAAAACTTACTAAATAAATCTAAACATCAGGTTACTAACTCCCCTCAAAATTTCAGAATTTTATCAAACACCAATAAAGTTTTATAATTTTATAAACACACAAAGGTCAATTCTGACAGCATAAATTTCGATCCTCTAATCAGACCTTGTATTAATGTTTAACAATCCTACCGACCATGGAAAATTCCAAAATTTGATTTATAGACTAATTAATACATCAGTACTCTATCCCTATGCTGAAGATAAAATTTTTACCTATATCCGTTTGTGAATTAAAATTCCTACAACACCAAGAACTCGTGACTGTCAGTATAAATATTATGGCTTAAACATCAAATATACCCAAAGAATAAAATTACCTATACATCACCAAAATTCATGAAAATTTATATCAAGATTCAATAATGTATTTACAGCCATATTATCAAAAATTAGACCTAAATTCTTCCCAAAACTTAATTTAAAATTACTCTATTATAATAAGGTCAGTTTAATAATTCAGAAATATTTGCACCTACAACTGTTTTAGAAATGAAATATCCCTAAACTAAACACCACCAAAAATTCCAAACATAATAACATAAGTTGATATATGTGTCTACTATTCTCATACCAAAATTCACCATCAATTGCAACCAAAAAATTTAACTAAAAATAAAACAGTAACTTGTTTCACCAATATTAAACAAATCAAAATTTCAACCTACACTAAGGTCCTGTTTGATTTTTTGACTTAACACTGAATGACACTTAATATGTTTCATTCAGCTGTTTTGTTTGATTTTATAAGTGTTAAAATCATTAATGAGCTATTAAAACCACTTTTTTTTTTAAATGAATTTTTTCAAATTTTCACTTAACACAAATCCAGTAGATTTAATTACAAACTTTTACTTCCAAAACTATCCTCACTAATTTTGTATATTTTTAATTCTGTTTTTGTTAAAACCCTAATCATATTAATACTTTTTTTTCTTCTCACTGTAAAAAACTTTAACATCAGAAAACCTAACTTCTTCAAAACAAAAACAATTGGTGACTGTTTTTCCTAACATATTCCGGTAAGAACTCTTTCTTATTTTCATAATTTGATAATTAGTTTTGTTAATTTTATATTATAGTTTGATTACATATTTTTCACTTGTTCTAAAAATTAATTGGAGAATGGTTTTCATGATGACTTTGTTTTGAGTTTTTTTTTTTTTTTTTGGTTTTGAGATGTTAATTTTGAGAAGAAAAAAAAAGTTATATATATTGATGAGATGCACCGGCCTATGCTATTTGGGTCAAAATCAAGTAGTAGTTATTTTTTTGTTTTTTATTAATATTACTTGAGAATTTTAGAATGTATCACCATCAAACATTATGTTCATTTTTAATGTAATTCAACAAATGGAATAATCTATGAAATATTTTTAATAACTAAATAAATTTATTTTAGAATTAATTTACATGTTAGAGTTGTCCTTAATATATTAAAATGTAAATATATAACAAATAATAGTTAGAAGGGTATAGATGTAAAAATATTTACTTTCGGATATTTATAACTTAAAAAAACAAACAATTTATCACTTATATTCAGTTTTCAGTGGAAAAAAAACAAACATGTTTTTCAGTTTTCAGTTTTCAGTTTTCAGTCACTATTCAGTCTTCAGCAACATCCAGCACTGTTCAGTCTTCAGAAAAAAAAAATCAAACGGGACCTAACACTCTAACATGAACTCTTTAATGGACTTCAAAAATTCCAGCAATTTATTACAAGCTTCATGTATATATTTCTATTTCATTCCCTAAAAAATCCATGCATCAAAACATCTCCATAAACTAAAATTAAGCAATTGTTAGAGGTCTAAATTTTGAAAATGAGATATTTTGTATCAAAAACAAAAAGGGTTTGAAAAAGATTATAACTTTAATAAAAAAAAATAAAAAAAATATGAAACATGACTTGAGAAAATCATACCTTCAAGGAGTTTTAGAGTAGTATAAAAATGATACTTTCATTGACATTCCTTTGAAAAATATATGAATATGTGAGTAAGTATAAAATATTGGAGTTATACTTATCCTACCAATTTTGCTAGCATATCCAAATCTCTCTAAATATGGAGTTAATTTGTTTGGTGATTGTCCTTGATTGATATTAGAGAATCAATCACTAGTAATTAGTTGCCTTAATAAAATGAACTAGGAGTTGACTATGATATATATATATATATATATATATATTATTAATGTCATAATACTATTATCATTAATAAAAGGAGAATTAATTTGGGTCTTATATACAATTCCACTGATTTTGCTAAATTATTAAAATACTTTTTAAATATGGAATTGACTTATTTCAAATCACTCTAAATGCGGAAATTGACTTATTTCAAATCTCATTGAATTGACTTGTAATAATGCTAGAGAATCAATGGTTTACTACCAAAATATTATACTTTAATACCGGATGATTTAGTTGCTTAATAAAAAAGAAACGGAATGAATGTGTTCCTATTTATATTAATATTATTATTATTACTAATAAAGAAGGGACAAAATTCAGGTTTTACACATGCAGTTATAATGTTGAAACTATCCCAAAAAAGCTAGGTGGCAGTAAATTTGTAAAAGTAGAAAAAGAAATTAAAAAACAAAGGGATGGTGTTGGATAGTATATATAAAGTTTCATCATTAGCTATATATATATTTATAAAGTTACAAAATTCAATCTCAACAAAACATATACAATTAAAGTTGTAAAATCATGCAAGGAAAATAAATGCATGCATGCATGCCTCATACTAAAAATAAATGTATTGAATGTTACCTGATGTGGCACGTATTTGTGACAGGTTGATGAAAAATGCAACACAACCCTTGAGAACATTAGCTCCATGGTAGATAAGCATAAAAAAAAAAGCATCAAGCAAAGGGGTTTCTCCTTCAATTAACTTGAAGACTATCATTTTTTTACGAAAAACCTCCACCAATTGTTCCCAAGTGACAAAAAAAACTGATGTGTTGAAGTCTCCTTATACATACACTCAAGTATTTAAGCCAAAAACAATTACCCAAATTCAAACCATTTCCTAAGCTGCCACAATTCGAGTTGAAAAAAATCGAGTCGTGGCTAGAAGAAGACGATTCTGAAGATAAATGGTATATTATTTTCTAAATTATATTCTAACAACCCAATACATAGCTACCAACTGCCACTATGTGTGCCTAACAATGATTTAATCAATATTTCAGCAAAAATGTTGTACACCTACCCCTGTGTCCGGCTAATCAGGCTTGGTTCAAAACCCTCTATACACTTGACAAATGGTTGAATGACGAGGTTTGTATTACATTACAGTATAACATATGGATTTTTTTTTTTTGCTATACCTTAAGTTAGAACCTTCACTTTCTGTATCAACATATAGATTCTACATTTTATTGGATTCGTAAAGTGAAATTTGAATCTCTCATCGCTAAAATATAGGATTACACCATGAACGGATCTACTATTCCAGGTAAAAATGAGTTGTTCATTTTGTTATTTGTATGATGTTCTATATTCAAATATTAAATTAACGTTGTCATTGTTTATTGTTTGCAAAAAAATAGAAACACTTAGACGTAAGGTTTCAACGGTTTACTAAACAAGAAGGATTGTGGTTCGAAGATGACAAATTGTTTGAGTACGCTATTGGTGCATCACCATGCTTAGCAAATCCATGGATATGAGTTGATAAAGTAAGTTTATTGTTGTTTGAATGTTTTTAATAAACCGTAAGTTTATCATGATTTTGTGTAATGTTTTGATGTTATAGATGTATCTCCCATTGAATTATGAGAGCAACCATTGGATCTTAGCTGATATTGACATAATTGCTCGGTAGATTACTATGTACGACTCTGACACATACTCTATAGGAGATGGGAGGAAATTCAAAAATTTTATGTAACCGTTATGTACTCTACTCCATCTGTTGCATCAGAAGATTGATTTTTTCTCTAAAAGGCTAGACATTGACCACGGTGAATGTAACACCCCCAAATCCGGGACCCAACGGATCGGAATACTACGTGATCTGGACCTTACAAAAACCTTAATTTACGATAGTCACAACTTATATCATCAATAATGTATCCACAAATTACAATATGTATATCTGATACCATTCATTTCACTAAAATCTCTAGAGTCTAACTCAATTACAATATTAACTAATACCGGACACTTACAATACATACACACAAAGATTCTAATTCTTCCAACAATACATATCTCCAATATGCTAATGTAATCTCCATTACTTCTATGATCAAAAACTCAATCTGTAAAATGATGGTTACAAGGGGTGAGCCTTCAACTCGGTAAGTAAACTCATGCATAACACGTAAAAATAAAATGGTCTTTGTAAAACCTTTACCTTCAAAATCTTGATGATAAACATTCTAGGGAATTTAAACAATAAAACATATTATAAAACGTGAATTAACATTTTAATACAATATACGTACTCAATATCAATAAAACGGTTGAAGCAATAGTTTAAAACAACTTCATTCATATTCTTAAATTATAAATTATTTCATTAAAGAGGATATTTTAATACAATATACGTACTCAATATCAATAAAACCATTGAAGCAATACTTTAAAACATCTTCATTCATATTCTTAAATTATAAATTATTTCATTAAAGAGGATATACAATACTAAATCAAATGATTATCTAATAATCCTAATTTAAAACAGTAAAACACTATAATTTTATGGGAGTAAACGGTACAAATCATTCACTTTATAAAACGGTGAGTACATTATTTTACAGTATAAACAGCATGCATTAATCTATTTTAAAGCAGTAAGCTCATGTCTCGTAGTGTCACAAGTACCCGTGTGACACGGTAATAACAGTATATCACAATTACCCATGTGACGCGGCAATAACATTATGTCACAATTACCCGAGTGACGCGACAACAGTATGTGTGCATACAATATCTTAGCTGGGCTAATAACAAAAACGGTAACTACGGAACAATGAGCCAAAACGGTTTTTACAAATTCATATATATTTGAAATCAATAGCATGTCGGTACTCGGTATAGATAACAATAGAATTCTCAGTAGAACCATTTTAGTATAAATAACAATAGTCAAAATGTATTCAAAATATGTAAGTAAGGAATTTAGTTCAAAGTCATTAATACCAAATACTTATAAAAGCAACCTTACTTGTAAAATCCTTAACAAAATGCGATAGAGTATAAAATGGTAGGGATATTAGAAACAGTAATTCTATAATTTGACACATAAATATGCCATATAAACATTTGAAAACATGAAAGAGCTTGCTACATATTATACACATTTTGGAAAACATAATTCATCATGGATGAGTTTACTTACCTCGAATACGAACGAATCGGCTCTAGCTCTAGAAGGTCAAGCAATACTTAAACCTATCAATTTTAAAAAATTGATTTACTGTCATAACCTTATCACCGCAGTAAGGTAAATCAACATAAGCTTCACATATATAGAACTATACTTAGAAATCAAGTTTCCAGCTAATACAACTGACCATCCTTTGATCTCCGATTTTTAATAACTTCTCTACAACTCCAAATATTACGAAATTTAACAAGGATTGTCTAAACATTATGTTAATACTACAGTAAAAGATTCAATTTATTCTAGGATCAATAGCATGTCCAAAAAATTAATTACATTTTTTTGTCCAAAATCTGTCCAGTAAAGACCTTAGCCAACCACAGTTCACTCCGAAATTTATATAAATATTTTTACACAAGTATAAATTATTAAACTTTGCAGTTGTAATCTAGACATTTAAGGTAATCTATAGTAAAATTTTCAGATCAATACGGTGTTGATGGAATTTTACACAGAAGCGTTGCTAGATAGAACACAAACAAACAATAGCAAAATAAATAATTATGTTGAAGAGAATAAATCCAATCACACAACACAAGAAGATTTTACTTGGAAACCCAAATCGAAAAAATTAAAACCACGGCCGTCAGGACGACAAGAGAAATAATCCAGTATGTGATAAATTGTTACAACCACACTCTCAGAATTCTCTCTCTAAAATACCCCAAACCCAATTACACACAAGTCTCTTTTGAGATCTCTCTATATTTGCTAATTTGCTCCACCACACATAGCCTAGCTATTATGGTCTATTTATATGAATTACAGGGAGTTTAACATAAAAGGAAATCATACTCTTAAATGTACAAGAATTACTTATTCCACATAAATACTATTTCCTATTTATGACAAGTCTTCTTGTTTAAAAGAAATCATATTCTTTTTAAGACAAGACTTTCCTAATTTGATTAACACAAGAACTTCCAGAAGAAAACACATTTCCTATTTCGTGCAACATTCCTATTTGGGGAAAATCCACCATTGATGCGGTTTGGGTCGTGGTTGGCCACCCACGTCCTTTACCACATGCATCGTTGTCGTCCACCGCTCTGAGTACCGCGGTTGGTGCACTTGCCTTCACCGCGGTCTGGCGTAAACTCACAGACGTTCTACCGCTCCCTGTGCCGCGGTCTGTGCACGTGTCGGCAACACGGTACCTACCAGATTCCATTTTCTTCAGTTCTTTGGTCTTCAAACCTCCTTCAAACTCAATCTCCTACTTCCAAACGTATACCACGTCTCTAGGAAGTCTTCGTATTGGTTAAATCTCGTTTGGTAGCCATTGGAAATTCAAGCCATATCTAATAATCCTCCCTTATGGCGAGAATTTCAAAAATTTTGTCCATAGCTACGACTCTCAATACCGAGAATCAACATACCCACCACGAAGTATAATCACTTAGGAACACTCATCCCAAGATTTCACAAACACATGTCGAATTTTACCTTGCTGAAATTATGGTGCAACTCCTCACGTTAGGCTTCCAGGGAGTTTGTTCAGCTATCGACATCCTTGTCCACCACACACCTTGCATCACCGCCTAACCAATACCCGTGCGCAAATTATGGACCCGCTATCAGCTATACATCCTTTTTCATGGCAACCAGCGGTCATGCCATGAGGATGTTTTATGCCCCTTTAGAGGGCATCGTTGTAGTCGAACTCAAGAGAGAAGATTGCTGGATCCCCCTATTTGGAGCCATTAGCCGCACTTGTATTCTTATTTTTACAATCCTTCCTTAGATGTCCAGATTGTCCACATGCCCAACAAATGCCTTTCTTCTTGGAGCCTCCCTTTTTCTTGTCAACCAACAAAGCAGAGTTATCAGAAGATTTACCTTCACTCTTTAGTCTTTGTTCCTCAGAGATTAGTTTGTTTGTTACATCTCCAAAACATATGGTTGAACTCCCATGCATCAAGATTGGCTTCATATGCGCATAGGATGGTGGAAGGGGCCAGATTAGTCTTAATCCTTTGTCTTCTTCATCAATCTTCACTCCAATCAACTCTAGCTCAAAAACTATCCCATTGATCACTCCTAGATGATCGAATATTTTCGTACCTTCAGACATCTGCAGCGTGTGAAACTGCTCCTTCAGGTAGAATCGGTTACAGACGGTCTTTGATTGATACAATTCTTCAAGCTTCTCCCAAAGTTCTTTCGCTGAATATATCCCTTGAATATTTGCAAGAACATTCTTGGCTAAGCTTAATCATATCGCACTTGCAACCCTCTCGTCTAAATCTTCCCATTCATCATCGCTCATCACCGGTTTTTTAGAACTAGTACCAACCGTTTCTTTTCTAGAATCTCCAGAGCCTTCAGGGTTCTCAGGGGTCGGCTTGCCCTTCAACGCATTGTGTAAACCGCATTGGATTAGTAGGTCTTTGACTTGAACCTACCACAAGCCAAAGTTAATTTTTTGATCGAGCTTCTCAACATCGAATCTCATCAACTTTGTCATCTTCAGTTAAGATCACTATCAAGAAATCAGGCTCTGATACCAATTGTTGGCAGAATTTTACGTGGAAGCGTTGCTAAATAGAACACAAACAAACAATAGCAAAATAAAGAAGTAAGATGAAGAGAAAAAATCCAATCACACAACACAAGAAGATTTTATGTGGAAACCCAAATCGGGAAAATTAAAACCACGGCCGTCAGGACGACAAGAGAAATAATTCACTATGTGATAAATTGTTACAACCACACTCTTAGAATTCTCTCTCTAAAATACCCCAAACTCAATTACACCCAATACTCTCTTGAGATCTCTCTATATTTGTTAATTTGCTCCACCACATATAGCCTAGCTATTATGGTTTATTTATATAAATTACAGGGAGTTTAACATAAAAGGAAATCCTACCCTTAAACGTACAAGAATTACTTGTTCCACATAAATACTATTTCCTATCTATGACAGGTCTTCTTGTTTAAAAGAAATCATATTCTTTTAAGGACAGGACTTTCCTAATTTGATTAACACAAGAACTTCCAGAAGAAAACACATTTCCTATTTCGTGCAACATTCCTATTTGGGGAAAATCCACCATTGATGCGGTTTGGGTCGTGGTTGGCCACCCACGCCCTTTACCACATGCATCGCTGTCGTCCACCACTCCGAGTACCGCGGTTGGTGCATTTTCCTCCCCGTGGTCCGCACAGCGTAAACTCATAGACGTTCTACCGCTCCCTGTGCCAGGGTCTGTGCACGTGTCCAGACCGCGGTACCTACCAGATTCCATTTTCTTCAGTTCTTTGGTCTTCAAACCTCCCTCAAACTCGATCTCCTACTTCCAAACGTATCCCACGTCTCCAGGAAGTCTTCGCATTGGTTGAATCCTGTTTGACAGCCATTGGAAATTCAAGCCATATCTAACATACGGAGTCATTAGATCATACAAAAATACAAATCTTTCATGGATTCCTGAAACTATCCAGCAGGATTCAAATACTGACCTATGTCTATTCCAAAATTCATAACAGTATTTCTATATATCTAAAGATCACAAAATTTGGCAGAGTGATAATATACTCATAAACCTACATCAATGTAAATTTTCATAATTTTCCCACATTAATAACAAACCTAAAAATAGATATACGAAATGTGGTTGGTCTACTAAAACAGAGGATTTCAGCAACCTCTATACAAATTCAAAAATTCTATAAAAATCATGATATGGACCATGAACTATGATCTGAATATAAATCAATCCTATATATGTCTATTATCATAAACGATTCATAAAATCAGTCTAACATATCTAAGAAATCCTTGACATGGGAAAGAGAGAACAACTTACTTAGCACCAATATCTTCAAACCATTGTTTGTATCATGTTTCTGCCCAGCTCTGTTCGAAGCCGTAAATCTCTCCACAGGGAACTCCAATTTACATCTCCACCAACCAAACTCAAGAACTATCAGAGTAGAACATGCTGACAAAATTCGAGCTCAATCGGACCACAAATTGATCTCCGAAATGCCACCAGAAGTAATCTTGACAGTGACTCAAAAATCCCAACACAACTCTCTCTCCCTCCATTCATTTGATTGTTCCATCCCTTTTTTTTTCTTTTCCTCCTTTCAACTCATCGAATGCATAGGGCATTATAATCTCTTGAATTATCCTAAATTCAGTTTAGGTCAACTAGCAACTTAAACAGGCTTAGGCCTTAACATTTAAAATAAGGATAAACCCGAATACTAATTGACTTGGGTCCAGCCCAAAAACATTACTTCTCTTGTCACAATTATAATCTCCACACACTATCATTTTGGACATCAAACCTTATAGAAATTAAGTTGAGCCCAAATTCATAATAATTGGGACCAACTACCTGAGAACGGTTTGTCCCATTTTTTTCAGGATATTGCAGTGAAGATGACTCCTTGGTGTGTAGAGCGTTGTGAGCTTGTGCCACAATAGAAAAAAAGTGATTACGGATTTTTTGTCATCAACTTTGTGGAGTATTTGATACATGGTGAATCCATCGACTCGGTCCAAGCCGATAAAATCAAGTATTTCAAAACGTACCTGTATTTAAATCTTTGACGTTATAGAATAGCCTTATAAAAAAAACATTGTAATGTAAATGTGAGGGCAACATTATCTCTCTTGTTATCTACTATTTTTGTATCCATAAGCATGTGGTGAATTTTGAATGCATATGTCATGCGGTGAATGTAACAAACTATGACAGGAAATATTTCAATGTAATTGGTATATTGGATTAAAGTGTTACCAATATAGATAGCTATCTTTAATGTTATTTATGAAAATCTAAGTTCCTTTTTGCTCTGTGTGTAGAATTCTGTTTCCATTTTTCTTAAACAGTTAGATATATTATAGTTGTACTTACACAGTTAGACAGGTGACTTTTGTTGTAAGCCTTTTTCTTTCTTTCTTTTTTTGAATTAATTGTTTTAACTAAAATTGTTAGTTGTTCATACATTTATACACTTGTACTTTTTTTATCTCCAATATCAATTCGGTGATAATAAATATATCAAGCCCATTTAGGAGTATATTTTCTAGTAAACAGAATTATATATTTAGACCTGGAAAAAAAAATCACATCCAGATGAGATCATCATCATCAACATGTTTGATTATTTTGATTAGAGACCTAGAAATTGGAATTATTTAGACTTGGAAATTGGAAGTATTTTGATTGCAGAAAAGAGTATGCATACCAACAATGAAATTAAGTCATATATACCAAATTTGAAATTGGAAATTGGAATTTCACAACAATGCAACTAAATCATGAATACAAGTAAATGTACCAAGCAACACTCTAGTTAACATTACACAACACTGTCAATATTACACAATGTTGTCAAACAATATTTGCATAACACAACAATTAATCAAGACTTTCATTATGTTTTTCATGCTCTTTAAACATTGTCAACACTCTCAACACGCATTCCATGGCTCATAGACATCCGATCTGTAACCTTTGAATACTACATAAATAACATCTCGTGTCATCCAGCTACCTACAAATAAACACATAACATAAATAGATAAAAAAATGATATAACATTAAATAAATAGTCAACATAGTTACTCATTTAACAAAATTAAATAACAGCAATCAACAACATAGTTAATCACTCAATAATATTAAACATGTATATTATACCTCATGGGTAAATATGCACATTTTTTCCCGGGTCCCCAATTCCCAGCGACCCATCCCCATTTTGGGTTTTTTTTTTTTGGAAATGGGGAAATGAGGGGGATAGGGATGAAAATCATCCCCAAATTGAGATAGGGATGGCATCCCCATTTCCCCCACAATTATATTGAAATTGGGATAGGGATAGGGATAGGGATGGGGATGGGGATGGGGGGAGGTCCCCCATTCCCATTTCTATATTCCCTCCAAACATATATAAATATAATTATAATATATATTTTTCATTATAATATATATTTGTATTTGTAATGCATTAATGGATTTTATTTTGTATTTTTAATGGAATGTTTGTTTTTTTTAGTTTAGTTTAAATTTTTAGTTAAATTGGGAAATGAGGAACCGGGGGAAACGGGAAAACGGAAAAAAAGGGGAAAAATGTGGAACTGAGGTTGGGGATGGGAATACCTCCCCCCAAAATTTCTCATCCCCATTTTCCTCAATGGGGAAATAGGGGGGGTGGGGGAAGGGTCTGGGAAGTGGGGATAGGGATGGGGGGACGTATATCCATCCTCATTCCCCAAATATGCATCTCAGTCATGGGTTTCCATTTTGATCGGACAAAGGAATTGGTATCTTACATTTCTACCTATTATGTCCTAATCCTCTGCACACACTTTCGGTGTATAATTTCTTCACCTTGAGATGGTCTATGTTTTTTTGGCAGACGTCTGCTAGGTTTGTTGCCTTTTAGTGGTAGTACAACAAGATTTTGTACATCATCGGGCACATCCCACTCATGCATATGACCAACGGGGTAAATAGAACTAGAATAAACTGTATCCAATGTTTCCTTATGGTAATAATGGGAGAAATAGTCATAACATGAGGAACATCGAAGGTTACATGCAGTAAGTACATGTCTACAAGGGATTTGGTCCAACTAAATTTTTTGAAAAGTACAAGTCTTCTCAATTAAGTTAACAAACTCATTTAAGTATCCGTCAACCACATGATGCTCGTATAGATTGATAGGATGCACACGGTAACAACATGATTTATAGGATGCACACAGTAACAACATGATTTATTATTCCGACGACGTAGATTTTTTTTAGCCCACTTTGCTATTGGAGTATTCATTTTCACAGCAGTTTCACGCCTTTTTCAAAATCACTTTTGTAGTAAACCACGTATATGTTCAACTAATTTTGTACCGCCAGCTCTCGTACATCCTTCAAAATGTCATTCAAACACTCTGCAATGTTCATTGTCATTAAGCAATATCTTCTTCCGTCAAAGTGACTTCTAGCCCACTCTTTAGGATCGGTACAATCAAATATTGTGCAACTCTTACATCTGTACCACTTATTTGAGCAATAATCTGATTAAACTCAACCACCCGTTAAGCTTTTGAACACTTGCAAAATATATCTTGGACTTCAACACCTCTAAATTTTACCTTCATGCTTTGACCAAGGAGATATATACATAAACCATGCAATGAATTAGGGAACACACGTGTTGTTGCCTTTGCAATGCTTAGGTTTCAGTCCGAGATAAATACAAGATCATTCATTTCATCAATAAAACTAATGCCATAATTGGTCGTTTTCTGAATCACCAATTCCAAAGGCCAATGGGTAGACTTGGCTATTTCCATCCAAACTTGTTGCAATAAATAGGATACCTTGATGTTTGCATTTCAAGAAAGTTCCATCAACAACTACCATCGGACGAATACAAGATTTAAAACCTTCAATGAAAGGTCATAATGCCATGAAAAAAAACTTGAACTGATTTACAATGTAAGTGTCAATGAATGTGATTGTCCTTGGATTTTTTCTTTCAAGTATGTGACAATATAAATGAAGAATGCTAAATGAGTCCTCTAATGAACTCGTAGCTAAACCCAATGAGATCTCTCTAGCCCTCCATGCTTTGTTACAACTAAAAGTCATTCTACACTGCTTTTTCATATCTTCAATTATGTCGTTCGGCCTGTAAGATTGTGAAGTTCCCTCAAACTTTGATTTTATATAATATCCAATCAATTTGCTACTTGCTTGTCGATGATCAAAGTGGAGGGTGTCAAGAGAGCATTTGTGCTCAAGATCGTATTTTTGAATACAAAATGATTCACAATCCTTAAACTTTGTTGCATGAACACGATATTTGCAACCTTCGACACTACATGTCAAAACCAACAAAGCTTTGGTAGACTTGTTCACTTTGAGCTGAAAATGTTTAGTAATTGCCAACAAACTAATCTTCATATGTAACTCTTCCTTGCTAGGAAATAAATCATCAACCCCAACTTCCTTAACATTGTTGACTACACTCTCCAACGATGAATTACTTCCATGTATTATTGATGATTTTATCCCAATTCCTCTCGCCACTTTTGATCTTCTTGAGGGTACCTCTAAGTTTGATGGCCAACTAACATTAGCAATGTCTTCGTTGACACATTCATTGTCAGGACCTCGTGTGTTTGGAATTACTCTTGTTTTATGTTCTGTTGTAACACATAATGAGGTTCTCGTATTCACAACAGAATTTTCACACAAGAATATTTACACATCATCATCATTCACAACTTCAAACGGTGCTAAAACCTTCGGTGAATTAAACATGAACTTCATTTTGATGGAGTTCTCGTTTTGATTGACATTAACAAGACAAGATATGATGTCATGTATTCATACGAGATTTCCCTTGAAATTGAAATTACTCTTGTCTTTCCAGGTTGATATTTGAACTTCCCACTACTTTTACTCCACTCTCCGCCATATAAAACAACAAACCGAACTTTATCCATGCAACACACCTTTCAAATGAATAAGAAATTAATGATTAAATTCCTAAACAAATATTCTAAACTCATGGTATAGTGAATTTATAAAATATTCTAAATCCAAACACTGTTTGGAAATCCCTAACTATGTTTGGAATTCACAACTCAGTTAGGAAATACAAACGTTGTTTGGTATTTAGAATGGTGTTGGGAATTCCCAATGATGTTAGGGAATCCTAACGTTGTGACACAGTGAAAACGTAAAAGAACTAGACCGACGTCTAAGTTCTATTGAAACTGGAATCCACCAGAAAGAAAATAAGAATCAAGTCTGAAATTTTATTGAATGATAAGTTCAAAAAGAGCTTTTCGGCTTACAAGGCTATTTAAAATGAAAACCTTAACCTGAATCCTTGTTGGACAGGAAACAGGATTACATTTCAAAATTTGCCTAAAATAGCGAAAGCTACCTAAAATAGCGAAATCACAAAAGATGCGAAAATAAAATATACTAATGACCTTAAACAAGCTGGAATTAACGGTAGGCGATTCTGGCTTGTCAAAGTCAACTTACGACTAAAAATGAAATTTCCCAAAAAGGAAAGAACTGTGATTTATGGGCCTAAATGATGGAATTTGGCCAAAAAAGGTCGTGCCTCAACGCCGAAGGTCATTTATTATTGGATTTAGGATTGTCTCACAAAGTCATGTAGGATTCAGTCACTTGTTCTACATCACGTTGTTTGGAATTCCCATCTCCATTAGGAAATACAAACGCTGTTTGAAATCCCATATTCGTTCGGAAAAACGTTGTTTGGAATTCCCAACGACGTTTGGAACTCGGAACTCGGTTTTTAATTCTCATAACTCAATTGAGAAATCCAACACCGTTACTATCAATTGTCTACATTCAATACTACAATGGAAAATTAACCACATCAACATCAAATTCAAATAAGACCCATGTTCTATTATATTCTTGAAAACTATTTTCACAAAAATAAACAACCCTAATGCACAAATTAAAGTAAATAAGATATTCAAACAAGAATTAAATTGAATTTTAAATTTATGTATAAACTTTAAATCGATCACAACAACATCAAATTCACAAATATAAACTATTTTCACAAAAATAAACAACCCGAATACACAAATTAAAGTAAATAAGATATTCAAACAAGAAATAAACTTTAAATTTATGTTTAAACTTTAAATCGATCACAACAACATCAAATTCATACAAGACTCATGCTTGAGTATATAGTATAAAAGTTTCAAAATAAACTCACCTAAAAACTTGAATAGAAGGGACCCTTGTGGTTGATGAATAATTTCAAGTTGCTAAGGAAGAGACAACAAAAGAAAAAAATTATAGAGAGGAGAAAGAGAGTGAGACCGTGTTTTTTGCGGTGAAGGAGGATGGAAATAAGAGGAAAAGAATGAGAATAATAGTATAGAATGGGTAGGTAAAATAGAAAGGAAAAAGTGAGCAAGCAAGGCCACGTCATGTAACTGTTTTTCAGTCCGTTTTCATTTTTATTTTTCAAAAACAATTTCGAAAACGCGTTCTGTTAACCGTTTTTTATTTTATTTTCAACAAACAAAAAAAAATGAAAACCAAAACCAGTATTAAAAGTGACAGATTTGAAAAATACAAAATACTTGTGTTTTTGTTTTTGTTTTTCATTTTTTTTATATAAAAAAACCATTTTTTTTAAACAATTAATTGTACTGTTATACGTTTGATATGGTTATGACAAAACGGGACAAGATTTTCAAATGACCAAAGTGCCCCTCTTATAAATATATATATATATATATATATATATATATATATATATAACTAGAACTAAAAGCATTCATGCAATATATATATATATATTATAATATCATATATTTTATAAATATTATAAAATTATGATATATATAATATTATAATATAGTTGATATATATTATAGAATACTAATATATATTATATATTTTAATATTATATATATTATTAAATATAATAATAAAATATTATATATATAATATATAATATATATTATATAATATATATTTATATAATATATATTTAATAACATGTATAATATTATTGTATATATTATTGTATATATATATTATAATATCAAATATTATATATTTATATAGGAGATAATGTAATTATTATTATATATAAAAATATGATATAATATAAAAAATATAAAAATATTTAATATATAAAAATTTATATAATATTATAATATATTATTACATATATATATATATATTATTATAATATGTATATATATACAGTTATATTTTTATTATATATATATATATATATAAATTGTAATTATTTATTTATAATTTAAGAGTTTAGTATTGATTAATTCATTTTTTAATATGTTTTTTTAATTAATTTTTGATGTGTTACTTTTATTTAATTTAAAAATTACAATAAAAATTATATTTGTTAATTATGTAATCAATTTGTTTATAGTTGTAATAATATTAAACAAAATACCAAAATTGATATTTCAATTTTAGATAGCTTTCGGTTAACCTATCAGAAACGTTTTTTTCGATTTCATTTTCAAAATACAGCTTTTAGTATTTGCTACCAGACGTGTTTTCAGAATTCAAAACTGAAACCAAAAACGTTGTTTTCATTTTCATTTTTATTTTTGAGAAACAGAAACTAAAAAACGCTTACAGGACGGGCCCTAAATTTTGCAAGTTTTTCAAAAAGAGGTCAGTTATTAACTTAAACTCTCAAATGGGTTAGTTCTCAATAAAAAAAAATTGAGTCGACGTCTCCATACCAGAATGTTGTCCTTGTTGCGTTGTACTGATGGAAAACTGAAAGCTAAGCATCGAAAGGTAGTGTTTGAGGCTCACTTTCCATGTCGTTTGAAGCTTGTTAATGCAGAGTCACTACAAGAAAAGGTGTCATTTCCGAGCACTAAATATGGTTGAAAAATGTCAAAAAGTCGTCAAAAATGTGTATTTTTTATGGGAAAAGGTCGTCAGTCTCCATCGGAAATGATATCGTGGGGAATAATTCTTTGTTGAAGAGCCGTCGAAAATACAACATTTCTGAGGGTTGTGAGTGGTTGGAGATAAAGGAACTATGCCGTCGTAAAAACTTTTCAGAAACCAAGTTAGGGGATCATTAACAATGGTATTTGTTGTCAGCATGGCGGTCGGAAATAATGTATATATTACCAAGGTGCATTGTGGTTGGAAATAATGTTTTCTCAACGACACGTGTCGTTAGGAATAATGTATTTTCAAGGGACACAATGGTCGTTAATAATGTATTTCTGATGAATGTAACGGTCGGAATTAATATATTTTTGAGGAGTGAAGTTGTCAGAAATAATTTATTTCCGATGAGTGCCAAAGTTTGAAATAATATATTTCCAAGGATCTTAGCAATTGGAAATAATGTATTTCCAAGGACCACACCAGTCGAAAATAATGTATTTCTGATGAGCCGTACAGTCAAAATAATATATTTCCAAGTACCACATCAGTCGGAAATAATGGATTTCCAACGAGTCCCACAGTCGGAAAAAATATATTTCCAAGTACCATAGCAATCAAAAATGATATATTTCTAAGGATCACATCAGTAAAAAATAATGTATTTTCGATGAGCCCGACAGTCGAAAATAATATATTTCCAAGTACTATTGCGGTCAAAAATAATGTATTTCCAAGGACAACGTCAGTCGAAACTAACGTATTTCCAAGAACCGCAATGGTTGAAAATAATATATTTCCAACAACCACAGAAGTTAGAAATAATTTATTATCGAGAAACACTACAATGGAAATATAGTATTTATGACCAACTCCACGGTCAAAAATACCATATTACCGTAGGAAGCCATGGTTGAAAATAATGTTTTATCAAGGGAGAGTGCGATCGAAAATGGGAAATTAACGAGGACAGTTGTGTAGGAAATAATTTATTATCAACTAATAACATTGTCGGAAATAATGTATTGTCGATGGAGACCGTAATAAAAAATAATTAATTACTGATAAATGTTATTATAAAAAGTAAAAAATGATGTAATTATTATTGTTTTAGCATGTACTAAAAAATTATAACATGAGAAACAATACTATCTAAAATTAAAAATTTCAACAAATAAAAAAAATATTCATAAATTTATCTCAACAAAGAAAACACAAATATAGAGTTAACATATGAAATGTAATATCCAAATTAAAAGTACCTAACTTTCAAAAAAAATATGCATTGCAATAGCTAAAACAAAATTGTCACTAAAATGTTTAGAGGTAGAAATCATATGAAGTAGGAATGTCCAAATATCAAACCGAGCTATCTAACTCCCTTTCAATATGAGCATTTGAATCTTCAATAATATTATCTTGCATAAAAAAAATATAATATTTAATAATATTGAATATAACTTAATAGATCAGATATAATCAATTTTTAGATAAAAAATATAATAATGAAACCTTATTACCGTTGATTGCGAACTTCCGGATGCCATCGTCTGAAATGAATTTTTCAATCCATGCACTAAATCTTTCAAATTATGAATTTCTTCCCTCATGGCTTTCATTTCATCCTAACGCTCTAAGCAAATACGTTTACCGCAATTTGTAATAATAGATGAAGTAAATACATCACTTGGTTTTTGGCCAGCACCTAACCCAAGAACACGACCATGCCTAGGCTTTCCAGTAACCTCCCTATATATCTCCCATTCTCTTGCCCTTGCATTTTCAGTTTCGGGGAGAGGCTTATTTGAGTCCATTTTTTTCTACAATAAACAGTTTACATATATAACATTATTATTTTAATGAAAATATACAAATAAAATTACACGTAATTCATGAATGAAAATGATATAAAGTATAATAAAAACTAGATAACTTACATGCATTTCCTCGGCTTTTTCACTAGCCCAGTTGCCGTCATTATAGCTATGGAATTTCTTGAAGAATTCAAACGGGGAAGGTTCAATGCCATTTCGCTCAAGCTGTATATAACAAAAAAAACAAAGAATAACTATATAGTAATTTATTTTCAATTCACCACCATACTATACAAAGTCACATTATATAGCAAAATTAAAAGTATTCGAACACCACGTTGTCTCTCTCTCTCTCTCTCAACCACAACAACTCACAAAGTCATCAACTATTACTATTTAACTTAGAATAAGTTGCAGTCGACAAATAAAAAGTATTAGAGGAATTTGTTTATTTTTACGTCCTCCTTCCTGTATTTTACCATTGTAACAGAACCTGTAGTGTGAACTACTATGTCTTTCGTATCTCGATTTTTTTTGTTTCTCTCACTTTTTTCCTGTAGAAATCATTAGAAAGTTAAACAAATAAGAAAAAACATTATACTCACAAAAAAAATTCTAATTTTTCTAATTTAATTACCTAACATTTTTTAGACAACCAAGTATCAACCATGGTTGACCATGCTGTGACAGGAATATGATATGGATCATTGGTGTATCGTTTTGCAGTTGTTTTGAATTCTTTGAAAACACTTTGTCTTATACTTGACATCCATTCTGGATATCGAATTCTAACATGTTCATTGAATGCTGCCCTCAACACCTCCTCAGAACATGTATAATTGAAATTAGACTTGAATCTTGCATATAATGTATCCAACTCTTCTTTTGGGTATTCAGTATATGTTACCCAAGGGCCTTTGATGGATTGCTTGAATAGAACACTTGAATTACGGATGGCCTAAGTGGTTATGATCCTGAAAAAGTAATCATATAAATATTATTTCATTTATTAATTATCATAATACATGAAAAATTACTACGAAAGAAAAATGAGCTTTTATATGACCTGTTATCATGAACTTCAATTGTCATAACATGTCCCTTGATACCTTTACCCCTTCCTCTTCTACCTTTTCTTTTAACACCTTCAGAACATATCATTTTGAAATTATACATAGAAATGTGGTCAATTCATATATATATATACTAAAATATAATAAAAATAAATAAATTCAAAAGGTTGTTATAAATATATTACCTTCAAAGTTAGGCTGACCATCGAGACGTAACTCTTGAGTTTTAATTATTTGGTCGGTTAGGGATGGTATCATAGGATCATGTTGCTCAGAAGAAGTACTAGTGATACGTCTGTTTCTCTTTACCATCAAAATAAAAAACTGCACAATATCTCATAAATTTTTCAAAAATTATTTTAGATACCAAAGAAAAACAACTTTTTTAGGGTATGAGTTATTATATCTTGCATACGAGGACAAAACTCAACAAATATCAACAATTTTTTTCAATCAATCTCATCATTTTTATTATCAATAACCATGTTAACCATGTACACCGTACAGAATCGATCAAACAAATTATATAAAATCTAATCAACTAAGTTGTTCACACTTTATATGAAATTTTTACATTTCTTAATTCATCAAGAAAGAGACTAATTCTAAGTTTGATTTTTTTGCCTATCGATAACCATTCAACACTTTTCAAAGCAATTTTTAAAAATAAAAATAAAATAAAAAATGAAACAAAGAAGAAAAATTAATCATTCCTTTTTGATGAGATATACATAATAAAAGAAGAAAATACTATTGGAAAATGATTATTTCATAGGACACAAAACTGAGGTTATATCAATTACAATTACAAATCATAAATCTTGAATCATAATCCACAAAATCACAATTAATAAAACAACAATGATCAAATTTTATATTGTTCACATATTTTAATTATAATATAAATTTAATTCATTAAAAGATAAGAACTTACCTTCAAAAAGATAGTAAAACTTGCTAGATGATCAACTTCAAACTAAATTTCTCCGGCCAACGTTTCCTACATCATGAACAATTCCATTGAACTTAATTTCATGAATAATATCTCTAATGTATATATATTCAATATTCCTTGAATAAAAAATAAAGTCACCTCGATAAAAGACTTGTTTAAACCCTACAAGAAATTAGGACTCTTATAAGAGGTAGGAAATAATTAAATTTTTTCCTAAAACAATAATAGATTTTTGGAGCCGAAGTGTGAAAAAAAAAAGCAAAATAAAAATTCCCACTAAAAAGTTTGAGAGGCAAACAAAATCCCACTATAAGAAAAATCAAAAATTAGAATGATTGAATAATAATGTGGGATCCTTCTTTCTCTCATTTTTTTTAATTATCTTTGGAAGCCTATGATGATAAAAACGTGGGATCGGAAATCTTTTTTGGTTAAAAAATATATAATATCATATATTAAGAAAATAAATAAAAAAAATTCCCAAAACAATAATAGGCTTTTTCAGTGAACAAGAAAAAGGAAAAAAAAATCCCGCTAAAAAGACATAACAAAATCCTGCAAACAGAACAAGGATTAGATTTTTTAAAAAAAAGAAAAAAAAACTAACCACAAGTGGTTGCCTTGGTGGTCTAAGGCTTGGGATGAAACCCAAGTCTTTGGTTCTACTCTTGGTAATTACATTGTGGCCAATCATCAGGACGCTAGCTTAGCTGGTGAAATGACGGGCTTGGAGCATGGGTGTAATTTCCAAGTCAGAAGTTCAAATCCTACCAAGGCGAATACAAGTTTTGATTTACCCGTTTACATTTTCGTATGGTTGGGGGTGTGTACCGGGGTTTCTGTCCTACTCCACAATAACTAACAAATAGGTCGTCATACCAGGATATCGGTCATGGGTGTGACATACAGTTAGGAGGACAGACGAAAGGGTGCCTCGATACCAAAAAAAATAAAAGTTACCTTATGATGAGATATAAAGTAGGTAAAATAAATTCAATATTTATATCCTAATCTTATAACACTTCATATAAAAGTAAATATCAAACTAATATACTCTTCAATTGATCTCAAAAAGTGCAAACACAAAATCCAACTTTTATTTATTTATTTATTTTCTTAATTTATATAAATTTATTATATCAAAATTTTATAAAATGAGTGTAAGTGCAAACTAATTCTCTTAATCCTTAAACATGAGCTAATATACTAAATACACTATGAATGATACAATCCTATTATATTAAATACAAAGTATATATATAAAAGGTCATTCTATGGTGTAACGTTGCACAATGCAACAGTAATATAATGGTATGTGATTACATAAATTTAATGTTATTGGTAATGATTGTATGTGAGACACAATTAAGTTTCGTGGGATCATATGTGAGGGCATGTGAATTGATGAGATTTTACCAAAAGAGATTTTACCAAAAGAGATATGACCACAATAGTGATAGTCAATTTTTTTTTTTTTTTTGAGAAAATAGCACTAGACACCGTGGGTGGAGTTCCAAAAAGATTATTCATTGATTTAATTGTTTCAATATCACTATTTTGAAAAAATATTGTTCCAAAATCACCATTTTGATAAAACATTGTTTATTGGCAGTCATTTTGTTAAAATCTAACAGAAAACTACCGTTATCTGTGACATGACATCCATAAAGAATTTTATAGGCAATATTTATGTTTTTTGATTATTTAATTATATATATAAAAAATAATGATTTGATTAGTTTATTATTTTTATGGACACTATTTCTTGTTTATGGGTGACATCAAACTTGTTATTATTCCCCGATTAATTTCCTAATTAATTTGGGGTGACATCAAACTTATTTCATAATTAACTTATTATTATTATTTTATATAAATATATATATATAAGGTAATGATTTGACTATACGAATTTTATAGGTAATATTTCATGTTTTGTAAAGTAATCATGATAAAAAAAATAGTCGAAATACAACTAAAAAACCAGTTTAAAACCTGTTAAAAACCGGTACAAAACATGTTTTACTATTTTGACCTATGTTCTAACAGGTTATGACATAAACAAACGGACTTCAAACAATTAATGGACAAAGTGGCAACAATTTATACTTTATTTCTATGAAATGTCTTAATTTGAGCCATTTTGAAAAATTAATGGACGTTTAGGGATTGCCTCTCCAAATCAGTGGCTAGAGAGATCGTTATGGGATAGTTACGGTTAACATAAAACGTAAATTGAATCCTCAAGACACATTTGTGCTTGCATGTCAAGCAAATCAGGTATATTATATGGAAGGCTGTTAGATAATACTTGGAATGTTGTGAATGAAATCAAGCCTATAAACCTTTATGAGATGCCAGTAGATGGTGAACCATACCAAGAAGAGACTGAATTCAATAGTACAAATGTCAACCAGGAAGGCATGAAAATGAAGAACATGAAATAGATTGGTCTGGGGTTGAGGTTGATGCCATTTTTTTTATTACCTAAGACATTACGAGACTGAATAAATACTCTTTGCCACAAAGTCACATTGAGCGGTAACTATTATTTTATTGATTTGAATATTTATGTTTTCTTTTGAGTCCACTGTTATATTTTCTTTGCATTTAGTGTTTTATCATTGAACTTAATTTATGTAATGTCCAATTAATTTTATAACTCGTAATATTTTAATAAAAAAATATAATACATTAAAAAAATAAAATTAATTATATGATATCTAAAAATAAAATACTTATATTTTTTTCAATGTAATTTAGAATAATATATTTTATTTTATCAAAATGTTTTCACAATTTTATATTATTAAAATGTCTTTTCAAAGGAAAAATACTTAGCTGAAATATTATTTCTTAGAGCCAATAATTATGGTTGATTTTGTGTAGTATTTCCTAGGGCACTTAACTTATGGGCAGCAATTGTATAATATTTTCGATGATCAACTATTATGGTCAGAAAATATTATTCTTTTCTGAAGACCAGATATATGTGGTCAAAAATAGTATTGGCGTTTTCGAGAATCAACTATTGGGGTCGGAAAAGGTTCATCTTTTTTTCGAGAACTAGATACATGTGGTCGTAAATAGTATTGGCATTTACAAGGATCAACTGTTGTGGTCGGAAAATATTCATCTTTTTCGAGGACTAGATACATGTTGTCAAAAATAGTATTGGCGTTTCCGAGGATCAGCCATTGTGGTCAGAAAATATTCATCTTTTTCGAGGGCTAGATATATGTCAAAAATAGTATTGGCATTTCCAAGGATCAGTCATTGTGGTCGGAAAATATTCATCTTTTCCGAGGTCTGGTTACCTAATGTCAAAAATAGTATTGGCATTTCCAATGATCAAATATTGTGGCAGAAAATATTCATCTTTTCTGAGGGCTAGATACATGTTGTCAAAAATAGTATTGGCGGCAAGCTTTGGTGCAATTTTCACATTATTTTTGATGACTTTAGAGACTATTTCCGAGGGTATTTGTTTCGTCATAACAAATACACATTGTTGTTACACTTTTCTTACGACTTGATTTTTTTCATTGGAAAAACAACAATAACTGACCATAATTTCACTCCGTCGGAAATAGTTGGTCGAAAATGACACTTTTTCTTGTAGTGGTATAAGCTAATCATTTTATTTCAGAGATGTGGCACTGGCCAAACTACAAAGTGGCCTTATTTTATTCAAAATGTAGGCATCCATCTTCAACATGTTTTATTCAAAAATTTGGAATTGTTAAGCATTTCTGTGAATGAAAAACGTACATACAAAAGCCAACCAAGGCTAGCCTACTACTAAGGAAAAAAGAAAAGCATTATATTTGTCATCCAAGGACCTCCCAGAACATATGAAGGTAATCTGGTCTTGAAGTCTTTGGATTTCAGCTTCAGCATATACCCTCTCTTCTGAATCAATTGAAGTTAATTTTGCTGACAACCGCGATATTTGATTATTAATGCTGTTTATTTTTCTATAAGGCCATCTACCAACACCGGATCTACGACATATCTTTTTCACTACTGTTGCACATAATCTCAACTTCCTGGATGCCTTCTCGATGGGAAGATGAAAAAATGGTACTAAGTCGTTCAACGACAACTTTGTCGTCCTTTCCCTCTACGTTATTCCTCATCAAAACAAAAGGTTTACAAGTTAGAGATTAACAAATTTAACAAAAATATCAACAAATATTGATATTGAGGAGAAAAAAAAGAACCTTGAAAGAGAGGGATTTCTTCTTCTATCTGGCACATTCTCCACCTCTGCTTGATTCATTGCATTTGCTCCTGCAGAAAATTGAACATTAATTCAAAGATGCTATAATGTTAAGTGAAGAAATGTGTTACGAATGCACTAGGCAGGCAACAAACCAACCTGAATTTGTTGCCACCGGTGGTTGAGTGTATTCATTTGTTGCCACATTTGGTTGTGTTGTCACATTTGGTTGAGTGTAATCATTTGTTGTCACATTTTCATTGAAATTCAACCCCACACATAACGCCTCATAGAAGATAGAGAGGGGTTCTCGTAGCAAGTAAAATCCTGTTTGATTTCGCTCTCCACAATATTGAACTAGAAAATTCTTCACATCCTCTATGCTTTTATTGCAAAAACTGATTGAAGAAATAAACAGTTTCAGAATATGGATGTTTAAATTCAAAAACAATAGGATTGTGAAATACATTGCTCGATCAAATTCAAATCAAGATCATATCAGTAACCGAGAAGTTCATAACACAATTGGTGAAATAGAAACAGAACTTATTCGAAAATACAGTACTGACTCGAATTTGTACTTTATCGAATCTCAAGAATAGCATGGCAGATTATACCAAGTCGTCCATGTATCTCCAATTTTGTATAGACAATGCCTATACCATCAAGAACCATTATTATTAAAAAAAAAGCAAAACACAAAAAACAAGTCTGCAACAAAAGTGTATAATGTCACATGTAACATACCATTGAATTATTTCTCTAAGCACAAGGCAACCACTGTAGAGAAATGGCACTGGGCACTGGCGAGACTACAAGTTCCCTCATGTTACCATGATTATTATCATTCTCTGGCCTCTCTTGGGAAGGACCTGTTTCAGAATTTGCTCTGTTGATCATGTCAAAAGCTTCCGAAACAATCGGATCATATATAGGGTCATGATCAGCATCCTCAATATTAACATTAGATTGAGGAACACTTGAAGATTTTCCCACAATATTAACATTAGAATGAGGAACAACACTTGAAGATGATCCCCCAATATTAGCATCAGATTGAGGAACACTTGAAAATGATGTTGAATCATGCATAAATGGATCCGTAATCAAAGATAAATCACCAAAACTATTATTATTTGGGGTGTTGAGGATATCGAAAATGTTGTCTGGTAAACCAAAAGAACTCTCGTTTGGGTCATTGTAGGGGACAAACCCCCCAGGATCTGCCATGCTTAAGAGAAAACTACAGTTCGATTTTTGATCAAGTGAAGATGATTTTTTTCTCGGTGTTGTTGGCTGTTGTTCGTGGCGGCACTGAATGGAAGCGCCGCCACTTTGTCTGAAGCAAGATTGTGAGGAAGCTGAGAATCAGAAATTTGAAGAGGTGTCTATATGGAGCAGGCACGAGAGATATTTAATGACCGTTGTGATAGACGGTTAACCTTTTTAAAAAAAAAAAAAAAAAAATTGGGTGGTCATCTGGTGGTGTGGGTTCCACGATAAATGCCTACACTCTAAAATCAAGGATCAAGTGCAACTACAGCCGCGTGTCACAAACGAGAGAGTGAAAATGACGTCGTTTTAATGTGAAACAAGAAGAAAGTGAAAATGGAATCAATCAAATGATCGATGAGTAGTGCTCGAAAGCGAAATGAAGTCAGCAATCTCAACAATAGTTAACTGCAAGATTCATCTAAATCACAGCCCTCTCTTCCGCCGCTCAATTTTCCACCCGACGAAACCAATCTCTCGTCCACCGCCGTGTTTAATCCGCACCACCACGTCACTCACCAAAAACAACAGCAGCTTTGCTCCAACAATCATGGCATCCTCCTTCAAGCCTGAACATGCCAGGGCCCCACCCGCCCTTCCTTTGCCGGCTCCTCCACTCACCAAGGTAACACTCTTTTCTCATTTCTTCTTAATTACAGTTTTCACGAAGATATTTTGGTTGATTTCTGAATTTTTTTATATTTATTTTTTGTAGTTTAAGATAGGGCTGTGCCAGTTATCAGTGACGGCTGATAAAGAGAGGAACATCGCGCATGCTCGCAAAGCAATCGAAGAAGCTGTGGAGAAAGGCGCCAAGCTTGTTCTCTTGCCCGTGGGTTCTCTATATTTATTTAATTATTCATATTCGTGTGTGTGTGTGTGTGGTGACAAGTTCAATTTTACTGCTAATTTGTTCAATTCAGCTTTGGTAGAGATTTATTATGTAAATGAAGGTAACCACGTTCAAAACTGTCCTCTACTAATTACTATTGTGGGTTATGATTTTAATTCTATGTAAAAAATTTAGTTACGGCTTCAATATTATTGTATGATAAATTGTCCTACAATTTGAAGCTTATACAAGCCATATAGTTGTAAAGGACTCAACTCGAAATATATATATATATATATATATATATATATATATATATTCGCTTGAAAATCGCATCTTTCAAATGTTTTAGTTGAAAGCTTAATCATTTTGGTTTTTTTGTGAACAATTAATAGTGTTCCTGTCAAATTAGCCATAGTGAGGCAATGAAAAGAAGAAGTTTGGTTCGTTAAAATTTAGTGGGGACTAGTAGCTCTTAGCTTAATTTAGAAAATGTTGATGCTATGGCTTCGAAATATGATTGTTTCTATCTCTTTCAGGAAATATGGAACAGTCCCTATTCAAATGATAGCTTCCCAGTTTATGCTGAGGACATTGATGCAGGCTATGAGGCATCTCCTTCAACAGCCATGCTTTCTGAAGTTTCTCGGCTTCTCAAGATCACAATAGTTGGTGGCTCCATACCGGAACGTTGTGGGGATAGGTTGTACAACACTTGTTGCATCTTTGATGCCGATGGAAAACTGAAAGCTAAGCATCGAAAGGTAGTGTTTGAGGTTCAATTTCCATGCCGTTTGATGCTTGTTATTGCAGAGTATATGCTAATTATTTTATCAAAGGTATGAAAATGTTTACTATTCTTGTAATTTCCAGAAGTTAGGGCTGATGACTATATGGCTGGATTTACCTATCAAAATGTCCTGTGGTAATCTTCTAAGAAACATGATGTCATTTATGTCACTTGGTAACTAAAACTGGATGGAAAGTACTAAACCATCTAATATGTTCTATTATATTATCATAGGTTAGTGGTGGATTGGACGTTGGATGGTATCAGATAATTATAAATGGTGGCTGATTTTATCTCTTCATGAGTGTCTGAACATTGTTCTTTGACAACATGCCTGGTTGTAACGTGTAAGAATTATAGTTGCAGGTCTGAGGCATGTGATATCTTTGAGTATCAGAAAAAAAGTCTGTATGTAGTAATATCATTTTATTACTATCTCTTTTTTCTGATTTATTCAAAATTCTGAAATTTTGGTGTAACTACAGATACACCTTTTTGATATCGACATTCCTGGGAAGATTACCTTTATGGAATCAAAGACTCTAACAGCAGGGGATACTCCAACCATTGTGGACACAGGTTTTATATTTCATTAGATTTTCAGATCTAACACCATATTTACGTCTTCACAATTATTGATCTCTTGGTTTAACTGCAGAGTCTTGTTACTACAGTCATATTTTATTATTCATCCCTCTAATTTGTTGTGGGATATTGTATGATGCAATTATATTCCAATTCTATTATTGTGATAAATAGAAGAGCTCTTTCAAGATGCCTTATGTTTGTTAGGACGTTCTTAACAATCAAGTACATTTGAATACAGTTTACAAGTATTTTTTTTTTTTTCTGGATTGGCCTCTAGGACTTCTTGTTTGAAACATATTTTCTACTTAAATGGCCACCATTTGTTGGACAATATCAGTTAAATATTGTTAATCCAATTGAATATAATTCAACTCGGGATGTTTAGCTTGACAGCCTGAGTTTCAAGTCAATGGTGCTTTGTAATGGTTTCAAACAGTGAAAACCCTGCATTTTTTTTGTAACCCATAAACCACAGAACCTGCTTAGGGGCCTCGAGCTTGAAACTGGGACCCTCTCCAAACCCTACAATCTTTTGGAAACATGAAACTAAGGTCTTTGGCCATTTAGGTATCCATGAGAGGATTCAAACCTCAAACCTTGGGAGAGCAAATAATAGGTCTGACTATTCCGCTAATCCCGCATGGGTAGTGAGAAACCTGCATATAAATATGTTGTATATGCATATAATTTTGTAGTTGTATCATAACTGCTTTTTTTGTAGAAGAGTAAACATAACATATGCAAAATTGTTAGCTGCTCTCAGATTCAATATCTTCTTTTCTGTTTTTTCTTTCTAAAAATCAATCTCCAGCTGTAAATCTGATTTAAGTATTTTGTTGAGTTTATTTACACAGCCTCCAGTTTGAGAAGAATGCGTATCTTTTTTTTCTCCATACCTGTCAGAAATATGATCATCAACGTGTTTCTGCAGATGTTGGGCGTATCGGTATCGGTATCTGTTATGACATTCGGTTCCAGGAACTGGCGATGATATACGCTGCAAGAGGTTTTTTCTTGCTGATCTGTGAAATGATTAACTCCAATGTTCTTGTATTGATATTTCTACTTATCATCAAACATTAATTGGTAGCATTACTGTGACATATTTTATCCAATTATGTCAGTAAAAAAAATCTAATCAGAAACACAAGATTTCTGTACTATTATACTCGATTTAAATCCACACGTCATTAATTATAACTATAACAGGTCAACAATAATAATCCTTCAATTCAGGTTAACTTCTTGAATGTTATTCTTGGTTAAATCTTTGTCTCATATCCTTATTTTAGATAAAAGATTGGTGCATAAAGAAAATTTTTATCATGATGAGGGAAACATCTGCTATTACATTTTTTTTTTGTGGAAATAGTGACAAACCTATCCATTTGAAAAAAGATGTCATAATCTTCTGATTTGTATATGATAATATGTGCTAAAGGTTAGGAACATGTACTCACGAGATCATGCTTTGACAGTATCAGTAACAGTACCAAGTAATGATCCTGAACATGTTTGTCATCTATTCATCAGTTTTAGTGTGTAAAAGAGGGCATCATGAATTAATTTGAATCAATGAATTCAAAAGGTAGTACTACTTATTTTCTATTATATACCCTAGTATTTTTTTTTTTTATTGTGCGAGGACTAGGCTTCAGGCAGTTTCAGAAATCATTGTCCCTCTCCATTAATTATTTATCAAATTGTTATGACGCTTTTCATTCTCATAAATTTGCGGAACATTGACAATATTAGGTTTTTTGACATCAGGTGCCCACTTGATTTGCTATCCTGGGGCATTTAACATGACAACTGGACCATTGCATTGGGAGTTATTGCAGAGGGCAAGGTACTTACATATCTCAGTTGTACAGTATTTTGTGTTGCTAAATTATGAGTTGGCAGGGTGTGTCATATAGGTACTTTACCACTAAGCTATAGACTGTATGAACTTCTAGTAACAGTCCTTTCACCATGTAGATTACTTGGTGCTTCAAATGACAGAATAACTTACAAATTTGTATGCTGCTCTTGCATAACATGAAATAGATTCACTAGGTTTGAGATTGTGGATATTGTCTTAATTTGAATTTTCAATTATGTGTACAACTTATTTTAATTTACACACTTAGACTACAAGATGAATGAGAGAGATCAAAGCACTGTCAATTTATTTGAGGAAGTAGAATTATTAGACGACTTGTTATAATCTTGAAATAATTTTCCATGTAAAAGAAAATTATAAAATAGAAGAGCATCTTCTCGTGATTGCGATCACTTGTATCTATGGTGTTTGTTTGTTATTCTTTTTATTTCAACTCTCAATTTCTGTCCCATTTAGTAATCTTTTATGTCTCAATTATGACCGGTGTGGTTTATGGCATTTGGTGTTTTATATGATGGTTGGCACCATATTTATTTTGTTCTTTGCTGTTTCATATGCAGGGCTGCTGATAGTCAGGTATCTAGCATATATTCCTAAGTCTCTCTCTCTCACACACACACATATATATATACATACATATATATATACATACATATATATATATATATATATATGCTTAGCATAGAGATTTCATATTATCATAATAAATACTACCTTCATGTCTTTATGAGTGTCTTGATTCTCTTATCGCAATGTTTAAGGAGAAACCCTTGTTAAATGACGCTGCAGTCTCTTTCCAAACTGAAGAGAGAAAATTATCAGGATGTTGTAAGGTTTTGAGGAGTAGTTAATTGGATTTTTATTATAATATATATACTTAAATGATGGCACAAAGAAAAATGGAATCAAGACATTCATGATGGAACAGGGGTGTATGTAATTTTGGGCCATCAAAGCCAACATCCCGGATACAAATAAAATTTCATCTTCTGGTCTTAATTATAGTGTTTCCTGGGACAGAAAAATTATGAAGAAATAAAAGCAGGTTCACTTCGTTAGTTCGGGCAGCTTATTGTATGATAGCTGTGGATTTTAAACATGTATACTACCTTCCTTTGTGAAAACAAAATCTCTAGAGACCCATTCTAGATAGATCATAGATCCATTCTACATAGTGCCTCACCTTATCTTTGATTTGTCAAAATTGGAAATGGATTTTCAAGGCTTCTTGCTGTCACATTTCCCAAGTAATTTAAATAGACATTACAGATAGCTATTGACAGTATCACATGGATGCTGCTTTGTGGTAAATTTGAATTGCAGTTGTACGTGGCAACTTGTTCACCTGCTCGAGATGAGGAAGGCAGTTATGTGGCCTGGGGACACTCCACTCTTGTAGGACCGGTAAGCAGATTCTCATTCGACTTTCTTTTAAACTCTTCTTGTAAGTTACAATTTGTGTAACAGAGAGCTGCTAACATAAACTTCCTTGAGCAGAAATGCTAATTGAAATATATGAATGACAGTTTGGAGAAGTTCTGGCTACTACTGAACACGCAGAGGATTTAATCATAGCGGAGATTGATTATTCACTAATCGATCTTAGAAGGTGACATACTTCCGAACCAAATAGATAGTTGTTGTAATTAATGTCCAATATTAGCATTCTAATTTATCGTTTATATGAAATACAGGACAAACCTTCCATTATCAAAACAATGGCGAGGTGATCTTTACCGGTTGGTAGATGTCCAAAGGCTTAACTCTCTGTAATTGAATCACAAGTTTCATTCAAGAGTGTTGTTATTGTAATGAAAATGATGAGAATATCATAGCATTCTACTATAATGTGGAAAATCTAGATTGATGAAGTTGATCATTGAAATAATTACCGAAAAATCAATGCAGACAGAACTGTGGTTCCTTGTACTGTTTGTTATTAGTAAGATAAAGGTCCAGATATTCATGTGCGGTGTGCCATTATCCTCCCTACTTATTCATCAGCAGCGAATGAAACGGCAGAAATGATTGGATATGCTCCTGCAAGTACAAGTGTACGATCATTGTTAACACTATCTAAATTTTCTGACAAGAAATTGTTGGGTGTGATTTGATCAATTGATCAATAACATCAGGGTTTGGCTATGGTACTAAAAAAAACATTGTTATGATACAAATTTCTTTTTGGGAACAATTTTTATTGTTGAAATTGATATTAGAGTGGTTCTGGTTCCTAAATATTAGAGTTGTTTTCTAAATCAATCTTAAGTTATTTCTGACATTTGGTGCTATTGTATCCATCATATTCATAACGGTATAATAGTCAAGCCCATAATAATAATGTCACTGTCGTTAGGATGAATAAATCAAATCAAATAATTATAATTGATAAAACGTAATAAATGAGATAAATCATTATTAATACATATCTATTTATTAATATTTGAAATGTTTGGTATTATTATTAAAAGATTATTCATATGATTTAAGGTAATCTATATCTGTTCGAGATTCTAATTTGAGAAACCAGGTCAACGTATGTCAAAACTAAATTGAATATGGCTAATCGTTGTAATATATATGTAACTATATATTATAGGAACGAATAGAACTAAACCAACTTTTTACAAAAATCACACCATCATTGATTCATTGCATGTTGAAGATTTGAAGATACTTATGATGAATTCTCATAATGAAGTCAAGTCAACTAGTTTGTTTTCTGTTACCTTTATTATCTTGTCAAGTCGTGTATATCAGATTGTGCGGATAAATACAAAAGAGTAGAGATCTGTAGAGTAGGTGTCCTCAGTATATCTTTAACAACTACCTACTACATTTGGGGACACTAGTATTGAAGAAGAAGAAGACCTGGAATAAATCTCCAGAGTCCAGATACATATAGTTCATTCAAGTCACATTATGAATGTCCTATCTCTCCATTATCAATATGTGTGGGTTTGTCTGCTCATTCTATTTTGAAAGCAATTGGGACAGTACTGTAGCCTCCCAACATCACACCTGAACCTGATTGATATTATTTTCCTCAAGTGTTAAAATATGTTTCAATTGTTATCCAAATTCCATGAACTCAATTTGTCAATATATTTATTTATTTATTGTTGAATTTATCTACAATGCCTATAAGATATTGATGATTTTGGTAATTCACAAAACACTCGTTAAATAATTATAAGACTTTATATTAAGTAAGTCAGAAATTCACACTAAAATTCTGCAGACCTTTGTGATTATTGTCACAAACTTTTAAGTTGAAAGGTACAATGTCGTTAATGATATTTGGGGGTGGGTGCTCATAATTCATAAACATGATTATAATATATAGACATTTGTCAATTATCATTAAATGGATCATCAGCGATCGTTAAAGAGAAAGAAAGCAATGCATGCAGCGCACGTGACGATAGAGACCCCAAGATTCAAGAAAGCAGCTTAGTCATGCAGCGCACGTGGGTTGCACATGATCAACATCAAAAAACCCAACCAGCAAGCCAACCACAACCCACGGGTCCACAACACAACTTCCCAAGCTTGCCTTGTCACTTGTCAGACGGACAGAGAAACCAAAGAAAAGAATTAGAAAGAAAGAAGAAGATGCGATGCTACATTACTATTTGCTACTACAGATAATAATGCATGCCCTGAAATCAAAGTGTGTGTGTTTTTCTTGGAAAAACAAGACTGTTCCTTTCTTCATCATACCCCAAATCTTCTCCTTGGGATCCACCCCAAAGCCCTTTAATTTCCCACCGTCCGATCGACATCCAACGGTGGTAAGTGATGGACCACAATGCAATCCTAGCCACGTGAAAAAAATCCTTGAAAGAGATGGCCAGGAACAGTGTTGTTTTTGTACACAAGGACGGAGCAATGGGGCTATTTTCAGGTGTGTGTCCATTCCATGTCACGTGGTACTCTGCTGAGGAGGCAATTACTCTGGTCCCACTCCACTCTTGCTCCCCACTGATTCGACTCCACTCCGGCTACTCCAGACAATCAAATCCCTAAATTACCCCTCACACAACAAGTATAAATCAAATTATCGACGTTGGATTAGTCTAAACTGATTAACAAACTGTCCTGATCTGGAACACTGACTGGGACTCCAGAGAAACGTGGACGGAGAGCATTGGATGGGGTGTTCCTGAATGGGAAACTACATTAATGAGCATGACGTATGCGTGTGAAGAGAGCAAAGAGTGAAAGAGAGTGTAGACGTGTAGTACTCTACTCTGCATAACCGCACGTGTCAGAGCCGTATGTGAACAAGGGGGGATCACGTGCCAGTCAGAGGTCCCAACCATCCAGCTGGCGCGTGATGCGAGATCAGCCGTTCATTATTGGGCGCCCCGTGCAAAAAATATTATTCCATCCGCAACAGGCGGTTCCTATTCACATTGGGTGTTTTGGGCTCGCATGCACAACAGCACAACAGCACAACAGCACAATTATTACAAAGCCTTACCAAACCCGTACTTTGTCGCTATCTGGATCTTGTTCTTAACCCGAGACCCGCTAAACGTTTATGTATAGCAATTGTTTGAGTTTGTAAGATGTACGTACCCGGTACCCGGACCTCGATGGTTAAAAACATACAAGTGAGGGTAAATGTATTTTTGTGGTTTGATAAACATGATAAAATCAAGCACTACATACACAACCCTTAACTCTGTTTCCATAATTGAAAACAATCAAAATAAAATATTATGTGTAATCCAAATAACTATTCGGAATCGGGGGTCTACTAAAATCGAACAACAATTAAATACACTATCTGAATATCTACCTTGACAACATTGATAAAAGAACTCCAAACCCTACCAATATTAATATGAAATGAGATATACAACTTCACCAATGGTAGCTAGGAGGAGATGTACATCATAAGTCATCACATTAATTTAGACATATAGCCTATGAATAGTTAAAAAAAATAATGGTATATATATGTTAACGTCAATTTTTCGATGAATGAGAAAAGTCAACAATATCGAATTTGGTTATGACCTCTCGATCTCTTTTTTTCTCTCTCTGCTCTTGATTCTATTTTCTCGCCTCGACAATGAGATTATGGTTCTATTTATATATGCATAGAACCCTAATCCTTCTTGTACAAATAATGAAAGAATTCGTATTTAATTACAATTGATTGCTTGTTGGAGTTGTCTTTAACTTCTTTCTTATTTTGAAGATTGCATGGAGATTGTTTGGGATTCTGGTGATATAGTCCGTTTAGGACTTATTTCCTTATAAATATACAGTCTTCTCGAAGTAGAGTAGTTGTCTGATTTAGTATTTTATTCTTCTTGATATGGATGTCTTGCGTATTTGAGCATGACTCTTGGTTCTCTTATTCAGCGAGGGCTGGTTTCAGCTGGTGAATTTTTCAAAGTAAAAAATCGGGCAGCTGATAGAGCTCTGGCGAACTGGGAGCTGTCAATTAAAAACCTTATAGACCAGTCCTTAGAGTCTCTTCGAACTCAAATGAAGAAATAGAGAGCTTACTGTCGAAGTCAAGGAAAAGAGCATCATCTTATGCATTTGGAGATTCCATCAAAACATTCCCTTTCGACTTTTTACGCTAATCAGGAAGCTGGTGCTGACAGGTCGAAGCCTGACACTGGACCGGTTTCTGGAACGGATTATAACAAATGGATGGATGACTCGGTCGACACAATTGTCTGGCCTTCAAATGAGAGTCTCCTCCATGAGTACGAGATGGTGCCCGACCCGAGTATTGGTAAGAGCTCCAAATCCTCATCTCAGCCTTAGGGATTTTTGTAAAATTTCTGCTTTATAAAAACCTTCAATCAATAAAGGTTTTTGTCATTGTTTCATTCGGAATGCCAAGCATTTAAACCGGTTAACTTATTGCTCGAGTATTTTCATCGAGTATCTTATTTAACTTGATTTTGTTACTCACAGTTTCTAACGCCAAGTATCTTAAACTGGTTAGTTCTGCTGCCCGAGTATCTTATTTAACTTAGTTTTGTTACCCGAATAGTTTCTAATGCCAAGTATCTTATTAAACTGGCTAATGTTATATGTGTGTCAAGTATCTTATTAAACTGGCTAATGCATTCTGTGTGCCAAGTATTTTATTAAACTGACTAATGTTATCTATGTGCCAAGTATCTTATTAAACTGGTTAGTGCAATTTCTTTATGCCAAGTATCTTATTAAACTGGCTATTATTAACCGAATCATCTCGAAACAGGTAAGCAGATTTATGCTTGTGCTTCATACTCAGTTGCTACCCGAACATTACATCAAGGCTCACCATGATCATATGTTCGAGTTCCTACGCATATCACTGAGGACGTCTCCTAGTTTGTCTGTGCAACGGTTTGCCGAATCGTTAAGTTTTTAAATTGCTTAACACAGTTGCGCATCTCACCGGGTTTTTTTCTCGAAGGCTCCCCAAGCCATTTTCCAGAGTCTGGTGCATCGGGTTTTCCTTTTGGCTAAGTTGGACTGACCTAACTCGACTGGTGTGCTCCTTCGAGCTTCTCTGTCCATTCAAAAATTTTGCCAAATTAATGGTCCCGAGCATTTTATTTTTTTATTGCATGTTCCTATTATCATGCTCATCTTTCATATGTTATTATCATATGCTTAGATTTCTGGAACCCCGTGTTGGGCCTTTACTTATAACTGTAAAATTAACAATGATAAAATCTTAAAAACTAAAAAATATCATGACTAACAAAATTGTTCTGACTAAAAGAAACAAATTTCAAGGATAAAAAATCTTCAAATATTGGACATTGCATGGCCGGGGTAAAACCCCTCCATATGGTCGGGCAATCCAATATGCTCCAAGACCGCTTATTCCATCAATGTTGTATAGGCCTTCCCATTTGTCAGTTAAAAAGGCTGCAGCTTTGTTTTTTGTGTTCAGCGACACTTTTTTAAGTACCAGGTCTTCTAATTGGAATTTCCTGATCCGAACTTGAGAATTGTAATTTCGAGCCACTCTTTGCTGATATGCTCTCCCTCTTCTCTTCTAGCTCATCTAGGCTTTGTAACAGCATATCGACATTTTGGTCTTGATCATATAACCTGACCCTTGGTGACGTGTATGATGTTTCTACCGGGATAACAGCTTCAGTTCCAAATGCCAAAGAGAATGGAGTCTCTCCTGTAAAAGTTCTTGTTGTTGTTTGATACGCCCATAACACTTCAGAAAGCTTTTCAACCCAGCTGCCTTTCTTAGCATCCAACTTTGTTTTGAGTGTGTGCTTGATGATTTTGATTACTGCTTCAGCTTGCCCATTGGTTTGAGGATGGGCCGGTGTGGCATAATAATTTGCTATTTGATACTCCTTGAACAGCTGTATGAATTTTTGATTGTCGAACTGGGTGTCGTTATCAATAATAAGAGTGCTTGGGACTCTAAACCAATAAAGTATGTTTTTCTTTACAAAGTTTGTGGTATTTGCCTCCGTGATATGTACTAATGCTTCTGCTTCCACCCACTTCGTGAAATAATCAACTGCTACTATTGCATGCTTTGTTTCACCCCTTGTCCCTGCCAGCATTGGGCCAATAAGGTCCAGGCTCTACATGGAAAATGGTCATGGGGATGTAAGGCTTCTAAATTGTTCAAGGTGTTGTCGGATATCGTTGGCTATCATTTGACATGTATTGCAACTTTCTGAGCATCGATGTGCATCCGAGAACGAAGAGAGCCAATAATAACCTTACCTGAGTACCTTGTGTGCTAAAATTTTTACTAAACTTTTACCCCCAGTATGGTTTCCGCATACTCCACCATGGATTTCCTGTAGTATCTGATATGCATCTTCCTCTGATACGCATCTTCCTCTGATACACATCTTTGGAGTGTTCGGGAAAATTCTCTTCTGTACAGTTCTCCTCCAATCAACGTGTATCTTGCTGACCGGTACCTGATGCGTTTGGCTTCTAGGGGATCTTCCGGGAGCACGCCTTCTTCCAGATATCTTTTTAGCTGAGTCATCCAACCGTCTGGCGGTGTTCGGATTTTTGAGATTTCTAAGTTTTTTGGCTCAACTATACTCTGTCTGAGGAGATGTGCGACCGGAATAGTTTTTGATCTGATTGTGGTTGTTGCTGATGCTAGTTTGGACAAAGCATTCGCCGTTTCATTCTCTTCCCTAGGAATCTGGACAATCTTATATTCTTTGAATTTTTGAAGTAGTTGTTTTGCTATGCCTCGATAAGCCATCATACCTTCATCTCTAGCTTGGTATTCGTCCAGGACTTGGTTGACAATTACCTGCGAGTCACTGAATATCTCGACCTCATCTGCTCCTAGGGCTATACATACTCTGAGTCCAGCTAGTAATGCCTCGTACTCGGCTGTTCAGAGGGCTGTCGGATATCGTTGGCTATCTTTTGGCATGAATTGCAACTTTCTGAGCATTACTGTGCATCCGAGAACAAAGAGGACCAATAATAACCTTGTCTGAGTACCTTGTGTGCTAAACTTTTGCCCCCAGTATGGTTTCCGCATACTCCGCCATGGATTTCATGTAGTATCCGATATGCATCTTCCTCTGATACACATATTTGGAGTGTTCGGGAAAATCTTCTTTTGTACAGTTCTCCTTCAATCAACGTGTATCTTGTTGGCCGGTACCTGATGCGTTTGGCTTCTAGGGGATCTTCCCTGAGCAAGCCTTCTTCTAGGTATCTTTTTGGTTGAGTCATCCAACCATCTGGCGGTGTTCAGATTTCTGAGATTTTCAAGTTTTTTGGCTCAACTATACTCGGTCTGAGGAGATGTGCGACCGAAATAGTTTTTGGCCTGATTATGATTGTTGTTGATGCTAGTTTGGACAAAGCATCCGCCTTTTCATTCTCTTCCCTGGGAATTTGGACAATCTTATATTCTTTGAATTTTTGAAGTAGTTGTTTTGTTATGTCTCGATAAGCTATCATACCTTCATCTCTAGTTTGGTATTCGTCCAAGAATTGGTTGACAATTACCTGCGAGTCACTAAATATCTCGACCTCATCTGCTCCGATGGCTATGCATACTCTGAGTCCAGCTAGTAATGCCTCGTACTCGGCTTGGTTATTTCTTGCTTTGAAGTAGAATCTTATGGCACATTCAATATCATCTTCTTCCGGAGTGCATACTACGATCCCTGCCTCGCTGCCATAAGTGTTTGAGGAACCATCAACATATAATCTCCACGAGAAATTCTTACTCAGCATCATTTTTGCTTCTAGGTTCGGTTCTGTGAATTCTACTATGAAATCTGTCACTGCTTGGCCTTTGAGAGATGTCCTAGGGACGTACTGAATATCGAATTCACTCAGCTCGATTTCCCATTTAGTTAATCTCCCTGATTTTTTTGGCTTCTGTAAGATTTGCTTAAGTGGGCAATCGGTAAGAACCTGGATTGTATGAGTCTGAAAATATGGTCTCAGCTTTCTTGCGGCCGAAACTAATGCTAGGGCCATTTTTTCTGCCTGTGAATATCTGGTTTCAGCTGGTAGAAAATCCTTACTGGTATAGTATACTGGCCTCTGCACCCCCTCTTCTGTTCTGACTACAACTGAGCTTGCTGCTAATTCCGTAATTGATAAGTATAAGTGAAGAGTTTCTCCCATTTTAGGTTTTGAAAGGATGGGAGCATACCCCAAGTACTCTTTGATTTTCAGGAATGCCTGCTCGCATTCTTCATTCTGTTCGACCCATTTCACTTTTTTGATTACTTAAAAAAAAAAGCATATCTATCTGTGGCTTTTGAAATAAATCTGCCCAAGGAAGCTAAGCACCCTATCAATCGTTGCATTTCTTTTAGCGTCTTTGGTGAAGTCATTTTTTGAAGGGCTTGGATCTTCTCATGGTTCACTTCGATTCTCCTCTGGTGAACTTAAAAACCCAGGAACCTTCCTGAAGGAACTCCAAGTAGGCATTTGTTCGGGTTCAACTTCATTTGATATCTTCTCAAGACATCGAATGTTTCCCGCAGATTTGAAGCATGTTTGTCTACCGATATGCTTTTGATTAACATATCGTTTATGTAAACTTCCATATTTCTACCTATATGGCGAGCAAATATCCTATTGACCAATCTTTGGTATGTTGCTCCAGCGTTTTTCAGCCCAAAAGGCATTACTGTTTAACAATATAAGCCTTGATCGGTTGTGAATGTTTTTTTCTCCTCATCAGCCTTATTCATCTGGATTTGATTGTATCCCGAGTAGGCATCCAAGAAACTAAGTAATTCATGGTCTGATGTTGCATCAACCAGTTGGTCAATCCTTGGAAATGGAAAAATATCTTTTGGGCAGGCTTTGTTCAGGTCTGTGAAGTCCACACACATTCTCCACTGACCATTTTTCTTCTGGTTCGCTACCCACTGAGGGTAGTTGATTTCTCTGATTGACCCTACTGCGAGTAACTTCTCCACTTCCTGCGTAATTGCTCGACTTCTTTCAAGGTTGAACGCCATTCTCTTGTGTATTACTGGTCTTGCGTTTGGATCTACTGCCAAGTGATGTGATATAACTCGGGCATCTATTCCTACCATATCTTCATGGCTCCATGCGAATACATCATTGTATTCTCTAAGTAGATTAACACGGTCTCGCTTAACCTTTTCCTCTAAACTATCCCCGATCTTGATCTTTTTATCTGGTTCATCTTCCTTTAAGACTATTTCCTCTATGGGTTCACTTTCAGGCATCTTCGGTTCTTCCCTTGGATTGAACTCAAACAACAATGATTCTTTCTCGATCTGATATGACCATGTTACGGTGCACACTTGTTCACTATTGTCCTTGTCTTTGTAAACCGAGAGATTAGCTCTTCTAGCCATCTTCTGGGACCCTTAACTACTCCTACCCCCCACTCAGTTGGAAATTTGACCATTAGAGCGTAGGTAGCTGTTACTGCCTTAGTTTTATTTAAGAATGGTCGACCTAACAGCGCATTATAAGGTCAGTTGTCCAGGTCTACCACTACAAAGTCAACTAGCACTGTTTTCTGACAAGGTGGTACTCCGATTTTTACAGGCAGCTTCACTGTCCCGAGAGACCTGACCTTGACCCTCCCGAATCCTCTAAGCGGGGTATGGAAAGGTTGAAAATCCTTCGGGTCCAACCTGAGTTGATCGTAGACAGCCACACTGAGAATGTTGGTCGAACTGACATTGTCTACTAAAATCCTCTTAACTTCCCTGTGGCCAATCCGGGCACTTATGACGAGGACGTCATTTGGTTGAACATCGACCCCATGTGAATCGGCCTCTGTGAAAATTATCGGGTCTCATCCTTCCTTTATTCCTTTCGGGCTATGTTCAACGGAGTTGACATCAAAATTCTGCTTTGCCTCCACCGCTTCTCGAATTTTCTGAGTCCGCTCTCGGTTACTTCTACCAGTTGATGGTCCTCTAAAGATGGTTTGTATTACTTCATTCGCCTCGGGCCTGGGCCTTTTTGTTCCGACTGAAATTATGATCAGCCTTAGTTTCTTTCTTTACTTCAGACTTCTCATCTTTCTTCAGGATTATATCTTGGAGGTGTCCTTCCAGAATGATGGTCTCTATATAGTCTCTAAGTAGGTAACATTTTGAGGTCTCATGACCGGTTTCCTTATTGAATATGTAGTATTTTGTTGTGTCTCACTGAGCAAATTGAGACTGTCGGCGTGACTCATTTACCTGATTCTTTTCTTCTAATATTGTCAGGATTTCTTCCTGTTTTTTCCAGAGAGGGGTGTATTTTGTGTATTTTCCTCAAAATTTCTCCGTGGTCTATTCAGCATTACGCCCACTTCCTCCATCCTTGTTTTTTTCTTTGTTGTTTCCTTTTTGTTTTCTTTTGAGGTTCTGTACCTTCGACTCGGCATCTTTTTATTCGGGCCTGCCTTCATGCATGTAGCAACCTCCTGTTGTTAACTCATCTTCCTTAACTAATGCATACCCTCCAGCCATATCCATCATATCTGCATACCTGGTCAGACGACCCCTTCTCAGGTCAAAAGACAATCGTCCATTCTACAGGTTGTTTGTGAAGGCAGCAATTATGGTTTCGTCATCTGCACTGCCGATTTCTAAGACCGTATGGCAGAATCTCCCCAGTTATTTTTTCAACGACTCATCTTTCTCTTCAGCTGAGAAAGATAAGCCACCAATTTTTTCCTGTGCACATTGTCCAGAAATTGTCTTGAGAAACTTCTGCTTAACTCACTGAAACTCTCAATGCTTGCCGGGGGCAATCTTTTGAACCATCTCGAGTCTGTGTCTCCTAGAGTTTATGGAAAATTGAGACATAACAAAGGGTCGATGTGTGCGTACTGGGCCATGGCGCTTTTATATCGCCTAACATGTTCTTTAGGATCTATATCCTTTTGAACTGTTCCACATGTGGCATCCTGAATCTTTCTAAAAAAAGGGTGGATGTCCCTAGTAAAAGGACTATCAGAATCATCATCAGACAACTCGTTGTATCCATATCGTCTAACCAACGCATCCATTTGACGTCTGTTGTTTTCGACTTCTCGGGTCAAGCTCTGAATCATAACATATCTGTCCACCACCGGTTCTCCATGATGGTTAAACTGTCCGGTGATCGTCATGCCTGCTTCCAGCCCCTCTTCACTCGATTGCCGAGTCTCATGGGCCAGTTCTTACAGATGTATGGTTCCATAACGACGTTTGCGATGGTGTCGATCGCTATCCTCTGATGATGATGACTGATCCCTACGTCGATCATATTTACGGTGTCTATCATGGGCCATCTAACCGTGACTCCGCCTTTGGCGTGGTCCTTCTTCCTTGGGTGTTTCACGCCCCTTGTCTTGGTTGGGTGTTATACCCCCATCTTGATTGATTTGACCCGAGTTCCTACCTGCTACTGGTACATCTGGTTCGACCCAACTATAACCGAACGAAGCCTTGTAGGTAGGGGGTTTGGAGGATGCACCTCTTTCGCTGCTAATAGCTCCACCCATTCTTTTGCCGCGTCCGCCAGTAGCTGTTACAATGCTTCACTGAAACGACGTGCTATATCCTTACTGGTAGGAGGAATTTGTTGGCTACCAACCATGGGTGTTGGTTGGTTCTAGACGGTTGTGGTGGGATCTCGTGTACTCTCGCCTATGTGACCATTATCTGGAGATTTTTGAATATCCCCAGAACCGTCTCTGCTTCCGCTATCAGCCATTGCTCAATTAGATCGGAGGTTTCCCCTCCTTCTAGCGCCAATTGTTAACGTCGATTTCTCGATGGATGAGAAAAGTCAACAAGATTGGATTTGGTTATGACCTCTCGATCTCTTCTTTTCTCTCTCTGCTCTTGATTCTATTTTCTCCTCGCGACAATGAGATTATCAGTCTATTTATATATGTATAGGACCATAATCCTTCTTGTACAAGTAATGAAAGAATTCGTATTTAATTACAATTGATTGCTTGTTGGAGTCATCTTTAACTTCTTTCTTATTTTGAAGATTGCATAGGGATTGTTTGGGACTCTGGTGATATAGTCCGTTTATGACTTATTTCCTTATAAATATGCAGTCTTCTCGAAGTAGAGTAGTTGCCTGATTTGGTATTTTATTCTTCTAGAAATTCTTCTTGATATGGATGTCTTGCGTATTTGAGCATGACTCTTAGTTCTCCCACGTGTAAATTACGTGCTGGATTTCTTTATTCGGGTTTCTTTTCACTTGGTCCCAAGTAGAACATGTCATCACTTGGTCCCGAGTAGGTCATGACTTTTCCGGATACTCGTATTCTCACTTACTCGGGTTCCTATTTCTTTACGATGTCTTGAAGGGTTCTTTCTGGATGCCTATTCGGATATCTACCTGGTAATTTTTAAAGGACTATCCACCTTGTCAATAACGTGTACATTCGACAAAAGTATACATATAATATATATGAATTATTAGAAGATAAATGTTGTCATTTAAACAGATTTTTGACATATAATTAAATGTAGCAATGAGATGTGTATGATGGGATTTTGTAGATATAATTAGCTTATAAGGAGAGAGGAGAAGCAAGAACTGAAAGGGGTGGGGTCTGACTCTCACGCCATGAAATCCACAATTTCCTCATCTGCACGCCAGTACACCACTACGGTGCCATTGAAGTTCAAGGGAAAGCTAGTGCATGCTCCCTCGCATACCATTTATGGGCTCTATTTTCGACTGCTCCAATACACACAATTGACCCCTTACAGAAATTATTGGACCCACTTAATTAATATTTAATCTCTCCCCCAGATCTGTTATCATCATCAGACGTTGATAGTACTTTAGATAATTGTCTAATTGCTTGGTGGAATCCAACCTTGCATAAATCATAAATGTACTTTAATTTAACTCCAATAAACTAAATTTAATTGTGTAAGATACTGTTGAAACTTGAAACCAATTCAAGAGACCATATCAATGAACTTTCTGCGTCAAATCTCCGACCAAGGGTGCATAGTAGCTTTGTGTGTCCTTAGATAATTAAACAGCAACAAACCAAGACTGGAAATCATGTGATCTTGACAACCATAATCCTTAATTGATTAATCTCTGAATATATATTGTACGTCTCTCTGGAGATAAGTCTGGTCTAATTAAGACAATCTTTATCCTTTTTATTCTGTCAAGATAATGCTGTTGTTCCTAGCTTGTTAAACTTTTCTAACATTTTATCAAAAATGGTTACAGGTCTTGCATGGGATCAATTTGTGATAGTTCAGTACTAATACTCATCTTTCAATATATTATAGTATATATCTGACGTACGTACGTGCACATGGGTTTTTAATTAAGTTCATGGATCGATTTATTATTAGGACCTTCTTGAATTTCCAATTCAGGAGTAGGGTCTGCTCACTTGTGTGCTGCCATGCCAGTTCATTTTTTGTTGTAAGACATGCAATGTTGTTTTTTTTATATAAATATATAGAGAGAGTGAGAAATTTATGACACATCATGATGAGTTTTGTACAAAGTTTTTAGTTATGATATTTTAATATTTCATTATTTTGCTTCCGACACACTTCAGTTACAAAAATATTATTAAAATGTTGATAAAGGGTGTTTAATTAGTTCAAGATTAGAAATAATGTAAAGAAAAGTAGAATGGTACGGTTAGAAGTTATGGTATATAATTTGATAGATAAAATCAATGTGAAATTTCTTTTTAACTTAGGGTTTTGTAATGGTCATATAATAATATGATTTCTGTTTAATTACGTGAATGTTTAAGTTTTGAACATAAAAATATAAATTTTTAAGATACACGATATTTCAACACAAAGCTATAGTAGATTTTATTACACTTCTTTAACATAATTTAACATTAATTTATTGAAACGAAGTGGTTCCGTAATAAAAATATAACAAAACTTTGTTTATATTATCTGTTTTTGGTTTTTTTTTTTTTTTTGTTGTTGAGAATTGAGATAACACAGAAAAAGAAAAAATAACCTGAAACACCATACAAGGGAAAGTAGAACTAAGACAAACATTTGCTATAGAAAATCTTCTTTGGAGGACAAAGTCAATGAAGCAAGGTTATGGGTCACTCTATTCCCATTTCTGTAAATGGAAAGGCATTTCTGAACCTCAACCACTTTAACAAGGCCTTAACATCATTTGATACAAACTCAGCAACCCCTAAACTTTCATGACCATCAGAGACCATAGCAACCACATTACACACATCTGCGTAACCAATTCTCTCGTTTCCGGAGAGAAGCTGCCCAATATGGACCTAGAAATGGCCGCAACAACCCAGCCCTTGTCATCTCTAAAGAACGCACCAACTCCACACCAAAGCGGGGACTTTCACAATAGTAGGATTGGAGTGGAGGGCAGAACTGAAAACCCGGAACTCCTTTAAGAGAGTGAGCACCCTATCAACCATGGTCACCTTAGAGCAAACCTTCTTCTTATGAACAAAATCGTTCATGCCCTGCCAGATGCCCCACAAAATCATGCACACAGACTTCACCGTATCTTTTTTTAAGCACACATCCAACCCATTCAAAACATCAGCGCAACTCAACCCGTAGAACCTGGCTATCGTACCCGTGCAAGGTGTTGAATGCCACACCCCCATCGAATTCGCGCAGCACCCCAATGCATGGGCCACGGTTTCCGCCTCCAAACCACACCTAGGGCAACTGACCTCCCTAACCACCTTCCGATAACACAAGTTTGAAAGAGAAGGAAAAGCATTATTACATAATCTCCAGAGAAAAAAAAAAATTACCTTGGGAGGGATATTTAGACCCCACATTCTGGACCACCGACTCTGGATTCTTGAAGATCAGAACAAGCTACAACAAGCTTCTCTTTTATGGCAGCTCTATAGCCACTTTTCACTGTGTAAATCCCTTTCTTATCGAAGTGCCAAAACTTATCAGCCGATCTTTCCAGGCCTAAAGGGATTGACAAAATGTCATCTCTATTAATTGCTAAAAACTGTTGATCCAGTTTCCACAAATTCCAGCCCCTGCCATCATTACGCAAAATATCTGTCACTTTTACACTATTGTCTGCACAGATCGTGATTGGCTTCAAAGTTATGAGTCTGGGAATCTATGGATCGATAAAAGCTCTAATGCTTTTCCCGTCACCAACCTTCTACCTGATACCCTTCTGTAAGAGCTCCCTCCCCCAAACTATACTCTACTCTTCCAAGCATGGGAAGCACTGGGATTCAATTTAGCACACATAAAATCTTCATCTTTGAAATACTTAGCCTTTAACAACCTGAAAGCAAGAGATTCAGAGCCAATAGCGAGCCGCCACATTTGCTTAGCAAGAAGAGCTTGGTTGAAGGCCGATAAATCTTTAAAGCCTAACCCTCCGATCGCTTTAGGATTGCATGCTTTCTTCTAGCTCACCCAGCTAATTTTCCTCTTCCCATCCTTTGAACCCCACCAGATGGAAGTCATCGCCCCAAGCTCCTCACAAAGACCATGGGGGATCTGAAAAATACACATAGTGTATGTAGGAACAGCTTGGGGTACTGCCTTAATTAAAACTTCTTTACCACCAAAGTAGAAAAACCACTCTTCCAACTATTGAGCTTTTTCCACACTTTGTCTTTAATATTGTTAAAGGTTTTATTTTTGTTTTCCCCTACCAACGTAGGGAGGCCCAAGTACGTGTCGTGAGTTTGCGCGTTTCCCACACCAAACACATCCTACATCTCAGCTCTAATAACACTACTCACATTTGGACTAAAAGTGATATTAGATTTCTAAAGATTCACACCCCTTCTCATAAACCTTTAACCCTTTGTTGATCTCGACGCAGCTAACAACATTGGCTTTACAGAACAACACACTATTATCGATAAAAAAAATATGTGAATGATGAGCGGACTGCCCCTACAGCACCGATAACCCAGGAGGGTCCCATCCCGTCCCGCTCAGAGTTCTATAAGAGAGAGGACAAGGCTTTAGCACAAAGGAGAAAAAGGTAGGGCGAGAGAGGGCACCCTTGCCTTAGGCCACGCAAAAGAGACAACCTCACTAGATACTTTCACGTTATTCACAAAACCCACCTAATGTTAACATTGGTATGCAGTCTATCACAAGATCAACCCATCTTTATGGAAACCCTAACTTCAGCATGATACAATTCAGGAACCCTAATTCCACTCTATCATACATCTTGCTCATGTCTAGCTTCAAGGCAGTGAAGCCTCTTTTCCCTTTCTTCCGTTTTTCGATCGAATGAAGCAACTCAAAAGCCACCAGCACATTGTCAAAAATCAATCTTCTCGGAACTTAGGCAGACTGGTGGGGGGAAATGATATCTGGCAAAAGATCTTTCAACCGGTTGGCCATGGCTTTTGTCACAATCTTGTAGATCACACAACAAAAGGCTTATGGGCGGAAGTCACACGTCTTCACGGGGTTCTTCTCTTTGGAAAAATGATCACATTGGTTTTATTGAAAATCCTAATTGAGCTCTTCCCATTTAGCACATTGAGGCATACCTGAGAAACATCATTGCCCACCACCTGCCAATATTTATGGAAAAGGATAATGTGGAAACCATCTAGACTGGGCGCTTTTGTAGGCCCTAAGCTGAAGACAGTCGAACGCACATCCTCAACCATAGAAATTCTCTCCAAAGATGACCTCTTATCATGGTCAATTTTGCAATTTATAACCTCTGAAAAAGACTTCAGATCCTCGACAAAGGGAGAAGAGGAAGAAAACAGAGCATTGAAATATCTGCACGCAGTCCCAGAAATTTCATTCTCATTAGAAAATCTCATGTCGTTATCAGCTTCTAACACATCGATCCAATTTCTCTTCTTTCTAGTTGAAGCTTTACAGTGAAAAAAATGGAGAATTTTGATCCACATATGCTAACCAATCTACCCAAGACCTCTGTCTCCAGTAAATTTCTTCCCTAGAAAAGAGATTTTCGAGCTCACATTCCGCTTTCGCAATCTCCTCCGAGATTCCCCATTCCCGAGCTCCCGGGATAAGACACTCAGTATCATCCCTCTTATAATTTATAATCTGTTTTGGTTGAGTGTAATCATCTGTTGCCGGATTTGGTTGAGTGTAATTATTTGTTGTCACATTATTAACGAAATCCAACCCAACACATATGGCACCATAGAAGTTAGAGAAGGGGTCTGGCATAAAAAAAACCCTGCTTGTTTTCGCTCTTCACAATATTGAACCAAAAATTTCTTCACATCCTCTAAGCTTTTCTTGCAAAAACTGATAGAAGAACATAACGACAAATTTTAGAATATGGATGCTTAAATTCGAAAATGAAAGGAATGTGAAATAGATTGCTTGTTCTGTTAAAACCAAGATCATATCAATAACAAAGAAACATATGAGAATCAATCGAGCCTAACATGATATCTAGGGAACTTACTCGAACATTTGGTACCAACTCGTATTTGTACTTTGTTGAATAGCATGACAGATCATACCAAATCGTCCATGTATCTCCAATTTTGTACAAGCATAGCCTATACCATCAAGAGCCCTTTTTATTTAAAAAAAACACACATATAACAAGTTCTGCAAGAAAATATATAAAGTAACATGCAACATACCATTACTGTGAATTATTTCTCTAAGCACAAGGCAACAACTGTAGAGAAATGACACTGGTGGCCAGACTACAAGTGGCCTCATGTTTCCATGATTATTATCAATCTCTGGCCTCGCTTGGTTACTCGTTTCGGCATAATTTTGCAAAGGACCCTCTTCAAAATTTGCTCCATTCAATCAATTAAAAGTATCCCATAGAATCGGATCAAATATAGGGTCATCTGTATCCTTAATATTAACATTAGATTGTGGAACACTTGAAGATGATGTTGAATGATGCATAAATGATTCCTCATTCAAAGATAAATCATCAAAAAAATTATTTGGCGTGTTGAGGAGATTGAAAATTTCGTTATCGTTTGGGTCATTGTAGGGGACAACCACTCCAAGATCTGCCATGCCTTAAAGAAACTAGTATGCGATTTTTGATCACATGAAGATGTGTTGTTGGCTGTTGTGATGGCGGCGCTGAGTGAAAGCGCCGCCACTTTGTCTAAAGCAAGTAAGTATATGGGATGTTGAGAATCATAAATTTTGATTTTATGAGTTTGAAGGGGTGTAAATGGATGAGGCGCGAGAGACGGTTATCAAAACAGAAATCGAACAACTTACGGTTATCAGACTGAATAAAATGACGTCGTTTTTATGTAAAACGAGAAAGTGAAAATGGAATCAATCAACTGAAAATACTAAAAATACCTGTATTTATTACGAGGTTACGTGTTCGAGTCATCTTCTTCTTAAAAAACCAATTATATAATAGTGTAAAAAAAAATTATACAAATGATTAGCTCTAAACCAAAATGAAGTCAACAAAATCTCAATCCCGGTCGTCTCTTCCGCCGCTCCATTTTCCACCAGAAACCAATCTCTCGTCCACCACCGTCTGTAATCCGCACCACCAAATCACCAGACCACCAGACGGCAGACACCAGTCCACCACATCACTCACCAAAATTCAAAATTTAAATGTTAATGTATGATAAAAATTGCCCTACAATTTAAAGTTGATATTGGCCATAATATAGTTGTAATTTGTAAAGGACATCTTTCAATTCTTTTAGTTGAAAGCTTAATCATTTTGGTTTTTTGTAAACAAATTCGCCAAATTAGGCATAGTTAAAAGAAGTTTGGTTTCCTGAAATTTGTCATACCCAAAACCTGCCTATCTGAACCTCTCAACTTTTCATTGGACCTCATAATCTTTTTAAAATCCCCACCACACACCCAAAGCAGATTATCAACTCTCCTTAGCCTTCTCAGTAAGACCTATGAAGCATCTTTGTCGGACGAAGACGGACTCCCATAGAAGCTAGAGAACCGCCACATCACACCGTTATCCATTTTAAATTTCACATCTATATACCCATTCAAAAAGGACTGAACCGTCACATTCCAATCTTTCCAAAGCAGTAAAAGGCCACCACTCTTCCCCATACTATCCACTTGCAAAACCTCCTCAAAACCCATTAAGCACCTAAGCCTATCAGCCTCACTATTGTGAAGTTTTGTTTCAAATAAAAATACCATATTTGGGGATTGTCTCTTAAAAACCCTCTTGAGGGCCAGGAACGCCCAGGGATTCCCCAGACACCGAACATTCCAGCATAGGATATTCATAATGCTAGGTGGGCCTGTATCCCAGGCTCTATCGATTCCTCAGGTAAAATAACATTAACATCTTTCTTCAATTTCTTGTTCTTAACTCCTTCTTTCCTTACAGAGCTAACTTCTTTTTTGTCCCCCTTCACCCCTCTTGAAAGGGGACTTATTCTTTGACCCCATTCTATTATACATTTTCTCATTTGGGGAAGGACTGTTTTTCCAGTTTTTCTGTTTAGAATTATGACAAGCATCAAAAATCCTTTTAATATTGCTACTCACACCAATCAAAACTTAGAACATTGGCTCTTTCTTACGTCTCTCCTCCATTTTCGGACCGACACTTTCCCGGGGCTGAAAGAGATTCTATCCCCTACAGCTTCTTTTACAATCTCTCTTCCCTTACAACCCAAGGCGTCAATCAGGCATTCCTCACTCTCTTCCAATCGCTCTATGAAAATCACCTCTGTTACCCTAGAAATTTCCTGATTAATCTTCCATGATAGTTGTTCCACACTAGTAAGGATACCCTCTACATTCTAATAGACATTTCCTAAGGACTTATTCTCAACGTCCTCATAGTTTATTGTCTTGGGTCCTCCTCCAACAACATTACCTGAACCACTAGCTTTGGTGGACAATAGGCTAACTGTCTTGTCAACCCCATGGTCGTTAGCGTTCACTCCATTTTGTTTCGATCCTCCTTATTTTTCCCATTCTCTATCAGTATGACGCCCAACCTTCTTTCGTTCTACACTTTCCCTTGATTTCGCCACATTATCCACATCCATGATTTTGCTTTCTAAGTTAACATGGGGTTCCCTTCGTTGACTGGACAATTTTGATCTCTCTGGAGCACTTGCTTTCATCCAAATTCTATATCTCATCGTGTGCCCATTTAAGGCCTCATTTTTAGCTTCAACATCAGAGCAGTCCCTTATCGCGTGACCTATTATCCTAAAGCAAAACAAAATTCTCTCAAAATGAATTAGAGCCATGATGGCCTTGTCGAATCCCTCCAGTCGAACCTTCAAGCATCTTTTGAGAGGTTTCAATATATCAATCATGACTTTGACCCTCAGAAATTTACCCCAGCACTCTCTGGAATCAGCAGGTAATTTGATCACCGTCTCTATCTGTTCAGCCAGGATTTTTATGAATCTTCTGTTCATGCACATCAGTGGAACATGGTGGATCTGAACCTAGAAATCCACCATATTGAACTCCACATACGACATATGTCCAGGCCCCTCAGTTTTTTTCAACACAATTAGGTTACTTTCAAAGTGTCATGCACCCCTCACCCCAAATGATCTCTATCCTCCTTTCCTAGAAAATAAAACATAAAAATATTTTCATCAATCGTTTCCACTTCAACCTCCCCGATAGGACTCTAAAGTTTTTCTATTACCCGTTTAAAAGCTTCACGATTAACTCTCTTTCAGCCAATACCTTCCCACCAGACAATCAGACCCTCTTTTATTCCTTATGTGCCTCGCCTTTAACCATAACTTTAGGTTTGTCAAGGTCCGAGATGGCTAACATTTCACAGGGCCCTCCAATTTCATCCGACGCCATAATCCCTAGACCTCCAGGCCGTACAAAATCGCCCAGAGACCTCAAATCAAGTCTTACTATGGTCACAGATCCGACCAATCTCACCGGCTATAAGCAAATGGATCCTCTAGCAACACTAACGGGCCTAGAGAAAAATAGAGCCAAAATCGTCAATCGCAATGGTCAACAATTAACTAACTACCAAGCTGAAGAGATCGGAGCATAAGACAGCAAAACAAGGTCAACAAATCCCCTCAATCAATTACTTAAAAGAAACCCAACTCAAACGAACCTAGGCGCTTAACCAAAACACCATAGACATTGACACACTAGAGGCCCTAGCAGAACTCTAGTAGAACCCTAGCAGGGGAGGAAACCAAACAAAGAGAATCAAAGAAAGAGAGAAAAAGGAGCAACACCTGCCATTAAATCAAGTGGCGGCCTTGGGGTAGGGTACCAGGGGAACCCGCCCTGGGCCTGTAATTTTTGGGGCCTTTTAGTACATGATCTCAGTTATGAAATATAAAGCCCAATAAATAGTGATGGTTCAATTTTTTTTAATACAACTACTGAAAAAACATAAAGGCCAAATTATTTGTTTTTTTAAATAGCCCAAACTTTATCAAATAAAAAATAACAAAAACCCAATCATCACTCATCTGACCTCATTTTGATTCCTTAATAGCCTTATTCATATCATCAGTAGCCAGTAGCCATTTTACCCTGGCTCTGAAGAATATCATGTGTATTATATATAGAATATCCCTCGTGTATCAGAGGCTTATCTGATTACCCTTTTTCTTTTCTCTATTTTTATGATGCTTTTGTAAAAAAGAAGAAGTTGTATTAAATGTATATATTTGTAAATTTTATATGCTATTAGCAACTATTTTAATGCATGACAATGATATTAATAAATCACTCAGTATTTCAAATGAATCTATTATTTTATGATATATTTATCTTTAATAAAATTATCATTTTCAGACTGAATATGTGAAAACAGGTTATATATTTGTATATATATTGAAAACTATGAATATATATAAGGGGAGTCCAATTTTTGATTTCGTCCAAGGGTCTCGAAATAGTCAGGAACAAAAATGACTAAATCTCCTCCGAATCGGAGAGATATAACCCTAAGAGGTAATCTATCTCAAGGGAACCGAGAGCCCTATGCTTGTTTTAGTTTCAATATATCATTTTATCAATATTTATATATATATATATAATTATACGGTTTTTCTATTTTCAGTTCGAACTGATATAAAAGTTCATTGGATGTTGATCATTGGATTTAAAAGATGCTTTGACAGATGAATATAGTCAAATCAAAGTATTTATATTCAACGATCCACATACAAGAAGTTTATATATCTTATATCAGTTCGAACCGATAATAAAATTTCTATATAATTATATATAGCAAAACTCGATAAACTATTATAAAAAAGTTGTAAACATTGGTCATCGGAGATGATCCCAAAGTGTAAAACAAATTAATGATGTCAAGCTATAATACATCATAAGCAATGATTATATTTGAGTTCAATCCTTTTGACTTGGGTGTTTCAAATTTAATGGTTTGACAATTACATTTCAGCATTTATAAGACCGTTATAAATTTCAGCACTCGAAAGAGACAAAGAGGCTCCTGGTGGGTTAAATCTTGCATGATTAAATTTTAAAGCCAATTTTTACAGGCTCCTGCAATTAATTACCAGTGGTTAAAAAGCTTTAAAATGCTTAGTTTTTGATGATTAAAGACCTTCTTTGATATTCCACAAGTTTTTTTTTCTTTCCTTTTTTTTTTTTTTTTTCCTCTTTTTAACTGTCAAGTCCAAATTTGGGTAATAGAGCTTCCATTACCTTTCAAATTCAAAAGATTAGGCAAAAGCTGAAACGGCCCCATGAACTTGCAAGTACAAAATCCTGCTACGATATTCTTGTAAAGCAGATTCTCTTATAATTGTTATTATTTCTTTCATATCCTTCTGTATTCTTGTATTTTCTAAGCCTTTCTTTCCTGTTTAATTGAACAGGGCTGCAAAATTTCTCCATTCTTACGATTCATAATTCGAATTAAATTTCTTAATATAAAACTATTTATAAAAAAAAAGTTTTCACATTTTAACATGATATTGTTCAAATTGTTAATTCTTTCAAAATCTAAATTATGTCACAAGTTTTATAACGTGATTCTTAACCGTGCATAATATATATATATATACACACGAAAGTACATATCATATCCTAAAATTAGTTTATTGATTAACTAATTTTCATCAAATACATGTGACATGTTTTTTAATTACATGTATAGTGCACAATAATCCAAGTTTTAGCTTACCATGCTCACAATAACATATGCTCAATTATTAAAATAAATTCATCTTAAAAAAAAATTGTTACACCTTATTGATTAAAAGTCTGTCGAATTTTGATGAGATTAACCATCTCATATGATCCGAATATCTATTCTCTACCTCTCACTTCCCTTGAGAAAAAACTCTATACTTAGGGTATGCCAAGTGGGGACGTGACTTTTGTTCACTACTTCCTAATCTACTTGTACCGACTAAAGCTTAAAGAATTGTGTGAGCTAATAATGTAGTCTGTACTCTGTACTGAATCCAAAAAACAATACATGCTTGAACTACAAATAACAACCATGAACCATATATATAATAGAAAAGAATAAGAAAAATAAAAATCAATATTCCATTAATGCTTATTTTTTTAATTAATTCTATTAATTGCATTGTTTGTCCTTGTGCATATAATATGGTTCCTTTCATTTATTTATTTTGACTATGCCAACTCATGAGATTTTATAAAACCAAACAACAATGAACCTTCCCTCTTCTTCAAATCCTTTTATTTTCTCAATTAGATCAATTTCGAACTCATCAATTTATTATAAACATAACTTAAATTGAACAAAAATAATTAAAATTTTATTCCATACCTCCCAACATATAAAATTAATAAAATCAAATAAATTCAATTGATCTGGTCACATCAAAATTGTGATCTACTACTACCTCCAAAGCTAGCTCCATGTCACGGGCCGCAAGCTGTCAAGCCCAGGAGCCCAACAAAGGCCACAACTATACCAAGCTCTTGGAAGATTCTAGAGACTTCTCCACAATTCCAGCATTGGTCAAGCTTCTGGAAGTCTCTAGCAACCCAACCATCTCTACACCATTCTTGTATTTAGCTAGATAGTTGTAGAATAATCTAGAACCTTGTAAAGGCATGTAAATACATATAGAGTATTCTAGCTAGGTGTAGAATATTCTGGAGACTTAATCTCCTCTATTAGACTAGATTAATCTAGAACATTCCTTAAAGAGGTGGTTCACCTATAAATAGCCAACCTCCTTCATTTGTAAATCATCCTAGAAACTCAAGCATTCTAGTATCCAAAGCATTGTAAAGCTTCCTTCATAGCAATACAATCTTTGTTTTTCATTCAAACTCTTCTACTCTTTTTTCTCTAATCTCTCTTGTAAGGCTTACTTAGCAACATTCTCATAGAATTTACCTAAGTGCCGCATGGGTGTGCTGTGCAAACTCTAAGCCCGTGACAGTTGGTATCAGAGCCTGGTTAAGCAACCACAGCTAGCACGAGTCATGGCCTCCGATAGCAAAGTTGCTGCTACAGTGGAAGAGCAAACGCATGGTCGTGGCGAGCAACGCACCCACACCAAACGTAGCAAGTCCAAGGGTCCGTCCATGGACGCTTTGGAATCTCGCGTGGATGTCCACGATGAAGTCCTCTCCGAAATGCAAACCACCTTGAACACCGTGGTCGACCGTCTCGATGGCCTAGAAACCAATTACGCCATTATAGCTCAGGCGACCAAAGCAATGCTACAAGAGTTCCGGAAGGGCATTCGGGAGGAAATCTGCCAATTTACTGAAGAAATCTGTAACACTCGCAACTTCGTCGAGCAAGAGTTGCAGGCCGTTCGAGTCGAGATGGATGAAGTTCGCACCGAATGGACTTCGTTCAAAAACAACCCAACTTTTGGCAATGGTGCCTTCGCTAGCACGAGCACATGGGGCGCCATCCAAATCCCTAAGCCATCCACATTCAACGGCAATCGTAACGCCATGGAAGTGGAAAACTTCCTCTTCGGCCTAAAACAGTACTTTGAGGCCAAGGGAGTTAGGGATGATGCTACACGGATCACCAATGCTCCCACCTTCCTTCGGGATTCTGCTCAACTATTGTGGCGACGCAAGCATGGTGATACTATTCACCCCATCCGTACATGGGAAGACTTCAAACGAGAACTCAAGAGGCAGTTCTCGCCAACCAACACCGATAAGGAGGCCCGTAGCCGCCTTCGTCGCCTCAAGCAATCCGGATCCATCCATGACTACATTAAGGAGTTCTCTACCTTAATCCTCGAGATCGAAGATATGTCCGATAAAGACAAACTATTCCTCTTCATGGACGGTCTCAAGGAATGGGCGAGAGTGAAGCTAGAAAGGCAGAACGTGCAAGACATTGATGCAGCCATCGCCGCCGCAAAATCCCTTACCGACCTCACCAAGACAAAGGAAATGACCGACAACCATGAGAAATGTGGGGGAGACGAGTCTAAAGACCACAATCGCAAGAGCGAAGGACCAAACAGAACTCCCAATGGTGACAACCGGCGTGACAACCCCAATGGAGGTAAACCCGTTTTGATCAAGCCGAATAATCCATGCTTCATTTGTGATGGGCCACATTGGGTACGTGACTGCCCAAAGCGAAAGATGCTCAATGCCATGGTTACCCAACTAGAAGAAACTAAGGCAATTGAGCCCTAAGCAAGCATGAGTTCTCTCCAACAGCTTTATGCACTCAAAGGGCAACCCATGCCTCCTACACTTACCAAAGGCCTCATGTTCGTGAACGCCACCATCAAAGGCAAACAAGTTCGTGCAATGCTAGACACCGGGGCAACGCACAACTTTATCTCAACAGACGAAGCCAAACGACTTGGTCTTCGCATCACCAATGGTGAATACACCGTCATTAAAGCTGCCAACTCTCCGGCCAAGCAAATTGATGGCACAGCAAAAGACGTCATTGTCCACCTAGGCCCATGGAGTGGAAAGCTCGACTTCTCGGTGGTTCCCTTAGATGACTACCAAGTGGTGCTAGGCATGGCGTTCTTTGAGCAAGCCAACGCTTTCCCCCTACCCACTGTAAACTCACTTAGCATTCTTAACGGGGGCAAGGCACTCACCATCCCGGTGGGATGCATACCCCAGCCATATAGGATGTTATCCACCGTACGGCTCGAGGAGATACCAATTTCTTCCACTTCTCCACAGAACCAGCCGATTGTAGGCATTCGAAAGAGTAAGAAGCGCACAAGCCATGGGAAGCAATCGAAGGCACCGAGAGAAGGCACTCAAGATGCTGGATCACCTTCGAAACCTAGCCAGCCCACTTGCGTCGAGCTAAGGATGCGAGACTCGAATTCGGTCTCTCAAGGGAGGCTTCCCAAGCCGAAGACCTTCCGCATGAATGAACCAACTTGTGGCCAACTCCAACATACTCAGCGCCCACGCAACGAGGACGTTGCGAACTTAGGTGGGGGAGGATGTCACGGGCCGCAAGCTGTCAAGCCCAGGAGCCCAACAAAGGCCACAACTATACCAAGCTCTTGGAAGATTCTAGAGACTTCTCCACAATTCCAACATTGGTCAAGCTTCTGGAAGTCTCTAGCAACCCAACCCTCTCTACACCATTCTTGTATTTAGCTAGATAGTTGTAGAATAATCTAGAACCTTGTAAAGACATGTAAATACATGTAGAGTATTCTAGCTAGGTGTAGAATATTATGGAGACTTAATCTCCTCTATTAGACTAGATTAATCTAGAACATTTCTTAAGGAGGTGGCTCACCTATAAATAGCCAACCCCCCTTCATTTGTAAATCATCCTAGAAACTCAAGCATTCTAGTATCCAAAGCATTGTAAAGCTTCCTTCATAGCAATTCAATCTTTGTTTTCCATTCAAGCTTTTCTACTATTTTCTCTCAAATCTCTCTTGTAAGACTTACTTAGTAACATTCTCATAGAATTTGTTTGAGTGCAGCACGGGTGTGCTGCGCAAACTCTAAACCCGTGACATCCAGCTTTTCTTTACAAAAGAATGTTAGATTTAATTTTGTATTTAATCTATAAAACAAAACAATAATTATACTTATAATACACTGCAGAGCAATCCAAATTACCCATCAAAATCAGTCCACAAATCTCCATCCAATACCAACACATGGCCCCACTTGTAAGATACAAATGCAGTCAAGTCTCACTGACACCACTGCTTCACTGTGTGTGTGACAAAAACACAATGTAATCCCCCCTCCCCCAATCCTATCTCTTCAAAAACAAGATCAACGGCTCCAATTCTCCAAATTCAATTTGAAAGTGGTCATATAAATATATAATCAAAGTAGGGGCAAATTGGGGAAGAAAATGGCAAAAATATAGTGCCACGTAAGCCAAGGTAGTAGAAGTGGAAATTGGCTCCAAATAGGATGGACATGCACGCGCATGAAGACCCTTTATAAAGTCTCGCTCTGCTGTTCCCTTCTCTTCATCTTCTCAAATCAAAGGCGTGCAATTTTGCTCTCAATTACTCTCTCTCCATTTCCTTTTTCATTTTCATTTTCATTTTCCTCTCCAAACAAACATCAATCACTCAACAAAACACATAATAAACTCAGGAGACACAGAATTCTTCACAGGTTGATCATCACCTTTCAACTTCTCTGAACATTCATTTTCTCTTTCTGCTTCTTTTTGGAGAATTTTTTTTTATTATTTTTTTTTCATTTGGAGAAAACATGATTAAACGGGAGAAGATAACGAGAGAAGATAGATACAAGCCTGAGAAGAAAAACCCATCTTTTTCTTCGACTTTACTTGACGAAATCTACCGTTCAACCGACGATGGTACTGCGAAATCTCCGGATTTGAAGTTTTACAGAGAGACCATGCAGAAAAAACAGAGCAAAAACAATATTGTCAAAAGTAACAAAACAGTTGAAGTGGAACAGATTTCGAGCCATCGTCGAGCTTGTTTGATCGATAAATGGATGGACAAGGAGGTTAGTGAGAAAGCCAAACAGTTCTTGACAGAGTACGAGAGAAAATCAAATCGTCATCATGATCACGATCACGATCACGATCATGATCAAGATGCTCTGTTCTTTAGCTCTACTTCAAGCTCATCAGATTCGAGCTCTGCTGGATTCTCATCCTCCGATACAGATTCATTGTACGGTTCGAGATCATGGCTCGTGCCTTCAAGGCCTAAGCCGATGAGAACAAGCGTGTCGGCTCAGGCTGCAGAGAAACCAAAGAAAACAGAGAAGACTCTGTTTTACGAACAGAGACAAGTGTACATGTTCGACGATTATAATCAAGTCACTACTCCAAAGCTTGAAGAGAGTCTCATCAAATCCAAATCAAGAGCTTTGAAAATCTACAGCAATTTAAAGAAAGTGAAACAACCGATTTCACCAGGTGGTCGTCTCGCAAGTTTTATCAACTCTCTTTTCAGTACCGCAGGAAACACAAAGAAACCAAAGAACCCATCTTCTCTAAATTCAAGTTACGATGATGTCATGATCAACGCTGCTGACAACGGCTATGCAAAGTCATCGGGGCAAGTCTCGACATGTTCTTCGACTTCTTCGTTTTCGAGATCATGTTTAAGCAAGAACTCACCTTCGACAAGAGAAAGATTGCGCAATGGTGTTAAAAGAAGCGTCAGATTTTACCCAGTTAGTGTAATTGTCGACGAAGATTGCAGACCATGTGGACACAAATCTTTATACGAAGAAGAAGAAGTTTCCAGTAATTTGATGTCTGTTTCGGTACCAACAGCTTGGAAAATCGGGAAATCACCAGCGAGAAAGAAGGAAGAAGAGCTTAAATTACAGGTTAAACAGAGGATCGATCGTGCAATTCTGAAAGATCATCACCAAAATCAGAAGAGAAACGATGTAATTATGAGGAATGTTGGCGATAATTATGAGGATGAGGATGAGGATGATGCAGCGAGTTGCTCAAGTTCGGATTTGTTTGAGCTTGATCATTTGTCGATGATTGGAAACAATAATAGGTACTGTGAAGAGCTTCCGGTGTATGAAACTACCCATGTTCATAGAAATCGTGCCATTGCTAATGGCTTGATAATGTAGTTTGTGAATTAATTAATTAATTTATAGAATCAAAGTAGTTGTAAATTATTCATTTGTTACTTAATTTTGGTTCTAATATTAGTTCTATAATCTATGATGTCCAAATTTTGTTCTTCTTCTGAATTGTTGTCAAACTTGTTCTTGTTCTTGATGACTTGATCCATTAAAGCCACACAATGGGTTAAAAAGAAAGTGAACACGGAATTTGATCATTTTCTGAAAAGTGAGAAATGGGGATGCGTTAATTGATGATGATAGTGACGGTGGTGATCTGAACAGAATGACAAGTAGAGGAGTAGAGAGCATTGATGATAAATAGAAGAAAAAAGAGAAAGAAAAAGAGGAGGGAAAATGAAAGATTCGATATGGGTAATGAGAAGCAAAATGAGTGAGAAACTGAGAGAGAATATTTGTGATGGTAAAGGCAAAGGCAGATCTTCGCTCATGGGAATAGAGAAAGTTGGCACCTTTATTTTGCTTTCTCTTTCTCTTTAATTCTATTGAATTCAATTCTTGCATCCAAGCAAGAAAATATTGATTTCGGTGTAAATAAATATGGCGGTCTAAATTTTTAAAAATTTTGATAAAAATATCATTAATATAAAATATTAAGATTTGTTTTTTATTTCCATTCTTATAAAATATAAAAAATATAGAGAATTTTTCAGTCAAAATATCGATATTACCTTACTTTACTTGCACATAATATTTTGGCCCCTTTGCCTCCAAAATGAGTTAGCATAATAGTACACTACCCCATCCTTGTCCCAAAAAAAAAAAAAAAAAAAAAAACCTTCTGGATATATGCCTAACCCTCCAAAACAAGTCTTCTTCATTCCAACAAGTGCATGTTTATGAAATAGGTATTATAACTTAATTTATAAGTGCTATTTGTATTAATATAATGGAAAGCTAGTGGATAAAAATGGAAACTTACGTATTAATTAATCATTTTCTACATCTTTTTTGTTAGCATACATTGATATATCATATATCCATGATATGCAGTATGCACCAATTATTTGATATATAACTAGCTAGCACATTGCTTGCTGTACATTTTGAAATTAATGTATTGGTTGTATATTATGAAATTCCAAATTTGTTTTTTTTATTTTTCTTTCTTTCCTTAAAACTTTTTGACAGAAAAATAATTGCAGTGGGGGTGTTCGTGCAATACATGTTGTATTAAGAAATGAAACACGACATGCAAAGGGTCCCAATTCCACCCAAAGAATTTAAAACAAATACAAATATTTTATTTTCTATTCGTCTACAATAATTTATATCTTTTCTCAATGATCATACAAAAGCATGAAAATATGGATCTAGAAGAGATAGTAATAAATTAAAAAAAAATTATGAAATCAAATTTTTATATATATATATCGACAGTGACCACGTCTGGTTAATTAATTAGCTAAACCTTTTAATGACAAAAACTAAATAGTGTAGATTATCGAGCTGAAAATGGGCGATTGTGAATTGCAAAACCACGTTGAAGCAACGAAAGTTATAAAATTACTAGAAGAATACATTTGTTAGTAGACCTAATAATTATGACCTATAAATATTCCAATAATACGTGACAAGCATGCACAAAGTTTTATGTTTTTAAATGTCCCACACAAAGAATCTCTCACTGGTCAAATTCTAACATGATCATATGATTAGAAGCCGAAAATGAGTAGTTTAAATTAATATTAATTTAAGCGGCGGTGGATTCGTAACTAATTCTCTGAAGTTGTTTAATTTTTTGGAGTATTTTAATGAGATAGTTTTATTGATTAATAATATATTTAAATGTAGGTTCTAAGTGTTTGAAACTAAATTAAGAAAGTTTTGGTGGTTTTAACAATGTATAGTTTTGGATTAAAATTTTAGTTAATTAGGGTTCATTGTTGTGGTTTCGAGCTTCATTTTTGTTGAAGGTTTCGTACAGTTGGTGAGGTGGGGAAGCTGCTAGCAATTATGAGAAGAATATAATGTTCATATAAATGGATGGTGAATTGAGTTAAGGACCCAAACCTAACTGCCTAGCCTACTCCCGTTGACCATCTCACCACTCTAACTTCATAATCATCGTATTCTCTATTTCTCTACTTAATAATATTTCTCGTATTCGGGATTCATGACGGTTTTCTAAATGTTAATGAACACATCTATAACATTATAAGTAAAGTTTTTATTTTTTAAGTAAGAGAACAACATTTCAAATGTTATGTACAAGCTTGCAATTCTCTACTTTAGAAATCAACTTAAACATAGCATTAGATTTGGATTCAAATTTCCACATATATGTGATTATATCTTATTCAAGATTGGAGTACCGTCATGTAAACGTTTTTCGGTTGCTGCTTTTCAAAAATAAAAATGAAAATGAAAACAGTATTTTTGGTTTCAGTATCGAATTCTGAAAACGTATCTGGTAGCATATAACTTAAAGCTGTATTTTTAAAATGAAAACGGAAAAAACGTGTCTGGTAGGTTAACCGAAAACTATCGAAAATTGAAATATAAATTTTGATATTTTGTTTAATATTATTACAACTATAAACAAATTGATTAAATAATTAACCAATATAATTTTTGTATTGTAATTTTTAAATTAAACAAAAGTAACACATAGAAAATTAATTCAAAAAAACGTATCAAAAAATGAATTAATCAAAACTAAACTCTTAAATTATAAATAAATAATTATATATATATATATATATATATATTATAATCAAAATATAACTGTATATATTATATTAGTATAATAATATAGTATATTTTTATATTATATTATATTATATTTTTATATATGATATATATATATTATTGTATGAATGTTTTTAGTTCTAGTTAGAAATAAATTATTCTGGAATATATATATAAAGATGGACACTTTGGTCATTTGAAAATCTTATCCCGTTTTGTCCTAACCATATCAAACGTATAATAGTACAATTAATAGTTAAAAAATGACTTTTTATATATAAAAAAAATGAAAAACAAAAACAAAAAACAGGTATTTTTGTTTTTCAAATCTTTCACTTTTAAAACTGTTTTTTTTTTTTTTTTTTTGAAAATAAAATGAAAAACGGTTAACGAACGCGTTTTCGAAATCGTTTTTTAAAAATAAAAACGAAAACTGACTGAAAAACAACTGCACGATGGGACCTTAAAATGTCTTAAATATTATTGTTTTTTAAGTTTTAAATATTTAATTAGGTATAATAAACAAGATAAAGTTGTCCACTAATATATTTCTCACACCTATAATATTGAAGTTATAAATTTGAGTCGCGCTTAACTGAACTATCAGTAATTATTAAAAAAAAATACAGCTCAACTAGGTTCATAAAAAAGTAGATTTGGACTCGAACTTCCACTCATGAATATCATAGTCTAATTAAATTGATTGTTTATTTTACACTTTCATGTTTACATTTTTGCCGGTAACTAAACTCATAAATTGTCACAAAAATATACCCAAACAAATGCATGAAAGCAATGGAGAAAAATCTAAAATAAATTTATGCTCACATCCACGATTGCATGACATCAACTTTACAAGTCTTCAACTTAATTAGCTCACACCAAACCCTAGCTCACAAACCAACAAAACGACACCCAGCTAGCTTTTATTATATATGAGAGAAATTAATTGTCATTTTTTGGACTTGGCCACCAACCAAATGTAGCAACAACTCGTTCTTTTTCTTGAAACATGATCATCATCATCTTAATATAAATTTGTACAAAAACACTCTGTTAGATATAATATTTAACAACAACACTAGTACTACTAGTAAGTGAGGCCTTTCAATTTGAGCCAAACCACGTGAAAGTTGGCAATAGAATTAGCTAGAACTTGTTCAGATTCATAGATATATGGTCCACACTCCACACTACCACAACTAGATACTTCACGTCTGCTTTTGCTTTGCTAGATAGATAAGCTAGTAAAAGAGACAAAGTTATGTGCTCTTCGATCCCTAGGTGAGTTTCCAATACGATCACTTGCAGCTTTTACTTTCTCATATAATACAAAGTACAAAGTGACAACTGAAGTTGATATTTGATCGACAAACACACACACATATACACAGAATCGTAAGTATATATATGTATCAAAGCAAAAGAGAGAGCAAGAAAAAGGCAAATTATATATATGATTACACATTTTTGGTTTAGTCACCAAAATCAATTGAATTTTTCAACCACACACCGTCTTCACTCATAATTTGCTCATCATGCATGCATTCACGCTTCATATATATTTACTTATATTGCCCAAAGGACCACCCACAAAAAATTGTGGTCCAATCCGCGACTATTAATTTGTACCCATTCACTGCAGGTTTTAGTAAAAACCGCCCAATTAATTATCTATTTATCTGTTTCGTCATTTCCAGGCCAACTCTTCATCAATAAACGTTAAATGTTTGCATTGACAATATCACCCACATCAATGAAAAATACAAGAATTTATCTATTGTTACTCGTGAAATCCGCCCAAAGTGTGTTTACAAAATCAAGTATCGGTAGTTCGGTACTTAACGACAATTAATAGACCAATTTATAAGCAATTCATGAAAACTTAATTAGGTAATTATAACATGATTGTTGCAGGAACTCCCCAACAGAAAAAGGCCCAACTATTTGGTGGGTCTCGAAAATCATCACCGCCGGCGACAAGCTCACCGGCACCGGCAAAGCACGGAAAGCCGATCAGCACAGCACGGTCTCAAGGATGTTGTCGTGGAATTAATGATTGTATGAGCATGGGGTCGATAGTTTCAACAAACCAGCAGCAGCAGCAGCACCACCGGTCTACATCCAAATTGGAGCAGCAGGTAGTTTGGACCACTGCAATATATAGCTATCTAGGAATTCATGATAATAATATGGTCGGTCAATGAAATTGTTTGAAGGGTCACAAGTGGCTTACTATTTTCTGATCCAATCACATGACTAGTTTCATAGATTTGGTCCCAATTTTAGACTTATAAAATAGGCCGACTTTAGTTTGGTACTCGTACACGAAACAAAAAATATAAAGTTGAAATGAATGAAAATGTCGACCCTATTCCTAAAATTACTAGACTACAGACTAGCCAAAAATTATATTAGAGTATGATTCTTTTCTTTCATGCAAATCCCCAAAAATTATATCTTGTGGGGCAGGGCGGCCTTGGCCCCCCCAGAGCTCCACTAAATCCAAACCTAACAATACAGGCCCATAATATGATGTTACTCTCATGGTTGAAATTGTATTTGAGATTATAATCAAATTCTATCTTCAACTTTTTCCTTGTGTTAAATTCATATAACTAAAGAGGTAATGCTATATATCATACCTATAATTACAACTTTTCTATTATAATATATGTAGCAGATGAAATATCAATTGGTAAGTGGATCATTATTAATGTGTATTCACTCACCAATTCACACATCAGTTATACATGTATTATGATTGAAAAGTTATGTTGCTAGATGTGATATCTAATATTAATAATAATCTAATTTCTAATACATTGAGTGCATTTAAGGTTGATAAACAAATATAAGTAATCCGATTATAAAGTTACATGGGCCGGATCTTCCAACCAGAGGTTTGCAAATTATAAGCCCATATAAATGATCCCAGCCCAAGATATCAATCTTTGATTCAATTTTTTTGATTTGGCCTTTGTGAAGGTGGAAGACCTCAAATTAGAAGTGGAGAAGCAAAAAGAACTCCGGATAATGTGTAGGAAGAGAGTGGAAAGAACACAAGACTATCTCAGATATTGTCTTCAAATAGCACAAGAAAATGGATTCTTGGAGCTGATGATCAACAATAAAGAAGGCCAACATCATCAATCTCTTCTTTCCTCCAATCTAGATAACATCAATGCCAGTCCTCAACCCCCAATCCGTAGCCCCAGCTTGCAACAAAATTCGGATCTATCAGTCACAATCGATCAAGCCAAGATGAATGGCTGGTACATTAATCCAAATGAGGTAAATCTTCTAAACATTTCTGTTAGGGTCATTTGTTAAAGTTAAGACTGGTCTATGGTATAAATAAGAGCCAAGCTAGCCTTAACCCACGAGGGCAAGGACAAAACTATGAGAACCACTAATCCAATGTGGACAATACTCGGGACAATACTCGAGGGTGGCAAACTCGTATGTACACCGGCAAATTTTGGCTTCTACAGTTTCTACGGTTAATTTTCATCATATGAATACGATGAGTTGTTACCCCATATTAATCATGAGATAATGTGTCGGATGAATTATAACCACATTATTAACCAATAACAACCTTATTACAATTCATGTGCTACTTTATTTGAGTATGAGTTTAGGCAAACTAGTATTACTTTTGTTTCTATGCAAAGACTAGAATAATTCAAGTATGCAATATTTGGTTACAGATAGAATTGCAAGAAAAAATAGGCCAAGGAAGCACAGCAGAAATCTATAGAGGGATTTGGAGAGGACTCGACGTTGCAGTGAAGTGCATAAACCCGGAGTTTTTCCAAACAAACGAGGGTGGTGTAACTTTCTTCGCTCAAGAGCTGGACACATTGTGTCGGCAGCGCCACCGTTTTGTGCTGCAACTGATGGGTGCGTGTCTGGAGCCTCCTGATCATGGTTGGGTGGTGACTGAGTTCATGAGCACGACCTTGAAGGAATGGCTACACGGACGAGGTAACAGACGAAAGCAGAGGACAGTGCCGCTCCCTCCTTTTCGAGAGAGGTTGGCTAAGGCATTTGAGATTGCTCAAGCAATGCAGTATCTACATGAACAGAAGCCTAAGGTGTGTCATCGTGACTTGAAACCTAGCAACATTTTTTTGGACGATGCTTGTCATGTTAGAGTGGCCGATTTCGGTCATGCTCGGTTCTTGACAGAAGAAGAGATGGCACTCACCGGCGAAACAGGCAAGCACTCGAAATATTAATTTTTTTCTTTTGTTATACCATTTGGGTACGGTGACTCGAGCAGAAATATTGACCGGTTGAAATTGAATGAGTGTTTTTTTTAACAATAATTAGTCATATTGGGCGGTGTTCGTAGCTCATAATTTTTACTATTTTAGTAAGCCTTTGCCTTGGTATTTTTTCCAGGAACTTATGTGTACATGGCACCAGAGGTGATACGATGTGAGCCGTACAACGAGAAATGTGACGTGTATAGTTTTGGTATCATATTGAACGAACTCATAACCGGAGATCATCCATATATTGAAACGGATTACGGTCCAACTAGGGTACATATATTATAAGATTAAAAACTCTATAGCTGTATGAATTTATATGAAAAATGAAAAAAAAAAAAATCAAGAAGGAGAAGTTATTGTTTTGTGATTAGTAATTAATTGATGTGTGTAAATTGTGAAATCAGATTGCCGTGGAAGTTGGAGAAGGTAAGCTAAGGCCTGCGTTGCCGGGGTACGATGGACAAATGAAAGAGCTGATTAAGCTGATTCAACTTTTATGGGACGGAGATGCTTCGACTAGACCTGCATTTTCTTTTATAACATCTGCTTTAAGAGATCTTCAGAAGAAAATTTAGAAACTACTATCTAGACATGATTGTGCTATATATATAAAGTTTCAAATTTTAATTTGTCTATGAATTTGGAGATATAATACATTCCAATGGACATATTAGAGAAGAAGAGAGTTTGTATAAATCGATTAAAAGGTTGTGACGTAAAACAGATTGCAAATATATATGATATGTTACTAAGTGACCTACACACTTTCTTAAAAGTGATTATATACTTTACTAAATCTAAATAACTATCATGTATTCATTTATACACAGTAGACGTTCAATCGATCAAATCGATATAAACAGCTAGTTGTTGCTACCAAGAATATTTTATCCTAAGTTTATACTCTTATATATTTATTTATACTAAATTTTTCACATAAATACGTACTAATGAAATTATATAATGGTATTGAATGTGAATCACTCATTTTATATACTTTAACTTGGTATGTATATACTTTTCAAAGTTTTTTTTATAAATAATTGGTTCACATTCAATATCCTTATATAATTTCATTGGTACTTATCGATAGAAAAAAAACTGTTTATTTATAAATATCACCTTAGCATAACGGATGACATATATTTCCTTCGATACAAATAGTAAAAAGATGCCAATGCTATTTGTTTTTTCTTCGGTATAATAAGGTGCCCAGTTGAATGTTTGTGACCATGGAGGACTAGAGGAGTGGATGCTAATTTTTTAAATCATGATTATGTTAGGATTATGCTCGATAACAAGAGTGTAATATTGTAATTAACAATCTTTTCATATGAATAAAGTGATTTCTAGTTTAACAAATCTTATAACATTTATAGTTTAATTATTATAATTGTCAAAAGTAAATAATCATAAGGTCAAAAGACTATGAAAAAAGAAGAATTGTTCATACATCTAGATATGTATGAGGTATACACAATTTTTTAGTTAGTTTTGAATAATATTCACAACTTAAGATAGAAGGTTGGGCACCTTTATCTTGTCAAAGTTATAGATTCTTTTGCTAGCATTTGAGTGGGATCAAATGTGTTATGATGAGTCTAAAATCATCAAAGTGTGGTGTCTTTGGAAAAAAGATTCTAGTCCACTGGGTGCATTGAATAGGATCAAAATGAAATACTTTATCTAGAACCATCAATTGATAAAAGTTTTCATTTGAAGACAATCGGAGAGTCTATCTTAATCCTGAGATAAATGATGGACTTATGGTTGCAAGTGTTATCATTTGAGCTATCAATGAGTACGATTATATAGCATAGTCTATCCTCGATAGTTTGGTGGTATTCATTTGTTAATCGACAGAGGACTTCATTTATAGATATGGACATCGTGGCTTCATTTATTGAATGAGAATATGGATGTTTTGAGGTATTGGATATTAAATCTTAACGTTAAGTTTTCAATAGTGTCTATTGAAACATGGCTTCTGGACAAGTCAAAATATCCAAGTTTAAAATGTGGTCATATGAGTAAATATGGTAACTTGGAGAGCTATAGGCGGTCTATGAGCCCTTGGCAATTACTGGTATTCTTCACGAGGATACACTTTCTCCAATAAGGTTGTCTAAGGTACGAATGAGTAACATCAACTTATTCTATCTTTATTTAAGATTTCAATTTTAGTTCTTTAGTGGAACAAACTAAAATTAAATAGATTGGACCTAAGTGAATCATTTGTTGATTGTGATTGGGTTGTGTCTATTGGAGCTTAAATTTAGATAGCCCGATAAGATCCTCAATCCACACGAACTTGCATGGATTACTTGATATATTTTACCGGACCAATTTAGGGGTTCATCTAGAATTGTAATAAGGCATGTGAACCTGCTTATTTTTGTAAGAATAGGTATAGTTCACATGTGGACTTTTTATTAAGGTCCAATGGATTTAATAAAATAAGAAAAATAATATATGACTTTTATACTAGGTATGGGCGGCAATGGCTATGGTGAATAGCTTAAATATATTAATTTTATTTTATTATTATTTAATTAAATGGAAATTAATTAATTTGTTGATTAATTAATTATTTAATTAAAAGTCAAAATCTTTACCTATTAGGAGATGGTCTCCTAAAAACTATACTATTGTTGGTAATATAGTTAATGTTAAAGACTATATTTGATAAGTAGATAAATAAAAGGAATTATTTATCTAATCAAATTAGGAAGTCTTTAATATGGTTACAAATACACTTTTGAGTTGGATTAGGAGTTTTGGTGTTAGGATAGAATTCCTTTTTGAAAAGGATTCTTAACCACCAAGTAAATCTATCTAAGGAAATGATTCTTAACTACCAAGTAATCTTTCTTAGGAAAGGATTTGTAATCCTAATCTATATCATATAAAATTCGGCCAGCCCATATATATATACAAAAGGATAGAATTTCTTTAAGATAAGGATTCTTAACTACCAAATAAATCCACATAAGGAAAGGATTCTTGCCAACCAAGTAAATCATTCTTAGGAAAGGATTTATGATCCTATATATATGTGTGTGATTTTCGGCCAACCCTATGAATTTTATAATGAAAATTTCGGTCATGCCTAGGTAATTTTCAAGAGAGAATTTGGCATAGCAAGAGAGAATTTTAAGGGAGAAAAATTAGTTTTTGCTCTAGACAAAATTCAATCAACTCATAGATATAGGGTGTGTGAATTCGGTCTAGAAGAGAAAAAAAGGGAACGTTTTTGTTTTCAATAGTATACTAGTATCCTTTATATCAAAAGGGTTTTGTGTACAACATTGAATCAAGGTTCACGCGAGTTTCAATCAAATTGATTGATAATTCACAAGTGACCGGACGTTCTAGGATTTTTCTTTTGGAGGATATTTGTAACTAACAAAGAAAAGAATTTTACTTTGTTTCCATCCTCAAGAATACAATTTAAAGAAAGGGAGCCTATACTCCATGGTGATTCACGTTCGTGATTGGATTGGAAGTCTTGCGGAATCAATTCGGCGTTTGTTCAATCGTCACGCGAAAAAGATACGATACTTTTATATACATCAATTAATTTAGGGTTAAGGTTCTTGTTGCATAAAAGGGAAAAAAGTTATTTATACGCAAACCCTAATTTTCATTTTTAACACGTTTCCGCTGCACTTCTAAACCGTATTTTCCCTACAATTGGTATCAGAGCCTGGTTGTACCCTTGATTAATTGATGTATGTGTTCGTGAATCTTTTTCTTTTATTGTATATATGTATGTTTTATAAAGAGATGGCACTCTAGGTATTCACATATATATATATATATATATATATACATTGGAATGTATGGATATATATATATGTTTTATATGTGGATTGTTATTACTCAATTTTGGTCCTAGAATTTCAATGTAATTTTGTTTTGGGATTGTAACAAGAAGGGTGGTCTATTATCGCCATAATTTCCTTCTTGGTAGTTGCTAAGTTTTTTTTTTATTTTGTTGTTGCAATAAAAAAAATGCAGTATTTTGTTATGTAAATTCTTCTGTAATACATTCAAGTTTTGAAGACTCGAAGGTTTGAAGAATTAGGAGTAACCGGAACAAGTTTGGGACCGTGCGAGCCGTAACAACGAACGTGCGTGCGAAAAGCGCGCAGCCACGTTTGTTGTGGCATGGGCTGCACACGGCAGCCCTTGTTGTAGCCATGGGCTGCGCATGGCAGCCCTTTATGGGATTGTGACATGCGCACGCCCATGGGAGGTAGCCAAGGGAGTCCAAACGACGAAGGTCGCGTGAAGACTTGTTCGCCAAGAAAGGAGTTCTTGTATTCCAAGATATATGTAATTTACTTGTTTTTCTAGGATGGACCAAAATTGTAGCTATTTATATTTTTGTAAATATTGCAATGTTTGTCATTGTTTGATAACATGTCATATAGAATAGGAGTGCCACTCATATATCTCTTTTGATATGAACATGCATTGAATGGTTTAAGTATCTAAATTGGCATCTAGATAACTTGGTAAATCATTATTTGGAATTCGATCACAGGCCTTAAACAATTGAGTGGGAAAAGGTGTTTTGGAACACATACAACCTCCAAGTTTAGTTGAGCTTTATGTTTCGTGAATAACCTCCGAAGATGTATTCATGAATGGAATTTAGCAAGATACTTCCTTATAAGGATAGACTAGACAATTAGCCCAAACGATATATACTCCCAAATGAGGGATATTCGTGAGGGATTATATTGAAGGTCGATAACTTGGTAACACACTTAATGTAATTGTATTAATATCCTCCCAAGAGTTCTTGTTAATAAAATTGCAAGGCTAAAAAATAAAACGTTAGTTGTTATGTTAACAATTAGGTGGGACATAGTCCAACTAGTAAATATTGCGAACTCCCAAAGGAGGCATGACATTCATGGGTGTTGGATCACCGTTGAATTTTTACGATTGAATTATTTTATTTTATTTAAGATAAATATTCAAAAGTGCTATATCATGATTGTTTACTTATATAATTTTTGTTATTAAAAGGAATCATAACCTTATCCCTAATCAATATCCTAAAAAGATAATACTTTAACTGGTGATAATTATGTCACATGGAAAAGGAATATTGGTTGTTGTTGCAAGCTGAAAAGTATAAGTTCATTCTGTATTTTCCTTAACCACCAAACTAATGAATCTACTCAGGAGCAAAGAGATGAGTATCAGTAGTGGAAGTCTTTAGAAGAGATGGTTAAATGTACGTTACATTATGGTCATCATCTCCAACGTGTTGCAACAGCAACATGAAGGAATTGAGACTGCTGCCGATATTATGATATCTCTAGACAAGTATTCATATGGTTGATAAAGTTGCTATTGTTAAGACCCGTTAGAAGGTAAAGAGATAATAGAAGAAAAAACAACTTGAGTCTTCTTAGAAGGAGACCAAGAAAGTAACCAAGATCAAAGAAAAGTGTTTCTTTTGTGGTGAAAATGGTTAAAGGAATAGACTGGATAAGAATGAATTCAACTTGTATTTAGGCAATGGAGCGTTGTTGTCTACTAGTGTAATGGGAGATATTAGAATCAATTTTGATTCTTATAGGCATTTAGTATTAATAAACGTTTATTATGTACCAATATTCAAGAAGAATTTAATTTCGGTCTCTTGTCTAAATAAATTTGGATATTCGGTTACTTTTAATAAATGTTTTATTATTAGTAAGAATAACAAATTTGTTTGCAAAGGTACATTGGAAAACGGTTTATTTTATTTGCATGGAAATATCTCTCACTTGTTAGACACGGAATCAACGGAACCCAATCATAAAAGAGTAAAATTATCAAAATATAAAACCTATCTATGACATTTGCGCCTAGGTCATATTAACCTTAATAGGATTAAAAGATTGGTATGTGACGGACCTCTAAGTGACTTAAAGGTTGATGATCTACCAACTTGTGAATCTTGTTTAAAAGGTAAAATGACCAAAAGGTCATTTATGACCAAAGACACAAGAGCCATTGAATTTTTAGGATTGATACACACTGATATGTGTGGACCTATGAGAATTCTGATATGTGTGGACCTATGAGAATTCAAGCTAGAGGTGGATATGAGTACTTCATCACTTTCACGGATGATCACTTAAGATTTGGCTATGTGTATCTCATGAGACATAAGTCAGTTGCTTTTGATATGTTCAAAGCATTTAAAGCTAAAGTGGAAAATCAGCTTGAGAAACGTATAAAAATCTTGAGGTCTGATCGTGGTGGAGAATATCTATCTGGTGAGTTTCAGCAATATCTTATTGATAATGGAATAATTTCTCAGTTTTCTGCACCAGGCACACCTCAACAAAATGGGGTGGCAGAAAAGAGAAATAGAACTCTTTTGGATATGGTTAGGTCTATGTTGAGTTATTCAACGCTCCCTAATTCTTTTTGGGGATATGTTTTACAAACTGCCATGTATATTCTAAACGATGTACCATCTAAGTCGGTTTCTAAAACACCGCATGAGTTGTGGACTAGGCGAAAGCCTAGTTTACAACACTTAAGGATATTTGGATATCCTGTGCGCGTGTTACAAGGAAAGACAGAGAAGATGGAGTCCCGTTCAGAAACATGCATATTTGTAGGGTATCCAAAAGAAACAAAATGATATTATTTTTATAGTCCTTCAGATCTTAAAGTATTTGTTTCGACAAATGATAAATTTCTAGAAGATGACTATATGAATAATTTTGTGCCTAAAAGTAGAATTGTCCTAAATGAGCTTTTAGGAGATACAATTCCACAAGAGGTTTCGCAACCAAGCCTAATTGTAAATTCCGTACCAACACAAGATCAACAATCCACCATACCTCGTCGTAGTGAGAGGGTTGTTAGACAACCTGAAAGATACATCGGTCTAAGAGAATCTATAGAGAATCTTTCAGACAACGATTATCCCTATACGTACAAGGAAGCAATGGAAGATGTTGATTGTCACCATTGGCAAAAGGCAATGCAATCCAAAATTGAATCTATATTCAAAAATAAAGTCTGGTCTCTTATAGACTTGCCTAAAGGGATAAAACCCATAGGATGCAAGTGGGTATACAAGAGAAAAAGAGGAATGGGTGGAAAGGTGGAAACCTATAAAGCTAGATTGGTAGCTAAAGGTTATACAAAGAAGGAAGGTATCGATTATGAAGAAACCTTCTCTCCTGTGGCCATGCTTAAATCCATTAGGATACTCTTATCCATTGCGGCATCTCTAGACCTAGAGATTTGGCAAATGGACGTCAAGACAGCTTTCCTTAATGGAAGTCATGACGAAAGCATCTATATGATGCAACCAGAAGGATTCATTGAAAATGGCCAAGAGGAAAGGGTATGCAAGTTGTAAAGATCCATATATGGATTGAAGCAAGCATCCAGATCATGGAAAATAAGTTTCGATCAAGCCGTTAAAGGTTTTGGATTTATTCAAAACCTTGATGAACCTTGTGTATACAAAAGGATTAAAGGCGACAAGTTGGTTTTCCTGGTTCTTTACGTTGATGATATACTACTCATCGGAAACAATGTAGGTGTATTGACATCAATAAGAGAATGGTTAGCAAAACAATTTGATATGAAGGACTTAGGAGAAGCAAGTTATATTCTTGGTATCCAAGTCATAAGGGATAGAAAGAATAGAATGATTGCATTATCCCAAGCTTCATACATAGACAAAATCTTGTCTAGGTTTTCCATGCAAGATTCCAAGAAAGGTATGTTACCTTTCAGGCATGGAATCAAACTTTCGAAGGAACAAGTTTCTAAGAATGAGCATGAAGAGCAATTCATGAGAAGGATTCCGTATGCTTCGGCAGTTGGAAGTCTCATGTATGCAATGCTTTGCACTAGACCAGATATTTGTTTTGTTGTGGGCATAATTAGCAAGTTTCAATCGAAGCCTGGACCTGATCACTGGACGGCAGTCAAGCATATTTTCAAGTATCTTAGGAGGACGAGAGATTATATGCTTGTATACTCTGGAGAGGATTTAATTCCTGTTGGGTATACAGATTCTAATTTTCAGTCAGATTCTGACTCCAGGAGATCGATATCAGGATCTGTGTTTACCATTGGAGGAGGGGCAGTCATATGGAGGAGTATCAAGCAATCTTGTATTGCTGATTCCACCATGGAAGCCGAGTATGTTGCCGCATGCGAGGCTGCTAAAGAGGCTGTCTGGCTCCGCCAATTCTTGATTGACTTGGAAGTGGTTCATGATGTGAATAAGCAGATCACTATCTACTGTGACAATAGTGGAGCAGTGGCTAATTCGAGAGAACCAAGAAGTCATAAGAGAGGGAAACACATTGAAAGAAAGTATCACATTCTAAGAGAAATTGTGCATAGGGGTGACGTGACGATTACCAAGATCGCGTCAACAGAAAATCTAGCGGATCCCTTTACAAAGGCTCTTCCTCAAAAGAGTTTTGATGGGAATCTAGAGAATATGGGGATGAGAGATATGACACATTTGCTATAGAGCAAGTGGGAGATTGTTAGGATTATGCTAGATAGCAAGAGTGTAATATTGTAATTAACAATCTTTTCAAATGAATAAAGTGATTTCTGGTTTAACAAATCTTAAAGTATTTATAGTTTAATTATTATAATTGTCAAAAGTAAATAATCATAAGGTCAAAAGACTATGAAAAAAGAAGAATTGTTCATACATCTAGATATGTATAAGGTAGACACAATTCTTTAGTTAGTCTTGAATAATATTCACAACTTAAGATAGAAGGTTGGGCACCTTTATCTTGTCAAAGTTATAGATTCTTTTGCTAGCATTTGAGTGGGATCAAATGTGTTATGATGAGTCTAAAATCATCAAAGTGTGGTGTCTTTGGGAAAAATAATCTAGTGCACTTTGTGCATTGAATATGATCAAAATGAAATACTTTATCTATAACCGTCAATGGATAAAAGTTTTCATTTGAAGACAATAGGAGAGTCTATCTTAATCCTGAGATAAATGATGGACTTATGGTTGCAAGTGTTATCATTTAAGCTATCAATGAGTACGATTATATAGCATAGTCTATCATCGATAGTTTGGTGGTATTCATTTGTTAATCGATAGAGGACTTCATTTATAGATATGGACATCGTGGCTCCATTTATTGAATGAGAATATGGATGTTTTGAGGTATTGGATATTAAATCTTAACGTTAAGTTTTCAATAGTGTCTATTGAAACATGGCTTCTGGACAAGTCAAAATATCCAAGTTTAAAATGTGGTCATATGAGTAAATATGGTAACTTGGAGAGCTATAGGCGGTCTATGAGCTCTTGGCGATTACTGGTATTCTTCACGAGGATACACTTTCTCCAATAAGGTTGTCTAGGGTACGAATGAGTAACATCAACTTATTCTATCTTTATTTAAGATTTCAATTTTAGTTCTTTAGTGGAATGAACTAAAATTAAATAGATTGGACCTAAGTGAATCATTTGTTGATTGTGATTGGGTTGTGTCTATTGGAGTTTAAATTTAGATAGCTCTCCAAGATCCCCAATCCACACGAACTTGCATGGATCACTTGATATATTCTACCGGACCAATTTAGGGGTCCATCTAGAATTGTAATAAGACATATGAACTTGTTTCTTTTTGTAAGAATATGTCTAGTTCACATGTGGACTTCTTATTAAGGTCCAATGGATTTAATAAAATAAGAAAAATAATACATGACCTTTATACTAGGTATGGGCGGCAATGACTATGGTGAATAGCTTAAATATATTAATTTTATTTTATTATTATTTAATTAAATGGAAATTAATTAATTTGTTGATTAATTAATTATTTAATTAAAAGTCAAAATCTTTTCCTATTTGGAGATGGTCTCCTAAAAACTATACTATTGTTGGTAATATAGTTAATGTTAAAGACTATATTTGATAAGTAGATAAATAAAAGGAATTATTTATCTAATCAAATTAGGAAGTCTTTAATATGGTTACAAATACACTTTTGAGTTGGATTAGGAGTCTTGGTGTCATGATAGAATTCCTTTTTGAAAAGGATTCTTAACCACCAAGTAAATCTACCTAAGGAAATGATTCTTAACTACCAAGTAATCTTTCTTAGGAAAGGATTTGTGATCCTAATCTATATCATATAAAATTCGGCCAGCCCATATATATATATACAAAATGATAGAATTTCTTTAAGATAAGGATTCTTAACTACCAAATAAATCCACATAAGGAAATGATTCTTGCCAACCAAGTAAATCCTTCTTAGGAAAGGATTTATGATCCTATATATATATATATATATATATATATATATGTGTGTGTGTGTGTGTGTGTGTGTGTGTGTGTGTGTGTGTGTGATTTTCGGTCGGTCCTATGAATTTTGTAATGAAAATTTCGACCATGCCTAGGTAATTTTCAAGAGAGAATTTGGCATAGCAAGAGAGAATTTTAAGGGAGAAAAATTAGTTTTTGCTCTAGACAAAATTCGATCAACTCATAGATAAAGGGTGTGTGAATTCGGCCTAGAAGAGAAAAAATGGGAACGTTTTTGTTTTCAATAGTATACTAGTATCATTTATATCAAAAGGGTTTTGTGTACAACATTGAATCAAGGTTTACGCGAGTTTCAATCAAATTGATTGATAATTCACAAGTGACCGGACGTTTTTGGATTTTTCTTTTGGAGGATATTTGTAATTAACAAAGAAAAGATTTTTACTTTGTTTTCATCCTCAAGAATACAATTTAAAGAAAGGGAGCTCACACTCCAAAGTGATTCACGTTCGTGATTGGATTGGAAGATCTTGCGGAATCAATTTGGCGCTTGTTCAATCGTCACGCGAAAAATATATGATACTTTTATATACATAAATTAATATAGGGTTAAGGTTCTTGTTGCATAAAAGTTCTTGTTGCATAAAAGGGAAAATTTTTATTTATACGCAAACCCTAATTTTCGTTTTTAACACGCTTCCGTTGCGTTTCTAAACCATTTTTTCCCTATGGATTATGATTTATGACTGTGTCCATGTTTCTTCTGATCAAACTGCGATTCTGCGAATATTGTAGTTAAATACAAAGGAATTTGGTTTTTGATTCAATACGAATGATAAAGACCTTCGACCGAATATATTGAAAATTTTGATTTTGCCAACTTACACGTGCTTAATAATTCACCACTATTGTTCAATCTAATTTAACATTTTTTTCTTAACTTTAATTAATATGATATTAAAGATCTTGACAAAATGGGATTAGGTTAGTGGTAAACCTACCTTGTGGATCCGAATCATTCTTAAAAAATCCTTAAATTTAAATAATATTGTAAATATATATATATATATATATATATATATATATATATCTTAAATCCACTGTACCTAATTGCAAATTTACATATATTATGATTTTAGATCCCTAATTTTGAATGAAATATTTGTTTATAGAGAACACATTAAAAAAAAATGCACATGAGATATTTCATATTTTTCATGCTTAGACAAAAAATTTAGGAGAATTCAACAAAAAACTCGCAATATTGAAAGGAACTCTTGATATTTGGTTTTTGGCTTGGGGTTTGTGAAGTCTTGTTCATTAGTATTGGATCAAAGTAAGTACCAAACCAAGCTGAATAGATGGCACATTATTCCAATTTCCAACGAGCTAAGGTCTTCTTTACAAATATATATGTATAGCTGAATAGATGGCACGTTATTCCAATTTCCAACTAGCTAAGGTCTTCTTTACAAATATATATATATATATATATATATATATATATATATATAACAAATTTCAAATCAGTGCGTACCGATATAAATTCGTCAGTACGTTGGATGTGAACCATTAGATTTATATACTATTTTCAAGTCAGTGCGTATTGATATAAATTCACCAATACGTTGGATGTGAACCATTATATTTACATACTTTGAATCCAAGTGTATACAATTGTCAAAACTTCTCCATAATCAATGGTCCACATACAACGCACTGATATAACTTATGTCGGTACGTACTGACTGGAAAATCAATATATATATATATATATATATATATATATATATATTCATTTTCCTATTAGTGCCACTTAGAGAATTATATAAGGACATTAGATGTGAGTCACTCATTTATAAAAGAGTTTTGATAAATCTATACATATCAAGTCAAAGTATATCAAAAATGTGGTTCACGTTCAATATCCTTATATAATTTCATTTGTACTTATTTTTCTGAAAATTTTAGTTTATATATAGTTAATTCAAATTATATTTTTTTATGTTGTTAGTATGGAAACTCCAAAATGTTTTGGAAATAAAAAAAAAGGAATTTGACAGTTTTTTTATTTTAGAAAAATGTAAATAGGAAGACAACCGTAAATCTACCGTAAAATCAAAATCAAAAGTGATTCTATGGACGATCCATTAAATATCCTTCTAAACTCAATTTTTTTTTATATAATATGACAATTTTATAATAATTAAAATTACAAAAGAGGGTATATTTATTTATTTATTTACATACTATAAATTCTAGAAATAAATTTCCATTTTTAACTATTTATTTTCAAAATATCCTAAGGTTTATAACATATCATAAAAAAAATAATGCAGATTAGATGATATTTTTAAAAATGTTGTTACAATTTGTTTAATTTTTTTTTGTTAGAAAAGGTACACCGTTTTCAGAAATAGGTGAGCGTAGGAAAATGGAGGAACCTATTTTGATACTATCATATTCTGTAGGGTAAATCGTATTTTAGTCAATGTAGCTTGTCTTAATCTGTGTTTAGTCTACGGTTCTTTAAAATTATAAATTTTAATCCATACATATTCTGACAATCTGGATTGTAGTCCCTACCGTCCAACTCCATTATAATTTCATTGAATTCTGTTAAATTAATGAGGGTATATAGGTAAATTTACGAACCAGATTCTAAAATCTTTGGTTTGTGAACGGTAAAATTAACATTTTAGAAGTTAATTTTTTTTTAAATGTGGCTTCTATTTGGCCATGTCAACTCCCACTGTTAAATTAAATTTATTAAATATAAAAAATATATATATATATAAAAAAACTCAACTTATATTTTCTCTTTCTCTTTTACATCTCTCTTTTCTTCTTTCTCTCTTTTCTTCTTTCTCTAGAATCAGTCTCTCACTCAATCTAATATCAACACAGTTCACCACACAAACCCAAAAAATCAATCCCCAGAAATATCTCTTCTTCTCCCTCTCTTCTCGCTCTCTCTCACCAACATACTAATGTTGTGGGTATACCGGTGTGTTTGTTCTGGTAGGGTGTGGGTGTCGACGTCGGTGTGGGGTGCCGATGGTGGCGATCGATTGGATGTGAGGTTGGGTTGGTGTGTTGGTTTGAACCCAGAACTGGGCTCGATTCCAGATATGGGTGTGTGTGTGTGTGTGAGAGAGAGAGAGAGAGAGATAGAGAGAGAGATGTGTATTCCAGATCTGGGTGTGGTTGTTTGTGTGTAAAAGATCTGGTATTTTCGAAATTTTTTTCTTTTTAAGATGAGTTTTTTGTTTTTGGTTTTTCTGGGTTAATGAAGTCTGGTGTTAGGTATTGTATTTGGGTTGCTGAAGTTTGGTTTATTGGACAATCAAAATTTCACTTGTTGTAGGTTTATAACTGATGAAATCTGGATTTTGGTATGTTAATGAATTCTGGGTTTTTTGGGTTGATTTTTTTTTATTTCATGTTGTATTTTTTTGGATTTGATAGAAATCCAGATTGGATCTCCACAGTCCCTCTCATGAGATGGACGATAGAGATCAGGATATTTAAAAAATATATATTTAAAATATATATATATATATATATATATATGTTTTTTAATTTTTTTAATTTTTTTGTTTTAAAATTCTTTTTTTTTTCTGTTTTTAAATTTAAATAAAAAATAAAAAAGAAATATCTCAAGATCCATCTTTTTGTTTGTTTTTAATTTTTTTAATTTTTGTTTTCTTTTTTAAATTTGTTTTTCATATATATATTATGGTAAGGGTAAAACTGTCTTTTCATAACGATCAGCACTCTTCAGGGGCATTTATGTCATTTAACTCGCCTGATATGTTCGAATTTGTCCTTTTAACAAATCCTGTGATAAAAGAATCAAAAGTTACGGTTATAAAAAATTATGGACTAAACGAGATTAAGACGAACTATATAGACTAAAATACGATTTACCGTATTCTTACATGTTACCGTAAGTCAGTAAGGGTGTGGGTGTGATTGTTGCACCGGACAGGACTAGATAGTCTAATTCCATGTTTGATGAGTCTAATACACTTTATTTCATTTTCAATTTCATCATAATCTAACAGGATACAATAATCCTCTTCGAAGCATCAGGATAATTTTTATCACAGATTCAACTCCTTCACTTGCACCAACTGTCGTCGCTACACCACAAGAACAAATGGAAGAGTTCAGATCTGAGATGAAGAAGATATTGCTACCACCACAAGAATTCTTTTCCACTGCCTATTGTAACAGAGAAAAGATAAAGAAAGTAAGAATCATTTTTTTTTTTTCCAAGAGGAGAGACAGAGATGGAGAGATGAGGAGAGCTTTAGAGAAATGAGAGAGAGATGGGAGGAGGGAGCAGGGGAAGTTTCAATTTTTTAATAGAGAAAAGAGAGAAAAAGATGGGAGGAGAAGAAAGGGGAATATTCAATTATTATTATTTTTTCCACTACCATAGTAAAAAAGGAACGAGAGAAAAAGATGGGAAGAGAAAATGTGAAAATCCAATTTTTTTCCAAGTATAAAAGAAGAGAAAGGGGAGAAAGAGATGGGAGGACCGGAGGAGAGTTAAAGATTAAAAAAAAATAAACTTTTTAGTTTAATATTTACACTGTTTTTATCCAATTCATACCAAATAAAGGAAAAATTATTTTTAGTCTAATATCATATTCCATCAAACATAGAAAATACTATAATTAATTAAATTCAATCCAATCTTATCTCTTAAAAATAGTTCAATAATATCTCGTTCACCAAACGGACTCTAACGGTCTCCACCCATTAGAATCCCACAAATTGCATCAGATATACTTTACCATATTCCTGAGTGTGGACATTTTATCTATGTTGTACGAAACCAAATAACTCTTTGATGAGAAACATCAAACAGGTATATTAATGTGTCGATGAAGTAGTTCTTTTACACGATAAACACTACACCTTAGTATGTTGGACAACCAGATTTTTTCCTTTTTGTTTACTACAATTTTTTTTTTTTTTTTTTTAGGTTTTAGGATGAAGTGTTAAAAAAAAGTATTAAAAGATAAAAAAAGGCTAATTTTCGAACAGATGGATTGCCTTTAGATTTTTTTAAAATTTAAGTTTTATTTAGATTAAGTGGCTTTAGAAAATGAGTGTGAAAAGATAAAATTGGATTGCACGGAGAAAATCTCCAAAATCAGTTGTAAAAATGCCTCGAAATGACCCTAATATCCTTAAATAAATTTAAAATAAAAAAAAAGGAACACTTTCACTCTCTAATGCATTAACCTGTCAAACCCTCGCCCACCCATCTCGAATCCCACCCCAAAGCTTCGTCACTGCAAATCTGAATTGTTACGAGTTTTAATTTGAATTATTTTGAGTTTTAGTTTTGAATTGCTTTGATTTTTAATTCGAACCTTAACATTTAGGTTTATGGTTGTAAGTTGGAATTGACTAGTGATTTTTCAATTTTTGAGTTAGGCTGAGAGATCGTTTGTTTTTTCCACTTAAAACTTAATGGTTCTGAATCATAATTATTATGTTGTTTTGTTTGTTTTTTAAAGTGGTCAAACAACTTAAAAATCCTAAAAAACAATTTAAAATAAGAAATAAGAAATCATGAATTTTAACTTAATTGCAAATCACTGGATTACATTAAATACAATCTAAAATCTATTCTTCCGATACAATTAATCCATATATAACATATTTCTAATTTCATCAAAATTCCATATGGTATAGAAATCTTTATTTTAATATATTGCTTATTTTAACTAGCTTTAAAAATAAAAAAAAACTCTAATCACTGTTCATATTGGTGTTTAATATCGATAATTTATTATGATATTATGGTGATATATATATATTAGAGTGTTTTGTACGAGTTTTTCTGATGTCCCTTTTATTTTTTGAAAAAAAAAATATTTTCTTTTCTTAGAAAAATGAAGTTTGTTTGTAATAAAAAAAGAAGATCATGATCATATGTGTCCATATATAATTATTATTTTTGGATTGTTTTTATTCCATATTATATGTATAATTGTTTTAACATAGGTATAAATGTAAAATTAGTTATATTCAGACAAATTTACTTTTAAAAAACAAACGCATTGATAATACATTCAGATGTGAGAAAAAAAAAACAAATATGTCATTCGGGTTCAAATTTCAGTCCCTATTCAATCATTAGAAAAATTCAGGACTGTTCAGTATTCAGATAAAAAAACAAACGACCCCAGAGTATTATTGGGGAGAATTATTATAGAAAGTGTGTGAAATTTAAACAAAGATTTAGGGATGGGGTAGAATCGAGATGGGTAGGCATGAGGTTTGGAAAGTTAGTCCATTAGAGAATGAAAAGGGTTTTTTTTTTACTAAAGGGTATGGAGGTCATTTCAGGGCATTTTGTAGTTGATTTTGATTTTAGGATAGATTTGCAATTGCCCCCCTAAAATAGGGAATTTTGTTATAAAAAAAATCCTGAAATTAATAACGTTTTCAAAGTACACATTCATTATTATTATTATTATTGAAACTATGACCTTTATTAAAAAAAACAAAAAATAGAAAACAATTAATTTGGAAAAATCATCCGGATTAAACCTTTCCACACAAGACGGGAAAGTCCATCCAAAACCTAATGTATTTGGTAGACAATGTCATTTTGCTAAGAGTATGAGCAACCACATTCGCTTTTTAAGGAACAAATTTAAACCTCTGTAGTTATGTTTTTATTTAGTTGCAGTTGTGTTATTTTTATTAGTTTCAATGTTTCATGCATGCAATCGATTATAATTGATTGCTGGCAATATTTTTATGTTTTTTTCTTTGTATAGAGTTCAGGTTTATTGGAACAATAAGTATCATGGGTGAAACTCCGTTAAAGTTTTGAGATTGAGAGGTTTACAAAAGGATTCGTCCTGCTTGAAGGATATGTGGGATTGTGTAATGCATGAAACAATGGAGGGGATACGATTGACATGCCATGCATTAATCGTACTTATTTATGAAAGTATCGAAAAACCTTTAAACTAACGGTCAATGTTTGGAGTTAACTGATGTTAACTAACCGAAGGGGAAAGGATTGTAAATAAATGGGAAAATTGTTTTTGTTTATATAAGAACAAACCTTACGGGAGTTTGTTGTAATTTGCTCTATTTAATAATGGCAGTGTTAAAGGCATATGTTAACAAATAGAATTTTACTCTATTAGGAATTTTTTTTAATACACAATCATTGCATTAATTGTTTTGTTCCTATCAATGTATTTAATAAGTTTTATAATAATAGAAATCGCTAAAAATAATCATAACTATTATAGAAATTTTATTTTTAATCATATACGAAAATTATTTGTTAATAGCCACTTTTTTGATAAATTACTTGAATGTCCCTATATAAAAACCATCCCCAAATTTTTTCTCTCTTTTCTCTTTTCTCTTTTTTCCTCTCTCCCCGGTCTCTCTCTCTCTCTCTCTCCTTTCCTCTCTATCTCTCCCCGATCTCTCTCTCCCGCCGGCGAACCGTCGCCGGTATCCTTGCGAAGGCCGGCGGACCGTCGTCGGCCTCCTCTCTGTATCCCCGTAACTCTCTCTCTCTTCTTTCTCTCTTTCACTCACATCTCTTTCTCTCTCCGTCAACGGCTTGCTAGAGTGCCGTCGCCTGGGCTTCACGACCGTCCAGCAACTTCGTCGAGCTCCCCCTCCTCCGGCGATTAGATATGCTGAAAAAAATGAAAGAAAACGAAATATTAGAAACCCAGATCATTTCAAGTTTGAACATTTCAATTTAGTCCACATTTCAAGTTTCCACATTTCAATTTAGTCAACATTTCAAGTTTCAACATTTCAATTTAGACAACATTTCAAGTTTCAACATTTGAAAACGAAAAACTTAAAAACTCAGAACATTTTAAGTTTCAACTTTCAATTTAGTCAAGATTTCAAGTTTCAAGATTTTAAGTTTCAAAATTTCAATTTAAGCAAGAATTCAAGTTTCAAAATTTCATTTTTTAAAACAAGATTTCAAGTTTCAAGTTTCAAGTTCCTAGCCGTGATTTCAAGTTTGGTTTCAGATTTTAATCATGATTTCAAGTTTTCTTTAAGTTTTAAAGAAAAAATCAAATCCAATGGTATTTTTGTAATTTATAGACATACACTGATTTTTTTTTTAAAGTTGCTATTAACAAATAAATTTCCGTTTGTGGTTAAAAATAAAATTTCCATAATAGTTGTGGTTATTTTTTATTTTCTCTCTTTCAAATATAGTAAAATTTTTGTTGTAAGATCATCTCCAATGCATATGTCAATGTCAATACTAAATTTGGTACAAAAAATAGTAAAATACTATATTTAGCATATCATTTTAGTATTATACTTCAATGCATAATTCTATTTGAAATGTTATTTTTATTTTTTTATTATTTAAAATTATAAAAATTAATAAATATAATTAATGCATCAATTTATATAATATTTTTTATTATTTAAAATTATAAAAGTTAGCAATTAATATATTCAATATAGATAAACAATAGCATTTTTATAATTAAAAAAACAACATTTATTGTTGTGTCAAATCTGACATATACTATTCTTGGTCAGATTTAGCATAACATTTGATATTGTAATGGAGTATGGTTTTTTCACTTTATATCAAATCATAGTATTAGCTCACTCAAATAATATTATATTGGAGATACTATAAATGCACAAATTAACACTACCCATTTATTATTAGTCTCACTAATTTGTAATGGGATGATTAGTCTATAAATCATTTACTTTTTTTTTTCTTGTCTCCCATACTGGTTTATTGTTAATATTATATATATATATATATCCATTTATCTAGATCATATATTTTTTTGAACCATTTTGCTATTGATAAGATTTACGCCGTTAACTTGAAAGTCATTTACTTAAATTTCAAACTCGTTAATCTACCAACTGAACTACGTTTCGAAAGTGTCTTATACCGTATATATCCATCGACATAATTTAAAAGTGTGTCGTTTTGTAAATTGTAATATTGGATGCTCGCGTCAAAATCTGATGTAGGACATCTGGGCAGTAGGCATTTTTGAACTCTTTTATTTTGGCAAGTTTTATTTTTGTTAAACGATTAGGAAATAAATAGGGAAAGAAAACTTGACAAAATAGACAAAGTTCAAAAAAAAAAAAAAGGCAAAATAAAAGAGTTTAAAAACAAATGAAGACTTATTTATTGTCTTTTACTTGGATGTCCTACGTAAGCAACGACTGTATTGATAGTGCAGAATATTATATACTGCAATAGAAGTTGGAAAAAGTAAGGTAGGGTCTTGGCTTATGGAAGATGATGGACCTAATTAATTTGCCTTTAGCTTTTCATGAATTATTAGTGTTATAAATAAAGCAAAATTACAAAAAATGTTATAAGACCAAACGTAACTCCAACTACATGATGTAACTTGTAATTAAGTAGCCAGTGGTTATTACAAATATCTTAAACCATCTCCAACGTAACACTAATTTAGTATAAAAGGTTGTTCCAGTACAACACTAAATTTCAATTATCAAAATAAAATTAAGTGTTGAGTGAATAGTGTTATATTAAATATAGTATAAATGTAACACTATTCACAAAACACTGTTTTTTTATACTTATTTAATTTATTAAATTATCAAATCAATATTTTAGATTTATTACAATTTCTAATTTAACCCTCTCACATTTATTTATAATAATATTTACTTTAAAAATTATATCGTTAGAAAGATTTCGACGAGATCTTTAAAATACAATAATATTAATATATATATATATATATTGAATTATTTTTTTACTTATTAATTATACATTTAATTATTGCTAAGTTTTTATATTAACTTAATTTAAAGCATTTAAATAATGACAAAAAAATTAATGTGAAAAAAATTAATTGAGAAAATATTAATGTGAAAAATTTAAGGAAAAACTATGATTGTAATTATTTTATTTTTATATATTTTACAATTAATTATTTGAATAATATTTTTTATGTCAAAAAAAAATAATCACTTTGCTTAAATTAACTAATAAAAATTAATTAGTATTATATAAAATTTTATTGAGAGAATATTTTTATAAAGATACTCTTTTACACTAAATTGGTGTTGGAACTTGGAAGTATTGAAATGGAAAAAAAATTAATATAAGAATATTCCTATAAGATTCTTTTTTTTACATCGATTAGTGTAATATCTAGCCTAAACCATCAAAGATACTCTTAATTCAATTGTGGATTTATATACTTAATATTATTTAGAGTCATAATCATAAATAGCCCTAAAATTAAGAGTATATAAAAATGTCATTTTTCAATAATTTTTTTTTTTATCAAAGAGAAATGATTTTGGACAAAAATACACTTAGTGCAAATATCATATGTAAGGATAACAATTTTTTTTTAATATTCATCGCCTTCATCAATGGAGGTCTATTCCAGACCTCTATATAGAGGTTTGTTCAACCTCTATTGATGGAAGTCTGTTTGATCTCCATCACACGTAAGGGTAACACTTTTTTTTAATCATCTTCATCGCATCCATCAATGGAGGTCTATTCCAGACCTCCATATGTGACGGTTTGTTCGACCTCTATTGATGAAGGTCTGTTTGATCTCTATCAATGGAGATTTGAAAAGAAAAAAAAAGTTGTATTTTTTTTTAGAAAATTGAAAATTGGAAGAGAGATTGAAAATAGAAAATTTTAAGTTTCTAAGAACATTACAAGATGAAATGTAATTTTAGAGTGTAATCATTTTATAATTTCAGCGTGTAAAAATACATTTCAGCATGTAAAAATGCATTTCAAAGTGTAAAGATTTTTAGCGTGCAATCATGTTAACATTTTAGCGTATAAAGTTTTCCATTGTGTAATCATGTTGATATTTCAACGTGTAAAAATTTTAACGTGAACAGGACCGTCTCCAGATATTTTGAGGCCCGAGTCATTTAATGATATTAACAAAAGTCGGGACCCTATATAAAAATTAGAACAATGATTAGGTATTGACCGGTCAGTACCCAAAATACTGACCCACCAATGGGAGTGTAGCATGTGTCTTTTGTTCTTTTACTTTTTACATTTATCTCACAAATTGGATACTGATTGGTCAGTACGTGAGTATTGTTTTAAAAATTATTATCATTAAATAAAGGTTAGCAATTCAATTGGACTAGGTTAACAAATAAAGTGGATTTCGACGGAGTCATGGGGTGAGTGAGTGACGATTTTGACTAGGTTAGTAAATAAATGTTATCAATTCAATTTGACTCTCTTTAAAAAAAAAATCAATTAAACTCTCAAATAATATAAAATTAAGTCTGATATGTTAAAATCAATTGGGTTTTGATGTTTATTTCTATAAAATAGAACTACATATGGATAATTGGGCCTTATTAAAAAAAACAAAGTTTTGTTTGGAATTGAGCCTTTCTTATACTAAAATAAATTGGACATGAGGCCCCAAAAGAAGAAGAAGTAGATTGGACCATTTGGGGGCTCTAACAAAATGTTGGGTTTACTATACATATGGGCCGACCCTAAGCGTGAAATAAAATACTTTCAAAAAACTTTTGAGGGGTAAATGATATCCGATTTTCGCCCGTAATATATCGTTGGAATCGCTTTGACGAGGAGAACAATATTTTAAAGATAAAAGATAGGAAAAAAAGTTTTAGAGAGATAAACATGACAAGAAGAACTTATAAAAGATAAAGAAAAAGTTGTGTCAAAGAATAAAATGAAAAGGTAGAAAAGGGTAATCTTATCCAAAAGACGTTTCTCTTAGAAAAAAAAACTTATTAAGATATGATAGTTCTGTATCTTTATTAATTTTTAGACTAAAATAAGAAATTTTACCTCAAATTTACGAACGTTTCCATTATATATATATATATATATATATATATATATATATATATATATATATAGAGAGAGAGAGAGAGAGAGAGAGAGAGAGAGAGAGAGAGAGAGAGAGAGAATAAAATGCACATGATAAAATATAGCAAACTAAGAAACATGGGAAATAGAAGACTTACAAAGACAGTAATAGTCTAAAACGTAGACAAATGATATAGAATAAAATGCACATGACAAAATATAGTAATAAGTCAGGGATAAATTCCCAGTCATATGGTTTGGCTAATAAAGATATCCATAATCCATAACCTTCTTTTACTAACTGGGGGAGAAAATCAATAGTTGGTCCATATTTATCCCACTATTCAAGAAACCATATTGGAATGTGAAGTGGAAGTTTTTTGTCGAAATAAATAAACCATGACAAAGAATTGCCAGGGTTTTGACCATAGAAAAACTTTGACCATGCTTCCATATAATCCCAATAGGAGAATTCAGGAATATGGAAAAGTCTGGAATTTTTTTTAGTTTGGTTAGGGTTACCACCCCATTGGTCTAGAATAATAATTTGTAAAGTTTAATTTTTCAGAAAATTAATTTTTCTTTGTCAATTTTGTCAAAAACATCTGAAATAAAAATAGAATCGGTGTCTACCAAAATGAATTCATAGAATATGTCTTTTCAATAAGTCTTCGGGAACTCTTCCAAATAAAGGGTCAATAAAGTCATCGGCAAGCCTTTTAGGTTCTTTGAAATATTGGTCTAGAAGCAACGATGTTTCCAAAGGGGAAAAACTGTCAAAGAAGGGTTTAGGAATGTAGGTATAGGTTTGATTATTTATTTTGGGGAGAGTAGGAGAATTGGCTTGATAACTTGAACTTGGTCTATCCTGTTTTTTGGAATGTGGACTAATATGTGATGAAGTGATTGTTTTAAAAGAATAGTTATCGGTCTTTAAAGGAGAAAAACTGTTAGATATTTGTAACTGATTTTGTGATTCTTGTCTAGAAGATGATCCAGTGGTCTGTGTAAGATAATTAGGATAAGTAGGTTGGGATATTAAGGATAATGCATATTTGTCTTTGTGGCTTGGTTTTGAAATATTGTGAGATAAGTCATAATTAATGGTCGGTTTTGTATCTGATGATAATCATGGCCGAATGTTTCGTCCACCCCTTCCTCCACGGTTGCTGCTACTCATGTTTTTGTCCTTGTAAAAAATTTCTGGTCAAAAAATCTGGAAGACTATTGTCAGTTCCTTTGATATATTTTATCTCAAAATCAAAAGCAGATAGTAAATCTTGTCATCTAGCAAATATCTGTTTAAAGACAAGATTTTTAACATCTTTTTTCAAAATATATTTTCCAGACTGGCAATATACTTATAAAATAAATTTTTGGTTGATAAGATCATCTTGCAGTTTTTGGATTGTCAAAACTATGGATAATATTTCTTTTTTGATGGTAGAGTATTTTTTATGGGTATCATTCCAAGAACCTGAAACATATCTGATCAAACATTCTTTGCTATTAATGATTTGTTTTAAAATACCTCCATAACCTGATTCAGAGTCACCAGTCTCAACTATTTTTGGAGCAGTAGGGTGACAAATGAATGTACATGACAATTTTTTGACATGTTGTTTCACTTGTTTAACTGCAGAAGTATGTTCTTTTGTCCATGGTAAAGGACTTGTTTTTAATCTTTGGAAAAGAGGTTTGCAAATAAGACGTAATTCTTTGTAAAAGTTGGCAATATAGTTCAAACAACCTAAAAATCTTTGCAATTGTTTTTTATCTTTGATTTCATCCGGAAATTTGTCAGCAAAATCGAAACTTCTTTGAATAGGAATGATAGTTCCATGTTTTATATTACGGCCTAAAAACATGATGTGTGTTTGAAATAGATAAATTTTTGGGGCAGAAATAACAAGTCCATGAAATTTTATGGTCTTAAGAAAAATGTCTAGATGTTTCCAATGTTGATCAATATTTTTAGAGAATATTAAAACATCATCAATATAAACTATTGAAAATTCAGTCAAAGGATTAAAGATTTCATTCATAATACATTGGAATTCACTAGGGGCATTTTTTAAACCAAAAGACATAACATTTCATTCATATTGTCCGAAAAGTTCGATAAAAGCTGTTTTATAACGATCTTTTTCAGCAATTTGGATTTGCCAGAAACCAGATTTCATATCAAATTTAGAAAATACAATTGAACTATAAAGTCTCTTAAGAAGATCTGATTTATTAGGAATAGGAGATCTTATCTACTAGAGAGAATCATTTAATGATTTATAATTTATAACTAGTGTAGGAACTCTTCTTTCTATTTCAGCATTTTTCTGGACATAAAAAGTTGGACAACTCCAAGGTGATTTAGAGGGTCTAATAAGCTATTTTTGTAATAAATCCTGAATTTCTTTTTTACAATATTCAACTAATTCAGCAGACATTTGAATAGGTCTAGCTTTTGTTGGAATCCCCTTTTCATTAAAATCTTTGTTATAAGGAAGAATAACAATATGTTTTTTCCTATCCCAAAAAGCATTGGGGATGGACGAACAAACTTTTTTTTCTAATTTTTCTCTTAAAAAAATAATTTTTATTTGGAGTTGGGGGATTTTCAATTTGTTTTTCTTGCCTTTGAAATTCTAAGTCTTCTTTGAGAAAAGAAAGTTGAGTTTGTTTTTTTATTGAGAGTGGCAATACAACTTTTTAAATTGTCAGGATTGTCTTTATAAACATATTCTTTTTTTAAAATATTTAAATCTTTAACAAGAACGGGAAAAATAAAGGGGAAACGAATCTCTTTTCCTGAGTATTCTGTCACAATACCTTCATTGGTAACTTTGAAATGTGATATTAAATATAAAAATAGTAATCCTAAAATAACATGTTGAGATAATGTCTTAACCATGAGAAAATCATTGGTATAACAGATCCCTTCATTACAAATCTAGCATTTGTAAGTTTATATTCTATTTTCATATGTTGTCTATTGGCTCCATATAAGGATGCAGTGATTTTTCCAAATATTTGGTAGGAACAAGGGCTTCTCTTATGCAATTTAAATCAGCTCCAGTATCAACTAAAGCAATGGCTCTAATATGATAATCTGTAGAAATCCTAATGTCAATTTCAACATACCATTTTTTAATTCTGACTTCATTTATTTGGTTGTGATGGGTGAGGTTGGCAATTTCTTGTTCAGGTTGATTTGTCTCAGAATCATCAGAACTGTTGAAGCTAGGTTCCTTTGGGGTATTAGAATGATTTGGAGAGTTTATTTTTTGATTTCTTTCTTTTCGTTGTATTTCTAGAATATTATTTTTTATAGATTTTATTTCTTCTTTAATGTTCTGTCTTTCTTTCTGAAGATCAGTAATATTAACTTTTCTTGTTTTAGAAGTTTGAAACTGGTTTAACACATTTTCTTCAAAGTCAGGTGTTTGGAATGGGCATTTTTGAAAGGTTTGTTATGATCAGAAGATGTGGGACTAGTGGTAGTTGCTTCTGTAGAAATCTTTTGTTGTAATTATCTAATGTGTTTTGCTTTTAGGATAGGATCTTCTATATTGTCAATCATACTAATAATAAAAGAATAATCTTGTTTATCAATGGCATTAATCTCTTTACAAATACAGGGCTATAAGTTTATACTATAATCAGAAGAGCTAGAAGAGATTTCATCAGAAGAATCTTCTAAAACTAGAACTTCATCATCTGAAGAGCTAGATGTTTCATTACTAGAATCAGATTGTTCAAAAATGATCTGAAGTATTTTGTCTTTGGAATCATCTTTTATGTCAAGACTTCTAATTTTGTTTTTTTAATTCAGGACATTTATTGACATAATGCCCTTCTTTTCTACATTTGAAACATTTCGTTGATTTTTAGATTTTCCTTTCTGGTTTTTCTTAGCATAATCTGAAAAATAATTAGCAGTTTTCCCCGGTATGTAAACTGATTCTCCCTTAGGTATGTATTTTCTTTTTATTCTGTATCTGTTCTTTTTATACTTATTAATATTTTTAAGAAAATTTCTTTTCCTAGAATTAGGAAGTTTGTCAAAACCAAACTGTTCACACCATAAACCAAGTTCTGTTTTGGTAGTCAGTTTTTGTTTTTTCAATTGGCTTTTGAGCCTGATGCCATTGCATAGTTGTAGTGCAACTATATTAATAGTGGCTATGATTTCTCCATAAGTTCAAGTGTTAAGGTATATTTGAGAGCAGTTAGACATACCCATTTGTTCTACCATTTTATCTCTATTTTTATTGGAGAACAGTTTAGGTAATCATCATATAAATTTTTCTTTCCAATAAGAATTGGCATTATCAGTACGTTGAAGGACTCTGGTCAAGAATATATCCTTATACCATTTAAAATCACTAAGTTTTTTACACTTAAGATTTTGAAGTTTTGAAAATTCATTTCCTTGGAGTCTATTAGGGTTACCTACAAAATGAATTAATATGGTATAGCATAAAACATCAATGTCATCCGGTTGAGATGTAGTAGTAGTCGTGGATGTAAAAGGTATAAAGGAAGCAGGATCAGTGTAAGTTCCGGTGGGTGTAATAGTAACTATTTCTTTTGTATGGTTTATAATAGTGGTTATGGCATTTAGACTGAGAGTATGAGTCCACCAGCCAAATAACTGGCCTTCGAATCCCGTTGCCAAAGAAGTAACGGCATCAACATGAGTCATATTTTGTTTTTTAATATAAATATATCTTATGGTATGCATTTGTCTGAGGACAGTAACAATTTGATATTCTGATAAACCATCAATATTAAACTGGTAGCAGGCATTACCAGTGTATGCTCTGTAATGGACAGTTTTTTCACATTGCAAATCTGGACGGGTAGGTCAAGGATAATAAGGTTTTGTATTTTGATAGAATCTAGTATAATTATTACTGTCAGCTTTGTCATTAGAAGTAATTCTTTGAATCATATTATAGAACCTTCTTCACTAGAATAATCAAGAGTTTTTTCTAGGGTTTGTACCTCAGATTTTGGCAAAATTTTTAATCTTTCTTATAAGGCTTCAATCAAATCTTTTTCGTCCAGGAGCTTGTCAAAGCATTTTTCAATCCCAGTAGGATCAGGGAAGAATAAGAAGTCTGGATTATATTCAGGTAACTTGGTTTTTAATTTTTTATCTTCTGAAGTTGGGATATAGACTTGGGGAATTTCTTTAGGGGAAGAAATGGTTAATTAGGTCATATTGACTTCTTTTTGTTCTAACTGTTCTCCGATAGAATTTAGAAAAAAATCAGTTTAGTTATTTTGTCTCATAACTATACCTATTTGTTGTGATGAGGAAGGGAGAGATGGAGAAAGAGGATCATCGAATATAATGAAATGAATACATTCTGTAATATTATTGTCATTATCAGGATCTTCATTGGGTAATTCTATTTCAAAATGCCTAGGAGGTGGATGAGTTTGTTTTTCTTCTCCTCTTTTTGTTTTATAAGTTCTGATTTTTGATTTGTTGATAACAAGACATTGTTGTTGTTGATTTAAGTCTTCTAGATTTTTCTTATTAGCATACCATTCAAAGAATGGTATTTCTCTATTGAGGTTTTTAAGATTTTGGATCCATCTTTCACGGAATTATTTTTTCTTCTTTTAATTGTAATTGTTTTCATATTTTTCTCTTAATCTTTGGTTTTTTAGGGAAAAATAATCATTTAGGAGATAATCAAAGTCTATATTGGTTTCTTTGTCTAGAACATTGACAGATCTTATTTGAGGTTCAGGTTCAAGGATTTCGGTTAAAACTTGTGAAGGGGTAGGAGAAGTTTGTCCTTCATTGTTATAACTATGAATAAGTTGAGCAATCTGGTCTGGTGTTTTGTGAACACTGGTAACATGAGTGGGAATTTCTATATTAGTGGGTCTTCTTCTCCTAGGAATGAGATCTATATGTTCAGATGTTTCACTAGAACCTGGCCTATATCTTTCTAGATGAGGACTATGGTGGTGTTTAGGGACAAGACTGGGGATTTGTTGAGTAATGTTTAGTCTGGAAAAAGAATTTCTGACTGTTTAGAAATCATCTATGGTTCGGGAACTATCATGTTCTCTAGCCTGAAATCCCTCTTCTGAATGATATTCTAAGTGTTCCATCTTGTTCAGTAACGCAATCATGAAGATTTCTCATGGGTGGTTTATAACTAGGTTGGTCAACCTTTTATTTGACACAATCATCAGGGAAATTAATATTTTCCCATTTGACAGATACAGGAACAAGGACATTGACAGAGGGGGAAGCATTAAAACAAATGGTTTGTCCTTGAGGAATGGATGGGGGTATAAAACTGGGTATAAGTCCAGAAGTTAGTACACGATAATGAACTCTGTAAACTAGTTTATAAGGACTAGATATTTCTAAAAAATTGTAATTATGAGTTTGTATGTCAATAACAAGACATTTCTCTTTGTGTTCATCAGTATTTAAAGTGATTGTAAAATTGGGATAACATTGAAAATATATAGGTCCATAAGTCAAAGTGGTTTCGGCCATTCCAAGAATGGATTCCTTATAATCAGTTATTCTTTTGTCTCTTAAAACAATCAGTAAAGAATTATTAAGGCCTATTTTTGATAATGGTTTGATTCCAACTTGGACACTGCCAATATGCATATCATTGTATCCAATTTTGTTGTAGTGATTTAAACTACTTTTATTTAAAAAGCTTGTGGTAAAAGTACTATTTTGAAATTTAACATTTATTTCTTTAGCCTTTTGTCCTAGAAGAGTTCTGAAATCTAATAGTTTTCTTTTATAAATGTTGCTCTGTTGAATATTGGGCAATTGCCAATTAACTAAGTCTTTGTCATTCCAATTAGTCTCATAATTAGCCACAGATTGACCTAAAACACTATTCTCGTCATTTGGCTCTATCTCAGCTTTAGAACTATTTGCAGATATGATAAAGAAACAAAATAATAATAAATCTAAGTTTTAACTCACAGACTGTTCTTGGGATTTACAGAATTCCTAAGCTCTCCTAGCAAGCGGCTCACAAACCCTAGAACTACTGACTTTTGCACCTAGAAATTACTATTATTACTTTCTTCAACAAGTCTCAATGCTCTGATATCATAACATAGACAGATGATATATAATAAAATGCACAGGACAAAATATAGCAAACTACGAAACATGGGAAATAGAAAACTTACAAAGACAGTAATAGTCTGAAATGTATATATATATATATATATATATATATATATATATATATATTATGAATTTATCTTAGTTTACACTGATTCTATCTTTATTTCTGATGTTTTTGACAAAATCGACAAAGAAAAATTAATTTTTAGAAAAATCAAATTATGCAAGATTATTACCTTGGACCAATGGGGAGGGAATCCTAATTTTAAAAGAAAATTTTCTAGAATCTTCCATGTGTCTGATTTTTCTTATTGGGATTATATCGATGCATGGACCAAATTTCTATATGGTCAGAACCCAAGAAATTCTTTATCCTGATTCATTTATTTTGACAAAAAAATTCCTATTCACATCCCTTTTTGGTTCATAGAGTGGTGGAATAAATATGACCCTACTATTGATTTTCTTCCTACCCTTGTCAAAGACGGTTATGGGATCTGGTTAGCTTCTCTGGATAAACCAAGCGAATGGGATTTTATCCTTGACTTATTATTATTATTTGTTCATTTTAATCTGACATGGATCCTTATGCTGGAATGCGTCATCAAAGAAAAACTAGTATGAAACGTCAATATTCCCTATTTTGGCAGACAAACAAAAATCAAGTGATGGTCTGGCATGAACCTTGCTGACCATGGAAAAGACAGAGTTTCTAAGTGGTTTGCTGACAATCCCACCTTCTGTAATAAAAATACAGACCAGACACAATTGCTTACGACCAAATCTCAAAATCAAGCCAGAATTGCTGTTGTCAGTACTCCTGATGAGCTTTTCAAGATTGCTGAAGAGATGGAAAGAACAATGGAAAATATGTCCCAAGTAGATACCGATTCAGACAACCAAGATAAGATCAATGAAAAAAAGAAGAAGACAATTATGATAGTGATGACCCCACCACTTATTTCGGTCATGACTAATTATTTTTCCTACCATAAGACCACGACACATCATCTTCTTATCCCGAATAGTGCTCTGTCAGCAATCATTCAAGATACATAATCTTTTTATCTTCTTATCCTGAATAGTGTTCTGTCCACATGTAAAGACAAATCATTCAACTTTTCAAGAATAGTGCATGATCCGACAATTTTCACTGTATTCTAACTGTGGTTCAGATTTATTACTTAACCAGAGTTTGTCCTCTGGTCTATATATCTATCTTATTTTCCTCTTGTAAAACAGATTCTATTTTCCAGTTAAAAAAGTTTCTCTCTCTCTCTCTCGACTCTTGTAAAAATTCTGAGTCTCAAATAAAGTTTGCGACTTACTCTGTATCATCTTTGCTGTCAGACTATTTCTTTATTTTGTAAGTCTTTTATTGTTTCTTATGTTTCTTAGTTTGTTATATTTTGTTCTGTACATTTTATTTTATATCATCTGATTACGTTTGATTTTGTTCTGTGCATTTTATTTTATATCATTTGTTTACGTTTTAGCATCAGAGCCATGAGGCTTGTTGAAGAAGCGAATGATAGTAATTTCTAAGTGAAAAAGTCAGTAGTTCTAAGGTTTGTCAGCCACTTGCTAGGAGAGCTTAGACATTATGTAATTCTCAGGAACAGGCTGTGAGTAAAAACTTAGTTTATTATTATTTCATTTCTTTAACATGGCTGCAAGTAGTTCTAAAACTGAGATTAAGCCAGATGACGTGAATAGTGATTCAAGACAATTTGTTTCTAACTATGAGACTAATTGGGACGATAAAGACTTAGTCAATTGGCAGTTGCCTAATATTCAGCAAAGTAGTATTTATAAAAGAAAACTTTTGGACTTCAGAACTCTTTTAGGGTAAAAAATTAAAGAAATAAATGTTAAATTTCAAAATAGCACTTTCTCTGCTAATTTATTAAGCAAAAACAGTTTGAATCATTACAACAAAATAGGATACAACGACATGCACATAGGAAGTGTCCAAGTTGGCATTAAACCCTTATCAAAAATAGGTCTCAACAATTCCTTATTGATAGTTCTAAGAGATAAAAGAATAACTGATTATAAAGAATTCATTATTGGAATGGTTGAAACCACTTTGACTTATGGACCTATATACTTCCAATGTTACCCAAATTTTTCAATTGCTTTAAATACTGATGAACACAAAGAAATATACCTTGTTATTGACATACAAACCCACAATTACAAATTTCTAGAAAGATCTAGTCCTTACAAACTTGTTGACAGAATTCACTATCGTGTCCTGATCTCTAGTCTTATACCCAGCTTCATACCTCCATCAATTCCTACAGACCAGACCATTTGTTTTAATGCTTCCCCTTCGGTCAATGTTTTAGTTCCTGTTCCTGTAAAATGGGAAAATGTTAATTTTCTTGATGATTGGGTTAAGGAAAAAGTTGACCAACCCAGTTATAAAACCCCTATGAGAAACCTTCATGATTTTGTTACTGAACAAGATGAAACTCTTAGAATATCTTTTAAGAGTGGACTTTCTATTAGAGAAAATGACAATTCCAGAACCAGTGAAGATTTCCAGTCAGCCAGACATTCCCTTTCCAGTCAATCTAGATTAAATATTGCCAGACAAATACCCAGTCTTATCTTAGACCAAAGGACTAACCTAATAAGCCAATACAAACCTACTTCTAGTGAGACTTCACCTAGTAATCTCGAAATTCCTAACCCTACCCGTGTCACTAATATACACAAAACACCAGAACAAATAACTCAACCCATTCATAGCTATCACCAAGAAGGACATACATCTCCTACGCCCTCACAAGTTCTAACAAAAATTCCCGAACCAAAAGAATCCAATATTGACTTAGACTTTCTCCTGAATGGATACCTTTCCTCCAATAATGAAGAATTAAGAACAAAATATGAAAAAAGTTATAATGAAAGGAAAAGAAAACAATTTCAAGAACGATGGTTTCAATGCATTAAAATACTCGACAAAGAAATACCCTTTTTCGAATGGTACATCAACAGAAAAACTTTAGAACAACAACAATGTCTTGTCATCAACCAAAACAGGATCAGGACTTATAAAACAAAAAGAGGAGAAGAAAAACAATTTCATCCTCCTCCCAAGCATTTAGAAATTGAACTACCAAATGAAAATCCTGAAAATAATAACAATACTACCTTATGTACCCCCTTTATCATATTTGATGATCCTCTATCTGCTAACATACCCTCTTCCTCACAGCAGGTTGGTATAGTCATGAGACAGAACAACTACACAAACCTCTTTCTAAATTCCATAGGAGAACAGTTATAACAAATTGAAATCAGCATGCACAAATCCACAGAATCATCTCCTCCCAAAGAAATTCCCCAAGTTTACATCCCTGGAGAAAGAAAAGATGAAAAACAAAAAGCCAAATTACCAGAATACTCACCTGAATATTATCCAGACATTTTACTTTTTCCTGATCCTACAGGCATAGAAAAATGTTTTGATCAACTGGTTGATGAAAAAGAGTTGATAAAATCCCTAGAAGAAAGACTAAAAAATTTACCACAACCAGGAATCCAAACATTAGACAAAACCCTTGAATATTCCACTGAAGAAGATTTAGAAAACATGGTTCAAAAAATTACATCCACTGACAAAGCTGACAGTCATAACTATACCAGATTTTATCATAACACCAAACCTTATTACCTTAGACCTACCCCTCCTGACCTACAATATGAAGAAACCGTCCCTTACAGAGCATAAAATGGCAATGCTTGTTATCAATTTAACATTGATGGCTTATCAGAATACCAGATTATCACAGTTCTAAGACAAATGCATACTATAGGATACATTTACATTAAAAAACAAAACATGGCCCATGCTGACACTGTCACATCTTTAGCCACTGGATTTGAAGGACGATTGTTTGGATGATGGACACATACTCTCAGTTTAAATGCCAGAATTTTCATAATAAACCATACCAAGACTATATCTACAAACACACCTGCTAGAACTTCTATAAACCCAGCATCATTCATACCTTTTACTTCCACTACAACCACCACATCCCAACCATATGGTATCGATGTATTATGTTATACTATATTAATGCATTTGTAGGAAACACTAATAGATTTCAAGGAAAAGAATTTTCAAAACTCCAAAATCTCAAATGCAAAAAACTTAGTGATTTCAAATGGTATAAAGACATATTTCTAACCAGAGTCCTTCAACGAACTGACAATGCTAATTCTTATTAGAAATAAAATTTTATTTCAGGATTACCAAAGCTTTTCTCTAATAAAGTTAGGGACAAAATGCTAGAACAAATGGGCATATCTGATTGGTCCCAGATAGATCTCAATACATGGACATATGGAGAAATCATTGCCACCATTAACATAGTTGTCCTGCAATTATGCAATGATATTAGGTTAAAAATCCAATTGAAAAAACAAAAACTAACCACCAAAAAAGAACTAGGTTCTTGGTCTGAACAATTTGGATTTGACAAACTTCTCAGCTCCAGGAAAAAAAAACACCCAAAGACATTCATAGATATAGGAATAAAAGTTATATAGGAAGGAGGAAATTCTTACCCAAAGGAGAATCCGCTTATATACCAATGAAAACTGCTAACTATTTCCCGGATTACGCTAAAAAGCAAAAAGGAAAACAAAACCATAGAAAAAATTCTAAAAACTTTAAAAAATCAACAAGATGTTTCAAATGTGGTAAAGAGGGACATTATGCTAATAAATGTCCATAACAAAAGAATAAGATTAGAATTCTAGACATGGAAGAAAACATTAAAGACAAAATAATTCAAATCCTTTATACAGATTCCGATTCCACTGTAGAAACAGATAGTTCACCAGAAGAAGATAGGAAGCTCTTCTGAAGAAACCTCTTCCTCCACATAATCTAGTCCCGATATGCAACCTTGTGTTTGCAAAGAAATCAATGTCTTAGATAAAGAAATCAATGTCTTAGACAAACAGAATTATTCTCTCATTATTAGCATGATTGACAACATAGAAGAACCTATACAAAAAGCAAAACACATTAGACAACTACAATAAAAAATCTCTACTGAATCACCCTTTAACATCTCATCTCATGAGAATGATATATCTTTTAAGAATGCTCCTTTCGAGACCCCAGATTTTGATGAAATGTCTTAGGACAATTTCAAAATTCTAAAACAAGAAAAGTCAATATCATTGATCTGCAGAAGGAAGTTCAGAACATTAAAGAAGAAATAAAAACAATAAAGAAAAACATACAGGATATACAAGAACAACAAAGAATCAAGAAAGACAACCATTCTCCAAAATCAAATCATCCCAATGAAAACTCTCACATTCTCAAAGAACTAGAATTTAACAGTTCTGACGGCTCTGACACGGCTCCACCCAACCAAGATTTGATTGCTAATATCACACATCATAGTCATATTAATGAAATTAGAATCTAAAAATAGTATATTGAAATTGAGATTAGAATCTCATCTGATTATCATCTCATGGTTAATGCCTTAGTTGATACCGGGTTGATTTGAATTGCATAAAAGAAGCCCTTGTTCCTGCAAAATACCTTGAGTTAACCACTGAATCTTTGTATGGAGCAAACAGACAACGACTAGAAATCAGGTATAAATTAACCAATGCTAAAGTTTGTAACATGGAAATTTGTTGTTCCAATGATTTCCTCATGGTAAAAACTTTATCTCAAAATGTCATATTATGATTACTATTCTTATATCTAATATCTCCTTTCAAGGTTACTAATGAGGGGATGATAACAGAATATTTAGAAAAAGAAATCCTATTATATATATATATATATATATATATATATATATATATATATATATATATTGATATATAGTTTTACGAATATATTACGGTCATTGTCATGTCCCACCCAACTTTATTTTATAGTTGTGATTGTATGATAGTGTTGATGTGAATATAAAATCTTTTATTACAGCCAAATTTTCTGCCGAGTGGTCTATCCGACAATAAAGATCGAACATGCAGCAGTCGGTGCACAGATAGTGATACATTCTGTTCACTTAAGATTTTGATTTTCTAAACATGTGAATCGTGTATCTTCCTATCTATATACATGAATAGCCTCAACGGGTAATTTTGTACAATAAAATATTGTGACAAAATATCCAGCTTATAAGTTCTATGCTTTTTCTCCTGTTACTTGGAGTTGGAGTTGGAGTAGGATTGAGTTTAGACTATTTTTAATTTAATCCCATATTTGACCGGTTCAAACTACTAAGGCTATTTAATCTCAAATTCTCACCTTATTTTTATCCTATTAGAAAAATGATAAAATCAGACATCATTTTCAGTGAAGATGGTTATATACATTCCTTTCATATTTAATGGTCAGTGGTTCAAGTCTCACAATATGTTTTCTTTTGGTTTGTCTCTCTCTAGCTGTGAGAGTTGTAATTCATATGGAGGGATGAAGATAAAATTTCACACAATCTTTAAATAATATCGGGGAATCCTAAAAGTAATGATATAAATAAATAAATAAAATAGGCATAAACTAATTAAAATGTAACACGTCTATTTTATATCTAGAAAATTATTTATAATCAAATCAATGTAATTTTCTTCATAATTTTCGTTTCAATTACATAATTAAAGTGTGTATACGAAAACATCTTTTATTTTGTTGAAAAACCTATGTCTATTTTTAACGGTATGTATAACTGAAAATAATATTTTAATAGTTATTGGCTTATAAAATATAAATTTCAGTAGCTTAATTAAAATATCATTATACCATTGATATATTTAATTCACAATTATTTACATACTTGTAATTTAATTTTATAATATTTATATCAAACCAAATTAACTTATAATAATTTAGTACAAACTTTCAATAGTAAACCAATAAAATAAATTTATCAAAATCATATTAATAATTAACCTAACAAAATAAATAATATAGATAGTCACTAGAAGAGTTCAATATTTACTAAGTTTATTTTAGTGAAATCTAAATATATATATATATATATATATATATATTTATGATAAACACTAGATTAGGTAATAATGTATAAAATAATAGAAAATTAAAATATTAAAATGGACCGGTTTCGTTTTCTATTTTCATGTTCAATAGAATGATGGAAACAACAATTATTAGTTAATTTATATTATTAAAATAATAAAGGGACAAGATAATATTATCATCTACTTTATATATATATTGGTTTACATTTTAATTTAGGTATAATATATTTTTTTTTATTGGGTGGGGGTAGATAGTGCTGTAATAATGGGCCGGCCCGTGACAGGCCAGTCCAGGAAGACAACGGGTCGTGCTTGGCACGGCCTGTGAAGGAAACGAGCCAGGCCGAGGCCTGGCCCGTGACAGGCCGCGTGCCTGGCCGCTGGTAGGAGGCCCGGCAGGCAGGCCCCCCACGGCACGCCAAGCTGTCGGACTGGTCGGTCGGTCCGTTTGGCCAAGCAGGTTTAATTTTTTTTATTTATTTAGTTAGTTAGTTAGTTTATCAATTTTTGGGCTTTAATGTTAATATTATTTGTTTAGTATATTAAGATTTTTAAGTTTAGTAGTAATTTTAATATTTGTTATTAGTAAATTTAGAAAGTTAATTTGTATTACTGAATTTAATTTTTGTAATAAGTAAATGATGAATGTTAAGTTTAGTAATTACGTTTGATATTGTTTTTTTTATAAATTATGAATTTTTAGTGTAGTTGTTTATTTTAATATTTTTGGTGAGTATATTATGAATTTAAAGTGTAATAGTGAATTTAAAATTTTTTGTTAGTAGATTATGTTAGTAAATTTAAGAGTAGTGGTTCAATTCATCAATTTTATGTTAGTATATTATGTTAGTAAATTTATCAATTTTATTTGTAGTAGTGAATTTAATATTTTTTGTTAGTAGATTATGATTTTTTTGTTTATTTAATTTGTTTTTGAAGTAAATTAATTATTGTAAGTGTCGTATTATTTATAGTAATTATTGTTAGTAAATTAATATTACTGTTAGTAAATATTGATTTTTAATTTGACTATTAACTACTATAGTGCTCATATTTTTACTTCAGATAATGGATCATAACCAGCAGCCTTATTTTTCGGACGGTTTGAATATGTTCAAAGATGAATTTGATATTTCAGAGCCGACTCATACTCAAGCGGGAACTTCTGGTTCCAGCATTACACCAACATCACGTCCCAGAAAATTAACATCAGATGTGTGGTAATGTTTCAACATAGTCCAAATGACACTCCCAAACGGGACGTCTGGCCTAAGAGCTAAATGTAAGTTTTGTCATAAGGATTATGCTACAAGTACGAGGGGAACCAGATATTTGAGACGACATATGCACATGGACAAGTAGACACTACAACCCAGACACAACTTCAACAGCACCTAGACGGGTCCGTTACGACGTGGCAGTTCGACGCCATGCACGCTAGAGAGTGCTTGGCACGATACATTGCACAAACTGATCGATTGATCAGTATTGGTGAGAATCCATTTTATAAAGGATTAATCACATCTGCATATAACCCCCAATTTGAACCTGTTTCTAGAACCACCACTAGAAATGATTTGATACGATTGTTTGAAACCCAAATGGCTGACTTAGTTGCTGAAATACAACATTTAAGTGTCTCTGTTGCATTAACTTCTGATATTTGGAATGCATGTTCCAAACAAGACTATTTATGTGTCACGTGACACTATTTAGATTATGACTGGAGGATAACAAAAAGAATTTTTGGTTTTCGTCCTATGGATTTTGCACATACCGCAGAAAACATTTTTAATGTCATAATGAAAGTTTTAGAAACTTATGAAATCACACATCGCATCCTTTCGATCACATTTGATAATGGATCTGTAAATACTAGCTCTATTGCATTGTTTGTTGCAAGAAATATCCCGTAATATGGAGGTTATTTCTTCCATCAACGGTGTGCATGCCATATTATAAATTTAGTTGTACAGGCTGGTTTAAAGCAGGTAAGCGACCAAATAGATCGCATCCGAGATGCCATTTCTTGGATTTGCACTTCTAATCCTAGATTCAGTGAATTCAAGAGACATTGTAAATTAAACGGTCTCAAACCCCGACGATTCCAAACTGATATGCCGGTAAGGTGGAACTCTACTTATTTAATGTTGCAAAATTGTTTGGAATATGATACGACCATTACATATTTTTATAACATGAAATTGGCTGAAACAGGTCAACATAGTCCAAAAATACTTACCACATACGATTGGTATGTGGCAAAGATTTTTATTCACTTTTTAAAGATTTTTTACAATGCCACTGTAACTCTTTTCGGGGTATATTACCTCACATCTTCCAAGGCAATCCATCATATATTGGAAATGTCTAAACTGTTAAACAGTTATAGAGAAGATGAACATCTAGAAGCTGCAGTTGTTGCCATGGAGACAAAGTTGAAAAAATATTGGGCTAACATTCCTCTACTTTATGCCTTAAGTGCTATAGTAGATCATAGGGTTAAATTATTTGGTTTAAAAGTTTTGTTTGAGTTTATTGGTGTTAATTTGTCAATAGATTATTCAGAATAAATTACTGACATTCGAACCAAGTTGTTCGAGATTTTTCGTATTTATGAGAGCAGGTTTGGCAACATTGACACCCCCCAATCAAAACAACCGAGATAGAGCCGAAGCAAACAAGTTGGAGCCTTCTGAAACGCCAAAAAAAGGACAAATCAACAAGTACTTCTTCAGGGCAAAGATTTAGCCCATCTTCTTATACAGAACTTATTAGGTATCTTAAAGCACAGTTCGATGTTGTTGAAGATAAGGAAGAGTTTGATTTGTTGTTATGGTGGAAGACCTATACGTACAGGTATCCAGTTCTGTCACACTTAGCACGTGACGTACTGGTTATTTCAGTGTCAACGGTGTCTTCAGGACAAGCTTTCAGCACCAGTGGATGCATAATTGAACCAAGAAGAAGCTTTTTGTCTCCAGAGATGGTGGAGGTACTAACATGCCTTAGGGATTGGAAGCATGTTAAAAAAAGGTTGCAAAATCTAACTGTAGATAAAGAACTTATTCTAAATTTCGACAATCTATATATTGATGACCCTTCAGGTAGTGGCCAGGGTCAGAACTAGGTTATACTGTTACACAAGTATTTATTATTTACTTGTAAGTTGTAAAACGGCTGCTCTCTTTTTCTTATCAAGTTTTTATCCCACTGGATTTTTCTTGATAAGGTTTTTAATGAGGCAATCATATAAATATGTAATACTGAATTCCATAAGTGAAAGATAAATAAATAATTAAAAAATTGTTCGTTCTCTTTATTCATTTTAAATCCTAATAATTGTTCATTCTCTTTATTCATTTCAAATCCTAAACCATAAACCCTAAACCCTAAATCCAAACAAACGTAATTTGAAAAAAAAATTGGACCAAAAGACTAGCCCGCAGAACCAGGCCCGCGGGCTGGCCTGGCACGGCACGCAGGCATGACCCGTCTGAGGCAGGCCGGCGTGCCGTGCCGGGGCTGCTGTTCTGGAAACAGGCTGGGCCAGCCCGCAACACTGTCGCGTGTCAGGCCCAGCCAGGCCTGTTTCCACAAATGGACAGGCCAGGTCGTGCCTAATGGGCCAGACCAGTCCATTTTTACACCACTAGGGGTAGACATGACTACGGTTCGAACCGAACCGTGGAACCGAACCGTAACCTTGTGAAACGAACCGTAACCGAAACCGTGGAACCGATTCCGGTTCCGGTTCCTCATCTGAAAAAATGCCCTGGAACCGCCGGTTCCAGAAAAAAATATATTCTTATGCTAAATTGTAAAAAAAAAAAAAAAAAAAAAAAAAAAAAAGAGGAACCGAACCAGTGGAACCGGATCTGAACAGGCAGTTCCGGTTCCGGTTCTGGCTCCTTCCTAAACAGGAACCAGAACCGGTAGTTCCGAACCCGAACCGGTTGGAACTGTGGGCATGCCTAGTTGGGGGTCATGGCCCTTATGCCCCATCCCCCCTACATTTGCCTCTGTTCATATGTAATCTCTCATCGATAGTGGGAATCTCCCGGTTTGTAGGAGCAACGCGTCCTCTCTCCGGTTGTGAGAGTTCTAGTTCATATGTAACATCTTCCCGATAGTGAAAATAGTGTTACAGACCGTTTTTAAAAAGTCTGATTAATCTCATCAAATCCCAACAGTAGTTGTATTTTAAAAAAAATGAAAGATAAAATGAACCCCTCGAAATTAATGAGATTATTTTATCTCATAACTAATTAATACAAGGGGTATTATCAATTCAGTCCCTAAGTTTTGGAGAAACATTAACTTTTTAAATGTGTTTGTTTTTTTACAACACGTGGTCCCTTACTTTTAAAAAATACATCAAATAGGTCCATTTGACCAAAAATTTAACGGTCAAAGGTTACAGATGAGGTAAAATGATGTCTTTACCCTTGACCATTTATTTCCATTTAAAAAGTAAAATAAAATAAAACATTTTAGTTTTTATTTTGAGAAACAAAGAAGAAAATTTTGTTAAAAATTAAAACATATCATAAAAAATTAAAGAAAATGAAAATAAAAAATCTTTTTTTTTTCTAGAAAGAAAATGAAAAAAAAAATCCCATTCATAAATTGAACATGAACATTTCCATAAAGTTTTCAACTTTACCATAAACTAATTGTTTGAGGGCAACATCTTCATTTTGCAAAACACTTTCCATCATCGATTAGGTTTTCTTTCAACTTTCTCACCAATTTAATTATTTCCCAAAAAGTGTGTAACTTTACCATCATCAAAGAGATATTCTCCTCCACCAATCATCATTTTCTTCTTCTATACCAATCACCCTAGCTGCCACCCTATGATAAATCCATCGATTGTCATCCAAACGAGAAGATTGTGTTCAATCTCATCTTAGACACGGAGATCGACACTTTATTTTCTTCCAAACAAGGAGATCGGTGTTCAATCAATCTCCTCTCGCCGACGATCGTCTTTTTCATTATTTTCCCTTCTCTTCTCTATTTGCTTTCCTTTGACAGAGATTTGGGTGTTATTGGGTTGTGGGATGATGGTGGTTTATGGATTTTGATGGTTTGGGTGGAGCGCCGACAAGATTATGGAATGGTGGTGGTGGTTTATGGATTTTGGTTGTTTTGATTGTTGAATATGTTGTGGTTGGGTTTGGTTGTGAAGCTGTTGGTTATTGGGATGGGTTTTATGGTGGTGAATTAATTTTTGGTTTTTGGAATTAATTTCTGGGTTTTTGGAATTGTTCGTGTTTGGAAACTGAGAAAGTGTAAGAAAAAAAATATTTTTGATTGAGGATAAATGTTTTATTTATGGCTTGATGATTTTGTTTGATAAATAAGAAAATATGTTGGATTTTGGTGGATGAATGATGAAGTGAGAGAAGATGATGTTAAAATGAATATGGAAATTTTGAGTTAAAAAAAATATCTGGGATTTTTGTGTGGAGGATGGACATGATGGTTGTTTCAATTTGGGGATTAGGTGAGAAAATGATTGGAAAAATTTTCATTTTAAAAAACTTGCATGGTCATTTTTAAAATTTTGGGTTTGATGAATGGTTTGGGAAAAAAAAAAAAAGAATAGTTGATTTCTGGATTTTTTTTTGTTTTTGTTTTGAGAAATTGGTTTATGGAATTTTGATGAAAAAGAGAATGCATCTCCACCATTTTTATGGAATTTTTGGTTTTCTTAAGTTTTAAATTGTAAATATAAATATTTAATTCTCTTTTTTATTTTTAATTTCTTTTCTTATTTTATAATTATGTATTTATTTTATTCGTGATAAATAAAATAATGAATTGTTTTTATTTTTATTTTTGTGACGTATAGTATGTTTTTAGAATTAAATTGATGTATTTATGAAAAGTGAATAATAAGATATATAAAAAAGCAAAGATACTTAAAAAAGTTGATCTTTTTTTTTTGTTAAGATAGAGATTAAATCGATAATAACCCTTGATACAATTATAGCTGATCAAATCCAATATTTAAAAATAATTCAATACTCTCCTGTAAACCAAACCGATCTATAGTCGGTTTATTGTTGTGGTCTTGGATTAGTTGGATAGAAAAATCTTGTACGGTTTCCACTTGCCAGCTTATAATTTGATGTCACCTCAGTGCTTAATATGATGCCTTGTCATCATTCCACTCAATCACCTCATCTTCTTAAAGAGACCTTGGATCAAAGTCCATATGTTACATATTAACATGAGTTAATAATTAGAAAATTGAATAAAGAAATTATTTTTCCCTTTTCGACACATAGAATTATCAATTATGTATAGAAAAATAAATATGAGTTGAGGACATACGATTAATATAATCCATTAAATATCAAGAGTTTAATTTGTTGAATTACTACAATGACTTAATCTAATAATTCTTTTTTTAACTTTAATCGATTCTTAATTCAAGAAATCGGAAGATAAAAACGTGACTCATGCATTCATGCTCTTTCCCCGTAAACAAAAGAAATGGAAAAAAATATTTTGTGATGGAGTTTGTGATAATTAGTTACGTATAACAATAAAAGTGATGAGATGGAAATTGAGCTATTGCAAATTTGCAACCAAACACGTACATAGCATGGTTGATCACTTGATCATTGATGGGCTGGTTTATTAGAAAAAGAGGCGGTCGTAAATTCATAATGTCATATACTCATATCCAATCACCAATCTCTCTTTTTCGAGTAAAGATTTATGTAACCCAAAGTGATCACATTTATTTTTTATGTTTTGACGTCTTATCCTTGTCGTTTTTCTTTTTAAACTATCGTATCGATGATAATGACGAAAAAAAAACCATATACGGTATGAATAGTGGATGAACAGGTCTAATGAGTTTTGGAAGATTAGCATTAAAAGAAATGTTGAGAAAATGGATCAAACTAAACTTTTTAGATTTAAAATTCTTAAAACTTCACCATTTTTGAAGTTAGATTCCTCCCTCTGATTGCTGTCACAGAATATATATTTATTGCACAAGCGAGCAAATCACGGTGTTTTTGAACTCTCAGAAGTCAGACCAGACCAAACAAATGGCGCTTCCATGTTCTTGTTGAAAGATCATACAAAGCATGAATTTACAATCTTATCCTCGCATTATCAGAACAAAACCCTAGTTGGGATTCTTGAATTCGGCTGATATGATTGTATCACTGTGATAATGTCAAATACTGGTATACTATTACTCGAACAGTGAGCCCAAAATAAAAAACCTTCGCTTTTATGAATTCATTATTCATATTTACTTTCTTCTCAGTCCACAAAACGTGAACTCTCTTTCCAATCCCTCGACCTGTGAGCCCTCTCTGTTCACACAAACTCATGCATTGTCCTGAATATTCAATATTCCAGCTTCTTCATCTTTGTTTTTTGAAAGACTGGTCACTGGAAATTAATAACGTTTTAACACGTGCCTTCATCTATATCACTGTCACTTAAATATATTCAGCTGCTCTCTCGTTTGTTTCTTGATTAAACAATATTTTTCTTTGTTCCGGCCTCTGTATATTAATATATATGCTCAAACTTTCTTTCCCATTTTGAGAACCAGCTGTCACTCTCTCTTCTAGTATCTTTTTCTTTGTGGGTTTTCTGTGAATGGTTAGACTTTCCGGCGAGTGATCAGGTTTTCCGGGTAAAAAGGCTCAAACTTTCTCTTTTTACTATTATGACTGTAATTAACGTTTGTATTGTTAGTATATTTGGCTCCAAAATGGCTTCACTTTTACTAAAAATCCACTAATTTTGTCCAAAAAGGATTCTTATGTTGATTGCCATGTCTTCACTGAAAGGCTACTTAGTGGAAGGAAATCTTTCCTTAAAAATATGTATTGCTATTTGTGTGAAGAGTTTATATGTTTCCTGTTTTATTTCAAGTCTTTTTTTGGGTAATAATCTGTTATGTTTTTAATATTTTGTTAGGGTTTGATTGATGGATGCTAAAGAGAAAGCTGTTAATGGTGGTGAGATAAGCATGCCAGAGAAGAAACATGTCAGTGGAAGTGAAGTGGTGATATCTATTTCAAGTGAAGAAACCCATCAAAAGGCCAATATAGGCATCAAGGACCTGAAAGGGTCTCCTTCAGATGCGAGAAGTGAATCTGCTACTGCTGGTTTTGTAGCAAAATCAGTGCCAATCAGCTCTCCTCCTCATGAGATAAGATTTAGTCCAAGCCCGAATAAGCCACCAAAACCCCCTGCTACTACTACCATTGAGGTCAACCTTACGCGAAGAAGATCGCTTGCAAGGTCAGTGTACTCGAAACCCAAGTCTAGATTTGGAGAACAGCCTTATATTGATGCTAATATGTTTGAAGAGAATGGTAGATTTACATTACAAGACCAAATGGGTGCTAATTCGCCATATAGGACTTCCTTTAGTAGAGCTTCACCTAATAACAAGTCTATTTCAAGCATTAGGACGAACTCTATTAACCCGAAAGCCTCATTGATGGGATCCCCGGGAGAAACAGCAGACGATGAGGTAGAGGAAATTTACAAGAAAGTTGAATTAAGTAGAAAGAAGCACAAGGGATTCAAAATTAAAGTGTTGTTTGAGTGGGTTGTATTTTTGTGTATGGTGGGGAATTTAGTTGCTAGCTTGACTGTGGACAAAGTGAAAACGTTTATGATTTGGGGGTTGGAAGTTTGGAAGTGGGATGTGCTTGTGTTGGTGATATTTTCTGGCATGTTGGTGACCAATTGGATTATGCATTTTATTGTTTTCTTGATTGAGAAAAACTTTTTGCTAAAAAAGAAGGTGCTTTATTTTGTTCATGGCTTGAAGAAGAGTGTTCAGGTGTTTATATGGTTGGCTGTGGTTCTTCTTACTTGGGTCTTATTGTTCAATCGTGGGGTCAAACGTTCAAAGACTGCCACCATGATTTTGGATTATATAACCTGGACTCTTGTTACTATTCAAATTGGGGCGTTTGTATGGCTGATCAAGACTTTGTTGCTAAAAATCTTAGCCTGTAGTTTCCATGTGAATAGATTCTTTGAGAGAATACAAGAATCGGTCTTCCATCAGTATGTTCTGCAGACTCTTTCTGGGCCTCCGCTCATTGAGGAGGCTGCGAGGATTGGGAAATCACCGGGCCCTGGTCAACTGAGTTTCACGACTACTAAAAAGGGCAAAGAAAAAAAGGGGAAAAAAGTGATTGATATGGGAAATTTTCATAAAATTAAGCAAGAGAAGGTTTCGGCTTGGACCATGAAGGTGTTGGTTGACGCAATCATGAATTCAGGGCTGTCGACAATCTCCAATACACTGGATGAAAGTGTAGATTATGAAGGAGGTGAACAAACAGATAAGGAAATTACCAATGAGATGGAAGCAACTGCAGCTGCCTTCCGCATTTTTAGGAATGTCGCTCTGCCTGGTAGCAAGTGAGTTTTCTTCCTTTTCTTTGATGCTTTTAATGTCCCGATGTGTTTTTTCCGTTTCCCGGTCATTGTGTCCTGGACATTTTCTCTTTATTGATAGGTACATATATGAGGAAGACCTCTTAAGATTTATGATTAAGGAAGAGGTGGATCTTGTGTTCCCACTAATCGATGGATTGGAAACAGGACAAATTGATAGGAATGCTCTCACTGACTGGGTGGTAAGATCAATTATATTTAGTTCATACAGTTGCACCCTTTTTTCATGCTTTATAGCTCCACAAAAAATGTCTGCGTCCTATCAAACAAAAAATAATTTAAATGGCCAAGTGCTTTTAGTCTAAATCTACTTTTCTACTTCATTGAGTCTATTCTTCAACTTTGGCAATGCAAATGGTACAGAACAAGTTTATGATATGTTCAAAGTGGATAGTTTATGTAGAAACGAAAAACTCTGTTTGGTTATCTAGAGATTCTTTTAGTGATCTACATTATTGTTATGATACATTATTGTGCAGGTGAAGGTTTACAAAGGCCGACAAGCACTAGGACATGCATTAAATGACACTAAAACTGCTGTGAAACAATTGAACAAGCTTGTGACAGGGATACTTGGCGTTTTATTGTTTGTTGTGTGGCTTCTTTTAGTGGAAATTGCAACAACAAAAGTGCTTGTCGTCCTCTCGTCACAGCTTGTGGTGGCAGCATTTATATTTGGGAATACCTGCAAGACAATATTTGAAGCTATTATATTTGTATTTGTGATGCATCCATTTGATGTCGGTGACCGATGTGTTATTGATGGAAATAAGGTAAATTATTAAGGACTCTTATTTCATTATTATTGATGGAAATAAGGTAAATTATTAAGGACTCTTATTTCATTATGTTATAAAAGTTCAATAAAATCTACTAATACACATGTGACATGGCAGTTACTGGTTGAAGAAATGAACATATTAACGACAGTCTTCTTGAAGCTTGACAACGAAAAGGTATACTTTCCAAATTCAGTTTTGGCTACAAAGGCTATCAGCAATTATCAGAGAAGTCCAGATATGGGCGATACAGTGGAATTCTCAATTGATTTTGCGACACCTGTAGAGAAGATTGGGTTGCTGAAAGAAAAAATAAAGAAGTAAGTCATCTATTTCCCTTTTCATACTCTTATAGTTTTAGTTATTCAATGATACCGATTTTTGTGTTGATGTCAAACTTCTGTCCTTTTTACACGGGTGTCTTGTATTGCATTTTGAGTTTCTTATAGGTCAATGTTATATAACCCTCTTTTTTTATGTTAATGTTTGTCTTTGCCTTTATTTGGTCAGGCAATTGGAGAAAAATCCCCAACATTGGCATCCTAACCACAGTGTGGTAGTCAAGGATATTGAGGATGTCAATAAGATAAAGATGGCTCTCTATTGCAATCACACGATGAACTTCCAAGAATTCGGAGAGAAGAACAAACGTAGAAGTGAACTGGTCATTGAAATAAAGAAAATATTTGAAGAACTAAATATAAAGTACTATCTTCTTCCCCAGCAAGTTCATCTTGTGCATATTGGGACAGAATCAACAGCTGCAACCAGCAGATGATCACTTCTCATGGCCCAAAAATGCTTTTGATAATATGCAAGTACGTATTTTTCTATTTTATCTCCATAATTTAATGAGCTCAGCTTGTATGACCAGTTCAATATATGAAATCTCTGTTTCAGCATGAGAGTGGAAATAAGTCCAGTAGATTATGTTGTTATTTAGTATATATTGTTTAAAAATGCATTGAACTATTGGTAGGTTTATGACTAGCATTCCCTAGCAGTTAAAATGCATGAGAGTGGAAATAAGTCCGGTAGATTATGCTGTTATTTAGTCTATATTGTTTAAAAATGCATTGAACTATTGGTAGGTTTATAACTAGCATTCCTTAGCAGCTTAGCTGCTACCAAAACCAAAAATATGAAGACTTTTTACCCACGATTCTATGTTATGTGGAAATCCTAGTCAATGTTTTACAACATTTGATTTTAAAATTAGTAAAGAAAAAGTAGTCCATGAACAATCATAAAGAGTTTATGTGGCCTTTGGCAATGTTGGCTTGTTTAATGTTAGAGCAGTAGGGATTTCACGAATTCACCAGCAAAAATGACACGATTTTTTGTTTTGTTGTAAGAGTTCCATTTCTGTACAGAAAATTTATCCTTGATTATAATTTGTTTTTGCAAAAAATAAATAAACTATGTATTCAGTGTAATTTGCTTATATCTTTATATGTTTGGAAACTATGGCATGATAACCATACGCAAATGCATGTACTGCAAGGTTTGTGATTGTTTGGAAAATGATTGCTAATCAATCAAAGCTCCATACGTTGTGTACACTTAAAAATACACTTTGTTTATCTACATTTCAGGGCCATATAACTTTATATAAAAACTAAAATAATCTCCTGACACCTGTAACAGTCATTGAATTTTAAAATGAAGTTAGAATAGAGCAACTGCTGTCTTGCATTTGAAAACCAATTTGGTACAAAACAATTACCTTTGTTTATTTGTATATATTTTTCCATAGATGAACAAACTTGTTACTAACAAAAGACTTTTTATGCTTCAGTGTGTACGCATGGATGGCGAATGGCACAGATGCGATAGTGAAATTATTACTAGGTATGAAAGCTGTCCGTTCAATGGGTATCTCGGAAGACACAAAAATATCGGTTTTGCTCTTATGTAATGGATCTTAAGATGTTTAAGAGTCTATGGCTATAGTCCTTCAGTTATCCATCTACATATTCTGTCAAGCTTGCTGCTGCATTTTTGTGATCTTAATTTCATGGTAAACCTTATTGATGGATCCTATTTGAGCAATTTATAAGGCGGACAATAGATTTTCATTCTAGTTTTTATGGGATTATATTGGCTAGGAAGTGATCTCCATTACAAAGAAACTCAATTCATGCAAGAGAGCTTGAATTTTTCAGGCCCATCAAGATTTATACTACTTTTTCATTAGACTAAATGAAACATCAACTGTGATTTACTTGACTCTTTAATGAAAGAATAGCATTCCAAACTGAACATTGTTAACAAGAAAAAGTCATGATGGAGCATCAAGCCTAACCTCAAGCAATGATAGTATACACTATCTAACTTGTTAAAGCAGATTGTGGTGGGGTTAGCTTCTGTCAGCCATTTGAGTTTCTAAAAGATAACTGATATAGTAGTAATGTGTTATATGTGTGAGTTTGGCTGTATGCTTCTGAGGTGCATAATTGATATTGCAGCTTCAAGTAGCTCAATCTAGGAAGATAACCTTATCCTACAAAGCACAAACCCAGGTGTAAAATTTGCCACATGGTTAAACAATCAATGACACGTCATCCGAAAATCTCTATTTTCATTTTTCCACCTCTCATCTCTCAAGTCTCAACCCCTTTTCTCTATCCACTATCTAAACCTTCTCCTCTTCACTAAACTCAACAAAATTTCTCACAACTTCATATCACTAAACAAAAATGGTTGCGGTTTCAATGGCTACTACTATGCCGCTAGCTTCTTCGGCTGCTCAACCAATTAAGTCCTTGTTGAAGCCATTGCCCATTAAAGCACCATCAAAGGGTGTTGTTTTCTTTACAAAGCCAAAGTCCAGAGCCAGGGTTGAAGTGCAGGCCTCTTTGAAAGAGAAGGCAGTGGCAGGACTGAGTGCGGCTGCGTTGACTGCTTCAATGGTGATACCAGAGGTGGCAGAGGCAGCTGGGTCTGACGTTTCACCTTCTCTCAAGAACTTCTTGCTCAGCATCGCTGCCGGTGGAGTCGTCCTCACTGCTCTCATTGGAGCTGTTCTTGGGGTTGCCAACTTTGATCCTGTTAAACGTACCTGACCTGGACAATCTCAAACATCTGTGAATTTTCTTCTTCTCTTCTCTTTATTGCTTACTTTGCAAACCTTGTAACTATATAAGTTGTTATTGAGCAATTGAATGTTGATGATCATTGATCAATGCCTTGAATTTCAGAAAAATGTAGCATGTTTGTGTTGAATAAGCTGTTATACTAATTCAAGCAAAATAAGAGAACACAAATAAATAAACAGAGCAAGAACAGCGATCTGAATGGAGGAATGCCTCATGATTCATAGTTTATTATATAGCGACTCCTATAAACAACCCAATGGAGCCAACTACATTGTCTAACAATAATTAAAAAAAACCAAATGCTTACAACAAATGTTGATTGATTTCTAAAGAGAAGTTTTAACCTCTAATTTCTCCAACCCCCACAATTTTCATGTTTCTTTTCTGGTTTTTTTGTTTTTTGATTTTTTCCTGTACAGCTATTCCCCCACCAAACTGAAGTCTGAGACCTCAAAGCCGGTTATAAGCCACCCCATGTCCATGAATAAATCTTGCATCTTCCTCTGTGTAGACATGTGTCTCATTCAACAGCCTTAAAAAAAATGAAAAAAAAAAAAAAAACTCAATTACATTGACAATCTTAATCAACCCAGTTATATATATATATATATATATATGCATGAAAAACAATATGATGTGTCAACTTACGACAAAGAAACAGTCTTGTTCATGGTGGCAGAGGAGAGGAATGAAGCTCCATTTAGATAAAGCAATTCACCATTAATCCTGTCTCTGATCCTGATGTCGAGTTCGTCGGCGTCGATGGAGAATGGTTGATCAGAGGCCTGGATCAACAACACATGTAAATTAAGACACTTTTTCCATCTCTAACTAGATAAATCATAGCTTGTAATATTCACATACCATAACCCATCCCCAGGTATCTGCAAAAGATGGCACATGAGCTGTGTATGCAAGCACATCTGCAATCCAAAAGCAGAAGCAAAATTACTTTGTGTAATTCATTGGCTTGATTAATCATCTATCTAAATTATGAGTCATGTTATTAACTAATAATTACTTACATTTGAAAACCTGCTTGATGGTGTTGTAAATCGATGAGAAGACCTCTTTGTGGGTGAAAATGCCGGCTGGTCCAGCCTATATATATATAACACAACATGTTACAAATTGTTGGCTTCAATGGGGTCATGAATCAACAAAAGACATGTCTACATTTTGGGAGATATATGACATACCTGTGTAACAAAGATGCCATTTTCAGTGAGCTTAGGCTTCAAAATTCGCTGGTAGAAAGATTTAGTATAGAGTTGATAGCAAGGCCCTCCTTCAACTGGGTCTGCTAAATCTCCAACTATAATATCAAATTTCTCACTCCTCTTCTCCAGCTCAGCCCTGTTAATTAATCAACATAAATCGTTTTAAACGCCATTTTGATATGTAAACTACATAGGGAGCTTACACAAAATTCAACGGACGAAAGGAAATCGTAGTTTTTTCTTACTTGGCGTCGTTAACAACAAGATTGAGCTTCTTGTCACCAAATGCCTCTTGATTCACAGTCAGGTATCTGCGGCAGAAATCGACCACCTCCTGCAACATACAATAAGCACCCTTTCATTAGTACATTCGCAAAATTATCTACCGCATTGGAGAGGTATTTTATACATACATTATCGGAAAAAGAAAGAGTGAAAATACGTACCTGGTCGATGTCACACATGACCACTTTTTCAATAGTCTTGTGCTTGAGAGCTTCCCTGGCAGCTGACCCTTCCCCACCTCCCATTATGAATACAGTTTTGGGGCTGGCAATCAAATTATCTTTTAAATAACGGCTAATTAACATTATATTAATGTAAAACTATGAATTTAATATATGATTTCAACCATTAAATTAATATAATGGTCAGATAAATAACATTAATAGAACCTCAAGCCTTTTTCTTAATTATATAGTAGGGTATTAGTATGTAAACTAATCTCACTTTGGGTGACACAAGAGAGGAGGGTGAATCAAGCATTCATGATAAATAAATTCGTCCACTTCAGCACTCTGCATCTTCCCATCAATGACCAACACCTATAATATCCAATCAATCCCATTAAAATTTAATTAAATAAATTAATAATCTCAGGTAAAAAGAACTCATTTTAACTCGTTCCTTTATTTTATTTTATTAATATATAAATATAACTTTATATAATATAATATTCAATATTGCTAACCTTTCCAAAATGCTTGGTGTCGAGAAGAGCAATATCCTGGTATTGGCTTGTCCCTTTATGAAGCACTCTGTTGTGATATATATATCGGAAGAGAGACTATAAATCAATTCATTTATTGAAAACAAAGCCAATTCTTTTTAGTTAATTCATTTATTTTATGAACCTAATGATCTAATGTACGCTTAATTCTACCAATTAATTAAACAGAGTTGGAAATTTAATTATTACTCTCAAGATAGGAAATGAAAAAAAAAATAAAAAAAAAATAAAATAAGCAACTATTATATATAAAATATATATAGCAATTAGCATGTCTTTGTCTGGTTAAAATATCAAGAGAGTTGTTACAATATGGTTGCCGCTTGGAATTAACCAAACTCTCATCTTAATAAATCATATATCTTTAAAATTATCTCAAACATTTTTTCAATGGGAATCTCGACCCTGTAATGTTAAAAATAGAAAAAGAAATATTTATAACATTTCTTAAAGATACAAATCCTGTACTGTACGAAAAAAATATGTGGAGAAATTTGATCAAAAAGTCACGTTTGAAGTTAAGATACATAAGTATAATCACTATAATCCAACTATTATTATATATATAGCAATTAACATGTCTCTGTCTGGTTAAAAACTTAAAATATCAAGACTCAAGAGAGTTGTTAATATGGTTATCACTTGGCCGTGTGTGGCCGTGTGGGATATCAAATATTTTTTTCATCAAGAATCTTGACTGATAGAAAATCAGTAACATTAGCTAAAGTTACGAATCCCGAACAAACGAAAAACGCGTGAAATCCATTTCCCGAAACTTGGTATATTTCAGAAGAAATTTGATCGAAGTCACACTAGAATAGTAGAATGTCTTTTTTTTTTTTTTTTTTTTTTTCTTTTTTAAGCCTTAAAGTTCAGATGTGTATAATCACTATAATCCAAATCCAAAAACAAAAGAACAAAAAATAAAGAAGCTAGTTAAAAACCTGTTCAAAGCGAAGGACCATTTGAGATCATCATCGATGATTTCCTCGTACCAGGTGCAGCAGTCTTGGTGGTTTGGGTTGGTGGGTGTGTCATTGCAAATGACCTTGTTGGAGAAGCCATTTTCGTAGAAGATTTCAACAACCTCACCCATGCTGATCACAAAGCAGCTCACAAGTCAAAAAAGAAGAAGAAGAACAAGAAGATCGAGTTGGCAGAAGAAAATGAAAAAACAAGAGTGTGTTTGTGAGAAGGGTTGTTGTTGCAAAGGTTATGTGTTTGTTTTATAGTGTCAATTAACGCCAAAAAGATTGTGTTTTTGCCTCCCACCACGGGTAATCATTCTGTCACAGACAATCTCACACATTTTCTGTCATACCTTTTTGCTCTAATGCCCAATTGCCTTTTGGATTTGGAGCGTTATAAAATCACTTTTTTTAATTCCGTTTTAGTTTTTTTTTTTTTGGCATATAAAAAAATCTAATAAGATTACTACTATTTGGACCGATCTATACAATTTATTTAATATTTTAAAATTTTGCCATCAATGTATTTAGCTTTATTTATTTAAAATTTATGAATGTTAAACTTATATTATTTCGTGTTTTGATAAGAAACATTATGAATTAACATAATTTTTATCTATACTTATTTTGCATTTGTTATCCATTCGAAGTTTATTGGTCTCCAAAACCTATTTACTATCATATTATAGTTCTTCTTGATTTTTTTTTGTTTTTATGGTTTATTTTATGCTTTTACGATTTATTTATAATTTATTAATTAAATGACATAAAAATTCAAAACTACTCGGTGTTTATGGCTCAAAAAATAAATAGCATTTTTTTGAGGTGACATTTCAACATTGTCACTGCTTTAATAACTTATGTTTAAAAGACACCTATTATGGTGAACGGACAAAAATACCCCTAATAGTTGTTTCATCAGAGTCTTTCATTCATTTTTTACTGTGAGAGTTTTGAAATAGAGAGATAAAGTTTCGTTGAAACTCAGGCGCTACGCAGACGCATTCGATGGTCGAGCTGCCCGGTTAGCTCGCGGGGGGGGGGGGGGGGGGCGCCATCCGACCTTTTTTTTTCTGGCCAGTACTTCAAAAAAAAAAATCTTGATCCTTTAAAAAAAATCTCATTCCTTTGAAAAATATTTTCGATCCTTTGAAAAAAATCTCTATCATTTGATAAAATTTCTCGATCCTTTAAAAATATTCTCGACCCTTTGAAAAAAATTCTCGATCATTTGAAAAAATTATGGATCATTTGACAAAATTTCTCGATCCTTTGAAAAAAATTATCGATCATTTGAAAAAAATATGGATCATTTGAGAAAAATCTCGATCCTTTGAGAAATATTCTCGATATTTTGAAAAATATTCTCGATCATTTGAAAAATATTCTCAAATTATCGATCATTTGAAAAAAATATGGATCCTTTGAGAAAAATCTCGATCCTTTGAGAAATATTTTCGATCATTTGAAAAATATTCTCGATCATTTGAAAAAATTCTCGATCTTTTGAAAAAAATTCTCGATCCTTTGAAAATTTCTTGATCCTTTTACAAATGCTTGATTCTTTTAAAAATAAACTCGATCATATTAAAAAAAAAGCTCGATTTGGCTACAAATATGCTCGATTTAACTAAACATTATTATCAAAAATAAAATGCTTGATCCTTAAAAAAATAAAATAATCATACATGTTCATACATGTTCATACAAAGACTGGATAACAAACCATAATGAATGGATACATTGTTAAACCACACAGAAATATATACAAATATATAAATGAAGATCACAAATATTAGTTATCTTCTTATGCAGAATCTGGACAGAGACAAGTTTTTTGAAGAGAGAGAGATGAGTTATCGTTTTCAAAGTATAGATGGAAACACAATGAGATTAAAAAATAGAAAATTTCTCGATCCTTTAAAAATATTCTCGACCATTTGAAAAAAATTCTCGATCATTTGAAAAAATTATCGATCATTTGACAAAATTTCTCGATCCTTTGAAAAAAATTATCGATCATTTGAAAAAAATATGGATCCTTTGAGAAAAATCTCGATCCTTTGAGAAAAATCTCGATCCTTTGAGAAATATTCTCGATCTTTTGAAAAATATTCTCGATCTTTTGAAAAATATTTTCGATCATTTGAAAAAATTCTCGATCTGTTGAAAAAAATTCTCGATCCTTTGAAAATTTCTTGATCCTTTTACAAATGCTCGATTCTTTTAAAAATAAACTCAATCATATTAAAAAAAAAACTCGATTTGGCTACAAATATGCTCGATTTAACTAAACATTATTATCAAAAATAAAATGCTTGATCCTTAAAAAAATAAAATGTTCATACATGTTCATACATGTTCATACAAAGACTGGATAACAAACCATAATGAATGGATACATTGTTAAACCACACAGAAATATATAAAAATATATAAATGAAGATCACAAATATTAGTTATCTTCTTATACAGAATCTGGACAGAGACAAGTTTTTTGAAGAGAGAGATGAGTTATCGTTTTCAAAGTATAGATGGAAACACAATGAGATTAAAAAATAGATTATTTAAGGGCAATTTGGATAGTTCACCGTAATAGATGCATTTTAAACTTAAGTTATTAAAGTGATAACATCAATGCAACACGTATAAAAAAAGGTGACATATCTCACCATCTCCACTTTATAAGAAATTATTTTGAGGGTTGTTTATGTGCCAGCTGGCAGTGCATTGAAACACGTGTTTTCACTCAAAGGCGGTTGGATTGAAAATTCCAAGAGATAGGGTGTGATTGTATCTATCTTGAGATTGCATGCGCATTACGCTGTGGCCTGTGGGTGCTTTGAGTGAGGTGGATAAGCGACAAACAATAAAGGGCAAATATGGAAATGCAATCAGCATCCGCATGGGATAATGGTGGGCCCAATTATACATGCCGGAAATAATTGACACGTAGATGCTGAGTACAGCTGGCAACTGATAAGTGTCCAGAGATAATCAATAGTTCAATACAGTGGATCACCGGTTGATATATACCCCACCACCAAAGATTTAACACGTGAAATATAAGTTTTAAAAAGAGTGGAAGGGTTATATGAAATATTATTAATATAAAAATCATGAGATAATGTTATAAATAATAAGGTAATTTCAATTGATTTTTTAAGTTTTTTTTTTTAAAAAAAAAATATTGATATACATCAAATTTTAAATGATCGGTGTAGTAACCAGTTTCTTATAAGGTAAATGATTAGTCATAGATATTTTTATATTTCAAGATGTAATTTAAATAAAAGATGGACAATGCATTTCTTTTTTGATATACAATAGTAACTTGAGTTGAATCATTGATAAGTTTGATAAGTATAATTTATTATCAAGTTAAATTGGATTGGATTGGACTCGAGAGTAGATGGATAATGTAGTAGGATGCACCCAAGTCCTTTTCTTGGTATAGGGCGGGGCGGTGTGGGGTGGGGTGTTGAATAGCGGACAAAATATATATTTTCACACCCCCTTTAGAAGACAAATCTAATACACCACCCACAAACCGAGTTGTGAGTGAGTGGGGTGTAGTACATCCCACCAACAAAGCCTACAAAAGAAAAGATGAATGAGCAAGTTATCAAGTGGGAAGTGTAGAGAGAGACAATTAATTGTTGAGCGTGGGGTGAGTCCACTAATGCAAGAATTTTTGTTGTGGAGAGTCCACTCTCCACTCTACACTTTCTACATTCTACATTGCATGTTTATTGTTATGTTCTCTCTCTCATATCTCCTCCTTTACTAGCATAGTAAGCAATAGTTTTGTTTCATGCCATGTGCCAAATGATTTTTTGGTCCGCCACGAAACTAATTATTAATAGAGTTGAATTTACTATCTTATTTTAACATCAGATTCATTGAATTGTATCGTTTAGCAAATTAATCATCTTTTAAATTGGTTTTCTATGCATTTTGATAGATTTAAAAACAAAACCAATACCACATAATTCATTTAACAATTATGAACTTTAAGATCAAATGAAGTGGGAATAAAATTCACACCATGCATTTGGGTCATTATTCATTGCAAGGACGGCTCACAAATCGTTTTCAAGACCTTTGTGTGCTGTGCTATTTTTATTTTTATGAATTCTCAACCCACTATTAACGAATGTGTCCCATTAGATCATTCACTTTAATAACCAAAGACTATGACCTCTCAATGCAGGTCAAAACTTTTTCCTTATTTCATTTTCCCTAAAAAGGTCAACTTTTATATCTGCAATTTAGATATTTCTATCTCCTTCTATGATTATTTTATTGCTTTGTCAGAACTCCAAAATTTCCAATATTACAATTAAGAAAACAATTTACATTACTTTATTGAATAACTATTTGAATAGCTGGTTTTGTCTCTCGTAGACATATAATTATGAACATATTTATAGTATATTTATTTATTTTATCATTTTTTATTAGAAAAAATAATATAATTAAGTAAAAAAGTGTTTACATGGAAAAAAAATGATAAGGTGGATAAATATACTATAAATATGTTTATAGTTATATACCTACCAAAAAAAACTCTTAAATTGTTTGAGCAATGTTCCGTTACGGTAAACTTTATATTATATTCAATTACAATAATAGTCGATTAATAGAATCACTGACTATTTTATATATAAATAAATGTTGGAATGCAATAGGATAATGAATCATGAAAGAGATTGTAAGGATCAGGCGTGCTTGGTGCAAGCCACTAGAATGATCACAATTATTATATAAAAAAGTCCATAATGGTTGTAGTAGAGGAAATCTGCAACAGGAGACAAACTCATGTTGCTGGTTTTGAAGAGTGGGCTGCTGCTTGTGCTTGGTGGCTTGGTGGCTTGGTGCGCCAAATCCTAATTTTTCACACCAAAAATGTCTTCAAAAGTGGGGGGATCATGAGTGACATGCCGTCAATTTGTCTTGCACACGTGCTGCTTCTTAGTGCTGCAATATCATCATTCATCACCCTTTTTTTTTCTTTAAATGTCAATCTTGATAAGGTTTCTATTCTTTCCTCGGACAACAACTGGCTCCATTTACAACCAAAAATCGGATCAAGATCGTTTACTTTATTGATATCTATATATATTTTTTATTAATAATTATTGTTATCAATATAAGTGAGGGCAATACGTAACCCAACTAAATTTGCTTCCATTGCGATTGTTTAAAAAGTTTAGCTACCCAAACGAATTAAATGAAGTTTGTAGGACACTACATGTTGAATATCATATGATTAGATATCTGAAAGTATAGATTATATAAATTTGTATCTTTGATTTTGTATTTGTCGTATGTGAATTTTACCAAGCATACACGTTATTGACAAGAAGGAGAAAATAGCCAGGTGGACACTCGAATGGGCACTCAGGAAATATTCTACGAGGCATCATTAAAGAGAAGAAAAGCCCGAGTAAGCATATATAGAATGAAACCTACTCGGGATCAGTTAATAACACTCGTGACTGGTTAAACAACGCCTCCACTCGGGCTCAAATGGCGCTACTCAGGACCATTATGTATTACTCTTACGCGGGAATAAATACGACTCGAGTAAGAACTTGGTGCTTATTTCACACGGATTAAGTCATTAAATACGCGAAGATATCCATCAGGAAGGAATCCCAAATAAAATGGAACATTAAGTTAGAAGAGTCCCCAATAAGGAAATAACTTGATTTCTTTACGAAGACTACATTATAAGGAAACAAGTCCAAATTGAACTACACTACTAGAATCCCACTCGATTTCCATAAGAGACTCCGAAACTGGAAAGAAGACAAATCAACCTCAAGCAAGTAACCGAATCACAATTAAATACAAAGATCGTGTATTACTTGTACAAAGCAGATTAGGGTTCTATAAGCATATAAATAGACCCATAATCTGGCTCCAAAAGATATAGGCAATATAGCATACAACAATCATAACAAATACATAGAGAAAAAAGAGAGATCGAGAGCTTGTAAACATCATATTTTCTTAGTGGATTTTGGCTTGGTTGATCCTTCAACCACCAGTGGACGTTTCTCCGGTCATCGGAGTTTTACCACGTAAAACTTGTCTTCGTTACTCTCTCTGAATCTCTTTCTCATTGAATCAATAGCCGAAATCCAATCCTTGTTAGATTTTCTGACATAATCCAGAAATCGACGTCAACAATTGGCGCTAGAAGGAGGGGCTTGAACCTTCGAACTTGTTAAAAGCAATGGCAAGAAGCAGAAGTAGTTCAGGGAATGGCCAAAAATCACCAGGCGATTTCCATGTTGGCAATACGTCACAAGATTCTATAGCAAACACAAAAAACCAGCCTGCGCACCTGGCGGGAATCCAGCAAGTTCCTCAAACCAATAGAGATCTTAAGCTGCATTTCCAAGAGGCCTTGCAGCAATTGGTGAAGGACGCAGCAAGGGAAGGGATTGATCTACTGGCTGCAGGAGCACATACTCCCAATCCTCCACCCGCAAGGCTCCGTTAGATGGTGGTTGGGCCAGGAATAACTATACCAGAAGCCAGAAACCAGAAGGAACTCTTCCCTAATCAACCCGGCTGGACAGAAAACACTTGAAGAGGAACATCACCAGAGGATGGACCACAATCAAACAGTACGTGCCAGACATCGTAAATACGACCAGCGCAGAGGTCGATCATCATCAGAAGACAGTGATCAACACCATTGCAAACGTCATCATGGAGTCACACGAGAGGACCGACATCAAAATGAAGAGTCTGAGGAAAGAATGACGATAACCCACCGTTTTAACAGTCGGGGAAGTCCGATGGGGGACAGAGATGTCAGGATCCAGAGCCTAACTCGAGAAGTTGAGAATAACAGGCGACATATGGAGGCACTGGTCAGACGTTATGGCTGTAACGATCTATATGACGATGAATCTGACAGTCCATTCACCAGGGAGATTTTGTGGACCCTTTTCCCAGAAAGATTCAGGATGCCGCATGTGGAGCAATTCAAAAAAGATACAGATCCAAAGGAGCACGTCAGATGCTATAAAAATGTCATGGCTCAATATGCCCGCAGTGACCCCCTATTGTGTCTCAACTTTCCACAAACACTGGGGGACACAGGGTCAAGATGGTTCGGAAGACTACCCCCGGCGAGCATCGAAAATTTCAGCGAGCTGAGCAGGAGCTTCTCAAGGCAATTCCTGAGCGATGTTCACAGGAAGAAGTCGATGACCTACCTCTCTCAAATAAAGCAGGGGAAGGAAGAGTCATTAAAAAAGTACTTGGGCCGGTTCGGCCAAGCAGTATCAGAAATTGGCAGTGCTAATGATGAAGCAATTATTGCTGCCTTCACCAATAACTTGCAGAATGGATGACTATCCTTTGATTTGAGAAGAGCACGACTGACTAGGTATGCCGACATGATGGATATGGCAGGAGGATACACTCTGGCCGAGGAAGAAGAGTTAGCTACAGGAGGAAGCTATATGCATGGAGAAAAGCTCGAACAGAAGAATACCGAATCCAATGGGCAGAATCAAAAGGAAAAATGAAAAGGGAACGGCAAGGAGAAAAACAAGGATGGGGGTAATGGGCTCAACGTCGAACGGTCCGTAGAGAAATACCGAGGCAGATATACCAATTACACCCCTCTTCGGAAAAAACAAGAAGAAATTTTAGCCGTCTTGGAAGAGAAGAATATGGTGCAAGAGCTGCGGCGACAATCACAGTTCTCCCGGAGAGATACAACCAAGTATTGCAGGTTTCATAAAGAAACCGGGCATGAGACTTTAAAGTGTTTTCAGCTCAGAGATTACATAGAGACTCTTATTCGGGAAGAGCACCTGCGGGATGTAATCTTGAAAAAAGATGAGAGATCAGAAACTAAGAAAGAAGTTAAGGTTGATCACAACCCTGGTCAAAATCAAAGAACCAGCCCCGAAGCCAATCAAGTAATACATATAATTTTTGGAGGACCCTCTACTGGGAGAAGCAACCGAGAACGAACTCAGGAAATCAGAGAAGCAATAGAAGCAAGGAATAACTTCGACGTAAACTCGGTTGAACCAGACCCGAAAAGGGTAAAGGAAGGATAGGACCCAATAGTCTTTACAGAGGCAGATTCCCATGGCATCGATGTTTGACCTAATGACGCTTTGGTTATAAGTGCCCGGATTGAGCATAGGGAAGTCCGGAGAATTTTAATAGATAATGGGAGTTCAGCAGACATCATAAGTGTGGCCGTATACGACCAGCTAAGACTAGACCGAAAAGATTTACAACCTTTCCATACTCCATTAAGAGGGTTAGGGGGGATAGAGGTCAGGTCACTCGGGACGGTAAAACTACCCGTGAAGATCGAAACGGCACTATGCCATATGACTGTCCTGCTCGACTTCGTGGTAGTTGACTTGGATAATTGGCCGTATAATACATTATTGGGCCGGCCATTCCTGAATAAAACAAGGGCCGTTACGACCACTTATGCATTAATGATCAAGTTCCCAACAGAATAAGGGGTTGAGATAGTCAAGGGATCCTGGCCCGAAGAGCAAACCTAGAGATGGCCCGAAGAGCAAACCTGTCAGTATACAGAGACAAGCATGATGCTGAACAAGTGTGCACCATAATGCAGCCAAATCAGTGTGAAGAATCCTTGTCATTCGAACTGGATCCAAGGGAGGGCCCAAATGAATACAAAACATAATTGGTTGAAGTAGTACTTGAAGAAGACAAATCGGACAAGAAAATCAAGATCGGGGCCAACTTGGATGGAAAAGTCAAGCAAGACTTAACCAATCTGCTTAGAGAGTACAAAGATATATTCGCTTGGAGTCACGAAGATATGATCGGAATAGATGCCCGAGTAATATCTCACCACCTCGCAGTTAGCCCGAATGCAAAACCGGTAATACAAAAGAGAAGATCGTTCAATCCTGAAAGAAGTCAAGCAATCAAACAAGAGGTGGAAAAGCTACTGGCAACTGGATCAATCAGAGAAGTCAGCTACCCTCGCCAACGTAGTCCTCGTCCAGAAGAAAAATGGACAATGGAGGATGTGCGTATATTTCACGGATCTAAACAAGGCATGTCCAAAGGATAGCTTCCCACTTCCAAGGATAGACCAGCTGGTGGATGCCACAACAGGTCACTAATTGCTCAGCTTCATGGACGCTTACTCGGGATACAATCAGATCCGGATGAACAAAGCTGATGAAGAAAAAACAGCTTTCACAACGAATCAGGGTTTATATTGCTACACAGTAATGCCCTTCGGTTTAAAAAATGCAGGTGCTACGTATCAAAGGTTGGTCAATAAAATCTTCACTCGGCAAATAGGAAGGAACATGAAAGTGTACATTGATGACATGTTGACTAAAAGCGTCTCGGCAGATGAGCATGCCCAGGACCTCCGAGAGACATTTGATGTTCTGAGAAGATACCAGATGAAATTAAACCCAAACAAATGTTTATTCGGAGTCCATTCAGAGAGATTCTTGGGTTTTCAGGTCCATCAACGAGGAATCGAAGTTAATCCCGAGAAGATCCAGGCTTTGCAAGAAATGACCCCACCTAAAACATTGAAAGAGGTACAACGCTTAACAGGGTGTTTAGCCTCCTTGGGAAGATTCATCTCAAAGGCTACAGACAGGTGCACACCTTTCTTCAAGATAATCAAAAAAGGGAAAGGACTCGAGTGGAATAAAGAGTGCGAGCATGCATTCTTAAAAATAAAAGAGTACTTGGGACAAGCTCCCGTTCTCTCAAAACCGCAAAAAGGGGAAATACTTCAGCTGTATCTTTCAATAACCGAGCTTGCAGCAAGTTCAGTCTTAGTCAGAACAGAAGATGGAGTGCAAAAACCAGTGTATTATACCAGTAAGGTACTCGTACCGGCTGAGACCAGGTACTCACAGGCAGAGAAGATGGCCTTAGCATTGGTTTCAGCAGCAAAAAAGCTGAGACCATATTTTCAGGCTCATACAATCCAGGTTCTCACCAATTGCCCATTAAGACAAATTTTACAAAAACCAAAAATATCAGGAAGACTTACCAAATGGGCAATCGAGCTAAGTGAATTCGATATTCATTATGTCCCTAGAACCTCCCTCAAATGACAAGTTGTGGCAGACTTCATAACCGAGTTCACAGAACCAAACCTGGAAGCAAAAAGACTCTTGGAAAAGAGTTTCCCATGGAAATTGTATATTGATGGCTCTTCAAATACTCATGGCAGCGGGGCAGGGATCGTAGTTAGCACCCCAGAAGGAGATGATGTTGAATGTACCATGAGATTTGATTTTAAAGCAACCAATAATCAAGCCAAGTACGAGACATTATTAGCTGGAATCAGAGTCTGCATAGCTCTCGGGGCAGATGAAGTTGAGATATTCAGCGATTCATAGGTAGTTGTCAACCAGGTTATGGACGAGTACCAGGCCAAAGATGAAGGTATGATAGCCTACCGTGACATCGCGAAACAGCTCCTCCAAAAATTTAAAGAATACAAGATCGCTCTGATCCTTAGGGAAGAAAATGAAAAGGCTGACGCATTGTCTAAATTAGCGTCAGCAACAACCTCAATCAAACCAAATACCATTCCAGTTGCACACCTCCTTAAACCGAGTACAGCTGAACCTAAGCATTTGGAAATTTTAGAAATCCGAACACCACAAGACGGTTGGATGGTCCAGTTGAGAAGGTTCTTGGAAGAAGACGTGCTCCCGGAAGATCCGGTATTAGCAAAGTGCATCAGGTATCGATCGGCTAGGTATACCATGATTGGAGGAGAATTATATAGAAGGGGGTTTTCTCGAGCTCTCCAGAGATGTGTACCGGAAGAAGATACACATCGAATACTTCAAGAGATCCACGGAGGAGTTTGCGGGAACCACACTGAGTGTAGAAGTCTGGCGCATAAGGTACTCAGGCAAGGCTATTACTGGCCTAAGCTTTTCTCAGATGCACAACAGTGGTCGAAAAGTTGCAATACCTGTCAAAGGATTGCCAACGATATCTGACAACCCCCAGAAAAGCTCAGAAACCTCACTGCCCCATGGCCATTCACCATGTGGGGCCTAGACCTGATCGAGCCAATACCAGCTGGGACAGGGGGTGGAGCAAAGCACGTCATAGTAGCAGTCGATTATTTCACAAAATGGGCAGAAGCTGAAGCGCTGGTGCGTATCACAGAAGCCAACACCATAAATTTTGTAAAGAAAACATACTTTATAGGTTTGGAGTTCCGGACACTATAATCACCGACAATGGCACTCAGTTTGATAACCAAAAGTTCAGACAGTTGTGCGAGAAGTATCAGATTGCTAACTACTATGTGACACCAGCTCATCCTCAAACAAACGGGCAAGTAGAAGCAGTAAATAAAATTATCAAGCACACCATTAAAGCAAAGTTAGATGACAAAAAAGGAAGTTGGGTTGAAAAGCTTCCTGAAGTATTATGGGCATATCGGACGACAGCAAGGACTTCAATAGGAGAAACTCCGTTCACCTTAGCGTTCGGAACAGAAGTTGTCATCCCCGTAGAAACATCGTATGCTTCCCCCCGGGTCAGGCTATACGATGAAGAACAAAATGTTGATACGCTACTACAAAGTTTGGATGAGCTAGAAGAAAAAAGGGAAAAGTCCTGAATAAGAAATACAACATATCAACAAAGAGTGGCTCGCCACTACAACTCTCGTGTTCGGATCAGGAAATTCCAGTTAGGAGACCTGTTGCTCAGGAATGTGTCATTGAACACAAAAAATAAAGTCGCGGGATCCCTGACTGACAAATGGAAAGGTCCACACAAGATCGAGGGGATAGCTGGCCATGAAGCTTATTGTATTGCTCGACCCAATGGAGGAGTGTTACCCCGACCATGCAATACCCAATATCTGAAGATTTTCTATCCTTATAATATATATATATATATATATATATATATATATATTGAATATTTTATTCTTTTTTCTAGTTAGGACAATATTGGTAGGATAAATATTAAATTGTAATTTAAATCTATCGATTTTTTGCAGTAATAAATAAAAATACTCGAAATTTCTGAATAACATCCAGCTCGGGATTTCCAAAAGAAAGCATATGATAATAAGAACATATGGAAGAAGAGCATGATAATAAGAACATGCAAATAGAATTCTCGGGACCATCAAATCCCGAATGGGCGGAGAAGCTTGTAGAAGCATGCCAGCCGAGCAGGGTCAAAATGACCTTCGTAAAAAGGCAAACCCGATGCACCAGACTCTAGAAAAATGCTCGGGACGCTATCGGGAGAAATTCCGGTGAAATACGTAGCTGTGTTGAAGCAACTTAAAAAAAAAAAAAAAGCTCAACGATTCGGCGAACCCTTGAGCTTAAAAACTGGGGAGACGTCCTTGGTATTGCGTAAGGACTCGAACGTATGATCATGGTGAGCCTTGATGTAACGTTCGGGTAGCAACCGGGTATGAAACACAAGTGTAAACTTCTGTTTCAAGATGACTCGGTTAATAATAAAGAGCCAGTTTAATAAGATACTTGGCAATTGAAGTCATTCGGGTAACAACCGGTTTAATAATATACTCAGTTAAGTTACCCGAACATCGAAGAAGCCAGTTTAAAAAGATACTTGGCAATTGAAGTCATTCGGATAACAACCGGTTTAATAAAATACTCGGTTAAGTTACCCGAACATTGAAGAAGCCAGTTTAAAAAGATACTTGGCAATTGAAGTCATTCGGGTTACTTAACCGAGTATCTTGTAACAACCGGTTTAATAAGATACTCGGTTAAGTTACCCGAACATCGAAGAAGCCAGTTTAATAAGATACTTGGCAATTGAAGTCATTCGGGTAACAACCGATTTAATAAGATACTCGGTTAAGTTACCCGAACATCGAAGAAGCCAGTTTAATAAGATACTTGGCAATTGAAGTCATTCGGGTAACAATCGGTTTAATAAGATACTAGGTTAAGTTACCCGAACACATGCTAGTTTAATACAGCACTCGGCAACAATCAGCAATAAACAGATCAAGACCATTCAATTGAAAATAAAATAGAATTTTATTGCTCCTAAAAGAATGGTTACAGTTTAAAGAATGGTTCTGTACAAGTAAAAAAAAAATCAGAATTTTCTACAATTCTACAAAATTAAGGATGCGAGGATTTCGAGCCTTTGCCAATACTCGGAGCTGACATCATCTCTTACTCACGAAGCAGGCTCTCATTAGATGGCCAAGTGATATCGTCGACAGTATCATCCATTCACTGGTTGTAATCTTCACCCAGGACTGGCCCGACATCTGGGACTACACCCTCAACCGACTCTTGACTTGCAAAAAAGGTCGAGAGAGAATGCTCGGACGGAATCTCTAAATGCATGGGATGGGGCCATTTGCCTTGACTACGGCAGTAAGCTCTCCATTCCTTCATCTGAATCCGAAGAGATTCCAAGGACCGGTCCACGTGATGTTTGATCGACAGCTCCCAATTAGCACAGGCTTTCTCGGTAGCCCTATTCTTAACTTTGAAGAACTTGCCGGCCGAAACTAGCCCACGTTGAAATTCCCGAATAAGTAGGGCATCATAAGCAGGGGATCTTTTTAAACGATCCACCCTTTGGACTTCCAGTTCCAACCTGGCCTCTCGGGAAAGGGATTCAACTGTCAGCACTTGGCGCTCCAAATCTTCAATTTTTTTGTCATATGCCGACTTCTTATGCTCCGCCTCCTGCTCGGCCTTGAGCATGGATTCCTCAGCAGAAGATAGAAGATTTTGAAGTGATGCAACCTTCTCCTCTGCCAGAGATGCCTTGTCCTCGGCTTCAACCTGCTTCGCCAGACAATGGTCGGCAAATATTTGTACAGAACCGACCTCATGCTGGTAAGCTTTCTAGGCTCGAGCACGGCCCTCTTCACTCGCCTTCAGCTGAGCCTCTAGACGCCTTATTCGATCGGCCTGATGTTGCTACGTCTGAATAAGCTCAGCGAATTCAGCCACCATCTGCAAAGGAATATGCTTAGAAATCTGGCAGAAGAAAAACAATAAAGGAGTCGGATTCAACTTACATAAGATGCACCGTTAAAAACATTTTGGAGACGTTCGGTCAGGGAACCATCCCGAAAGCTGCTCCAACGGTCTTCCCCGATAAAAGCCCTACCGGAGGACATCTCTCGTAGCATATCCTGTAGAGAAAGGAATAAAGAAACCCCCGAGGGTTCAGCTCCCAGATTTCCAAACTTGGGGGCAGAAGAAGCCCTGTTCGGTTATAAGGACGGAAAAGGAACCCCCGAAAGTCTGCCCTCATATCTCCTACTTCGGGGGTAGAAGAAGCCCTACTCGGCTCTGAAGCGGCTGCATCTACTGATGCTCCAGCACCAACACTCGGGGCAATCTCATCTGTAATATCTTCGTCACTGGAGTCAATAAATGAGACTACCCGAGGAACTTTGAGAGGACGAGACAGTGAACTAACTGCCTTTCGCTTCTCACCCCGAGAACGGTGGAAGTTAAGATCAGCAACAAGATCTTTCTGCAGATCGTTTTGAAAAGACTCAAAGAATTCAGTACCTGTAGGCACTTGATCCGTCAAGACGTTACCACCATCGCAGTCTTCAAACCGTCTAACAGGCTCTTCACACTGGTCTTCACTCTGGCCATTTGGACCAGCAGAATCCTGAGTAGGAGGCTGAGTACCCTGAACAACGCACTCTGGAATTCGTTCCTCAGTAGTGTCGGTTTCCTCATCAGGCTCGGGTGGAGCAATACCCTCATCGCCCTGACGGGAAGCTTCCTTTCTACTCGCTTGTAGAATCGCCTTCACCTGGCGAGCTTGAAGATCGCTGACGACGTCCGTATCGAACACCAGTAAAAAAAAAATCATGTTATAAAATAAAATCAAAAGCAGAAAAATACAACAGAAAGAGCGCTGGGATACTTACATCGCCTGCGATGGCCCAAAATCTGTCTGAAGAAGCCGAGCTTTATCAAATCATCCTCTTTCAAAAGATAGCTCTTGCTCCTCTTCTCCAGAGTACGAACAGCTGCCCGAGTCAGCCTCTTCAGCTCAGAATCACTATAATCAATTATTTTCTTGTTCCACACTTCGGGTGAATAGAAGAAATGGGGAACACTCAACACCCTGACATCCCCAGATCGAACAGTGACGTCGAGACTGAGAGCCCCTCCAGCGAAAAACCAACTGTTCTTCCAAAATTTGTTGGATGTAGGGAATCCCCATATGAAACCCTTCTTTTTTGGGTCATCAGAAGCATCGACCCCCCGATTCACCTTTGCTTCTTTGGGGACCCAACCGTCCGAAGGAGTAGACGCAAGAAAATAGGTCCCCATTTTGCTAACCGGCCTCAGCGTAAAGAAATGTCTGATTTCATTCGGGGAAGGCGGCTAAAGGTTCATTCGGCTGAACATATGCCACATGCACATCAAGACTTTGTAACTATTCGGGGCCAACTGAGCTGGGGCTATCCCTGCTTCAGCAAAAAACCAGGCAATAAAAGGCTGAAAGGGAAGTGTGACACCACAGCAAAGCATGGATCCATAAATCGCGACCATACCCTCAGGAGGATTCCATACGGCTCTATCTCCCGCAGGAACCAAAGTGACTGAGTCGGGCAAGTCGAATCGGGAGCGATATTGTTCTATCTTAGCTGGCCTGACCACATTCGGCTCAGTATCAAAGTCACTCGGGCGAGTATCAGAAAAAGAAAGACGAGACGCCCGTACACTTCATCAACGTCACCCTCATTAACAGTCTGAACGCTGCTCGAGCCATGCTTGTATACCTTACTTCTGCTCTGATGTTTACCCATCCTTCGAAAAGATACCCTGTGATCAGAAATATCAGAATCAGAACTAGATGGAGAACTCGATACAGGGCTGAAAGTGACGTCAGGGTGAAGCCCTGAAACATCAACCTCTAAGAATGGAGGTTCATCTATTGGGATATCCCCCAGAAATCGTTTAATGCAAGAAACTAACTGGAAATCCCCACGTTCTAATGCATCAAAAGCGATTTTAAAGAGACGATGGCGGGAAGATGGCACCATTAAAACTAACCTTGAATTGAGATTGATGCAAGATCTTCCAACGGAGAATCGCGAACTTCTAAATAAAGAAATATGAGTTTAAAGAAATTTATGCTGAAAAATTGTTGAGAATAAACCAACGATGTCTCTCAGCAAAGAATTTAAAGAAGAGACGGCACGAAACCCTAGGATTTCAAAGCGGGAAAAAAACTTATGACGAAACTCGATGACGTAGGCGGCGTTTGGGGAAACGCAAAAATCATTTCTCATAAATGATATTGAAAAATGAAGAGACGAGGGACGCATGTCAAAACAGGAAGTAGCTTTCGACCGTCAGAACTTCAAAACGTCGCCATCATTTAAGATCTCGTGTGATGAAGCGAATCGAAATTACAGGGTCACCATTAAGACGCGTCATTATGACAAGACGACTATTCTGACAATTAAAAATTAAGATGATTAAAATACTCATGCCCGAAATGAAATTTACTCGGCACAAATATTTTAAAGGGGTATTGTCGTATGTGAATTTTACCAAGCATACACGTCATTGACAGGAAGGAGAAAATAGCCAGGTGGACGCCCAAATGGGCACTCAGAAAATATTCTACGAGGCATCATTAAAGAGAAGAAAAGCCTGAGTAAGCATATATAGAATGAAACCTACCCGGGATCAGTTAATAACACTCGGGACTGGTTGAACAACGCTTCCACTCGGGCTCAAACGGCGCTACTCGGGACCATCAGGTATTACTCTTACGCGGGAATAAATACGACTCGAGTAAGAACTTGGTGTTTATTTCACACGGATTAAGTCATTAAATACGCGAAGATATCCATCAGGAAGGAATCCCAAATAACATGGAACATTAAGTTAGAAGAGTCCCCAATCAGGAAATAACTTGATTTCTTTACGAAGACTACATTATAAGGAAACAAGTCCAAATTGAACTACACTACTAGAATCCCACTCGATTTCCATAAGAGACTCCGAAACAGGAAAAAGACAAATCAACCTCAAGCAAGTAACCGAATCACAATTAAATACAAAGATCTTGTATTACTTGTACAAAGCAGATTGGGGTTTTATAAGCATATAAATAGACCCATAATCTGGCTCCAAAAGATATAGGCAATATAGCATACAACAATCATAGCAAATACATAGAGAAAAAAGAGAGATCGAGAGCTTGTAAACATCATATTTTCTTAGTGGATTTTGGCTTGGTTGATCCTTCAACCACCCGTGAACGTTTCTCCGATCATCGGAGTTTTACCACGTAAAACTTGTCTTCGTTACTCTCCCTGAATCTCTTTCTCTTTGAATCAATAGCCGAAATCCAATCCTTGTTGGCTTTTCTGACATAATCCAGAAATCGACGTAAACAGTATTCCTATTCATTATGTATTCTAATTAATTCGTTGATATTATAAAAATATTATTTAAGTGGATATCTATATTCATGAAATTCATACCGTAAATTGTAAACTTTTAATATCTTTGCGGTTTCCATTAACTTCCGAATTTTATGATGTAATTTATAATCAATATTCTAAGTTTATTAATTAATGTTATATCAATTTGTAACAACTACTTTGTAATTCTATTGAGAAGCTATAAATGAAGCTCTTATTGTATTTGTGAATTTGACGAGAACGCTTCTATAATGAAATAATCTCCTCATCGGACAATTACTTTATCCCTACTTTATTTATTTTAATAAAAAGTTTATGTTATTGTGGTCTTCCGATTGTTTCTCGAGCTTTCAATTGCTTGCGAATTGCTCCACGAATGTGTCTGGAAGCTATGAAAAAGAAAAAAATAAAGTCATTAGGTGAATTGGTATATCATTGTAGGGCAGGGCCACCGAGGTTGGACCCAAACGCTTTACATATGCACACTTCTCTGATGTCCCGTGGGATTGTTGCAGTGAACATACGATGTTTGTATTGCGTTGTGTGATCGTCTGGATCTGTCGTACCTTCAAACTGCTTCATGTTTAGGAAGCTGAACTTCCTGGGCATCTTGACTAGGGCGATTGCGGTGACAAAAAGGAAATCAGTAAAGCTGTTTACCGTGCTTTTCTTGATTGGGGCTGAGACTCCTGGAATCCATTGTATAAGAGTCTCAATTTCTACAAACCTACGAGAAAGTTTTGGGTCAGCAAGGACATGCAAACATTTATTAGGTTTTACCAACTCAGGTGTTGACTGAAGCGAGATTGAGGTATTGAAATCGTTCTCCGTCTGTGAACCACTTTCATGATTAGGTTCTTGTCATGTTAGTTATGGAGTCGACACGATTGGTGGGTTCGCTTCAGCTTGAACGGTTTGAGATGCGCCTTGAGGGTTCACTTCATCAAGAATCAACTCTGGCGATTGGAAATTCATCGTTGGTGTGGCTAGGACTGTCCTGTCGACATCCTGCACTAGATCGTTCTCTTGGACGAGGGGTGTCGATGGCAGGTTGCTAGGTGCGCCATTGATTATCGCTTGCAATTCAACGTTCTTGTTACGGGCCGACGCGTTTACCGTTTCGAGCTCTCGCAGTTTTTGAGCTTGGGCGGTCATCTGAGCAATCAGTGCAACGAGCTGCTCTTCGACAGTTGGGGCGTTTCCATCTCATTACATTTTAGGAGTCCTTCGTTCGATTCAACTGGTTCGTCTATGAAGCTGCAATTGGCCCCCACGGTGGGTGCCAAACTGTAGATGGTTAATCTACTATTATAGTGGATTGGGTCAGATCCGAGTTAGGCCCAAGCAACTTGGTCTACCGGACAAGTCGACTGCTCCAAATACCTGTAAAAAATATGAAAATAGAGAAAATTGGAAAAAAAGAGAAAAAAATGTGGTGGTCAATTTTGGGCCTTAGGAGCGCTTGGGCTGAGCGTGAAAGTAAGGGGTGATTGAAGGTGATTAAATAAGTATATCCCGGTTGTCGAAGTTTGTATTTGAACAGAGTTTCAACACACAAGAACTTAGTAGCAAAGAGAGAAAATCAGAATCCTCTTTCAGCGAGGGGATGGTTCTATTTATAGGTCATCCCAGGAGGTTGATCGTGGAACAACATTGGAAATCCTATCCCTGAAATCTTTGTCAAATTTTGTGAGATTTCATAGTCTTAGACCAATTCAAAATTTTGTTTCAGTTTTTATCACGTTCTACTGATAAATTTTATCAGTTAGTGACTGAGTCAAACAGAAACTGATTCATAGTGGACCCGAATCCAGCCCAGTTGGTCGTGGGCTTAAACATTTAGGCCTAAAGACCAATTTTAGCTACCACAATTGTTCGATAAATTATTTTAGGATAATGGTTGACATCTAACATTTGCATCCAACTTGATATGTGGGCAATTGGATTTAAATGTTTTGACTTTGCTGTATGCACTTGTCAAAGCATCCAATAGCTCACACATCAAGTTGGATGCAAAGATTGGATAAAAGAGTTGGATGTCTACCATTATCCATTATTTTATGGTTATCTAGATTTGATGTCCAAATCTCATTTATATTGAGTTTGGAGAGTTAATTTTACATTTAAGTACGGGTGGCCATGGATCAAATCTAAGGGATTTTGCATGATCCAATATTCAATCCAATCCAGCCGGGTAAAATAAAATTACAATTCAATCCGGTTCGATCTAATAATAGTGTAAAATTTGGAACGATCCAATCATATTCAATTGCAAAAAACTTATATTTGATCCGATTCATATGAAACTAACCCTAATATAAAAAGTTTAATCATCCATAAAATAACAAAAACAAATAATTAACACAACACCAACAATTGCATTAAGGATAACATAACTTCAAAGAAGTTCCAAACACAAATAGGTTTTGCTCGAGAAAGAAAGAAGGATACGATAAATGGAATAAAATAAAATTGGGTTGGACCATTAGTTGGGTTGGGCTTAACCGATTAATTAATAAAAGTGACGATATTTACATTTCTCAAAAATTGTATATACATTCCAATTTAGTATATTTTTAAAAATTCAATATTATCTTTGAGTAAAGTTACTTAAATGACTAAATAGTTTGTAAGTACATACAAATAATTATTAATTGGTTTTATATCAATCCTTTAAAAAAAATGAAAAAGGAAGTTTCTTATTAATTGTTTGATATGATAATAAAAACATTTCTATTTTATCAAACCCTAACTTCTATTTTAAATTATAATTTCAATTTCTTTTAAGGAATATAAAGTGATTGAGTTGATCAACAATTTACTGTTATAATTGAGTGCAATAAAAATCAATACAAACACTAAACCTTCTATTGTAAAAAAAAAAAAAAAAACTTTATTAGGGATAGAGGAATTAAAAAACATTGTTATGTGTTGAGAGCTAGTAGTTTTTTAATTCGGTGGAATCGGAGAATTATGAACATAAAAAAAAATAAAGAATTTAATTTTTTTTTAATGCAATGATAAGAAAAAAAATTCAAATATTTTTTTGGTGATATCAAATGTTTTTGTTTAGAATATTTTTTTTAAGAGAAGTTATTTATTTGAATAAAAAGATATAGAATAATAAAATTTTAAATAAATCTAATTAGATAATAAAATAACTGGGTATGTTAACAAAAATATAATATAATAAAATTAAAAGGTATTTTGACATTAAATAGTGTTTATTTATCAAACATAGATTTTTAAAATATTTTAAAAATCTATCTACAAAATGGGTATACATACCTTTTTTAGAGATATCAATATCGATAATTAATAATAACACGAGCTTTACGTGAATTAAAAATGTCAAATTTGCTATTTGACTCACTACAATTGTATTGTTACAACTTCCATGCATATAACATAATAAAAAATTACATTACCTTAATAGAGATGATTATACACCTTTCTTCCACACCTAATGGTCACGAGTTCGAATCCCTCTATATAAACCTCTCTTCAACAACTATTAATCAAGGATTCAAGTCTCATTATATACATTTTAAAAGCATAATAATGAAAGTAGAAGTAATTTTTCAAACCCTACTAATAGAGTTGGTTGTATTTCAAAAAATCTAAAAATTACTCTGATATTTTTTTCTAATCTTTTTCAGGGTTCTCTAAATTTTAAAAATATAGAAAACCTCCTAAAGCTTTTTTCTTAATTTTTTAAACAGGTATAATTGATTGGACTATACGAATGGAATAATTATCATTTTAACTCGCCAATTATGCTAAACTGTGAGAATTATGTTGGGAAAAATGCAAGAAAGAAAATTTTGTACATCAAAGATCAAACCTGATTAGATTCGGGTAAAATTAGCTAATTTGGAAACAAAGCGACTTGTTGGACATCTTAAAAGGAAACAAAACGTAGAAAACAACATACCACGACTGAATCAACTACGAGGAAAAACAAACAAAAAAATTATTGATGGCTAAAATTCCTTTGAAAGAAGAAAAAAAGAAAAGATTAAAGTAAACATAGGCAAAACTGTCGGCAAGAAACATTAGTAGCTTAATTATCCGACATTCACTTGCTCTGAAGATAGATATAAAAACATAAAGCTACTACTTAAAAGCATTTGGTCGGTGACTTTGAAACTTAAGCTACTGCCACCGGAATATCGATATCAATACTTGGAGTGGTCATTATCGGTGGAACATACTGTTCTTCTTCCTTGGGAGTGTTGATGGTGACTAGATCAGGTAGGGGTGTCTTCGGCCCCTGCTTGCCATTTGGATCCCAGCCGAGCATGATCTTCACCTTAATACCCAGCACACCCTGTCACGTTGAAGAGAATTAGATACTGATTGTTAGTATCAAAGCATCATCATAAAAAATAGCAATAGTTTTTTTAAAGGGGAAGAAAATCAGACAACTGACCTGCCTAAGAAGAACGTGCCTCACAGCTGAGTCGATGTATTCTTTCACAGGTTGACCGGACGATATCATGTACCCATCCTTAAACTTCATTGACTTGGCACGCTGAGCCCGGAGCTTTCCACTCACAATAACCTGCGTGAATGTAAGAAAATTGAGCTTACCAAAACGAATCATTGTGCATGCAAATACAGTCACGGGGGATAAAGTACTTATACCTCACATCCCTTTGCACCACTCTCCATGATGAATCTGAGGACACCGTAGCAAGCCCTATAAAATGATGATATTCAAGTTATTTGAAATGAAACAAGGAATAGGAAGCGAGGGAAAAAACGTGCTCAAGGCCATCCACAAACATATTTCTTCACGACTTCACCACCCTATTCATTCCACTACATAGGTATCCTTGTTCTATTCTATGCAGAGCACAGGAGTTAAGTTGCATTAGCAGCCCAAAACTGAATTTAAGAGAATAAACATTACTATTTGTTAAACAAGAGTACTGAAATCATTATTACTTTATTAGCAATCAAAAGCACGGTGACACATCCATCGAGGTTCAAAAGGTGTAAATGTCAGAGAATATTCCAAACTCCAAGCACCTCAATAGCAGAGCACAAGAAGCCTGACAAACTCCAAGAAAACTTTCATCTGAGCATCGATGAGGAGGCCCCAAGACTCATCTAGCAAAGCAAAGGGGGCAAAACAATGCTCATATGCTGTGGCCCAAGGGGCAAACACAGCAAGTTATATAAAACAGGAATGAAAAAGGAATTTTAATACCCAGAATACACCATCATGAGCAAACCACATTTTTGGTATTGCGGTTTGCGTACAAGTCGCAATTACTCTTAAAGGGAACAAATAAGGAAATGCAAGGATTTTCTAAAGTAGACCAACTACAAACTACTTTCTGGCAACAGAAATCCACATACAAGTAACAGGAAGGTGGGAATGTGGGAGGATATTCCAAACTACAAGCACCCAATAGCAGCGCACACGAAGCCTGACAAATTCCAATAAAACTTTCATCTGAGCATCGATGAGAAAGCCCCAAAGTTCATCTAGCAAAGCAAAGGGAGTAAAACAATGCTCATATGCTGTGGCCCAACGGGAAAACACAGCAAGTTAAATAAAATAGGAAGGCAAACGGAGTTTTTAAACCCAGAATACACCATCATGACCAAACCACATTTTCAGTATTGAGGTTTGCAACTTTGCATACAAGTTGCAATTACTCAAAAAGGGAACAAATAAGAAGGGTGTGAAAGGATTTCCTAAAGTAGAGTCAGTAGACTTAACTTCAAACCGATTTCTGTGGCACCCGAAGTCTACATACAAGTAAGAGGAAGGCACAGAACTACAACTATACTTAAGTAGCAACTTGGCCGAGGAATCACCAAAGTAATTTCCCTAGCATAAGAAACTAACTTTAGAATAAACAGAAGAAATTGGCAGTCAAAATAAAATAAAAACCATCCCAACCCTTGTCACAAAGAATGTCATCATCATTACTTTATAAATGGAGATTATATGAATTCATCAAATATAGCCATCCTAAGACAAAAGATAGGTATTTTCTTTGAAACCAACTCACTGTAAAAATGACTCGATCTAGGAGTAACATTAAAACCACAGTATTCAAATAAAGAAAACAGAAGGCTGAAAAAATAAATCATGCTTCTGGAACACAGCAACATCTAAAAACAGGTACAACCAATGTAGAAAACAATCAAAATAATTGCATCATCAGTGGAAACAAGATGGTACGTATTGCAAAAGAACTAATTATATTTTAAATATACCAAATACAACACTTCACTCAAGAAAACACAGCATTCAAAGATGTCAATATTAATCTACCTCCTAACTGCAAGACCTCCCAAGAGCTTGTAACGCAGGGACTCAGCCTGAGCAATGGCACAGAGACCCCTATTGTTAACCTTCTCAGCATAGAGCTCCACGCTGTTTTCTGGAAACTTGAACCGCTTCTGAACAACAGAAGTCAACTCCCTGATCCTTCTTCCCTTCTCACCTAATACACACAAAATATTATTAATAAAAACCTGAGACTAGTGAAAGTATGAAAATGGAATAGAACACCAATTCTTCATTTAAAAAGTTTAGTAGTTAACAAAAAAAGGGGCAACAATTTACCAAGAACATTCTGAGTGCGAGTGGCTCTGATGATAATCTCAGTGCGCATTGGAGTAACCCTAACCTCAACACCTGAGTATCCATCCTCAGCAAGCTCTCTGGTAAGCAATTCATTCAGCTCCGCAAAAAATACACCATCAGCGACAAACTGCGGCAAAAGTGTATTCCATATATCATATTATAACCAATCAACAGAATCAATGAAAATGAAGAAAACCCTTCAAATAACAAAACGTTATTAATATAAAAAACCAAAAAAAAAATATACAACTTATGGTTAACAAAGCAAAGGAAGGGTTCTGATTTTGCGAGAATAAAACATCCATGTCGAAAAGTTACTTCTTCTAATTCATTATCATAATGAATCAAACATTGGGATTTTAAAAAAAAAAACAGAACTGGTAATCGTACACTTAATTCTACGCAGGGTGACTATGCGTTTCATTATCCTTAAACCAAAGTAAAAACATACGATCTAAAAATGGTTTCGTTTGCCGTCAGATTTCATACAACATATTAAATGTAATAAACAAAAGAATCATTAAAACGGAGAGAGGCAGGGACTTACTTTGCGCTTCTTACTAATCTGAGTCGCCATGTTTTCTGGAATCGAAAAGTATCGTAATCCAACACTGAGCTTCTGCTGCTGCTGCTTCGCCGCTTAAGTGCGCCAAACCCTAATGTTTTGTGAGACTGCTGTGTGGGGAGCAGCTTTTATATTGTTGAAAAGGGGTTTGATAAGATGGTCTGATCAAATCGAACGGGCAGAAATTCAGGTCTTAATTTTTGACGGTCACGATTAAATATTTTATTTTCTTTCTGATGGCGTTCTTTGATCAATGATGAAATTAAAATAAGATAAAAAAAAAATGACACTATTTTGAGAGTTATTGTATAAATATCACCACATTAATAATTTATTTTTAAAAAACACCAATTCAGTTGATTAGATGAAAATATCCGATATTAAGATTCTTAGTTTTAAAAGTGAGAGTGAAAAAGTAGAGAGAAATAAACCGACGACAAACAAATCGAAAGCGAAGTAACCGGAAGTTGGATACCAGTTGATTTTCTACTCTATACTAGATAATTTCCGATCGATGGAGGCAGTGGCGGACCCATAATTTTTTTCCAGGTGGACCACTTAAATAAAGTAGTAAAACTATTAAAAAATTAATACCAAAATAAAATGAGTTTTATTATATAGAAAAAAAATAATGATGACATAATCAAATTTAGCTAAATATAAAACAAAATATGTAATCAAGATGAATTGACTTAAACTCAAAAAGAAAAAAAAAGCAATATTAAAAAAAAGCACAAACTATGCCAAGTTACAATTTTCCTCGACGGGGTTTCATATTTTGAAATCGTTGCATAATAGTCTCCCTATCAATTGTGACGAAAATATCTCTCTCCACATATGCAAGCAAGCTATCATTTAACCACTCATCTCCCATTCGATTACGTAGGTCAATCTTCATAATATTCATAGCAGAAAACACTCTTTCTACTGTAGCAGTTGCAACTGATAGTAGTAAGGTCAATGTCAATAGCAAATAAACTAATGGAAAAATCTTATATTTTTTTTTCTCAACCAATTTTTGTGCTAGTTCAGTAAGACCATTTAATTCTGAAAATTCAACACTAGAGCGCATGTCTGCAATATAATTCTAAAGTTGATCTTCAAGTGCCAAGAGGTTAATAGGAGAATAGTCTCTCGGATAAAATTGAGCAAGCCGAATCAATTTATGTTTATTGAATGCATAAAATTGATCTGTTGGACTAAGACATGCAACATAAAGAAGTAACTCAGTATTTGCCTCTAGAAAGTGACCATTTAACTCTTGAAGTTGCATATTTATCACGGCACAAAATAAATCAACTCGATAATGATACATATTTTTGATCTCTTGAGCTTTATGCCATGATCTACCTTGAAGTATGACACGTCCTAAAGAAGTGTTCTCACTCTCAAATATAAGAGTGTCAAAGTAATAAATTAACCGGTAAGACCAGGTCGAACCATAGGGAGGTTGTTCACTTGTCCTTGTAGAATTAATTATTTAGATTAATTATTAAGCTTGTTATAAATTGTAAATCAATTAAAATTAAAACCGAGGCTAAAGGATCCACTGTTGGTAATTCGAATATGATCCAATAATTAATATTTAGTCCAGATTAATGGGATGGTATTCCACTCCACTGACCACTCTCTGATAGATGTGGGTAAAAGTACTCACTGTGCTAGACAACATCTGTAGACAACATCTGTCTGTCTACAGTGAGTCAAAACTTCACAAAGATTAGAGGAAATAAACCACTCTCTGATAGATATAGGTAAAAGTACTCACTGTGCTAGACAATATATGTCTGTCTACAGTGAGTCAAAAACTCCATAAAGATCAGAGGGGAGAAACCACTCTATGATAAATATGGGTAAAAGTACCCACTGTGCTAGACAATATCTGACTATCTACAGTGAGTCAAAAACTCCACAAAGATCAGAGGGAAGAAAGCATAAAAATAATAAACTTACCATAATTGGATCATATTTTCCATACCAACAGTATCACCTTTTACCCCAGCTATATAAAATTAACCAGACATAATTTAACTTAGAAAATAGCTATTTTATTTAAACTGAGAATTTGAGAACAAAAAAGAGAGAATTTCACAAATCTAATATCATATTTGGATTCAGAATATGAAAATTAGGAGGGAGAGGCACCCTATTTATGCAAAATAGGATGAAAATTGACCATCGGATGAATTTAGAATGGAAGGTCCAGATTTTGTCACGTCATTAGTGAACAGTGACAGTGAACAGTACGTATCCGTGAAGTGAATAGTGAACAGTGAACAGTGAACAGTACGTATCCGTGAAATGAATAGTGAACAGTGCACCGACTTCTAGAATATGATTCTCTGCAGCCGCGTGTATGGTGCACTCACAGTTTGGGCCAATATGAATGTGCCACGTCATCATGAATAGTGAACAGTGAATAGTCAAAATTATAAAATGTTCTTCATGGTCTTCCTAAGGCTTTTGACGTTCTGAACTTGAAAACGATGTTTGTTTTGCCATCTGACTTCTCCATAATTCTGAATTGATCAAATTACCTCTGAAATATAAAGAAAAATACACTAATTACTACACAACACATTTATTTAAGCAAGCGAACGAAATTATGTCTAAATTGGGGAATTAATTATATTGAAAGTGTAAAATGATGATATTATCGCTTAGTAAATATACACTTTTCAGTGTTAATTAAGGTATAAACATATCATCCATGTTAGCAACTCTGATTCTATGCTTTACACAAAAAGAAGAAACCTGACTTAAACAAGAATCACACCCATCATCTCTCATTGTTTGAAGTCGTTCCATACTTGTTTGTACCAAGTTCATGGCATTCACAATATCATGATCTTTCTTCTGTAATGTTTGTAACAACTCATTTGTGACTCCTAATATTGTTTTCATCAAATACAGACAAAAAATAAAATCAAAAGTTTCTATCGAATTCAATAAAATCTTTTCGCTTCATATTTTTGCTTTTGATTCGATCCATTATCTAGTAACATCTCAAGTACTTCAACAATAGATGAGAACATGGAAATCATTCGGAGTATAGTATTGTACCCCAACGTGTATCACTTGCTCTCTGAAAACTCGTTTCTTGATTTAATCCCTGACCACTTGAAAGGTCATTGTTTTCTAATGCTTCAAAAACTTTAGCTACTTGTTTTTTCTATAAGAATATCGTGGCGCTTAGCAGATGATCCAATAACATTCACCACATAAGTAATCCAATAAAAAATACCAGTAATATCTGTATGATTTTTTGCCACGACTACAAGAGCTAATTGAAGTTGATGGGCAAAACAATGCACATAAAAAAACACTCTTATTCTCTTTTAAAATAAGTGATTTAAGACCATTGAACTCACATCTCATATTACTTGCTCCATCATAGCCTTGTCCTCGCAATTTAGAAATAATTAATCCATGTCTAGAAAAAAACGCATCAATAGCCGCTTTAAGTGAGAGAGCAGAAGTATCAGTAACATGTTCAATGCCTACAAAACGCTCAATTACACTGCCACTTTTATCCACATATCGCAATACAATAGCCATTTGCTCTTTTGAAGATATGTCACGAGATTCATCAATAAGAATTGAAAATAATGAATCACCAATATCTCTTATAATTGTATTAATAATTCAATTGAAATAACACTTACTATATCTTTTTGAATCTTGGGTGCAAATTTCAAATTTTCAAGAGCACTTTTGAGTGTCACAGCTTTTACGTTTTCATTATGACCACATAGCTAGTGTAAAAGATCAAGAAAATTTCATTTGTTGCTAGAGTTTTTTGATTCATCATGTCCTCGAAATGGAAGTCCTTACCGTAAAAGAAACCAACTACAATCAATTGAAGCACCTAAACGAGTTCGATATTCAATTTGAGCTTGATCTGTCTGTTTGTTGATAGTTGTCTCAATATGTTGATTCTGATTCATTAGATTTTGACATTTTATTGATGCTTGTTGATGGGTTATAGACTTATCATGTTTTTCCAATAACAAAGCTTGGTTCTTCCAATTTGTAAACCCTTCATCAACAAAAGAGTCACCGCCTCCTTGTTTCCCATTATCTGGTTTAAAAAGGTAACAACATAGACAATATACTACTTCATTTTTTATACTATGCTCCAACCAAGTAGAATATCTATCGAACCAAGCACGATTGAACCTCTTGACTTGTCTCCACAAGGTATTAAACGAAAATTATGTTCTCGAGGTTGACAAGGACCCTTTAATGTATATTCTCTACGAACTTGTTCACGAACATTAGGATGATAATCCCATATTCTAGTTCGAAGTCGTGGATCAACAGGGAGATTGGACATTGATTTCAGGACAATGGTTTTTTGAAGAAGATCTCATCTCAAGTGTCGATGGTCTTTTCAAATACTTCTCCATAGCTGTTTCATTTTTTTTTTCAAAATAATCATCAGTACCAATAGAAAAAAATATATAAATCTAAATAAAACAAAACAAAATATTTATACACAGAAAATAATCACAATATAATTTATAATAAGAAAATTAAGATTATAAAATAAAGAAAAATACTATGGATCAAAATAATTGAATCATAATATTAAATGAACAATTATAATACAATAAATTAAAATTTAAGGTTTTAGGGTTTATTGATAAACATGAGATGTTTACCAAAGTAACCAAACTAAAACTATTTAAATTAAGAAAAGATCAAAAGAATAATAAATAATTTAATATAAAATATAAATTGAATTAACTAACCAAAAATTGAGAAATTGAATGTAGTCGTGTACTTATGCAATATAGAAGAAAATTGTTTTGCTTTACTATAGAAAAAAAACGAAAAGTATAGGTATTTATAGTAATTGAGGAAAAAAAATATATAAAGAATTTAGAATTGAAGAAGGATGTGTTTGTCCGAGCTTTTTAGTTTGGAATACGGGTTTTTTTTTAACATGTCTAAGCTTTTTTGTTTCAAATCTGAGCTTTTTTTAAACATTGTCAAGCTTTTTCTTTTGAAAAATTAGGCTGGCTGGACTCCGATTTTTTTTTTTCAAAGGTCCAAGTTTTTTTTTCGAAGCTCCGAGTTTTTTTTGAAACATGCTCGAGCTTTTTTCTTTTGGAAAGTTAGGTTGGTTGAACTTCAAGCTTTTTTTTCAAAGGCCCGAGTTTTTTTTTTCAAAACTCTGAGCCTTTTATCAAAGTCCCGAGCATTTTTTTTCAAAGAACCAAGCTTTAATTTTAAAGGCTCAAGCTGTTTTTCAAATCCCCGAGCTTTTTTATATTGTGTTTGAGCTTATTTTTTTCAATTTCTAAGATTTTTTTTGTTGTTTCCGAGCTTTTTTATATTGTGTTCGAGCTTTTTTCAAATCCCCGAGCTTTTTTATATTGTAGTAAACTTATGTATTGTTTATGTGAAATTGCATATATGAAATCGCTTGAATTATTTGTTTAAAACTCCAGAGGGAGAATGGTACGAGGGCAAACTCACTCACCATGACCATTTTGACGCCCTTGACAGTATAGACGACACACTTAACCGGGTCCCTGAAGATTTTACTGTTAAAGATCGGCATCGGTTCATGGAGTCGTGTTTAGAGCATTTCATGACCATGTATTGGCATATGAAGTTTTCAGGTGGCATTATCTATCATGATGGCTCGACAGATGGGATACAATTCATGTTAGGGAATCAGTTAGTAAGGTTCTCAAAGATATAATTCTGTCTGATCATCGGACTGCGGTTCGGAGTCGTACCAGACACGACCCTTTTTTGCTAGCGTGGAGAATGGCATACCACAACGACACTTTACTAGTATAGATGAGGTTTTGTTCGAGGAGCTGAGAGTTGTTCTGAGCCTGGGTGAGTTTCAATAGCCGTACGATGATGTGAAGCTCTGTCTCCTCTTTATGCTGAACTAGATACTGATGGGATTAGACGAGAGAGTGAAAAACTCCAGTTTGGCAGTTCCGACTAGTAGAGGACCTCGATGTTATTGATGTGTTCCTAAAGGGTGCTCACGTGTACAAGCATTCTATTTATTCATACAAGCATTCCATTCAATAGTCGTACGATGATGTAAAGCTATGTCTCCTCTATATGCTGAACTAGATACTGATGGGGTTGGACGAGAGAGTGAAAAATTCCAGTTTGGCAGTTCCGACTGGTGGAGGACCTCGATGTTATCGATGCGTTCCTAAAGGGTGCCCACGTGTACAAACATTCCATTTATTCATTCAAACATGCGCTTGATGGGCGACATGAGAGGTTCGAGAGACGCCAGTAAGCAAAAGGCGCTGACGTACACACGGTAGAGACGTACAACATTTATAGTCTATCTCACGCCCTATTGGTAAGAATTTTGAATTACAACATTTACTTGATTTATCGTGTCCTAAAATTTATGGATTCTAATCGTACTTATCTTTTATTCATATATTTGCTTTCGAGGTGATACTCGATCTGGGCATCCAATTCGGGACCCAAAGGGCTATAGACCTGTCTCCTTGTATTTTGAAGTAAGAGTTGAACAAACAACCAAGAAGAGAGAAACTGTCCAAGATTTTCATTGCAAGGGTATTTCTCTAATTTGTTAATGTTCATATTTGTTACTATGTATTCAATTACAATGTTCTAACAATGGTTTCTGATGTTTACGATGACGGAACTAGTACCAATAGAAGTTGAGAGGGGTCAACCGTACTTTGGGGGCATAGATGAGGGGGGCAACCTGTATATAGAGGAGGACAAACATCACATACCGGAATCGGTCTCTGATCAGACTATCACTGGCGGGAGCAGTGGGACAGTGGGTTTTGACCCAGAGAGTGGAAGTAAGAGTCCCAGTAAGGCAGAGGGTTTAGAGCCGAAGGCTCGGGGAGGGAGGCATAAACGGGTTTGATTTACTAGGTCTAGAGCTACATCTAGAGGGGATTCCCGTAGGGGCGTTAGACGCGATCGAAAGGTACGTAGAAATGACTGTTTTGTTTTTTTATAAACTCACTCTTGTGATTGCTTTCGTACTGACAATGTAGACATGATTTCAGGCCCCATGGGAACATCAATTGAATGTAGTGCATGAAACCCTCCGAAAAAGTGAGGAGGATCGAAAGCAGTAGCACCGGGAGTTGCTGGATATGATTTGGAGGAGTGAGGAGGATCGGCGACAGCAGCACCGGGAGTTGTTGGCATTGATTTAGGGGATTCAGCAGTCGGGGTCGACGACGCAAACGCATAGTGATGGTCTACCATCTCCTGATCAGGATTTTAGTCCCGAAGACAGGACATGTACTAATCACCAGGGGTCACACCCAAGGATTGGACATGACCAGCAACCGCATACCAGGGGGACGGTTCCAGACAGTAAGGCTCAGTTGCCTACATGCGATACAAGTCCTGGTACATATACAACAGCCCTATCGGTCCTCTCACTAGACCCATCCAGGTCGATCGAGTCCTAACGGTCCCCTCCACCCACAGATCGATCGAGCTCGAGCGGTTTTCTCCACCCCGCAGATCGATTGAGCACCAGTGGTCCTCTACCCCGTAGATCAAGCGTCAACGATCTCTTTCACCCTATAGATCGATCGAGTTACAGCGGTCCCCTTCACCCCTTAGATCGATCGAGCCTTAACGGTCCCCTCCCAGTAATCTACGGGGACAAATGTCCTCTTCGTATCACAGCCCAAAGGTTGAAGTTCAGCATATGAGGCGTATACAGAAGCGCAGTTGGCAGTTGCTTAGCTTGTACACAGATCTATGCCGGTTGAAGACTCCAAGGGTATTGCCACAGTCAGTAGAACACATTTTCGACCCCCATGCATTGGTGGACGCTGACCAGCTTGTGGCTTAGAAAGCCTACAAGAGGAACGTTAACGGGGAACAGTAAGTAAACTTTCTTTATGCATTTACAATCACCTTAGTTAAATTAATTAATTAAGTAACTAATGCAACAATTATGTAGATGTGATGTGGACATCTTAGAGCCAGTTCTGCCACATGGTTCTGCCACATGGTTCTACCGGATGCAATCCAGCTTCTTGGACATGGAGGACATGGTATGTTTCTTACGTGAGTTTTTTTTTTAAGTTTGTTTAAGTTATGCTACAATCCTAACAATGTATAATTACTATATTGTCAACATATGAACGCATACTTGTATATTCTACGGAAGCGTCAGCGAGCATTCCTCACTGTGTACAACCAGAGGATCAACATATTGGATACATAGTTCTACGTAAGTATTTATAACGTATTGTTTTCATATGTAGGTTTTTGTTTTGTTATTGTTTATAACTTTCTCTTAATGAATGTATATACAGCTACTCCAGATGATACAGTGAGGGAGAATGATGCCTCGTGATGCTCATGGGGTTGTCACCACAGCGAGGTGAAATGTGCTGAAGTTTAGGTGGTCCACTGAAGATCTTATGACGGTCTGTGGAGCTACCCAAGTGGAAACCGTCTGTGGCATGAGGTTGACCTGGTGAGTGTTACACGGTGTAAATGTTTTAAATTAAAATTTCTTCGTATATCTTAACACCTTCTTGATACACTTACGGGTGTTGATATCGTGCAACGTTGGGTGTCAGCATTGATTTTTGGTGACCGTCGACCTCACTATCGGGAAAATGCACATACTGGACCCCTAAAGATAGGAAGTCCTTATGCATATCAGGAAGCAACATGTCGCCCCATTGCGATGGTTTTTGCCCTCCATGTTGCATCAGATGGGCCTTCACATGAAGCGACCAACTGATCACCCGAAGTTTGACAGGAAGAATAGGCCCCTTCTCGATCAACATCATGTCTACATCACGTGTCCCCCAATAGAACCGATTGTAAGACATTCTATTTCATTAACTTAAAGTTTGTTTGATTAAAATCCTATTGTAACGCGTGTTAATGTGTCCAACTGCAGGGGTAACTGTGTTCCCCATACGTTGGGATTGATTGAGTACTTGCTGGCGGATATGAATGATTTCGATTGGTCAAAAGACGATATGGGGATCATTCGAAAAAAGATGACTGTAGAGATTTGTTGTAACTCCAAGCCCGTGTAGACATTATATATATTTTTGTACAAAAACTATGTAATATTCCCATTATTATTTTTATGTACAAAAACAATTGAATAAAGACGATATTATTTTTTATTGTTTCTATTTCAAGTGTCTGGAATCACAAGTACAACACACATTGCTTACTTTTAACAATATTAAAACTTGTCATATGTGAATTTTATCGCATGAACACGTCACCAAACAAAGAGGATAAATTGTCAGGTGGATATCCGAATAGGCATTCAGAAAATATACTACAAGACGTCATCGAAGAAGAGAACCCGAGTAAGCAGATATTGAACAGAACCCACTCAGGGTCAATCGATATCATATATTACTCGGAATCAGTTAAAGACACTCGGGACTGGTTAAATGACGTTTCTACTCGGGATCAAATGATGTTACTCTGGATCAAAAGGCGCTACTCGGGACCAACACGTATTGCTCTTACTCGGGACAAGCATGATGAAAATCAAATAAAAACACCAGTGCGTAGCTCACATGGATCAAGTCATAAGGATACACGAAGATATCCACATCAAGGAATCCCAAAGAGAACATAATACTGAGCTGGAAGGGTTCCCAATCAGACAACAACTTTATTTCTTTAAAAAGACGACGCTCTTATAAGGAAACAAGTCCAAATTAGACTACATTACTGAAGTCACATTTGATCTCAATACAAGACTCCGAAACAGGAAAGAAGACAACCAGCTCCAAACGAGAAAATAATTGTAATTAAATACAAAGATCTATTACTTATACAAAACAAATTACGGCTTTATACACATATAAATAGACCCGTAATCTCACTGAAAAAGAGATATAGACAATAGAGCATACACAAAAATCATAACAAAATTCAGAGAAAAAATAGAGATCGAGAGCTTGTAATATTCCAAATTCATAGTGGATTTTGGCCAGGTTGATCATTCAACCACCCGTGGACGTTTCTCTGTTCATCGGAGTTTTACCAAGTAAAAAAATCGTGTCTTGTTTACTTTCTCCTTCTCTCTCTCTTTGAAATCTCAACCGAAATTCAATCCTTGTTGGCTTTTCTGATACAATCCAGAAATCAACGTCAACAAAACTGAAAATGAAAACCCCATTTCATTAAAAATTAAGTTATTGAACAAGTCATACAATTCCAAATTATTACAATGCCATCAATGTAAACACCTCTATTCATTCCATGTTAGAGTCTTTGTCAGGACACGTCTGTTTGTTATGTCAAACTGAATAACATATGCTACACTTGCGGCGGTATTCCTCGGGAACAACTATATTTGGACCTTCATTAATCAAAGGTGGGTTAAAACACCTCCTGGAATTATGAACCGATTGTCCACATCTTCTACAAGATGGTGTGGTTGTCCTTTCCGAAGATGAGACATGTCAACCCGCCATTGGGCGTCCTGCTTGTCTCCTAGAGGTTGGATTCAAAACCATCCAATCAGCGATGCCGAATGGCGCTACCTATGAAAAAGGGGTGGCCAAAAGGTATAATAGGAACCGAGTACGCATCAATAAGTGTCTGTCTATTGTAATAGTCCGCACACTGAGATTTGAAATCCAAGTTTCGCTCTTTACAACAACAATGAAAATGATGAGATTCACGTTTCAGTAATATAAAGCGTAAACTGTTGCTAGTAATGTACCTTGCCGTTGCAAGTGCGGTGCGAACATGGAAACATGTCCATTTGAAATTTGTTGCATGTTCAGATCTTTCGGGCTAAGTCAACAGTCACTGCTTTCCAGACCGTTTGACGGAGAAAATATTCCAATCGACTGGATTAACGATCATATAACTGTATTTCTTGACACATTTCATGATCACAAGATGGGGAACATCGGTCAACTGATAATGCATGGACTGTGCAGCTCGATGGGGATCGTGAACCACCTATGTAGCATATTCCTAATAAACTCTGTCAGTGTCAACATAGGCAATTGCCGTGCAAACTTTAGACATGAGTTTATGCATTCCGTAACATTTGTTATCATCACTATGTACCTTCGTTCAAGACAGTGTACATGGGGACCACTTGTGTGGACCGGCATCATTGATATAATCGAATTTATTCTAGTGCAGGTTACACAACTCTTCCATGTGCCGATTATATTTTAATTCAGTGTACGATCTAGCTGTTTTATCCATTATGGCGAAAACATTCTTTCTGTGAAATTGTTTCTTAATATTTTCATAAAAGTGCCAACAACATATGTTATGGGTGACATTAGGGGACACTTTAGAAATCCCTACTTCAATGCTTGCTTGTTGATCGAAAATGAAAATCAGATCATCTATATGACCAAGGGCACCCTTCAAGCAATCAAAAAACCACTCCCATGAAATGGTGTTATCTAAGTTGTCGTACCCAAAAGCAATTAGAAACACCTGTTCGTTCCCATCTTATGTAGTTGCAACAAACAATGTACCCCCGAATCTTCCTTTCAAATGGGTACTATCAACTACAATAACTAGACGCATACACCTCTGAAATCCTCTAAGTGAGACACCCAATGACATGAAAAAATAGATAAATTTATCATCGTCTTCGCACTGTAAGTTAGTGATTGTTCCAGGATTTGATTGTTCCAACACGTAACCGAAAGATGACAGTAGTTGAAAGCTTTCTCTTCATGCGTTCCATAGGTGAGCGACAACGCATAATACAGGGCTTGATGTGCCTTACTGTACAAGATTTGGATGCCATACATTGTTTTCATGTCGGCGATTATGTCCTTGGGACGCATGGGATGACAATCCTGTTGTTGCAGTCTATATGCAACGACTTCTCCAATTATGACCACACTAGCTTGTTGATGGCGACAGTAAATCTCCTCCAACAGACAAGTGTGTTCGTTGACAAAACTTCTTACTTGGAAGTACGTCTTTTCATCTCTCCTTACCGCTTTTAATTTCCACGTGCAGTTGTCCATCAACTAAATCATATGTAACGTTGTCTTATTAGACTTTTTCACCTTCCACTCGAAGTTCTGCCTCATTGTAAAATGACCAACTAGTCTCTTTAAATCCTTTTTAGTGAGAAAAAAATTGACCTTTCTAAATCATTCTTGTAGGTTCTTCCTCTACCAAGTTCATTCTGGTCCTGGAATAACTCATGTTGTGGCATTATCATAATCATATGAAGTTACATCAGGCTGGACCTCGGAAGTTCCACCCATATCTGGTGCACTGCAACTACATTTGTGTACACGTCTTTCCATTTGGAAGGGCTTTTCCTCTTTCTCAGTGTTTTGTACATGATCTATGGGATCAAAATTTACCTCATTATCCACTTCATGAATCGACTCAAGATTCGGTTAAGTGTTCTGCTGGTTGTTCATGTCATTGTAAAACTCATTGTATTGCTCGTTGTTGCCCATCATTCATCTCAATTTGACAACCAAACACATCGTCGAATTGAGGTCCGACTATATCAGTATGGTCGGCTACTTCCGGTGTGACACCACACATGTTTTCCCGACCTTCGATCCCACTCTTTTCTGTACACACTTGGTTGCTTCCGCTATAAGATCGAAATTGTTAGGAATTTTCACGATAAGGTATATCATTACTATCACATCTCATGCTGCACTCTTAATTAGACTAACACATACTTAAGGGATTACCCTATCTTCCCCTAACATAAACTGAACATCATCGTCGTTTCTTATAAATGTACGACATGAAGTCCTAGAAACGATTGATATAGAATGTAGATCAACATTGTATTTGTTCACATCATACTTCACAACGAATTGCACGATCGACACCAATTATTTGTAAGTCATACTCTTTGACACATACAATCATTGGTTATCAGAATCTAAAAACCTCTTACTTTCGTCGGGTAACTGCTACCATTGAGCGTTGTAAGATATGACTATTCTGACCCGATTCATTCTCCTGTCAAAATCATCATCACAAACCATTATAAAAAAAAATAAAATTAAAATTACAATTACAATTAAAAACCAAGCACTTGCCGAAAAAAGGCTCGGGAACATTCTAAAAAAAATGCTGTAACCCTTTCTAAAAAAGCTCGAACCCTTGCCAAAATAGCTCGAGGTTTTTTGGGAAGAGTTCGAGCTTTTTCTACAAGTGCTCGAGCTTTTTTTGGCAACCCATTTAAAAAAGCTAGGAGATTTTTAAAATAAAGTTCGGAGACCTTTTAAAAAAAGCTCGGACACTTATACAAAAAGCTCAGAGGATTTTAAAAAAAGCTCAGAGTATTTCGAAAAAGTCTCGGGCTGCCTTCAAAAAGCCTTGGGACTTCACAGATCTAACAAATGAACTACATGTTCATATAAAGATTGGGACAACAAATCATAAGAAATTGATACATTGTTACACCACTCAGAAATGCATGATTAAAAAAACGAAGATCATAAATATATGTTACCTTCTTGTGTAAAATCTGGAGAGAGACAATATTTTTGGAGAGAGAGAGAGAGGAGTTGTAGATCGATTTTCAGACAACTTTTTTAGAGAGAGAGAGAAGAGTTCCTGGTTTTTCGTTTTCAAAGTGTAGAGATAGAAGAACAAACATGATTAAAATTTTAATATTTAAGGGTAATTTGAATAGTTCACCATAATATGTGCATTTTAAACTTAACTTATTAAAATAGTGACATCACTCAAACATACACAAAAAAATAAGATGACATTTATCACCATTTTCACAATTAAAATATGAGAATTTTTTTTAAGAACAAATATGAAAATTAATTATTTTTGTTTTGTTTAAATTTTTTCGATTTCATTGAGTAGTTCTAGATATGCCAATTCATATTTTAAATTTTAATATAGTAATTTAATTGATCTTCTTTTTTTGAAGATAAATTTAATTGATCTTATATGTAGTAGTAAGTGCGACACATAAATAAATCAATTTAAAGTGTATCTGTTTATCTAATAAAAATATTAAATTGGAATATAAATTGAGATGTTTATAATATATAATTTTTATAAAATTTGTGCAATTTGAATAATTTTATAATTGTTTAAAAATTAATGTAAAAATAACAAATTTAAGTCTCGTTTGATATTGCTTTTGAGAAGTTAAAAACTGATTATTTAATAATTTTGACATAAATAAGATTTTTAAAAGTGATTATTTGAGAATCTGGGTTGATTTAACAACAATTTTAATAAGCATGTGGGGGGTACAGAGTGATTATGATAGAATCTGTTGTTTGATTTAATAAATCTTTTTAAAGGTTAAAATATTCATATTGACTTATTATAAATACAGATATATCTTATGTTTAATTTTAAATGATTAAATTTTATTTGTTCATCATTGATTAAATATAAGATTAATTAAAATATTTTTATAAACAATTTGTTCATCTTCTCAACCCAATTTCAGAACACAGTCAAATTACAAATCCATAAAACGCATCTTTTACTCTATCGATTTCTTTTTCTCTAACATTTTTCTTCTTTACCATCACAAACTCATCCAAAAATACAATCAATAAAAAATATAAAAAAAAATGATAAAGATTGAAGTGTTGTATTACAGGTATCTGTATGTCAAGTAAAAGAAATAAAAAAAATAAAAAATAAAAAAAATATTATAGTGAAAAGAAAATAACATAAGAGTTTAAGATTGAGAGATATGAAAAGAAATTTTTTGCTTTGCTTGATAATTCAATTTCCTATCTGTTTTAGTCATTATGTAAAATCACAACAATTAAAGATAAAGTTTACCAAACGCACGAATGCCGTTTTTTAATCCACAGCAGTTTCAATAACATCATGAACCAAACAATTGTCTGATTAATTCTCCAGCAGATTATTTCTTCAACACAACTAACATTGATTATTTTAAAAGTTACAGTAATACCAAACTGACCCTTAATATTGTTAACATTGCAATTTCAAATTTGATTTCGATTCCTATCTTATCAAACTTCTCACAAGAGATGATAAAGAATATACAAATTAAAATACCTTAATTAGGCACATTTCTTACATGGGTCATAATCATCTTGCTTTACTCGGTTGGTGTTTTTTATGTTCGAAGTACTATGACTATGACTATGACAATGACATTGCTAATTAGACATGACGCCTGTTCGGTGGTAAAACCAGAACCGGTACTGTGGCGGTTTCGGTTCATTTTTTAAGGAATTGTTCGGTTTGAACTGGACTGGAACCGACGGTTCCACTATATATATATATATAGTTTTATTTTATTTTATTTTTTATTTATTTATTTTATTTTATTTTTGGGTGACCCAATAAAATACATTTATAATTTTACATGTCTATTTTTTTTATTAAACAAGGTTGAATATAAGGAAAAAAAAGAGGGAATCGAACTACCGGAACCGGAACCGGCATCATGTCTATTGTTAGAAGACCGGTCAAGATTAGACAATATAAATACGGTCAAGATAATTACTCCTAAAACCCATAAAAAAAAACTTATCACACATGTTTATTAAATACTCGAACCCCTTACTGAAAGGAGGTTTTATTACTAAAATCCAATGGGTTGAATATGTCAATAGTCAATACAGTAGTGTAGCAAAATTCTCTTTTTGGTCAGAGTGTAGCAAAATCCTCCTATCCTCGTTACATACATCAGATTAATGTCACAATCCTATGAAAGCAAAATACATTCAATAGAATGGGCATACAACATCGTCTATTGGTAGTTTTGCAAAACATAGTGATAAAAAACATTCAAATTACTAGAATTTTCCCTTTTCAGTAGCAAAATAAATTTGTATTGAGTATCCCAGCCACTTGATTAAACAACCTACAAAAAGAAATCTCCAAAAATGAGCCAAATTTATTGGAACATAATATACAATGTGATTTTGATATCTTTCAAACTTTCGTGATATTTACAAACTATAGCAAAACAAAATATGTGTTTCTTGAGTTACATGTGAACCCCTATGAGGTTTGTATTCTGAAATTCTAAACTCGTTCCACAATTCTACAAAATGCTTTGCATTGTCCAATAATGTAACCCAGTTGGTGGATTTTATTCGCCTGCTTCTCAACTGCAGTTTGAAGACTGCAGTATTCTGTTAGCACTTACTAGAAGTCCGAATGATATAAACAAACTAGGCTTGAATGAGTTACGGGAGTGCGGCAAAGAGGGCATTCTGGCTTTTCATTGCACCACTCAGTAATGCAGTTCCTGCAATAGAGCATGATGCCGTAAGTAAAATTTGTGAGATTGATTTGAGAAAAAAGCAGGCGAATATCAAGAGCATACCAACAGAATACATGACCACATGGAGTAGCCGTTGGGTGAAGGCGATTACTTAGGCAGAGTGTGCATTTGCTGACTCCAATTGTAGCTTGAGACTGAACAGAATCCGAAACAAAATAAAAAAAAATTAATCAAGTGTGCAAGATATTCAAAAGAGTTGTAGATGACATAATTTGATATTTTCCACTATTAAACTGAATGACATTAAATAAGTCTCATAACGTTGAAGAGCAGAGAACATCATTTGGGGAAAAAGTTCTGATAACATTGAAGAAAACGATTTTTGTATTTGAACATGTGAGGTAGCTTCTTCAGATAAGAACCAGTAAAATGGCCCGTGCTTTTATTTATCTAAATTATGAAAAAAAAAAAAGATTGAATATTAATATTTGAAATATTAGTAGAATACAATACAAATATTTTGTCAGTTGCTTCTATATGACAAAATAGAAGTGCAACATATTTTCACACTATTTTAAAAGTTAATTAAGCATTATAATATATTTTATGAAAATCATTATAATCCAAAACATAAAATATTATAATCAAAGCACACAAAATATATATTACAACTTTGCCAACCTAGACAGCTTTTCAACACAAAATATTGTAACTAAAGTATACAAAATATTACGTGCTTGATTTGTTATCTTGCAACAACAGATAGCTTCATTTCTTCCTTTCAATATGTATGGTTTTTCCGGATCGTTAGTGTTGAATCAAAGAATAAAAAAAGGACAAGTAATATTTTATTTGAACATAAAAATTGTAAACAATTATTGACTAATTAAATTTTCTGATAATATATTTTTATATTCTTGTCCCACCCTAAATAGTATACATGAAAAAAAAAAACACGTGTAAGCTCTTGCAAATTATTGTTTGAAACCAAATTCTGTAAATAGAATCTATTCAATCCATCGTTGGATGACATTTTCGTAGTTACATAGAAACTTATCCAATATACTGTTCATCCAACATACTGTTCAATGACATTTTTGTAGATAATTAGAAACCCATCCAATTTTACTTTGCATGACAATGGCATTTTTGTAGATAAATCAAAATTCATTCAATTGAACTGTTCACGTGAACAGTCCAATTTCCAGAGCAGTTTTAGTATATATAATAATTCTCCCAATACAATGAATGGGAGATAATGATTGAGTCCCTTAGCAACTGTAAAGCACGGACACGGTAAAAATTGCCGTATGCAAGTGTCGGACATGCACCGGACACGGAAAAAACGTGTCGATTGACTTTTTCTGGCAGTCAATGGAGGGGACACGGCGGGGGCAGTTTTACAATTAAGTTTTGAAAATATGGGTCAAATTATAATTTTATAAAGTTTAGGTGTCAAATCAAAATTTTGCAAAATTGTAATGTTTGGGTTGTACTTATACGATTTGTGACTGAAGAGAGGAGAACAAAAACAGAGATACGAGAACTGGAGAAGAGAAGAGGAGAAGAGAAGAAGAGAGGAAGAAGAAGAAGAAAATAGGAAGAAGGAAAGGGCAGAGGAAGTCGACGATGAACGGCGACGAAGAGGAACTCAACGAACGGCAGTACACGATGAAGTCTGTGATCTTCAATTCTTCATTCTTCACTTCACTTCACTTCAACAGATATTCTACTATTCTTCACTCCAAGTCTTCATCTTTTCACTCTAAGAATACTATTATACTATTCTTCACTTCAACAGCTAACATTTGTCTTTATTCGACAACATGTCAACAGATACAATATATAAGATTGTTATTAATTTATTATTACTATATTATTCATGTTTGTGTATACTGTATAAGTGTATAGACATGAGACGTTTTAAGAATTGTTTTTTATATCATTGAATTCTTGAAACTTCTTGTTTGAGTTTTATTGAATCATTTATATATATATTATTTTTTTAAATATAAAAAATATATTATTTTAATTGCCGTGTCCGTGTCCTAGTTTTTGGAGATTTGTTGTGTCCCTGTGTCGTGTCGCCGTGTCCGTGCAAGCTAGCTTAGCGAGATCCTAGATTTTCGACTTTTGACTATATTGCATCATTTCTTTGAGAACCTCAATTTAGAAACCATAATACAGATCTCTGATAAACTAAGTACACTCATGGACATAGCCATGCTACAGGTTAAGAATGTAGGTTTCGATCCTGTACTTCATTATTTCCTTGCCTTGTCCTGTACTACATGGTAAAAAAACCCTAGATCTAGGTAGTTTGGCATATTTAACATGGTAATTGAAGGAGCATATGAGAATATTACAACCTACAAACACATTAATACATTGTTCTATGTGGAAACGTGAGGCATACCTCTGAAGTTGAAGCATAATCTAAGACCGAACTTCCCTTGTCAGTCTCTGCAGGTATTAAACCCCCTTCTTCGTTTAAGATAGGCAAACCACGTCCTACAAGGCCATGGGGAATCGAGCAGTTATAGTAAATCGACAATTCAACAAATGGAAACAATCAGTCGTCTAACATAGGCATCTTATGGAGACACCATCCAGAAACAGTCTAACATGTGTTCACAAACAATTCCAATCATTAAAGTTTGCTTTTGGTGTCGCACATTTCAAATGCTTCCATAAACTTCGATATTCAAACAAGTGGATAACCCAAATTCTAAATTATAGTGGTTGAATACACGTCTTGTAACTAATGCAGTTTATTCTGCATCAAACTTGGCAAACAATAAATAATTTTGACAGGATAGCAAAATTCACATAAGATGATAACTTTATCAAATTAACAGGAGACAACTTTATCAAATTAACAGGAGACAACTAGCACATCATGCACAAATATCTAACAGTATCCGACCACTTCCAAAGAAATTTGAAGAAATAATAACAATGAGTTTAAATGTAAGAACCTGTTGATGTTTGGTGGGTTCCTAAGGATGTACGATGAACTGAACTTGCAATGGAAGACAAATTGCTGCGTCGTAGACCATCAGCAACAATGACACATAGCTGAATTAAAAGGAACACACCTAGTATTTGGTATCTGCACCAGAAGGCAGTAATGAAGTTCAAATGTTTTGCAAGAAAATTCAAGTGTCAGCTTAACATATTTGGTGGCCACGTGATATTGACTACATACATGGAGACATGCACGCTCAGACATGGAGACACAGAACTGGAAAAGGTCATTATGGGTTGACAAAGAACAAGCAAGGTGAACTCCATACCTAGGCCTTTGATTCAATGGTTTTCCAATGAACACATAACGAATGCCGGCTGCACGTTTTGATATGTGATAATATAAACCTGAGAAAGAAAAGACAATATATCATTATAAATAAAGTTTCTATCAGATACTTAACTCCCACTACAATATAAGAGCCTTAGGAATTACCTTCAAAGTAGAACAACATGAGATTAGCACGAAGAACCAATTGCAAAAATTCACGTGCTATTGGAAGCATCTACAGTTATCAGCAAAGAATTTTAACTAAGGAAAACATTTTACAAGCGTTTATGGAACCAAAATCAGTGAACTTGTAATGTAAAACAACTGAGGGAATAAAAAAAAAAGAGATCATATTCAGTAAAAGCCATCCCAGAAAATGAAAACCAGTTTATCCCGGAAAATGTTATCTTCATTTAGAATTTAATTGACCCAAAAAATAGTATATCATCAGGCTTGAAGATAAGTATTACCGTAGGCCATCTGTGAACCGCAGATAACAAAAGTCCTTTCATTTTTTCTTTCAATCTTGTCACTGCACCTGATGCAGAGGGTGATGGAGACTCTGCCATTTCTAAATATCGAACTTGGCTGCTCTCCAGAGCATTGTTGCTGTAGAGCTCATCTGACTGAGATTCAGCAAGAACTATGCCATGTGAAGCGACTCTAGAACTGCAAAATGTCCAGTTCACAAATTCAATCACTATCATCAGTCACGAAAATATATAAATCAAATGAAACACTGCAGAGTTAAATTGAACATCAAAAGGGAAAACAAGGCAGTGTCAAACCTGATTCTCTCCGCGATATAAGGAACTGCAGACTGATATATAATGAAAAGAGCACGCCTTGCTGGTGTCAGAGGCAGTCGATGAGACCCTACAACCTAATGAAACAACTAACAATCATCAGAAAATTAAGGAAATGGGAAAATGTGCTACTCAAATAGACAACACAAAATTCATTATAAACAAATGCAATGTCCATAGAAAATTCTGGACAGACATGAGTTCCTTGCCAAATATAACTGTTACATTAGTGTTTGTTTACTAAGCTAAACTAACTAACAGTCGATTTCCGGGTACTGCATATAGAGTTTCGAATCATTAAAATAACAAAACCAAAAGCAGTAGAAACCTGAGTTATGTCACAGTATTCCTCTCCCAGTGTTTGTTGCCCGGAACCTGTTGTCAATACATAATAAAGTATCTGCCCGAGAAGTCTTGTCTGCAGAAACCAAAAAAAAAAAACACACAATTATTATCATTCATGAATTGTGAAAATCAAATTCGAATAATAATTAGTCGGACTAGGGAACAAACCTCACTCTGATAAGCTATAGCGACTCTTGTACCTATACAAGAAAACATTTTAAGGATATATAAATATACGTATGGAATTGGAAAGTTAAAGTTGAATTGGCTGAAAAGTAGGGGTACCGAATAGGTGGCGGAAGGCGTCACGGCAGGCATCGTAGACGAAGGAGGCGTACTGGTCGTCTTTCTCCGCGGCTCTCATTATCTCTGGCTGAGCCGCCAGCGGGAACCGCCGTGGCACGCCTGAACCCATCTCTCTCTCTCTCTCTCTCTAGTAAAACGCAGCGTTTCTGATAATTAAGAACAAAATTCAGACTCGGAGATCAATTTGAGTGACGGTAAGAAATCATTTGTTTGCGAGTTGAAGCTCTGACTAATTGACTATCCAGTTCAGTTGTTTTGTTGATTTAAATCCAAATAAAATTTCTTTCAAAAAAAAAAAAAAAATCCAAATAAAACAAAATGGACCGACCCAGCCCATTAATAGTCAGACTAGTTAAAACTTAAAATAAACAAAAAACATTTACGCCGTTGCCGGGGATCGAACCCGGGTCACCCGCGTGACAGGCGGGAATACTTACCACTATACTACAACGACCTTGTTGTTTAGTGCTCACAAATAAATTATAATATGCTATTATAACAAGCATATATTTATATGTAATTTGGGTTAATGCTAGTGACTTTTAGTTATGGGTACGTAAGTAATTTCAATCCAAATAACGTGGTAAATGATTTTTTCATTAACCACATCATCTCATATTTTGTGTGGTGATGACAAATCACTTAACACATCATTTGTATTGAAATTTGAATTAAATTTTTAAGTCGTCTAGCACTATTCTAATAATAAATTGTTTTTGTAGTAATAAATGTTGTTATATTTTTTTTTTGAAATAAATAAACTTTAGAATTCTTTATGCTATAAATATTTTCTTTACATTATAATTAATAAAAAAAATCTTCACATAAATATTATTTAAAGTAATATATGAAACAGTTTTTTTTTTTTTTTTTTTTTTTTTGAAAAAGTTAAAAATGGACTTATGAGACTCTTCTTGTTCCGCCTCTTCCATCTACCTTATCTCTACGACTCTACCCATAAAGAGAGAACAAATAAAAAAACAAAAAAAAAAACGCCCAAAGATAATAACAGAAAAAACGATCACGCAACCCCAAGTCCCAACCATGGCTGTTTCATCCACCGCAGCAGCAACCGTCTACATTTCCCAGAAGTCTTTTCAAGCTCCAACCCACAACCGAGGCTCTACCGCCTCTGTCTTCGCCAATTCGGTTTCTTTTGCAACAAAACCACGCATCAAACTAGTAGTTCAAAACTCCGGAGATGTCTCAGCAGAGACCGGTTCCACAGAGGTAGAATCAGAGAGTTCCATCAAAGCTCCAGCCGGATCTTCTTCATTGATTTCTTCACTCAACGTAGAGCGGGCTCTTCGCGGCATAGGTAAATAAATGACCCTCCAACACCTTTTCGTTAGCTGCATAGTTTGCATCAAATTGAAGAAGTTGTTGTCTAGAATGCAGCAATCACAGATGCAGATCACTACGGCAGACTTGGACTTCAAAGAGGATGTTCTTATGATCAGGTCATAACCCAGATCAGCTAACTTTGTCTTCTCGCAAATTCTCCCTCTCCCTCTCTTATATCTTCTTCTTTTTTTCTCTAATCAATCAGGTCACAATTGCATACAAAAACAAGATCGAAGAACTGAAGGAACAACAGCTAGAAGAAGAAGAAGAACTCAACAACAAAATGGAACTCCTAAAAGTCAGTAATTTCTACTGCCATTTGATTTACAATCAAACACAATTCTATGAAGTATAACTATATAAGTCGTCCATTATGGAATCCTCTGAATGGTTTTATTCTATGATTAAACTAATACTACTGTGTTAATAGGAATCATATTCAATTTTATCATCGGTGCAAGATAGGAGATTGTATGATTGGAGCTTGGCGAGGAGTGGAAATCAAGAAAGATATGTTTGGCCATTTGAGGTGGACATTACTAGACCAACCCCCAACACTCCTCCACCACAGGTATCATTTCTACAGTCCTTCCTTATCTAATTAATTTATTAATGGACAGTGTTAATAGGTGTCTTCTATAAAAATGTTATAAAAAAATATTTATTATATAAATATATTTATTTAGGATAATAAATACAATACATAATTTCCTAAAGATACGTGATAACTCTACCTTGATCATTTTTTTACAATTTTTTTATGTTTCCTACTTTCCTTTATTTCATTCGTTGTAGCTCCTTTCTTTAGGTCAAATATTGATTTGTTTCCTTATCTATTACAGGAACCTGAGGATGTGGGACCAACAAGGTTGGTGGGGTACTTTATGTTAGGGTGGTTGATTTTGAGCTTTGTATTGTCTATCGCCCTTAGTCAATAAGGGTTATGGGTGGTAAAAATTCCCGATCCAGTTGTAGAATTCCAATCTGTACTAAATGAGTTTAGATCACTTATAACGGAATTCGAAACAGGTTTAGAACATATAAAACGGGGTTTTGATTGGGTATGGATTAAACTTTTTTTTATCCGGTTTTTTATTAGATCGAATATGAGTTGATCTCTTCTGATCTAACACGATCTATTTGATCCGGTATTTATATAATTATTTAAAAAAGTATAAAAATAGGAAAACACAAATCTCTAATGTATTTGTCTCTTTACCTAATTGTCTTTTATGTTTGAATTTAAATTTTATTAAACTTAGATGTTGTGTTCTATTAAATTCAAGTTTATATATATGAGTTTTGAGTGTATGTTAAAATGTTTTTCTATAGTATATGTTTGTATTTAAATGTACATTTAAATTTACAATAAAAAAGAAAAAAAATATAAAAAACCGGATATGAGCTGATCTCTTATGATTTGACATGATCTATTTGATCCGGTATTTATATAAATATTTTAAAAAACATAAAAATAGGAAAACACAAATCTCTAATGTATTTGTCTCTTTACCTATTTGTCTTTTATGTTCGAATTTAAATTTTATTAAACTTAGATGTTGTGTTCTATTAAATTCAAGTTTATATATGAATTTTAAGTGTATGTTAAAATGTTTTTCTATAGTGTATGTTTGTATTTAAATGTACATTTAAATTTACAATAAAAAAGAAAAACAAATATATACATATGTACATATATATTAGTTTAAATGAATTTTAAAATTTAATTGAATATTAAAATCTATATCAATGTCATAAAATTGAATTGTATAGTAAAATATTTTATATATTTAGTAGTTTGAGATTTTTTTTTTACTAAAAAAAGGAAACATGTCATTTCGGATTGGATATGGAACACCCCTATTATTTCAGGCCGGGTTTGAAATGGAAGACGAAAACCTGTTCGAAACACGAGCCAAGTTTGAAGCAACTCATGTAAATCAGATTTTGAAACAACTCATGTAAATCAGATTTCGGGTATGAGGTATCTCTGATCCGATCCGAACTGTTGTCATGTCACCCATAATAGGGGCACATTATTTTGTGTCAAAAATAGTTAAATTTTGCCATTTTATATTCATATGTCATATAATAATAAGATTTTCAAATTTTAAATCATTTGAAATGTCCACATATGATATACTATGCGACTTGACATAAATAACATACTCATACTTACAAATATATATATCCGTCGATAAATAAACTGAATTATTTTTTGAGACTTAGATAAACTGTAATTAAATTATAATTTTTTTTTACGTTTTAAAAAAAAGATAGATAGACCAGGACAGGAGACGAGACGTTTAAAAAAAAAAGATAGATAGACCAGGAGTGGAGACGTGTCTCCTTACTTCATAGAGAAAGTCCTTTATCCAAGTCTAATAATCTATTTACAAATCAGTTCGGATTTTTAATTTACATTCTTATTTTCTCGTTAAAAAAAAACTTTGGACTTTCAACAAAAACCACTTACAAAAAAAAAACTCTAAGAGTCCTATGAAACATTATCAAAACTGTATTTTTTTTTGTACCGGAGTAAAATTGTCAATTTATTTTCATAATATCAAAAACAATTTAAATTTATTGTTGTCAATTGGTTTCGAAATAACCCACAGTTTTTTTCTCCAAACTATTTTACCATTTTAAAAAACCAAAATCAAACACATTTCAATTCTTTTTCGTTTTTTTTTATTACTTTTAACACATTATTACTAGCTTTTTGCATTAAAAAGACTCATCATTATTAAAACATAATTTGCATTTTTAATAGTAGTTTTTAAAAATATCATTTTTATAAATGGTCCAACGATACTTAACAACATTCATAATAACTATACACAACTTTCTCCTCTTTATCACAACAAATTTAGGATTTAGAGATAACAGGACTTAAACCCACAAACTCATTATAACTAAATGACAGATGCTCAACAGCATGATATCCATGACTACTTTTCATCTCAAACCAGAAAATGAAATTAGAGATGAGAAGAAATCCCTCTAGTCCAGGAGATCGGTACAAAAGGATGAACAGATGGTTTCTATTTTCTAACAATCTAAGAAGTGAATGCAAGGGGCCGATTAAAAATGAAAGAAGCAAAAATTAGACGAGGGAGAGCAATAGGGTGTGAAGGGTAAAGTGGGTTTTAACTTTTAAGAACATGAATTACAACAATCATATTCCCGACCCCAGCGTTAGGATTAAATTATGTAAACATAGCTAGAAAAAAGACTAAAAGGATAGTTAATATGATTAACTATATTACTTGGCCCTCCAAAATTATTAGGAACATGGACATCCTCTTCAATTAATTCCCACTTGGCCTAAAATAGACATTTTCTTGTGGCAGCATCAGATTATACCCTGGTTGTCTATATCTTCTACAGGATTGTGTAGTTGTCCTCTCCGAAGACGAGACATGGCGACCCGCCCCCGGGCATCCTGCTTGTCTTCTGAAGTTTGGATTCAAAATCACCCTTTAAGCAATGTCAGATGGCACAACCCAAGGGGAATGATGGCCCACCGGCATAATAGGAACCAAGTACGCGTTAATAAGTGTCTGTGTCTTGTAATAGTCCGCACACAAAGTTGTGAAGTCCAAGTTTCGCTCCCTGTAAAAAACATTGAAAACGATCAGCTTCACCAAGAAAATGATCAGTAGGTTTTCAAAGTTGTGAAGTCCAAGTTACAGTAATCTACCGTGCCGCCGCAAGGGCGTGAGAACATGGAAAATGATCCATTTGAAATTTGTTTCAAGTACAAGTCTTCCGAACTATGTCAACAGTCCACTATTTTCCAGACCGCTTGACCGAAAAAATGTTCCAATCGACTGGATTTACAGTCAAATAACCACACTTCTCTACGCGTTTTAAGAGCACAAGATGTGCTGCGTCGATCAACTGATGACGCATGGTTTGTGCTGTTTTATAGCGATCATGAAACCACCGTTGCAGCATATTCCTAATGAACTCAGCTAGAGTCAACATAGGCAGTTGGCGTGCAAATTTTAGGCATTAGTTTATGCATTCTGCAGCATTTGTCGTCATCACCCTATACCTTCTTTTCGGGCAGTGTACACGGGACCACTTGTGTGGACCGGCATCAATGACATAATCATATGCTGGTTATATTCAAGCTCGGTGTATGCGCGTGCTGCTTTGTCCATTATTATGGCAATATCCTTCTTATGAAATCGCTTTTTGACATTTTTAGCAAAGTGCCAACAACATATGGTATGGGTGGCATAAGGGAACACTTTAGAAATCCCTGCTTCAATGCTTGCATGCCTATCGGAAATGAAAACTAGCTCATCAATATGACCTAGGGCACCCTTCAAGCAATCCAAAAACCATTCCCATGAAAGGTTGTTTTCTGAGTCGCCGTACCCAAAAGCAATTGGATACACCTGTTCGTTCCCATCTTGTGTTGTTGCAACAAACATTGTACCCCGGAATCGTCCCTTCAAATGGGTACCATCAACGGCAATGACTGGACACATACACGTTTGGAATCCTCTAAGTGATGCACCAACCGACATGAAGAAGTATAGAAATATATCATCTTCGTCGCACTGTAAGTCAGTGATTGTGCTAGGATTTTGTTGTTCTAAAACGTAACCAAATGACTGGACGCATACACGTTTGGAATCCTCTAAGTGAGGCATCAATCGACATGAAGAAGTATAGAAATATATCATCTTCGTCGCACTGTAAGTCAGTGATTGTGCTAGGATTTTGTTGTTCTAAAACGTAACCAAATGATGTAAGCAGTTGAAAGGTTTCCTCATGTGTTCCATATGTCAGTGACAACGCATAATCGAGGGCGGCTTGTGCCTTACTGTACATGATTTGGATTCCATACATTGATTTCATGTCGACGATTATGTCTTTCGGACGCATTAGTCGACCATCTTGTTGTTGAAGTCTAGGTGCAATAACTTCTCCAATTGTGACTGCACTAGCTTGTTGGTGCCGGCAGTTAATTTCCTCTAACGGACAAGTGTGTTCGTTGGCAAAACTTCTTACTTGAAAGTATGTGCCTTCATCTCTCCTCACCGCTCTTAACTTCCACGTACAATTTCCCATCAAACAAACTAGATGTAATGTTGTCTTATTGGACCTTTTTACATTTCACTCGAAGTTCTGTTGCATTGCAAAATGGCATACTAGTCTCTTCAAATCCTTTTTCGTTGCAAAAAACTGGCATTTATATATCATGCTTGTAGGTTCATCTGCAAACAAGTTCCTGCTTCCACCAATACCAAACGAGTATGATTCTGCTCCTGGAATAACCCATGTTCTTGGATTATTTGAATCATCTGCAGTGACATTAGCCCTCCACTCAGAGGTCCCAACTATATCTGGTGCACTAGAACTAAATCTGTGTACATGTCTTACACGTCTTTCCGTTTCGACAGGTTCTGTATCATCTTGATTGTCCTCTACATTTTCTATAGAATTTAAATTGCCCTAATTATCCATCTCATGATTCACCCCATCATTCAGTGTTGTATTCTCCTCATTGTTTATGTCATTGTAGATCTCATTGTATTGGTGGTTGTACTCTCTACCGTTCATCTCAATATGACAACCAAATACATCGTCGAATTAAGGTTCCGGTCTATTATCATGGGCGACTACTTCTGGTGGGACAACACATATGTATTCCCGACCATCAACCCCACTTCTTTCTGTGAACAACTGGTTGTTTCCGCCTGACGATCAAAATTGTTGAATGTTATCAGGATGAGGGATATCTTCACCAATGACACCTCCTGCTGGTCTCTCGATTAGACTAACACATACTTGAGGGATCACCCTATTTTCCCCTAGCATAAACTGAACATCGTCATTGTTTCTTATAAATGTACGACATGTAATCCCAAGAACAATTGATAAAGACTGTAGCTCAGCATTGTGTTTGTTCTCATCAAACTTCACAATGGTTTGCACGATCGACACCAGTTCGTCGTAACTCAAATTCTTTGACACATACAAACCTTGGTTATCGGAACCTAAATACCTCTGATTTCCGTCTGGTAATTGCTCTCATCGACCGTTGTAAGATATGACTATTCTCACCCTATCCATTGTCCGGTCAAAACCAATATAAAAAATCATTAATAAGGAAAAAAATATTTCATATTAAATTTACAATTATAAAGGATTAAACAAAAATAAAAAATGTAAGATATGAAGCTTTTTTTAAAAACTGATCGAGCCTTTTTTGTACATGATCGAACCGTTTTTGTACATGATCGAGCTCTTTCTAACGGGATCGAGCTTTTTTTGTTCAAGACCGAGCTCTTTTTCTATATAATCGAGCTTTTTAATATATGGCTCGAGCTTTTACTTTTACGGATCGAGATTCTTTTTTTAGGAATCGAGTATTTTTACGAGGGATCGTGCTTTTTTTGTGCTGTATCGAGTCATTTTCAAAAGGGATAGAGCTATTTGTGTAAGAGATCGAGCTATTTGTGTGAGAGATCGAGCTTTTTTTGACAGGGATCGAGCTTTTTTTGCCAAGGATCGAGCATTTTTTTCAGGGATCGAGCTTTTCTTTTTACGTATCCAACATCTATTTTTGGAATCGAGCTTTTTTAGAATTTGATCGAGACTTAGTTTCACATATCCGAGCTTTTTTACAAATGTTTTGACCTTTTTTTAAAACATTTTCAGCTTTTATGCCCAATATTATAAACTTGTTTGCACGACTACAACTCAACTCGCCCAAATATATATACAAAAAAATATGCATATATGTTCATTCATTCTTTGTAAAAAGTTTACAACTCCAGGACATCAACATAAAAAATTTGAGACAACATGTTCATAAAAAATGAAAATGAAGATCAGAAATATTATTTTACCTTCTTGTGTAAAATCTGGAATATATGCAATATTTAGAATTGGAGTAGGTGATTGATTTTCAGACAACTTTATTAGACGACAACCTTTAAAGAATAAAATATAGATTATTTAAGGACAATTTCGGTAGCTCACCATAGTAGGTGCCTTTTAAACTTAATTTATTATAAATGTGACATCACTGCAAGTGACCAACAAAAAAGTGACATTCCTCACCATTTCCACAGAATCAATATTAGTCGGTTAGTGGCTGCCATGTTGTAATGAAAACCGACGGAGACAATGTTGAAATGAATAGTACCTTTTGCAAAACCTCTTTTACATCAACATGTAATCAAATGCATACTAATTAACAAAGAAGATCAATGAAATATATTAGTTTATTTTAAAAGAAAAAAATATTAGTTAATTAAGTAAAGTAAATACATAATTTCCCAAAATTTGTTAAAATAGACCATCCATACCCATATCTAATAATAACTCTTGCACTGCACTATCATATATACAACGGGGTTATAAACATATCAAAAAATATACTTGGAAGTTATAAGTTATGAAATAAGTTACAAATTTAAACCGATTGAGAATCCGGTTACAAACCTTGTTTTAAGATTTGCTAACACAGCCAGCTGATGTAAAGTATAAAGATTATCTAGAAGGTATGTTTTGTAAAAGATCTTCTCAAAGCAAAAACAGAATCCATTGCTTTCAACCGCAGTGTGTTAAATACGAGTGATCATGAATCATGATACTGCTTGTTTTATAGTACAAAATAGATGTAAACCTGTCATTTCCTTCTCGTGAAATAGAAAATTATGTTAAAACTCTTAATGGAAGACATCTCTAGAATAAAGAGTAACTTATCTAAATCATGAAAAGGAAACAAACAATTTTTTTTTTAATCTATTTTGGATTATATAAAAGCAGTTTTATCTTAATCACTACTCATATTCACTCATAAACAATCAAAGCAAGGGATGGATAACCCTTTGATGAAGAAGACACTAGATTGTGCTTTTGTTTGGAAAATAAAAATCTTCTACAAAACAATCTCTCTAAACTACCTTCTATACATTTTGCCGCAAACATTAGTAAATCTTGGAACAAAGTTTATAATTGAATATATTCTCTCATAACTCATATATATACAAAACAATCTCTCTAAACTACCTTCCATACATTTTGCATCAACTGCAAACATTAGTAAATCTTGGAACAAAGTTTTTAATTGAATATACTCTCTCATAACTCATATATATATATGTATGGCAATACAATTTTTATTATTATTATAAAAGGGATCTGTTTGGTTGCTAATCGTTAATTTTTTTTTTAATATAATTTCATTAATAATTTTTCTCTCACAACGTTGAGCATATCTTGAACATACTAATACACATCATCACATTTTTATCATGTCAGTAATATAACATCAATCACAATAATATACATGACAAACGTATAATGATGTGTATTAATATGCTCAAGGCATGTACTCATGAGAGAAATTTCTTTCATTAATTAATAAGTTGTCATAAAAAACCTTAGATATCATTCCCCGCCTTATCTAATTAATTAATTTATTTATCTATTCAATATAAAAACTTCTATTTTCTATATTTCTTTTGTTGTAGCTCATTTTTTTTGGTCAAATGTTGATTAATTTCTCATCAATTACAGGAACCGGAGGATGTTGGTCTAAGATCCTTCATGTTAGGGTTCAAGCTTTGTATTGTCCATGCAAACGTGCTTTTTATTTTTTTAAATAGTTCTAAAAAATACAGTTTTAAAAATAATAACAAACGTACACGTTACTCCACAACATCCTACTGGTCAGTGTACAAGCTCTGTTTTTTTTTTCTTCTGGACATATGTAGTGATATCCATTTCACCCAATGGACGAACCCACAGATACCCACCCACTGGACGAACCCACGGACACCCACCCAAACCCGAACAACGACGGCCGGGTATAGGTTTTCCTATTCAGAATCACAGAATTTGGGTGTTAAATTCAAACCCAAAGCAGGTTCAAGTTTGGAAAAAAAACCTGAACTACCTGAACTCAGTGAAGCTGCCCGCTTAATTTAAAAATGTACAATTAATATTTTTATTATTAATTAATTTTAGTATTTTTTTTTCTATTATAGTTTTTTTAATTAAAACAATTCAAGGGAAACCCGCATAACTTTGCATGTATGGATGAAGCCAAAACCTAAGGGAGAAAACCTAAACCCGAACCCGTATAATGTTCCAGGTTCTTCAAACCCAATCTTTTGTCGTCTCTAAACATATAACAATTAACTTGGGAGAGAGGACAAAACTCGAATCCACAATTTTATGATGCATGTGTAAAACGGGATAAAAAAAATTTGACAAAGTTGTCATACACTCATAAGTCAGATGCTGACGGGTAATTAGGGAAATTATATATATTCAAATATTCATGCTATCCAACCGACAGGAAATTACTATCAATAATAATTTCGATTAATTTTGATATGTTTAAAATTTTGGACAATAATATAACACATCCCTAATACAATATTTTAATTTTTAAATGTTTTCACCCTATCTCTATTTAGAAATCTAATATATCTATCGAAATCAATTTTTGCTTACCCACAACAAAGTAATTAATATCAATTATAATTATATATTAAATCTTAAAAAAAATTGAGGAAAAAAAAACACAAACACTACTAATCACCCTATCAACCGAACAAATCCCATGTAATGGGAAAACCACTAACATACTTGACCACAACGAAGTAATTAAGATCAATTATGATTATATTAAATCTTAACAAAAATTGAGGAAAAAAAACACACGAACACTACTAATCACCCTATCAACCGAACAAATCCCATGTAATAGGAAAACCACTAACATAACTTGATTTTAAAAAGAAAAACTCTTTAACTGTTATCACAGCCATAAATGATGATAGAATATATATATTTTATGATATCATGCGAGAATAAAAGGTTCCATATCAACTATTATTTTATCTTTATGTTTTTCTCTACAAAAAGGAAAGCATAACAAAAACAAATTAAGAATGCATCATCAAACAATCCAAGAACGAACAAAAAAAAAAACGAGTGCTTGATGTATAATTACAAGGTAGGAATTAGTTGAATACAAAAAAAATACTAATACGGTATATCTAATACCTACTCTATTACTCTATTAATGTTCACATTCAAAAAATTATTCAAAAAATACTTTATGAGATACATTTTTAAATTAAGGGGAAATTAAAAATAAAAAAATTATAATAAAAAAAGACTAGTGAATACCTGAGAATTATCTATTATTCTCAAGTTTATTCTTTTTTTTTTTCATGGATTCTCTAGTTTATTCTTTTAGTACTTATTTTCATGAGCAAATTGCATCAGCTTTCCCCAACTTTAAGTAAATCACACAAAACAATATTAGTAGCTTTCATTATACAAACATTCTTTGATTTACGTTTAAGGAAGTAAATATCGATTTCGGTAAAAATATTTGTAGAAATGTCGAAAAAATACAAATATCCTCAAAATATGGAGAATATTCAAGAATATTTTTTATATCGAAACCTCCAAATACAAAAAATATCAAGAATATTTTAAAACTAATATCAATATTTACTTCCTTGCCAACGTCTAACTTAATATTCGAGGCAATAAATAAATTAACTAACAATTGTTTATTGAGGTATCCTATCCTCACCCACAACATTAATTCCCCACAAATCTTACTTGAGAAACTAAAATAAATAGAGGTAAGATCGAGGTAATTGTGATTTTTCCAAACTATGCAAGGAAAATTAAAGTAATTTAACTTGAAGTTCGAAGAAGTTGATGCAATTTACCTTATTTTCAAAGGAGTAAAGGATTTGAGATATTAATTTCACTTTCATTCTAGATAATGCTTTTCGAAATCCACAAAGTTAAAAGACGTGCAAAAGATTTTTAAATTATTGCAATTTGGAATTTTTGGGGGGAGACATGAGTAAAGTCTAAAACTTACAACCTCATTGATTTAGCTGGAGAGACTTGCCACTAGACCATGTATACCAAATTTTGAGCATGAAAGACACTAATTTTGAACAGGAAAGCAATGTCTCATTACATATTGCTTAAAAAAACAAACTGCACAGGCTAAACCAAATTTTGTAAAAAAAAAAAAAATTGAAATATATAAAACTTTTTTTATTATTATTAACATGTAACGTTACACATTAGTTATGTTACGTTGCATAGTTGCTTAATGTGTGCCCTTAGAACACATATATAGGTATCAAACTCTTTTTTTTTTTTTTGAAATATTACGATAATTCAAGATTAAGGGGAGAACACAACTGTAACCCACAACCTCTTAGTGTACGTGTCAGGGGATATTAATGGGTCAACCTCATCTAGTCAAAACTCAATCAAAGTAATGCCAAAAGTAGGAAATTAAAACCATCATCCCATCTGAGTTAAATTATATGATCTAGACATATGTTAATTATTTACTCTCCCTCTGCACTACACCATCATTTATCATTTATGTATATATTCCCTAAACCCATGCTTTCCTTGATCTTCCTTACTCTTCAACCCACCAATGTTTTCTTTATAAATACGGTGAACCCATCCAAAACTAGATGTTCAACAACATGATACCTATGTATGCTTATTTTTCATCTCAAACCAGAAAAAGAAATTAGAGATGAGTAGATATTTGCCAGAGAGAAGGAATCTCTCTAGACCATGAGACTGGTAAATAAGGATGAACAGAAAAATGGTTTCTAGAATTTTAAGAAGAGAATACCGGAGGCCGATGACAAATAAAAGAAAGAAACAAAAATTAGACGAGAGAGAGAGAGAGAGGGTATGAAGGGTAAGGTGGGAGTTAAGAGCATGAATTTCAATAATCACATTCCCAATCCCAGAGTTAGGAAGACTGATTTAAATTTTTTGGAGTTGTTCTTTTCTTTTCTAAACAGACATTATGAAAGCTCATTCCATGAACCAAACCCTGCCTTATATCCTTAAAAAAAATTCTCAAGTTATAACGGTCCAATCCCCCTCAGTTCTAAACAGAAAACCACCGAACTCAACTCCTCTTTTTTTTAAGACAACTTGATTGCATGCAAACGCATATTCTATGCCATGTATATAAGCATGAATGTGCAACTTACTCTACAGAAGAGGTTTAATGTGGCAAGGGATAAAAAGGGGTGGAATTCATCACTACCAAGAATTTTCCATTTTCTCTTCTGAATGGGAAAAACATACCTTCACCAGCTTCAGCCATCTCTAGAACAAGTTGAGCACAGTATGACGTGTCACATTGTCTGAACCTATGTTTGCTAACCTCCACAGCTCAAGCTAAGAAAGTAACGTGGTAGTTAACAAAAATTGAGCACAAAATTTATCCATGAAGCTACTGTCGAAAAGCCAACTATCAACTATATCTGTATCAAGAAAATCAACAGATAATTCACATCAGCTAAAAAGTCTGCAGTAACCCTAAGAAAAAAAGGCTGCCTAATCCATCACTTCTAGGTGGTTAGAAGATGATTAAACAGAGCTAATAATAAACCCAAGCGTACAAATACTTGACTAAAAATGAAAAAAAAGTCGATGGATCACATAAGTTATGATATGTGATTAATATCCACATTTACCTCAAGAAATCAGGCCTGTGGTTTCTTTCAGTAAACTCTTTTCCGTTTATAAGAACGATTGTCTTCTTTCTGAACCTCGTTTGAACCCCCGTCCATCAGCCATCTATCATGATTCAACTCATCATCAATGTACTTTGATGTGTGCCGAGAAGGTCCATGTCGCTTTTTCTTATCACTGGAGTAGCTTGGTTCCAAACCAGGTTCCGAGTGACTGTTATGTTTCACACTATGCTCTCTGACATCCGACTTCACCCTCTTTCTTTCAACATCCTTTTCTTTGTTAGCTGGATAGCGATTCCAACTAAAATCCATTCTCTCATTGTGCTTTTTTGAATTTCTGCTGTGTTTCTTCTGCCTATCATCGCCATGCCAACTAGAACTACGATAACCTTTCTCATGTTTTTCATCAACTGAGTACTTCTCATCATCTAATTTACTGTCATGATAATGTTTCTTATGTGACCTATGTGTATAGACGTTATCCACAGAGTAGCTTACACTCCCTTCCCTACTAGTGTGAGATTTGAGGTCATGCAATCTTTCTGCCTCACCAAAGTGGCGCCTTTTGTTAACATCATTAGAGAATTGTTCACTGGTACACATACAAGATATGTTCATTAGCAGGAGCATCTATATTACCAATTAACATAAATTAGATACTTCAAGAATAAAAGAGACGATACAGCAATCAGATATATACCTTTTCTTTTTGTCCACCAAACAGAATCAATACACAAAAAAAAAACACCCCAATATGCAATTACACATAAGAAAAGAAGATAATTTTGAGAAAACCCTTTCCCCCTAAAGAGTAGAGTGGATAAAATTTTAAAAACACATTATAATGATTTTACAAATGTTAAAGACATTTTTATGAATCTTAACTAAAACTATTTGCTTCTTTATTTGTTGGCGACTGTGTGACAATAACAAATGCATGCATTTATATAGATAGACTGCGGCAGGATAGGGAAGACCCTAACAGATTCCAATTCAATGTCTAATGCACTTTTGCTGCCCCATTATTAAACACGTGGAAATCCGCATAAGATATTTCTTGAGTAAAGAAAGATCATTGCGTTCAAAAACCAAAAAGAACAATGAGTAAGAGCATTCAGAAACCAAAAAGAAAGAGTAAGAGCGTTCAAAAACCAAAACAGGGGGATAGGGGACTAACTAACTACATGAGCACATGTGATTACATTAGAATATAAAAGAAATATCAAAAGTAATAGAAGGCAGAAACATCTAAAAGCCTAAAACAATAAGAAAAAGAGATAAAATAAGTACAAAAAAAGGGAAAAAAGAATTCCACACAGCCAAGGATCAAAAAGGAACAATACCTCCTCATATTCTCATTTTCTAAATTTCGCTTCTTTTCACAATCTTGAAAATCAGAAGTCCTCAAAAAAGATAGATGGTGCTTCATGCTAATATCCACTGGATCTACCACACCCTTCATCCTCATAAATCCACTGCAAGATGTTTTAATGTCAAAATCCATAACACAGTGCAATAAACGTAAGACAAAATTTTATAGCAAGCTAGTGACATACAGCAATCTAAAAAAAATGTAAACATGAAAAAAACAACATTCAACCCACTTAAAGGCTGGTAAGCTGCCAAAAATGGGTGGCACTGGCATATATGTAGGAACAGCATAAGGTGCAACAGGGACCATGGTGGCATTGAAAGGCATCATCCCGGGATTGCCATAAATGTTTGTCAAGGGCCTCATATGGGGAAAACGAGGCACATTCCAGTAAGGTGACACTTTACCATGCATAGCTCCCGGAAACATAGCACCTCCTGAAATTCAAAAGAGAGCATACATGAAAAACACCCTCTCGGGTATATGAGAAGTGAAAACAAGCAAGAAACTACGGAAGGGACCCAGTGCACACCTCTCTGAAACATAGGATTTGAATTCAAAGAAGCGGGGCAGTCTCTTATGAAATGATCTGGAGAACCACACACGAAACAAGTCCAGTCCCCCTGATTTTAATTAAGTAGTTTCGAATCAGTTAGACAGGGAAAGAGCATAGAAATGGCAACCTGCACTCAATAAATTAATATATTCTTATATCCCCTTTTTTTTATGGAAGGTCAGCGATTAGACAAACACAGGCACAAGCATTTAAGAAACCAAACTGACATAAAGCGGATTCTGGATAAAATTTCCATAGAATCATGAAATGATGAAAAAATGAGACACTAACCCCAAAAAATTAATAGGATAACATCAACGTTGAATTCATCTTAGTAAATTTGCACATAAGTGAATTAAAGCAAGGAGGGAAAAAAGAAGCAATAACAATGCTAAAAAAAGGGAATGAATATTTACTTTTGCCAAAGGAAAAGGGAAAGAAATAAAACAGTTAATTACAGTATAACAAAAACAACATTTATGCACTTCAAAAAAAATATCTATATAACTTCATAAGCAAAAATTTTAAAACTCCAGACACTCGTGAGCTCATCAAACATGTTATGGGATGACAACAGATCTATCAAACCATTTTTCCAATTGAATCCCTCTCGGGATGACATCCCTTCTGTTGGTCACAATTCTTAGCAACATACCATAAGGATGAAATGCTGACATTGTTTTTTTATTGACAAATATAATAAATTTAAGTGAATTGCATCTGCTGCCCAGGTTATTACCTTTTTGCGACTTCCAATCTCCATAAAATTCTTGTCTACAACTGAAAAGTTCACTTTGATCATTAAAACTGACAGGATATATAGATATATGTAGCAGTGATGTCTACTTGAGGTTTCAGGTGAAATTATAAAAATTAATAAGTAATCACAAGAATTGTACATACTACCTGGTGTGTTAACCCATAATCCTCTTTTTTTCTTGATAATGTATTCCGCTGGCACAATAGAGAAACAAATAGTTTAGAGTTTCTAAGTCCGGGGCAAATATATTGTTAACTAGATATAAAAATACAGATAGTTCAATAAGCTTTTAAATTCAGTAAATAGAATATTGTGGATTATATCTACAATCATATATGGACCAGGTAGCAGCCTAACTTTTCTAATGCAGCAGAGAATGTCAATCACAGAATTCAGCACAAAAGCAGTTATCAAACATCATAAACTATTACCTTCCTCATGGATGGGCTCGTTTTCACTATCAGCAGAGTCTTCCAAGTCTGCAGTTCTGCTTTTGAAATTGACAGGATGGGCAGAGACAGGTCTTTCCCCATCTGTTACTTTTACCTTGGGTGGAAAAGAACAGGACTTCAAATATTTGATTCCACACTCATCTGCAACAATTTGATTGGATCCTCTCCCTGTTGCAGAGGGAGAGTCAAGCAACTCAGGTTCCTTTTGAAAGTTGGTCACCGCACAATGCATGCCGTTTGCTTGAATTCCTGATTCTCCATCTTTTTACGAATTGTTTAAAGGTTATGCAACATCCAAAATGGAAGAGGTAGAGGACACTAAGAAAAAATAGAGTTTTTTACCGGGAGCATATCGATCCAAAGCATTATCGGACCAGTTGAATAGAATTTGGGACTCAAGTAAATGCTCAATTGCTCCCCTAAGGGATACATTTGGTATCAAATCTTCTGCTTTGCATTTAGAAGAAAAGCACTTGGGACACCTTTCCTTCCCAAGAAGCAGTGAATGAATGCCTTCACTCAAATATCACCATCAAGGTATGACAATGTTAGTAGGTACACACAGTAAACAATTAAACTTACTACAAGCTATAAAAAGTTGAAATAGAGATATTGGCTATTTTTGTAAAAGCTTTGCATCACCTACAAAGATAAGATTTTGGTCTTGTAAGATGTTAAAATGAATATCAAAATCTTATAAGAATATTTTTGAATCTAGCAAACACATTATTTTCAGTTAACAACACGAGACAGCGATGAAATGATTTCATTCGCCAACATCAGGAACTTCAAAATCAGTAAATTAGTGGACATAAACTTACATCTCTCACAAAAACTGTGCTGGCAGCAAGGTATCATCACAGCCTCCTTAAACAATGTTTTGCAAATAGAGCATTTAAGTTCTGATGGAAAATTAGCATTTAGGTTATCTGGAGGGTTTGCACTAATCACACTGCAAATTGCAACAGATCACAAAGTATTTAAATCCTTGACGCTGAATAATGACAATGAGAATAATAAACATAAATAGACAACTACAAATCTTACTTTCCCGTTTTGATGCATTGTTGAACATCAGGTTTTGATTTTGTCTCTAGCATATTATTCTCTTTGTTTCCACTATGTGCAGGACCTGACAAAGAAATGTAGAACATTTAGTTCAAAGCTGTCTCATAAAAATTTAAAGGAAAACATGCGAACATCATAAAAACCTCTTGGAATAGCCACACTGCGGTCACTTGCTTCAAATTTTTGACATCCCACAGTGGGTGGCTCGAAACATCTGTATACAGACAGAATTTACTCTCGCGCAATTTAAAAGATAAAAAAAAAAACCATATATGAAACTGACCAAGAATCCACCACAAAGATTTTATTATTTTAATACATTGAACAACTGGGATAACAAATCATGCATAATGTTGAGGGATAAAAACTACAATATTACAAGATTACCTTGTTTCATCAACATTTTTCCTCTTATCGCCGGGGTACACATTCTTATCAACATCAATATCAGAAAAAGAAAAGAACGATTCAGGAACAGGACACAGATCAATGCCAAAGTCATCAAAGCTGATTTCCATGTTCTGTAAAAAGTTCAGTAATGGCAACAAGTAAAGAACATCTTTAAGAAATGAATAAAATTTAACGGCAATCATATTTTTCCGAATAGCATGCGAAAATGCATCCTTGTTCATAGTCCTTAGAAATCTATAAACTTTCACATATGATGCAACACATATAGAAAACCCCCACGAGTCTCTAAGGACACAACTGAGGCAGTCTAAGGTAGAACTCTCCGGTCTCCACCTTGACCAAAATTTTAAAGCTAAACACTTTAACCTCATAACATGTATAAAAGCATGCAATCCTTTTTTTCGGCCAAGTATATGAAACGGCAATTAATTTTAATCCAAAGAAAGTCATAGTCTCATAGACATACCATTGGAGAAGAGATTTTAACTTCATTATTAACACTAACCCCAAAATCTGCAAATGAGCTATTGTATGCCCTGCAGGTAGAAAAAAATATATTAGCATGCCAATGAAAGCAGACAAAATCCACATATAATTCTGACTTCAGCACTTGATCGGTATATGGATTCCAATAAACTCTTCTTTCAGTAATAGAAAAGAAAATGGTAGAAATTCATACTTATCCGAAGGCACAGATCTCGCAGGTACTCTTTTGATAATCACACTTGAACCACTTGATATTTGGAAATTTTCATCCATATATTCTGCAATAAATAACCAAAGACAAGAGACAAACAATCATTACATCAGAGAAACAAACATCACTTATGAGAATATTTTACTACGTGTTTAATAACCTATATTTCGATTTTATTAGTTCTCTTGATGTAGGAAGATTTAATAGTAATTTTAGTTTTTCTTATTTGTTGGGTTTGAGGCTATGTTAGATTTTATATTGGGCTTTATATTGGGTTTATGAGATGGTTATATATACCACTCCATAACTATTGTAAAGGACAATTATGTTTTCTGGGTTTATGATGCAGCAGAAGTCGACTGATTCAAACCAAATCCATGGCTCTTGTAATAAACTCAGAAAACATACTTTGATATAAAAAAAATTCAACTGTCCTTTACAATATTTATGGAGTCCTATATATAACCATCTCACAAACCCAATATAAAGCCCAATATAAAGTCTAACATAAGCCCAAACCCAACAAATAAGAAAAAATAAAATTACTATTAAATCTTCCTACATCAGTTCACCCATTCTTTGAAAAGAACTCGACCTCGAGTTCGGTTGAAGCACAAAAAAAAAATTGAACTAGTAGAACGTCAATGGAGAGAAGTCCCCTATTTGGCTTGCGGGAGTGGTAGACCCCAACGGAAAAGTCCCTTTGAAGTGCAGCCCAAATCCAAAATGGCACCAAAACGGCACCAAAACGATCATCCAACGGAACACCAAAAATGCCCAAGCTATCTGCCACTGGCGTCTCCTTGCCCCTTTGGTCTTGACATTCTCGAATTCCATACATAATGTATCAATAAATTGGCCAATGAGAACATGGGACATCAATACAAAATCTACAACAATGTTCTCGATTGTCAGTTCTTCAAATTGCACTTCAATTGTATTAATTCCTTCGACAACTTGATTTTTAGGTTCAATGTGAACTTCCTTGACTACTCCAAGATCAAATGTTTCTGCCATTGGTCGGATACAATTCTCAGAAATTGAACACACCGTTTTGTCATTCTCCTCATTTTTAACATTCTCCTCCACATTTTTAACAACATCAAAACAATCCACAAGCTTCTCTTGAACACTATTATCACAATCAACTGTCTCCCGATGCATCACAAGCACTATTTTCCTTTTCCTCAAAATCAAACCAATTGGACACAAATTGCATCATATCGATGATGGTCATGGATCTACCTTTAGGCAAAGTAGGCTTGGTCTTGGAATTAGAATTGGGCCTTGCCATATTTTGATGGGTTTGACCCATTTGTGGAATATGACTAAAATTGGTATTATGTGAGAAATCAGACATTGAAATTGGATTGCCTTGTCATTGAAAATCAGAATAAGAAGCATCATCAGACATCGAAGGCGAGATGTTGCCCTTGAATGTAGAGTGCGACGGATTTGCGATCTTTTTTGTACGCTTACAATCTTCATTCTTGAATGGAGATCCAAATCCAACAAATCTCCTCTATGTGAAATCTGAAGTTTCTTACAGGTGTCATGGAATTGGGTTTCACAAGTAGAGAATTGATTTGGTGAGTGGATTTCATGGATTTGGGTAAAGCTGTTTGTGTGGAATGGAGATTCACGAATTGGAAAATGAGTTGGTGAGTGGGTTTCATGGCTGAAACGAGAATGGGTTGAATGGGTCTCGGTGATTTCAAATTGACTTTCATGAGTATTGTCGAATCGGTGGAATTGGGGTTTGTGGGTTTCACGGTACTGTGTATAAGGGTTTTCTGGTGAATCAATTTTGTTTTCATGGATGTTGGTGAATTGGTGGTTTGGTGTTTGATTTGGTCTGCGTGGATGGGTGTGTGAATGGGTTGAAGAAGATGGAGGTTGAGAGAGATAGAGGTGGATGGGATGCCGTGAAGAAGATAAAGATACAGGTGGATGAAGGTGATACCTGTGAAGAGATAGTGGTGAACGGGACCATTGGTGGGCACTCCACCTTCGAGATCTGCGTTGCGATTGCCGCTACTTGTCTGATAGCACCCTTGATCTTCATCAACGGGTGTTCGCCATCTTCTGTTGCTGGTGACCACCATCGGAACACAACCGTGGCTCTGATACCACTTGACGCAACAGAAGTCGACTGATTCAAGCCAAATCCATGGCTCTTGTAATAAACTGATGTAGGAAGATTTAACAGTAATTTTACTTTTTCTTATTTGTTGGGTTTGGGCTTATGTTAGACTTTATATTGGGCTTTATATTGGGGTTTGTGAGATGGTTATATATACCACTCCATAACTATTGTAAAGGACAGTTGAATATTTTTTATTTCAAAGTATGTTTTCTGGGTTTATTACAAGAGCCATGGATTTGGCTTGAATCAGTCGACTTCTGTTGCGTCATTTCTTATTTGAAAATTTTATTTTATTAGAATTGATTTGATTTTATGAAGCAAGAAAATCCTCCTTCAAACTTTTAAATATGGATCGATGCATGGAAGAAGGAACTTATTTAGCAATTTACAAAACAGTCTTGTGCCATGCGAAATCATCTAAATCCGGAAACATAAGCTACAAAATGAGATCAAAATAATTTTAGTGAAAGAAGTCGACAAAGAATAAGTCACGTGGCCTCAACTCTCTTTTCTTCTATGAAGTTACTTGTGAGTTGTGATTGTAAATATGGAAAGCAAGACACACCAGCCCTTGTTATCGTAATGATAAGAGGAATGACGTGGAGGGGTAGGATGAAATCAGACAATCATCATAATGATCAAGAAGGTTAATGCATCATGTATAAAAAAGAAGATCCATGACATAAAGAGATTTTTGCCGCTCTTGGAAGAAAAAGAAGAGTTCTAGAACCAAAATCACATGTTTCTCTCCATTAATAATTCTATTGTTTCCTTAATTCGTTCATTTTAGTTTTAGTTTCAAATATGTTTTTCTAATTGTCTTTAAGATGAATCCATATCAATTTATTAATTTTCTTTATAATTCCTAATCTTGAGCTTTAATTGGTCAACATTTTTGGGTTATTTCTTTGATTAATATAATTTCCTTTCACTTCCAATACCGTGTATTTGAGCAGTTAGTAATTTATTAGTCAATTGCCAAGTATTGTGTTTGAATGTAAAAAATAGGTTATTATTTTTTCACTGTACGGATGATGAAGAGGTAAATAAAACAATGATAATTAAAGTGTATAATATTTAATCAAATAAAGTGCATTCTGCAACATCGATTGCTTTCATTTAATTTAATTTAATTTCATACACTTTAATTATCCCGTTTTATTTACTTTTTCTCATCTCTATATTTGTTAGTTTACTTTTCCATATTTAAGCAATGCTTGTAGTAACGATCTCGTTATTTGCACAAATATACTCCAATAGATTTGACAACAAGTTTCCCGCGTTGTTGCCGGGAAAACATATCAATAAAAAAGCTATTATATCATTTCAAAAATTAAAAAATACAAATAAGCTATTGTATACTTGAAACCATGGAAATCAAATTTGACAAAATCTAAGCATTGGTTTCTATCCTCAGAAATCAGCAAGTGAATTAATGGAATCAACTACAATGAGGACGTGAGACAACAATAATCCTCTGTCTAATAAACCTGATAAATCGTTCAGCTTAATCAGATATTGATGCTATATCTAAACACATAATACTATACATTATTGTCTGAGACAACAATAATCCTCTGTCTAATAAACCTGATAAAACATTCAGCATAATCAAATATTGATGCTATATCTCAAAACATAATATTATACATTATTGAGTCAATTAAATGATTAAAGAGTAATCCAACAATATCTAAAATCCTGAATGCTTCACAGTAAGACCAGAGACAACAATAATCCTCTGTCTAATAAACCTGATAAATCGTTCAGCTTAATCAAATATTGATGCTATATCTCAAAAACATGATATTAAACACTATTGTCTCAATTAAATCATAATCTAGCAATTTAAACTATGAATGAAATTGAACAAGCCAGGGAAAGAGAGGGGACCTTGACCAGTAAGAGCATCGGTCACGATGAGGTCGAGGTCTTTGCAGACATTGAGTTTCTTGGAATGAATGATCTTCGACTTGAGATCACGAATCGAAATTGAAGGCCGACCATCGATGTCGACAGAGTCGAAGTTCACTGAGCTCCGGAATTTGTACCGGACAGACATGTCCGATTCGAATCAGCGGATCAATATCTCACTATGATCGCTAAAATTGCAGGATTGCAAGAAAATCAGAAGACGAAATCTAATCGAGGTGATTAGGATTTTTTTTTCTCTGTATTTGTTTGTTTGACCGTCTGTTTGTATGAAGAGGGTTTACATTTCATGAACAGTGGGCTGGATACGAGACCCTTATATCGGACTGGAGATCTCATGGGTCCCCTCTAAGGTGGTTCGCGGCTTATTTACGAGCTAAAACAATATATTTTAGTTTACAAGGAAATCTAAAGCAAAAGTGCTTTTGCAAATTTTTTATTTTTATTTTTATTTTTAAATTGAATTCGATAAAATGTTAATTGATTTGTTAAAATATATATAACGTGTCCCAAATCTGAGTGATATTGCAATTCACAATAAATATCTCAAGTCTAATTCGTTTTTACAACGATCACTGTATCATCATTTTTTATGGAAATTTTGAATATGTTTTTGGGAGAAGCAATAATAATAATAATAATTAAAAAAAAAAGTGTGTTATTTGTATATATTGGTGACCTAGCTGCTACCTGCGGTGTAGAGATGCACTTTGGGGAATGTGGATCGATATAAGTCCCCCATATCTCTGGAGAAATTAGGGATGAGCATTTTTGAAGGGAGGTATATCTATCCCATCTCCAGTTTTTCATTTTTCCCGTTTACATAAAGTGTTTTAAATAATTCAAAATTTAAAACTAAACCAACTTCATATGTGAAGTAATACAAACTGTTTTCTAACAAAAAAAGAACTTCACATAGTAGATAATCTAAAGAGATTAACAATCAATTCAGTGTCAAGTACTTTGAAAAATCTCTAGGGTTATGTTTTGAAGATAAAAAGAGTAAATGTGTTTATATACCTAGGGTTTCAAAGAATAAAAAATAATAAAATAATAAAAAATATATATATATTATAATTATATTTATATATGTTTGAGGGAAATGGGGAAATGGGCATCTCCATTCCCATTTCAATCTGAGGATGATTTTCATCCCATCCTTCCCTATTTTTTCATTTTTTCCTAAAACAAAATCCCCAAATAGGAGATGGGGGGTGCGGAGATTTGGGACCCTAAAGAAAAGTGAGCATCTCTACCGTGGTGCTTACTGGTTTGTCGGAGAGCAATTCCTAAGACCGGAGATGGTGTACATGTAAAAATGTTTCGGTGTAAAAGTGACGAGTGTTCGGAAGTAGTATCACAAGTGAATATGAGAGGAATAGTGTACAAGATGACAAAATGTACCGTTATGAAATGAGTGAGAATATTTTCTAACGAACCCTATGAGAAACGAATCTACATCATATCAATCTAACAGCTCACAGGCAATATCGACTCATTGTGCTATTTGTTTAGTTAGCCACATCAAATTAATTTGATTTGTTTGCTCGTTGGCATCGAAAACCAATGCTAGAGACCATATATGGTGTTCCTGTAAAGAAGTTCTAGTGCCGAAGTAAGGAAGTATTCAAAGTGATACCATAAATGGGCATGAGAGAAATTATTCACCAAAGGAAAAAAAATATACCTACATATACATATATATATGTTTATGTAGGTATATATATACATACCGTTATGAAATGAATGAGAATATTTTCTAATGAACCTTACGAGAAATGAATCTATGTCGGATCAATTTAACGGCTTCCTGAAAATCTTGGCCTATTGTGCTATATGTTTAGTTTGACACATCAAATTGATCCATTTTGTTCGCTCATTGATTCACCGAACTAACACCAGAAACTAGAGATCGTGTACCTATAAAGGCATTCCTGTATCAAAGTAATTAGAAAGTATTAAAATGCAGTACTATAAATGGGTGTGAGAGGAATTATATATAAAAATGATAAAATATACCGTTATCAAATGAGCGGGAATGTAAATGAGAAACGAATCTACACTACAAGAAAAACACACGTTTTTTATGATTAAAAACTGTCATAAAGTCGTGTTTATGATGGTTTTAAACCGTTGTATTTTGCGACATCATAAACGGGGATGGTGGTTCTAAAAACCGTCATAAAACATTATAAATCCATGATTGTTTGGAACCATCGTATACTTTTTTTTATATAAAAAAATTAATATTTTTTTTTTGAATTTCATTACCTAACATATTTTTTAATATTATTTAATTTCATTATGCTACAGTATTTTCGAAATAAAATAAAATTCATTGATAAAATGAAATCCATAAATCACTTTTACATTCTTTTATACATATCCATGAAAATGTATATGAAGCTATAAACAAAATATGACTTGATACGTATAAACAAAATCCATAAATCTATTTTGACTTGGAATTGAATATCCTCATAGCCACATAAATGGTATCCAAAACTTAAACTAGTAAAATAGCGAAAGGCCCTAGACCATACTCCATCAGAGAAAGAATTTCCTTTCAAAAATCTCCATTATTTTACAGACTTCATAGACGACAAGAGCCTCTATATTGCTCTCATAACAAGCTGTAGCAAAGCATGTGAATTTCATTAGAAGCAATCCTAGAGCAATTTGTTAGTAAAAAATAAATATTATAAATTAATAAATAAAAACCAATATAAGAATATATGATCAACCGATCAACACAATAAAAAAACTAATATTTAAACATAATCATAAACACAGGATCTGAACTTTTTTAATCCTAGGAAAATAAGCTTGTGTTAAAGCATATACATTTCTGGCCATGAGTGATTTATATCCAAAAATTCAACCCAATAAGGCATGCAAAACTAGAAGTAAAACTTAATTAACAGACTAGAAGTCTAGAACTACTAATTATTGAAAAATAAACATGATAATAAAAACATTACAAACAATTAAATAAGCAATCAAAAATTAGACATGAACATCTTCAATGAAATGAAAAAAAAAAGTACTGCAAAAATTACAGATCATTAAAACAAAACAAAAAAATTAAATATTTCACCTTACCCTGTCAAATAGTTGTCACGACAAATTTCAATGAAATATATTATAGATCATTAAAAAATAAATTGAAAAGAGCAAAAAAACATCAAATACTTTAAATTTCTAAGGATTTCAATGGCGTTAAAATTAAAGTTGTGCTTAATATAATCAAGAAATATATTACATTTGAGTTGGTCGGTACTTAAAGTGTACTCGTAATAGCCTATGGCACCAATAACAAAAGTTTAACACATTCTTAAGAACTCTTAATAACCTATGACACTAAAAATGTTGTAATATATATAGCAGAACTCCTAAAAACAAAAATGTTGTAATACATTTCTAAGAACTCATAAAAACTAAATCTAATATAGTATAACCATATTAAACAATCATCTTCACCGATTTTCGTAATAGACAAATGTAGTCGATCAGATCAACAATTGATCTTTGGTCATCGAACTGGGCACTAGAAACCTGTAAAAAAAAAAGAACAGGGACAAGCAACAAGAGAGGGTTAGAGGTGACAATACGGGTTACGACACAATAGGTTAACACAATATGAACATGATTATTGCGGGTTTGGGTTAAGCTTAAACGGGTTGTGTCAATAAACGGGTCGTGTCAATAAACGGGTCAACCCGTTTAATAATCTTATCGTGTTCGGGTTATACCTCGTGGGTCACGGGTTGGCATTTATATAATTTCTACGTATACTATATAAACTTAAGATTCGAAACCATAAACCTAAGTTTCATTTCACACTTCACACCATCAGACATCCAGTCGCAACCGCTTCTCTCATTATTCACGTCTTCACGTCTTCACTTCCTGTTCCTACAGCTGAATCACTGATCTTGTCTCTTGTCACGGGTAATGGGTTTTTTAATTTGTCTCTCACTCTCTCTCTCTAATCTACTGCTTTTTCTCCTATTTGTTTCTTCCTTTTCATTTCTCTATATTTATTGATCTACATCCGTATGTGTGTGTATATATATGTCTTTGCTGTGTTTCTACTCGGTTGTTTGTTTCTTGTGCTCTGTGTGTATATATGTTTTTCATTTCTCTATGTTTCTTTTCGGATCTAAATTTACAAGCTCTGAATCTATTAACTTGTTGATGATCATCATATCAAAGAAACGGTCAATTGGATCTAATTTCTCATCTGACTATGTATTTATTTTTCACAAATGTATTTATTTTTCCTCTGACCGTGTCCATATAAGGGGTCTGTTTAGGTTATATAGTTTCTATATGTTTCTGTTTCTTCTACTTTTCTTGGGAGATGCTTATTTGTATTCAGTAACTTGTTGAGTTTAAGTAACTTGATGCCATAGATTATGTTTGTTTGGTTTTGAAACTGTCATCTAATCAAGTACTCAAGATCTGTTAGTGTTAACTGTTAATCATTTCTTAACAACTTTGAAAGCTTTGGAAAGCACTCTCTTGGATTGTATATATAATATATGTGATTGCATGCTCTCAGTCTGTGGTGTAAGTTAGGTGGGTCTTTGATTGAATTGGTTGTTGATTCATATTTTTAGTTGATTTTAATTGTTATTCGCATTATAGAGATCATACATCTATAGATTCCAACCTTCAAGTCCAAGAGTATGGAAGAGGAGTATGATGCTAATACATAAGTAGAAATACCGGTGGTGATACAGGTAAAGGGAAGAAAGTTGTGCAAAGCAAGCCTTCTCGTAAAATGAATGAGACTTCAAAGGTTTGGAAAGTATTTGTGAAACTGCTACGAGGTAAGGATGGAAGGTTGCGGAGTAAATGCAAGGGTTGCAGTAAGACATATCTTTTCGAAAGTACTCATGGCATAGGTAATATGAGACGACACATGGAATCTTGCACTAAGCTTGCACATCATGATATAAGACAAATGCTACTGAATAAGGGTAGTCAATGTGATTTTGTAATGTCTAATCGTAGGGATCCTCAAGTAGTTCGAGATATAATATATGCTGCCATTGTTTCTCATGATTTATCTTTCAAATTTATGGATTGGTCATGAATTAAAAGCCTTATTGAATACTTGTGTGATGATGTCACTTTGGTGTCTATGGACACCACGAAAGCAGATGTTGTAAAGTTGTTTTCGAGAAAACAAAAGACAAAAACATTGCCAGAAAATACTCATAGTATGATTTGTTTGACATGTGATTTGTGGGCTTCTATAAATACCGATAAATTTTTATGTCTCACAACACATTTTCTTCATGAAAATTGGGTTTTACAAAAGAAAGTGCTAAATTTTTGTATAACGTGACCACCACATGATGGAGTGTCCTTAGCTCACAAGATTAATACACTGTTATATGAATGGGGAATTGAAAGGAAAACATTTTCTATAACTTTGGATAATGCTTCATATAATAAATCGTTTGTCAATGTTTAGAAAAGTCAATTGAACTTAAAGAAGACACTTGGATGTCATGGAGAGTTTTTACACATTCGTTGTTATGCCCACATTGTTATTTTGATAGTTCAATATGGCTTGAAGGAAATATATAAGGTTGTCCTTGAAATTTGTAAGTGTATTAGATATATTAAAGGATCACAAGTGAGAAAGCAAATATTTTTAGGTTGTTGTAAGCAAGTTTCTTTAGATTCTAAGATAGGTTTGATGCAAGATGTTCCAACTAGATGGAATTCAACTTATCTTATACTTCAAAATGCTCTTTGTTATCGTCGTGCTTGGTGTTCTTTAGAGTTGAGTGATAATAATTTCAAGCATTGCCCTTGTCCAAGTGAGTGGGAGAAAGTTCATAAAATTAACTCTTTTTGCAATATTTGTATGATCTTACTTGTTATTAATAACCATTTTTGGCAAGGGGTCAAATGAAGAATCTCCATATACCGGATAGGCACTGGATGCAGTGGTTTATCTTGAAGTGTTGGGTCTAACACAACCAAGGTACCTCAGCATCGTAGAAGAAGCAAGGTGGAGCTTTTACACCTTCGAGGACCAACCAACCGATACTTAAGTACCCTGACACTGATCTGTTACCCCGTCAAGGTACATATCTTACCCCTTGAGCATGACGGGAGATGCCCATAAGGCTCCTTAATGATCATAAAGCTCCAGAACGATTGATCAAGCGCCACGTTGTAAGAATGGTACCTCCAGGTACCTTGCCAGCAAGCTAGCACCTCGGGGTACCTCACCATCGGGTCGATCAAGTGCCACACTGCGATAATTGTACCTCCAGGTACCTTGTCAGCAGACTAGTAACTCGGGGTACCTCGCTATCGGGATGAATGAGCTCCACGTCACCAGGTCGATGCTTCAAAGTGTCACTCCACTAACATATGAAATCGAAATTATTCTCCAAACCATACTCCACGTACGCGCAACCAAAATGAAAAAGTCCAAAAGGAAACAAACACAATAGTCTCCAGGATATCCTCCACCAACCGATTCTCCAGGGTTAACCACATTAAACAGAAAATCCCACCAAATGAGGGAGAGTATCAATCCAATGATTTTCGGCTTGTACGCCAAGGAAAAACCTTAGTAACTCCATGTATAAATACAGAGATAATGGCACAAAAAAGGGGATGGAAAGATTGACATGTAAAACATGAAGAGATATCACTTAGTTCTGAAGGAGAATTAAGCCTAGTCATCGCCGTTGTTAGTTAAATCCACTTATAGACATATATGAGTTCTCCACCTCCAGTTAGTTAAAGAGAGAAGAGAAATTGAGAGTTATTCTCAATACTTGTATACACTGCATTACTGATTAAAATTACGTCACTCAGTTCATTATCATTTCTTTCTTATATTTTGTTCATTCCTACACATGAAACAGAGTACCGAAGGTACCAACACCGACCACGATCAACCTAGGTTGCAGTCCTGAGGGTGTTAGTCGAGATTTCTCTCATTGAGTGAATTTTCGGTTAACACTTTTTAGCGCCGTCTGTAGGAAGATTTCACACCCTTTTTCACATCACATGTTTAAGCTTTTTTACAGGTATATTAACTTCATAAGGCTTTGATCTTCTCAAGGGAAACCCAGAGCATCCGGGCACCAATCCGTAGCCTCTACCGGAAAGACTCAAAGAAAGGGTAAGAGATCGAAGCATCAAAATCCTGCTCCAGCACCGACTGGTATCGCTCAGGTTCTGGTGATAGACCGGGCTATGCCAGGCCATTCTAGAGCAACATGTCGTGGCTTTTATAGAAAGTGTCTGTCTCCGGTTGGTCGCAAAGGGTATTACCCCTTAGCAGATAGAACCTAGTACCCGAGAGGACCCAAATAGATCGGGATTTAGGACAACCACTTTCGACAGGTTGGGACCACCACCACCGATACCGGTCCGTGACAGTTAGGGCCCCTACCCTCAGTTCGAGATTGGTTAGGGCCCATACCCCTGGATCCGCGTCGGCCAGCCAGTTACCAACCTCGACAAGTGAAGTCAGATGTTGACGTCCCACCGAGGGAACCATGCCACTCAGGTAAACCAGCAGTTGCTAGAATAAAACCTCAACCTGATGTTGGATATAGCAGGAAAAGTTCCCGAGAGAATCCTTCCCAAGTGGACAATTGGGGTGAGGTCTCCAACTCATCAGAGGGATCTAACAATGAAGACTCCGAGATCGAGTCTAAGAATACCGAGAATAAGCACCTGCAAGATCAGCTAGCTCAAATACAGAAGAAAATCCAAAAGTTGAAGAAGGGCAAGCACCAGGAGAATAGAAAGGATCCCTTGGGCGAGATGAACGCCCCCTTCTCCAGAAGGATTAGGGAAACAGAACTCCCTCATAAATTCAAGATCCGACTGATAAGTACTCTGGCACAGAAGATCACTTGAGCCACCTAGAAATCTTCGTCCAGCATATAGAAGTCCAGAATACGACCAGGGTAACCATATGCAGAATGTTCCCAACTAAGCTGACTAACTACGCTAAGACGTGGTTCAAAAAGTTACCCGCAGGTTGCGTGGAAAGCTTTGCTAAATTATCTAGTGATTTTTGTTCACAGTTTCAAGGGATCAAGCCACGTCAGAAGGATCTGACCCACCTGTAGTACGTGATTCAAGAGCGAGATGAGTAGCTCAGGTCTTACGTGGAGAGGTTCCACGGGGAGGTGATCTAGATGGGGGTTTTCACTGAGAAGGAAACTATAGCCAACTTCCATAGGAATCTGTGGGCGTGTAGATTGTTTCGGTCGTTCACCAAGCATCCACCATAGACTGACCATGAAGCGTACGATAGAGCCCTCGAATAGGTGGAGATAGATGAGCAGCTCAGACTCAAGATTGAGCACGATGACATGAGGACTGCCAAGCGCCAAAAGAAAGAGGTGCCTAAACCTGCACCGGTACAGAATGACAAAAAGAGACCTCCCAACTGTTCTACATACCACTCCTCACCATTCCAGCCTCAAAGGGAGAGATACCCATTAAGGCGAACCCTTCATCGAGCTTCGCCTCCTTTTAGAGTGGTAGCTTCCACAGCCCAGGACGAGAGGAGTTATAACCACTACACCCCGCTGAACGCATCACGAGAGATGATCTACCTCGCCATTCATAATAAGGGACTGCTCAGGAAGCTTGGTCCTACAAAAGCACTAGTCGACATGAAGAATTGCTACAAGTACTACGACTTCCACGAGGATGTCGAGCATAACACCTCGGAATGCTACAGCATGCGAATCCAGATTAGGGCTTTGGTAAGAGGCGGCTACATGGTAGAATTCCTGCAGCATGTACGGGACAACATTCACACAGGGAATAAGGTATAGACCGAGATTCGGAAAGATGAGGAGAAAATAAGAGGAAAGCAGAAAGATCTGATGTAGCAAATCCAGGTCATACACACCATCAGTGGGGGACTTACCCTAGCCGGTACCTCCAATAATTCCATAAAGAATCACGTTAGGAAGATACCCCAGATTGAAGAGGGGTAAGATATCTTCAAGGTAGATCGGAGCTTGACAAGAACCTTCCTATCAACCCAAATCATTTTTACTGAAGCAAATGTATACAACATCGTAGAACCGCACGATAATCCTATGGTGGTCATGGTACAGATCGCTAATTGCCTAGTCCTCCACGTGTTAATTGATACAGGTAGCAGCGTGGACATCCTTTTCAAGGACACTCTGGAAAAACTCAACCTGAAGCAATGGTGTTACAACAGTTGCACCACCCTCTGTATGGCTTTACTGGGGACTCAATTGTACCAATGGGATCTAAAATTCTACCGGTAATCATCGGGACTGCACCTCTCCAACACTGACTTCGTGGTAATGGATACCCCGTCAACCTACAACGCCATCCTCGGAAGGCCTTTCCTACAAGCTCTTAAAGGGGTTTTGTCCATATACCATGACGTCCTGAAGTTTTCGGTCGGAAACGAGGTAGGCAAAGTACGCGGCGACCATCAGACAACTCGTAAATGCTACGCTGTATGGACTAACCTGGTGGCTTTGGGGAAACAGATTTCACAGATATCAATTATACAGTAGAAAATGCCATCAGAGAAGGATTTTGATACCGTAGACATTATGGGTAAGGTTAGAGTAGCAGTAGAGGAGCCCGAGTCAGAGATCCTACCAGAAGAAGTGATAAATGAAGACAAATGGTGGGCTAGTGGCCACCTGGTTGATGAATTAGAAGAAATACCAGTCATGGAGGATGACCCCCTCTAAGGTAGTCAAGGTCGGAGCTACGCTGGAAGCAGAGGTGAAGGAAGGATTGATCCAGCTAGTCCACGAGTATAGTGACATCTTCGCTTGGAGTCATGACGAGATGTCAGGAATCCCAATTTCCTTGGCAGCTCACCGGCTAGCAGTTGACCCGCCTTTAAGCCTATTAAATAGAAAATACAATATTTCAATCCCGAGAGAAATGCTGCAGTACAGGAAAAGGTTAAAAAACAGCTGAAAGCCGGGTTCATCCAAGAATCTCGATACCTGTAGTGGATCGCTAACGTGGTCATGGTCACCAAAGCCAATGGAAAATGACTTATGTGCATCGACTACACCGACCACAACCGTGTCTGTTCAAAAGATATCTTTCTATTGCCAAAAATCGATCAACTGATAGACTCCACAACATAGAACAAGCTCTTAAGCTTCTTGGATGTATTCTTATGGTATAATAAGATCATGATGCACCTCGCAGACTAAGACAAGACCAACTTCATCACTGGGCAGGGCCTTTACTTCTACAAGGTCATGTCCATTGGTCTCAAGAATGCAGGAGCCACCTACCAGCGACTGGTCAACCGTTTGTTCAAGCATGAGATAGGGAAGACAATGGAAGTTTATAGAGACGACATGATCACTAAGTCACAAGAGGCTGACCAGCACCGCGACCACCTCCGTCAGACTTTCCGAATCATCAGAGATAATAAAATGAGGTTGAACCCTGTCAAGTGCGCCTTTGGGGTAACTGCAATGAAGTTTTTATGATTCATGGTCCATGGAAGGGGATTGAGGCGAACCCCGAGAAGATCAGAGCCATTCTGGACCTGGAATCCTCCAGCTCCCTCAAACAGGTACAAGTATTAACCGATCGAGTAGCAGTGCTCAATCATTTCATATTACTATCTATCGATAAGTGCCTCCCTTTTATTAAATCAATTAAGCAAGGAAAAAACTTGAAGTGGTACCAAGACAGTGGTGCAGGCCTTTCAGGCATTAAAGAAGTATCTAGCTAGCCCGTCGCTGCTAGTTAAGCTTGAACTTGGAGAGGAGCTGCAGATCTACCTAGCTGTGACTGAGACAACATTGAGTGGAGCCTTGGTTAAAGAATGTGGAGATGGGGTTCAGTGGCCTATATACTATGTGATCCACGCATTGACCAAGCCAGAAAAGAATTACACTCTCCTAGAGAAGTTCGTTTTTGCCTTGGTGACATCGGCGATAAAGCTCCGTTCTTATTTCCTGGCACATATCATCACCTCTCCTCCAGTTCTTACAAAGGCCTAACATATCCAGGAGGTTAGTACTCTAGGCTCTTAAACTCACTTAGTTTGACATTAGGTACAAGACGAGGACAACCATCAAGGCCCAAGCGCTAGCAGATTTTATGGATGAGTTCTCAACCCTTTCTGATCCTGATACCATGGCAAACCCGGACTCGATCACTCAGAAAGGTCAAAAGCTCGAGGATTGGCCAACTAACCAGGAGGCCTGGATCATTTGTATTGATGGAGTATCTAGCCAAACAAGCAGTGGAACCGGCATTGTCCTAATTAATCCAGAAAAGACAGAATGTTGCCATTGCTTCAGGTTTGAATTCAAGGCCACCAACAATGAAGCAGAATATGAGGCTCTTCTAGCTGGGATGAGAGCAGATGTTCAATTGGGAGCTGACTACCTCTACGTGAAGAGCAATTCTCAGCTCGTCATCAACAAGGTCATCGGGCTGTACCAAGCAAAGGGCGACAATATGATAGCTTACCTCAGATTGGTCCAGCAGCTCAAGGCCCGGTTTAAAGGGTTCAAGGTATAACAGATCCCTCGCCAAAAGAATCATCGAGTAGACATCTTAGCCAGTATAACAGCTAATGGGGCAAACTTTACCCAAATGTGTACCTCTCCAGATAATCTCCTAATCCAGCATAGCGGCAGGCCAAGAAGTAAGCTTGGTTGATTGTCACCCCTATTTGATTGACCCGATAGTTGCTTACCTTCAAGAAGGATAGCTCCCAAAGGACCTAGAGTAAGCCTGAAAGCTCAAATGGACCTCAATAAGCTAATGTCTGGTAGATGGGTACCTCTACCACAAAGAAAGATCTCTTCCCATACTCCAATGTTTACATCCTGATGATGCTAGCTGGACACTTAAGGTAGTTCATTCGGTTGAATGTGGGAACCATACCGGAGGAGAAGCACTGGCACATCAGGTGATTCGCATGGGTTACTACTAGCCAACCTTGCACCACAATGCGATGATGTTTGTACAGTCACGTGGACTTTGCTATAGGTCATCTAATCTGAATCATCTGCCTCCAAAATATCTCTCCTCAATTAGCTCGCCCTATCTCTTTGCCATTTGGGGAGTTGACTTGATCGAACCACTCCGTACTACTCCTGGTCAAGCTAAACATGTCATAGTCGTGATCGACTACTTCACCCAGTGGGTGGAAACAAAATGCTCTCCAAGATAACTGAGGAGAACACCACCAAATTTATTAAGAAAAAGGTTGTCTGCAGATTCGATACCCCGCTGTCCATCATTACTGATCTAGGCAAGCAGTTCGACAACGCGCGGTTCAGGAATTTTTGTGCAGACCTAGGTATCAACCTCCGTTTTGCATCAGTAGCTCATCTCAAAACTAGTGGTCTTGTAAAAGCTACGAACAAACCCATTAAAAAGCTCATGAAGAAGAAACTACAACATAAAAAAGACAAGTGGGCGAAGAGCTACCTGAGGTACTCTGAGCCTACCGGACCACAAGGAGGATCACGACCGGGGAAACGCCTTACTCATTAGCTTTTAGAGTAGAGACAGTCCTACCTATCGAGTATAACCTGACCTCATTCCGGGTTCAACACTTCAAGCCGGAAAGAACCGAGGTCAAGCTAAGGGCTAAGATAGACCTTTTTGAGGAAAAGCAAGATAAGATGGCAGAAAAAGATGCATTCTATCAGAGGCGAATCACGAGGTACTTCAATAGGAAGGTTAGAGCTTACAATTTCAAGGAAGAAGATATGGTGCTATGGAAAGTGACCTAAAACACTAGAATCCGGTCAGACGGGGTTCTGGGCCTCAACTGGGAAGCCCCATACCTGGTAAAGGTAGTGATCCACACCTGGAACACAGACCGTTTAAAGGTTTCTATCTATAAAAGACCTGGGACTTCTAGGTCTACCTTGAATCAGTATCGGTACTAGCATTTCGTGAACGTTTTGTACTACCATTTAATTATCAATAAAATCTCTGTTGTTTCTCCATCTCCACTTGTGTGTGTTTTCACCACGGGAATTCGCCATGATTACCATGAACTGGGAAATGCCATATGGCTAACCTGATGCCTTGGTCGGGTACCACCCCCCGCTAAGAAAGGTCTAAGCATAAGTGCATAGTTGCCTGCCAGATCACGAGACTAGAAATTGATCGGGGAAGCCCCCTTATCACCTCTGATGCCTTGGCCGGGCACTACCCCGGCTAAGAAGGATCTAAGCATAAGTGCATAGTTGTCATCCAGATCACGAGACCAGGATAGCCGAATGACAATCATGATGCCTTGGTCGGGCTACCACCCCCAAGAAAGATCTAGGCATAAGTGCACAGTTGCCTGTTAGATCATGATCGTCATGGTAAGGTACCTTCCTGGTATAGGGAAGAAGGGTACCTAGATTAGTTCGACCAGGTTTTTTCGCCTAAATGTCACAATCCCTAGTATGTGAATGCTTGATACTTTGATTATCCCAGAAAGGATAACCAATCTTTAAAAGATCCTACCAGGATCAATTCGACTTAGTACCACGGATATCCGGTACCAATCACTTATTTCTCAAGTTTATTCTTCACAAATTTTTCAAGTTTCTTATGTTATCAGGTTCAGTTGTATCAGGTGAACATTGGGGACTTGGGCAAAGAATGATATACACCTTGACCAGGTTACCATCTGGGCATCGAGGTACCACACATGGAAAGGTCACTAGTATCCATGCTCTTACTATAGGCAATTTTGCTAAAATCTTGACGTAAAACTAGTCCAAGCTACAATAACGACCTCACATAGGGACCAGGGGATCATGCAGATAGGTGCTCGGTGTACCAGGGCCAGCATGATAAGATTTTGACTAAGTAATTGGAGCTGAATCCAATCACCTACTCTGCTTGACTTTTTGTATTTGGTAGGTTTTAAAATTTTTCCTTACCGGATTTTATTAAGTCAGGTATACTAGGGGACTACTCCTAGATCAAGTTAAGAGATAAAGCAGGATGCATTCAACCAAGATAAAGATCAACTAGATACTGGAATGAAAAAAAGAAGAAGTTATCATTCATAACATTCAGGGAGCCCATCCCCTATTGTAGGCTACATCAAGACAATCTGGGAGCTCGTTCCCCGTTTTCGGGCTACAGAGTTATCAGAAAAGGATAACAAGAATTGTCAAGTTTGGTTCATGGTCAAGCGGGGTGCCCCCCAATTCTGGGCAACAATAATAGAGATTGATAATCAGAATGTTGGGCACATCGACTCCTCCTTGGTGGCTTTCTTCTCTAGCCCCATCTCTAGGCACCTGCTTTTCTGCTCCCATTATGGATTCATTAACAGCCTGTTCCCACCACTAGTCACGCTGCCTCAACTGGAACATCCTAGGATTTAGCCTCAATTCTAGCTTACTCAATTACCTCCTTAGAAGCGAACTGGCCCTCTACTGCCCCAATAGTTTTAGATGGGGAAACAGGAAAGATTGAAGCTCACATATTAGCCTGTAATGCAACTTCATTTGAGATCTTCGAGAGAGGATCCTCACTGGTAGCTCCCTTGCCTGGTAGAAGAGAAGAGGCGAGTTGTTGATTTTCATCATCACATTTACCTTCATCAACACTAGCAGTTCGCAAAGGTCATGCCTCATTAGTAATCGGAGTCGATATCTTCCTGACTTTTTCTAAGATCTCCTCCCTATTCCAACTCATGATTATGGCCAGATCAAAAGGAGGAGGTAAAGCCTGGACCATCTAAAATGCATCATAGAAATAACCATCCCCAAAAGAAAAGCCAACCTTAGTTTAAAAGCTCGCCACCTTGTCGACAGAGCATTGATCTCTTCTTCTAGCTACCGAACCTTATCCCTTGCTAATTCCCTCTCCAAGGCGCGACGCTTTGACCGAAGGACCTCAATGTCAAATCCGTGTTTGTTTCATTCCGTGCTACCTTAGGCATTCTCGAGGGATTTGATGGGCTGGTCTAGAGCCTAGCTCAAACCATGGTTATCAATCTGCAGTTGAGCGAGATTGCCCTGGACCTTCTCAAGCTTGGCTTCAACATCTTTAGCATGCCTCTTCATTGAAGACATTCGGTGGCTCACAGCGACATTATATTTAAAAGTCTGCAAGTCACAAAAATCAAGTTAGCTATCATCCAAATACAAGAAGGTGTGGGATAAAACAGATTGAAGCAGAATATCCTTTTTACCTCAGCTATGAGGGCGAAGCCCTTGGTGAGTAGGATGTCAAAAGCCATCGAGTTCGATCTTCTGGATCCACAACAGTAGTGACAATAGCAGTTTCTGAACCTCTTCCTACTTTGGAAGGCACTGAATTAGGCGGGGAATGTAGAACAGTAGCAGTAGCAACGGTAGAGGAAGAAACAACATCAGTAATATGAGTAGTAGTGGTAGAAGCAGCAATAGTGGTAGAAGCAACAACTGGATAAGCGATAGCAGGAGCAACAAAATTATATCCTCTCACCCTAGTCAAACGGGATGGGAATACATCCATTTGAGATGTGGGACTGGGACGAAAGAAGAGAGGTACCCTGGGAATCCCAACAAGAATGCGCCCATCACCCCTCGCCGTGATAGGAGAATGAGTAGCCCTAGAAATTGGGACGATGGAAGATCCAGGTGGGGTAGGAATTAGAGGTGGAAATGAATCTTATAGTTGTCCAGAACCCTTTTGGACCGATAATGGGACAACAAAAACTGTAAAAAATTGTAAAAACAGTAAAGATTTAGAATACATCAATGACAAGCAGGAAACACGCTTCAACAGAAAAAGAGAGGTGTATCATACCTGGGGAGGCAATGGAGATGTGCAGGTAGCGGTCCACCCTGCCGGCATCGAAGGGGTCCGAAATGGGGTATTGTAAGTTGATAAAGTTCCGGCCAACAATAGCCTCCAAGATCAACTTTGATTCCATGGAAGGGGTGACTTTCTCCTAGACTAGTTTACTACTGAATTGGGTAAGAACTCTGTACTCGGTACCACCGATGTGAAATGAACTCCCCCAATCACCATCTACCACTACCCATTCATCCTTCCAGGGAGCGTCCCTCTTGGTAGCACCATGGATGATGAAATTTTAACCATTTTTACCCTAGGTATAGAATTGCCCCATTGGACCTGGAGACATGCCAATGATCTACAAGACAAACCTTAACTCATCTGGTCCCGGCTCCCTACTGATCTTGTTCTTCTCACACTGTTCTTTCCAAAGCATGAGAAAGCTAACCATGTGTCTCTAGAATTCTTATGTAAGCTGAAGAGGGGATAGCTACAGAGCGTGAAGCGCCATACAGAGGGTCAGATGAAAAGGTAGCTTGACTCTACTGTCAAATACGATGAAATGTATCGGGAGTACACCGGGGTGGGGGTGTACACATCATACCCTCGGTACAGTATGGTAACCAAGATGCTCTCTAGAATCTTGAATTGACTCCTCAAGCTCCCGATGGTGGCTTTCGTAGCGGTTGAATCCGGAATGATATAGAAGTTGTAAGGAAGAACAAACGTCCCACCAGGCGAAGTCAACTCAGTACCAACCAGGCCTCCGCCAATTCCAAACTCCTCGCTTGAATCCCCCTCGATTATTTAAAAAACCAGTCCTAATGGTACTGTTTTGACCCGAGCGACGGCGCTGCAGCGGGGGAACATCACTTTCTCTACTGTCTTTTTCTTGAGCTCATTTTCCATGAGCGGGGCTTGGAGCGACGCCCTCTACCAACCTATCAACACTGTCGCCATCAGAGTTCGACATAGTAGAAGCATATATTGATCTAGAAACTAAAGGAAAAAGATTAGAAGAAGCGAAGAGGGTAGAGAAAGCCTAGGGATTTTTTTAAAAAAAATGAAAGTAAAAGATTTGGAAGCGTGAAAGATATGAAAAGAATTTTGGGTTTAAATAGGCATAACGAGACGGTAACCGGTAACAGAAGTGTGATCAAGAAGAAAAACTCTCGGCCTCGAAACGGGCGTGCCACCAAAAAACTCTCCTCTTTCAAATGGGTACCTCACCCTCATTTGACACATGACCATTGTATTTAATGAGAAGATTGCTTCCTAGATTCTGGTAACCGGCTGAAAAATAAAATCGAACTCCAACCACAAATCAATCACCGGTGTTCAAGTTAGAGGGGAATTATGCTAATAGCCATTTTTGGTAAGGGGTTAAAGGGAAATTTTCCACCTAGTTAGCACTAAGTAGGAAATATCTCCATATATCGGATAGACATTGTATGCAATGGTTTACCTTGAAGTACTGGGTCTAACACAACCAAGGTACCTCAGCATCGTTGAAGAAGCAAGACAAAGCTACTGCACCTTTGAGGACCACCTAACCGGTACCTAAGTACCCTGACACTGATCCGCTACAAGCTTCAACATGATTGATCAAGCACCACGTTATAAGAATGGTACCTCTAGGTATCTTGCAGCAGGCTAGCACCTCAGGGTACCTCGCCATCAGGTCAATCAAGTGCCATGTTGCTAGAATGGTAGCTCAAGGTACCTTGCCAGCATGCTAGCACCTCAGGGTACCTTGCCATCAGGATTAACGAGCGCTATGTAGCCATGCCGATGGTTCGAGGTGTCACTCCAGTAACAGATGAAATCGAAATTATTCTCCAAACCAAGCTTTACATACGTGCAACTATAATGAAAGAGTCTGAAAAGGAAACAAACACGATTATCTTCAGAATATCCTCTGCCAACCGATTCTCCAGGGTCAACCACATTAAACAGAAAATTCTGTCAAATGAGGAAGAAGATCAATCCAATGATCTTCGGTTTGTACACCAAGAAAAAACACTAGTAACTCCATGTATAAATAAATAGATAATGGCACAAAAAGGGGGACAAAGATCAACATCTAAAACCTGAAGTATTGCTTAGTTCTGATGGAGAATTAAGCCTAGTCATCGTCATTGTTAGTTAGATCCACTTATTGACACACACGAGTTCGCCACATCCAGTTAGTTAAAGAGATAAGAGAAATTGAGAGTTATTCTCAATACTTCTACACACTGCATTACTGAATAAAATTACGCCACTCAGTTCATTATTATCTCTTTCTTACATTTTGTTCATTCCTACACGTGAAACAGAGTACCGAAGGTACCAACCCCGACCGCGATCAACCTAGGTTGCAGTCCTGAGGGTGTTAGCTGAGATTTCTCTCCTCGAGTGAATTTTCAGTTAACACTTATGTTTTCTTAGGAACGGAGTACCCAACTTCAAATCTGTTTTCCCCAAGGTGTTTTCAACTTATATGTTTTTGAAGCAAAACATGGAAAGTAGTGATGAGTTCTTGAAAAATATGGTCATTCAAATGTACAAAAAATCCTACAAGTATTAGGGTGAATTTAGCGTTATCTTGACAATAGCTTTGATTTTGGATCCTTGCTATAAGATGACGTTGTGGAATTTTCTTACAAGAAACTTTATGGCATTGATTCATCGGAGCTAGAGAATGTTCTGAACAAGTTGTCATCCCTGTTTAATGAGTACATGCTCTTTTCAATGAGTACAAGGGGATCTATTTCAACATCATTATCTAGTTCTAGTGGAGGTGATGACACTATCACCGATATGGGCGGTGACATCTTCACTACAGACATTATGCAGGTAATGACATTAACTTTATTATTTTTCTATTTTGTTTTATACAAATGTTATTTTTCTATTTTGTTTTATGGATATTATGATTTTAGTCCTTGTTGTTTACGTTTATCTGGGTTTAGTCCACTAGTCTTTTAGAATTACTTAATTCAGTCCACTAGATCTCTGACAATACATAATCCAGTCATTTTTGTTCAATTTCGTTTGTTTTTCGTTGTCTTCCGTTAGGTCAAAGGGGCATTATGAAAAATTTGATTATTGCTTTTGGAAGCCTTTCTGCAAGAAAGGTAATATCGGAATTTTACAAATGAAAAAAAATGGAAACTTGTGATTGGGACACGTCACTTGGCAATGTGGACAAAAGGATTACAATATCTGTTGTGGTCCATTAAAAGTGTTTTATTCCTTCGTTCAACTGTGAAAGTATCTTGTGAAGACTTCCATTGATCAAAGTTCGTGCCATTATCCGCCAAAGTTGCACCAAATTTCTTTCTTTTCTTTCATCTAATCATTTTGTCTTGATTAGTCTGTGAAACTATTATTGATATCGTTCGTTGACATCTAATAAAGTAGCAGAGGTTTGCTATTCTTGGTAGGTGTTGAAGAAAGGAGTTTGAAAGGTGAGAAACTATTTTTCTTTCACATGAATCTTGTATATTTTGGGTTGAAATTTGTTGCTTGTTGTTTGGTGATTTCATTTTAATTGTTAAAACAAATTTTGGTAGTGTTTCAGAGGGACAAAATTAGGGGTTTTTTGATTAACGACCACAAACATGAAATTGCATGTAATTGAACCTATTTGATGTATATTATTGATATATATGTTGTATGAAGTGTGTGTAGATGTTTTTTTGTTAATGTTTGTCGCCATATTAGGGTTTCAAAGGGAAAAAATTAGGGGTTTTTTTATTAACAACCATAAACATGTAATTGCACGTTACTGAACATATTTGATGTATATTATTGTTGTATATGTTGCATGGAGTGTGTGTAGATGTTTGTTTGTTGCTTGTTTTGGGTTTAGTGTTTGGAAATTGGGGGTTGTGTACTTCACAGACCACTTACATGTACTTGAGTGTGTAGAAAGTCAGAAAGCATCGGTTTGTAGGAAATACATGTGTGGGTTTTTATGATTACACATAATGCATGTCGTATTGTCTTGCATGCATGTTATCTGATCAGTCTGTTATAGTTCCTCTATGTTTTGATTATTTTTTAAACTTGCTTACAGGTGCAATGGATAAAATATTCAAAGTCACTGTGTTACATGGGACAAAAGTGTTCGATTTAGGTGAGTGTGATTCTGATCACATCAGTTTAATTAATTTAGTTCAAGCAATGAGTAAGGAAGTCACTGGTAGAGGTGAACTCCCAAGTGGAGGGTTCACAGTTAGGGTAGAATTACCATGGTGTAGTGACACAACTTTGGTTACAACAGATAGTGAATTACTATATGTGTTTAGGGAGTTTGGGTTTCGTGGGCATGATGAGATACGTTTTCAGATAGAAAAGACTATAGAATTTGCATTTGCATTTGACACATATGAAATATAATTTCTTTGGATTGTTTTGGGATTCGAAAATCTTCACATCTGCTTTAACATCATATGAGCATCTTCTATTTTTGAATTTTATTATCCATCCATTTATGTTTGTTGTTGAGCTTGATGTAGCCTCCATCATGATGCTTGAATTTAGTTGTTGTTTCTTCTGCTATAACACATTTGAATAGGTGTTCAATGTTGATGAAGACTGTCTGGGTTTGAGTGTTGTTTGTCAATGTTTGATGAAGAAATGTGTGTGTGTGTGTGTGTGTGTGTGATGGTGGTGTGTATTTTTGATGAACAAATGTCTGAATGTGATGGTGGTTTATATGTGGAGAGATCGGTTTGTGTATGTTTTATGAACAAAGTTGTGTATGTGACATGGATTTTGATGGATAAATGTATGGGTTTGAGATGGATTTCAGCATAATGATGAAGCAAATGTGGTAGAATGATGAAGCAAGTGTGGTGGTTTTTAAAGGAAGAATTGGAGTCGTTGGCCAACGGTCCAATTGCAAAGCCAAAATGGCAATTTTATTCATATCAGACAAATTAGGGGCAAAATGGTAAAATTGCAGTTTCAAACTTTTCCCATCACAACGTCTGACAATGATAGTCTGTGTACTTTCACGGATTTTCTAATGGAAGGACTAAATTAAGTAATTCCAAAACCTAGTGAACTAAACCTAAAATAAATGAAAACTAGAAGGACTGAAATCTTAATATCCCTTTATTTTATAATTTTATTTATAACATTAACTTTGTTTATTTATTTATTTTGTTTTAAACTATATGTACATGAGTATGAAGCTTCAACCAACAAGAAGATAGAATGTTTGCAACCAAAAATCACAATTGGAGATGTACTTGGATGAACCAAAACATGAAATGTCATCGAACTTGGATGTTTTGTACTTTTAGAAGGTCAATACGGTATGTTATCCGATCTTTCCTTTTAAACGCGTCACTATTTGAAAGGGTAATTCGATCATAACAACGTTTGACAATGACAGTGTATGTACTTTCACGGATTTTCTAACGGAAGGATTAAATTAAGTAATTCCAAAAATTAGTGAACTAAACCTAGATAAACGAAAACTAGAATAACTAAAATCTTAATATCCCTTTATTTTATAATTTTATTATAACAATAACTTTGTTTATTTATTTATTTTGTTTTAAACTATATGTACATGAGTATGAAGCTTCAACCAACAAGAAGATAGAATGTTTGCAACCAAAAATCACAATTGGAGATGTACTTGGATGAACCAAAACGTGAAATGTCATCGAACTTGGATGTTTTGTACTTTTAGAAGGTCAATACGCATGTTATCAGATCTTTCTGCCATGGCCTGTGATATTTTGAGCATCCCGATATCTACAGTGGCATTTGAAGCGGCATTTAGTGTTGGTGGTAAAGTCCCTGAACAGTTTCGCAGTATACTAAAACCGAATGTGGTGGAGGCGATAGCTTGCACTAGAGATTGGATGCAAGGAGAAAACGGTAATCTTTTTATTACTTAGTGTTTACTTGATTAATATTTAAGTATAATAACATTAATATTCAAATTATTATAGTGAGTGAAACTCTTGAAGTGGATGAAGTTGCTGAAGATACTTTGAAATTTATTCTCGAGAGTAGTCTAGGTCCACCTATTGAAAGTGTCACATCTCAATTTGGCGATTAGTGGTAAAATCATATACACTTATTTGTTAAAAGTTTTTTTTTTTATTTCTTAAAACTTCCAAGTGATTACTTACATTTTAATGTATTGAATTTATCTTGTCGGTTTATGAACAGTAAGTCAGTAAGAAGTTTAACATCAACTCATCAAGGCATCAAGAAGAGTTAACTGTTAACATGTTTTGCTTTTGCATGTAACAAATCAATGGCACTTATGTTTTGGTTTTTGAATATTGGATGTCTTTCATATTATTATGAATATGTGGATTTAATTATGTATTTGTATTTGTATATATGGCATAATCATAACGCTTGAATATCGTTTTAAAATTTCGGATTGAGTAGTTATTTGATTAGTATTATAATTGTTTTTTTGTATTTACTTAATTATCATTTGTATTTTATGGTATTGATTTATGAATTGATTTTATTTGATTACTTGTTTTATTTTTAATGTATTTTAGTGAAATCAATTTAAAAGGTTAAATGTGTCGTGTAAACGGGTCAATAAAATGGGTCATTTGACATGACCCGTCGAACCCCGTTAATTATACATATTATTCGTGTCGTGTTAGTATTGACCCATTTTTTTCGTGTCGTGTTTGGGTTAGGGGGTCTGGCCCATTTTATAATCGTGTCATAATCGGGTAGACCCAAAATTAATCATGGAGTGTTCGGGTTGGCCCCAACCCGACCCGTCAACCCATAAATTGACACCCCTAAAGGGGGTGTTCCCTTGGGGGGACTCTTTGACGCACAAATCAGTATAATGTTCAATGACAAAGAAAGAAAGTAATAAATAAAAACCGTGTTGCTCGATTACTAGGGTTAAGTTGTGGGTCAATCTTACAGGATCGACACTGGGTGTTGATTTTGGCGACTCAATTCCCTAGGGATTCGTTGATTCGTAGTGGATCAAACAAGAGTTGGATCGATATAAGATATAGATAAGTGTTATAGATCGATGTCTAGGTGGATGCCCTTATTCAACGTAGATTGTCCTGGAGTTGGACTGATCAACTACTGTGATCGCTCGTGTCAACCTCGAATGGGAGGCAGATCCATTTTTAATACGGAGGTGTGGCCCATAATAAATGTAAAGAATGATCAAAATGATTTACAGAGAGCTCTCGTGTGAATAGAGAAAGAGAGAGAGAGAGAGAGAGAGAGAGAGAGAGAGAGATTTTTTGACCCCTTCCTTTGAGGAGGAGTCTAGTTTTTATAGGGAAAAGTTCAAAGAGCCTTTTGACCCCTTCCTTTGAGGAGGAGTCTAGTTTTTATAGGGAAAAGTTCAAAGAGCCTTTAACATTTGGGCTCATTAAGGGTGCGTGGATCAAGGGCATTCAATCGTTCGTTTTGATTTACATGAATCGGACCATGAAAGCTTTGTCAAGCGTTGGAATTTGTGCAACGCCTGACTTGATTGCATTTAATGTTGACCACGTGGTTTCAATGGTTTAATATCGTGATGGACTAAGACTAACTTAGGGCTCATGCTAGTTCGATCGATTTGACTTCTTTGGGTTTTGTTGATTGGGCTTTAAACACTATTTTTTAAATGACTTTGAGCACTTTTTGACCACTACAATAAATAATTTATTTTTAAAATATATATATAAGTTCAAATCTAAGAGGTTGAGCACTGATTTTCTAACAAAAAGAAAAACAAGAAAACAAAAACAAAAGAGATATTAAAGAAATTAGATATAGATAAAAAAAACACTACCTTTACAAAGTAGAATAAGCACCAAGTGAAGTGAGAGAGAGAGAGAGAGGCGAAGTGAAGATCGACCTAGCAGAGCACCATGACAATGCTACCCAACACTTGACATGACTGCAGTTTGGTTCAAACCGTGGAACCGAACAGTAACCGTGGAAAAAAATCAGCACTGAAATCGGAACCGAAACCGTGGTTAGAACCGAACCGAAACCGTAAGCCTTAAGATTCCAGTTCTTAAAAAAAACAGCCTGATACCGGTGGTTAAGTTCCAATTGTGGAATCGCTGATTCCAGGCAATATATATATTTTAATTTTCTTAAATTAAAAAGTAAAAAAAAAAACAAACCAAACCGTCTAGAACCGTTAAACCGGATCTAAACCGGGGGAACCATAACCGGTGGTTCAGAATCAGAACTGCATCGGAACCAAACCGCGATCTACTCTTCCCAACACTACTCTAAGTGAAGAGAGAAATGAGCGAACTGAGTTTTCGGCCAATCAATGTCGACGATGATCTTGAGTTGAAAAACAACGATGGATCTGATAGGGAAAGAAAGTGACAATGGAGAGTAGGGCGAGAGATTTGTGTTTGTTGATTTGGAAAATAAACTTTTACTTTCAAGTTTATATATATATATAAGATGTCAGTAAAAGTTTTTGTTGGTTTAGAAACTCGCATAAACTTATGATGGTTTTTAAAAGCTATCATCGAATTGTGATTGATTTTGAAAACCATGTAAGCTTATGAGGGAATTTAAAATGCATCATAAATCAATACCAGTTTTTAAAAACCATCGGAAATTTATGAGGGTTTCTAAAACCATTGTAATTTTTATCATTAATTTACATTTTTCTCGTCGTGCTATATCACATCAATCCAACGTCTCTCAAGAAACCCTACCTCGTTTGTTTTGTTATCCACATCAAATTGATTTAATTTGTTCTCTTGTTAAACTTACAAGGTTGGTCCATCAATCAATTGATGGGTGGGATAGACCGATCGATCAATCGAATGGATCACTTATTGATAGATTATCTTTGGAAACCTCTTATTTTATGGAGGCCAAACTATTTTTACCACACCTTTGAAAGTGTTGTATTGAATGGATTAAATTTACTTATGTTTAATGCTTTTATAGTTTATGTAGCACTACGATAGAAATAATAAGGTAACAAAACAAAATTACATTATCACATTATGTAAGCTATGAAAAGGTGTTGTTAGATTGAAATTTTAAATGGGTGTCATACTTCTGTAAAAGAAAATCATGTGTTATCTATTACCTATATAAAAAGAGAGAGTTGTCGGTTTCAATTATAGCACCCATTTTATTTTCTTTTAATTTCTTCTAAAGTAAAATTATAATTATAACTCTTTAAGTATATATATATATATATTGAATGGACAGGATTTAGTAAGATTTTATTGTGTCCCTTAAATTTACGTTGACTATCTAATGACAAGTATAACTCTTCGAGTTTGTAGAATTACTTAATAGACGTATATTAGTAATAGTAACATATCAGAGTCTTTATAGTAAGATTTTTTATTATTATTTTAAATTGTAAAATGGGACTGGGAATGAAAATATAATTTTCAATGTATTTAATGTGTTGAAAAAAGAAAAGGGAATTATACATGGGTAGAAATGTAATTTGTGTGAAACTTTATGACTTGTGGATTATTCAATGAATGTATGTAAAGTGAAAGGCAATAAAATTTTTTTTTTAAAAAAAAGTCCTAGCAATGGTTTTTGATCGAATAGAAAAATGATTAAATCATCCACATGTCATCATGGACACGTGGGAATGCATGATGCAACAAGGTGGTAAAGAGAATTGGAGGTGAAAAAAAGTTGGTCAGATATAGATGTTGATGAGGCAAATGAAGAAGTTATATACCTAGGTATATTATAACTTTTATCATCAAATTATAAGTTATTGATGGAGTTGAAATCTTTTTAAATTTTTATTTGTGTTGGTTGGCATTTGATAGATTATGTGATACAAATATTGATTGTATCTTTGTTATATTAAGTGAGTTACACAGAGTATGCCATTTGGGTTCTTTGTAATTTCTATAGCAAATAGATTATTCAATTTTGTTGTATTTTCATTCTTATAGTCACATGTTTGATTGAGATGGTTTCTTTTATAAATTTATGGAGTATCTTATTGCTTGAAAAATCATTTGGTTTTCATTCAAATGCATCCATATTTGTTAATTGTTATTGTTATTGTTAACATAATACATGAGCAGTGTTGTAGAGATATACAAAATCGTTTCACTTAGGAGTGGGCACCAACCCACCAACCCACCAACCCACCAATCCAACCCCACCCGACAAACCCGACCAAACCCGACTAGATTGGGTTCGATTGCTTTTCAGATTGGGTTGAATGTAGGGGTTTATGCTCTAAAGATGTAATTTGTAAATGGATTTATGAAATAAATAAAAAGAAAAATTCAATTCATTCTTGTTGTGCTGTTTATTTTATAACTTGTGCATATACTTAATATCCAAGATTGTCATATGTAATCTCGAACTGAGTATATGAGTGTCATATACGGATGGATACAGTAAAAGACATGCAACCTAAAGAGTTCATAGATAGCAAATAAAGCTGGATACTTTATTTGTGGTTAATCTATAGCTGCGGTCCATTCCGTAATGTACGATGATTCTATCCTGAATCATTCATATGATATATGGGAATGGAGGCACCTTATATGATGTGATCATATAGGACTGGGTCATGATCTATATGAATCTCTCACCAAGATCCGTTTACCGATGAGATTCATATATATATATAAATTAATGATGGCTATATGTGGGTGATCTTAATCCTGAGTGTCTTATCGACTCCTTCAGGTTAGATCGTGGTCTTTGATATACCATGAGTGAGATCGGATGTTGTTCCCAATCAATATGCTCCGTATGTTGGGATTGTGGTTTGGCTTGTGGCTGGGAAGGTTTGTACACAATAGTGGAATCCACTCATTCTTGTGAGAAGTAGATGGTAGTTCTCTTAAGGGTTGATTCGAGGCTTGGACAATATGAGCGCTCTCCTAATTTCGTAAGAAAATAGGATTTATTGTCCATTATAGAATCAACGATACTTAAAAGATATATGTAATTAGAGGGGTATAACGGACATTATGACCCAACTCTAATTATGAACTATTGTTGAGGATTACACCATGTGTAATAGCTATATCGATGGACACCGAGTTGTATCGGTCTGTGTAAAAGCATCTACAGTTGAGAGAGTGCAACTTCGGGTTTTTAGGGAATAACACCGGAGTTAATAATCAAGGAATATTAATTAAAGAGTTTAATTAATGATTCCGATGATTATTAGAGCTTAAAATACTGTGGGTCCATTAGGTCACTTTGCTAGCCCGATCGATTTAGATAATAAGGATCACGGTTAATTAATTAGATTGTCCAATTAATTGTGTTACAAAAGTGACACGTATATATTCGATAATTAATTGAATAATGAGATTATTTAAATAATGAATGTTAATAGTTAAATTAATTAAATAATTAGATTATGTAATTATATTGATAATTATGAATTATTAATTAACTATTAATTTGAGGGTGTTAGTTGAGGTGAAGATAAAATAATAGGATTATTTTATTTTACTAAATCATTTATCTAAGTATTTGACTTTAAGTTTAAATTTAAAATACTTATTATCACTTTTAATATATTAGATATATTTGAAAAGGATAATTAAAAGATATATATCAATTATAACACAAGAGATTGTATTGGATGCAAATTGGTGTGTACATATATATATATATATAAGTGTGTGTATAAGATATAAACAAGGATATATATATAATGAAAAGGCAAGTGGTGGCATGAGGATTAGTTGAAAAAAAAAACTTATCAAGATATATATTTGCAGATGCATGAGATATATAAAAATATTTTTATGAAAAAGCATATGCAGGCGTTATATATATATATATATATATATATATATATATGATATATATTGTTTTTGGAGATACGGAACCACATCTGTCAATATATTTTTTGCATGAGATGCAATTCATGTGTGCGTGAAATCTATACACCAAATTGAGAAGAAAAAGTTTCTTCAAGTATTTCTATACATCCTCCATTCAAGTTCCTGAGACCGTGACGCGCCCACACGCAGTTATCAGTTCCGGGAGATAGCGAGGAAGATCGAGTGGTTCAGACAGGAGCACATCGTAAAGTGAAGGAGTCTTTCAAACGTTGGTAAGATTGGTTCAGACATGAGCATATCGACCTGTGTTTACATATTGTATGTATTAGTTTCGAAAAATAACTACGATCACAAGTTCACTGGTCCCAGATACAGATTATGATTTGTATAAAAATTTTAAAACCTAGTTCCGTTGTGTGACCGGTGAACGGGGTTCCAACAATTGGTATCAGAGCTAATTTATTTTTCGGAACAGGAAATTGTTTTCGATGCTCCTGTATGTATGAATTGTGTATGTACAATTTAAATTGACTGTATGATGTTTTTGTATGTATATTATTTAAAAAAAAAAATTACAAAAAAATTATTGATCGTTAATTATATGGTACTGTGGATTTAGGGTTTATAGGTTGTACTATTATTATTTTTTGTTTATATTTTTTTTTACTATTATTGTATTGTAAAAAAAAAAATTGTAACCTATATTGAAGACCTGGAAAAATCGCGAAGAAGGATTTATGAGATGAATCAGAGTGACCTGATGAGACTGGAAGACTCGAAATTACAAGAAGACCAAGGAATGCCTTGGGATTTTTTTTTTGTAATTTTATATTCCAATTTTTTAGGTTAAATAATCCACAGTACTCGGTCAATTCATGTATGCTTTATATTATGTGATGATAAAAGTATTGTCATGCATACGTATGTCATTTAGATTAGATGTGCCTACACAAATATATTTGATATGTCATACATGCATCATAGCCTGATATTTTGTGTATTTTTTTTAATGTGATTAAAATGGGCAATATACATAATTGGCTATGAATAATGAGATTAGTTTTTAATGGTTAGAAAAACTTGGTATTTCTCATTAATATTAATCTAGTTATTAAAGAGTTTAATAAATTAGATTAATAGGATCATTTATTGTAATTAGGATTAATATGATTAATTACCTAATAATAAATGATCCAAATAAAGTGTTAGAGTTTTAATAGTTAAAATTTGGTAAACACTAACATAATAATCTGACCCTAGTAAATAGTTTACAAAGGCTTAGATTATTCACTAATAGATTAGATTTTTAATTGTTAAAAATCATTAATAATTTATTAGTTAATTAGAATTAGTTTCTAATTAGTTAATGCGCTAGATAACTTGATTAAAGTTAGTCGTTTAATCCTATAGAGTCTAGGTGCATTAACGGTTAATAGAAAACCCTAATTTTAAAATAGTGAGTGGGAGAGGGATATATGACATATATATCCCGCGGTCTCCATCATTAGTTCAACACCGTGAGATCCGAGTGGGGTCTCGTGGCGACTTTGCTTTCGTCCTCCCTAAGGAGGGTTTCCACAAAGGTCAATACCAAGGTTGACTTCCTAACATATAGGATTTCTAAGGGTATTTTGGGATTGATCGACCCTAAGGCGGCAATTCTCGAGTTAAGCTCGTGAGATCTGAAATGGTGGATTACACTCACGAAGGTTTTGATTAAGTTTGTTAATTAAAAACCTGACTGAATAAACGATGGTTGAATGATATGGAATAAGAGTTGTTCTAGAATATCATCTGATTGAGAATGTCTCGGTCCAACATGTAAAGATTTGACCGACCCTAAGGCGGCACTTCTTTATGGTATGTTGGATTGTCGTGGTATAGTAACTATTTTGAGGGTAGTTCTAGTTCGTTAAACATGTTCATGCATCATGTTTAAATTTATACCAAAGCACTCGCACTTGTTTTAAATAAATGACTGAATGAATGTTTTATTTATTTCAGCAATGTCTTCTGCATTACTTCAAATTCTCGCAAATGACAAATTAACTGGTGATAACTACACTAAGTGGAAACTTAATATTAATGCAATTTTGGTCACCAAAGACCTCAAGTTTGTGCTTACGGAGGAATGTCCTCCAGCGCCTGCTGCCAATGCCACACGAACTGTTCGTGAGGCATACAAGCGATAGGTCTCATCTGATGAGAAGGTCCGAACATATTTGTAGGCTTCTATAACAGACGTGATTGTCACAAAGCATGAAGCAATGACTTCAGCATTCGAAATCATAGAGTCATTGCAAGCTATGTTCGGGCAGCCCTCCGAGCAAAAGCAACATGAAGCTGTTCGTTCCGTTATGCTGGCTCATATGAAGGAAGGTACGTCAGTTCCAGAACATGTCCTGAGTATGATGTCCTACTTCAACAAGGCAGAAGTCAATGGTGAGGTCATTGACGAACCCAGTCAAGTGAGCGCCATACTGATATCTCTTCCGAAGAGTTTCGATCAGTTTAAGAGCAACTACAGGATGAGCAAGTTAAGGTTCAATCTCACACAGTTGCTCAATGAGCTCACTACATTTGAGTCCTTGACTAAAGACAACAAGGGTAAGAGCGGTGAGGCAAATGTTGTCGAGCCATCTTCTTACTCTAATAATAAGAAGAGGAAGAGGTCCACTGGGAAAGCAAAGGGTAAGCCCAAACCCAAGAAAGCCCAAAGCAAGAAGAATTCCAAGAAAAGTAAATATGATTTACTTTTTCTCGAGTCGTGTTTAGTGGAAGATGATTCTTCACCCTGGATAGTTGATTCGGGGGCCACTAACCATGTGTGTTCTTCTTTACAATGAATTGATTCTTGGACACAGCTAGAAGAGCAAGCCTTCTCAATGCGCGTGGGGTCAGGGGATATCCTGTCGGCACGAGCAGTGGGCGTAATTAGATTAAGTTTTTATAATAATTATATATTGTTGGACAATGTATTTTATATTCCTGGATTTACACGGAATTTGATTTCCGTTTCTAAGTTGTTAGAACAAAAATATTCTGTTTCTTTTAATAATAAGTCTGTTATTATTGGAAAGAATGGTCTGAATATTTGTTGAGGAATTAATGAAAACAATTTGTATATGTTAAGACCGTTAATACATACTACACTACTCAACACCGAAATGTTTAAGGTTGAAAAACCAAAAACTAAACGACATAAGATTTCCCTAGATAATGACACGTATCTCTGGCATCTAAGGCTTGGTCATATCAACCTTGACCGGATAGACAAACTAGTAAAAAACGGACCTTTAAGTGAGTTAAAGGTTGTCACATTACCTGTCTGCGAATCTTGTTTGGAAGGTAAGATGACTAAGAGACATTTTACTGGAAAAGGGCTTAGAGCTAAAGAACCGCTAGAGCTAAAGAACCACTAGAGCTTATACATACAGACGTCTGTGGACCGATGAATGTTGAAGCTCGGGGTGGTTATGAGTATTATGTCACCTTTATATATGATTACTCAAGACACAGATATGTCTACCTAATGCAACAGAAGTCAGAAACATTTGAAATATTCAAAGAATTTTGAGCTGAAGTTGAGAATCAATTAGGTAGGACTATCAAGTCACTATGATCGGATCGTAGAGGTGAGTACCTTGACCAAGACTTTGAAGACTTTATGGTCGAACATGGGACAATTTCCCAACTCACAGCTCTCGGTACACCTCAACAAAATGGTGTAACGGAGAGAAGAAATAGAACCCTAATGGAAATGGTGAGATCTATGATTAGTTTCTCATCATTACCAAATTCCTTATGGGGATATGTGTTACAAACAGCGGCATACATTTTGAATATGGTGCCATCCAAATCTGTTCCTAAGACTCCCTTAGAGTTGTGGAATGGTCGTAAAGCTAGTTTGCAACATTTCCGTATATGGGGGTGTCTAGCACACATGCTAAAGAACAGAAGTGGAAAGCTAGACTCAAAGTCTGTGGTCTTCCTGTTTGTAGGATACTCCAAGGAGACCAGATGTGGACACTTCTATAGTCCTAAAGAAAACAAAACATTTGTATCGACAAATGCAACGTTTCTTAAGGACAATTACATTAGTGACCATAAACCTCATTCCAAGATTGTATTAAATGAGTTGGAGCCTGGTGAGACTTGTGCTTCAACAACAAGAGTTGTTGATCCACATACATCTGAGAGTCAAATGGTTTCTGATTAGGATACACTACCATCTGAACGTTATTTAGGTATAGGTAAGGGACAAGGTGTTGTCTCTACTGATAGTATGGATGATCCATTGACGTTTAAGAATGTAATGGAAGATCCTGATAAAGAGGAATGGCTTAAAGCCATGAATCTCGAGATGGAGTCCATGTACTCTAACTTAGTCTGGGATCTTGTAGACTTACCGGATGGGGTAAAACCCATATGGTGTAAGTGGATCTACAAGAGAAAGAGAGGAGTAGACTGAAAGGTAGAGACCTTCAAAGGCAAGGCTATTGGCCAAGGGTTATACCCAGAAAGAGGGGGTCGATTATGAAGAGACCTTTTCGTCAGTAGCCATGTTTAAGTCTATTAGGATTCTCTTATCCATTGCTGCCTATTTCGATTACGAAATTTGGCAAATGGACGTCAAGACTGCATTCTTGAATGACAATCTTGATGAGAGCATCTATATGATGCAACTAGAGGGATTTATGTCTCCAGATCAAGAGCAAAAGGTTTGCAAGCTGCAAAGGTTCATCTATGGACTTAAGCAAGCATCTAGATCTTTGAACATCAGGTTTGATGATGTGATCAAAACTTATAGCTTCGAGCAGAATGTCGATGAGCCTTGTGTCTACAAGTGCATCATTGATAAGAAAGTAGTTTTCTTGGTCCTATACGTAGATGATATCCCACTCATTGGGAATGATGTGAGAGTGTTGTCCGATGTAAAGGGCTGGCTGGCTAGCCAACTCCAAATGAAAGATTTGGGATAAGCGAGTTATGTTCTTGGGATCCAGTTTATAAGGGATCGTAAGAACAAACTCATAGCATTGTCTCAGGTATCATATATATCAATAAGATTCTTATGCGATTTTCGATGCAAAACTCTAAAAAATGTAATTTACCTTCTAGGTATGGAGTTAACTTGTCTAAAATACAGTGTCCTAAGACACCTCAAGAAGTTGGGGATATGAGAAGTGTACCCTATACATCGGCAATAGGTAGTCTCATGTATGATATGTTATGTACGAGACCGGACATCTGCTATGCAGTGGGAGTAGTCAGCAGATACCAGTCTAACCCAGGATTGGATCATTGGGTTGCTGTCAAGACAATTCTCAAGTATCTTCAGAGAACGAGAGACTATATGCTGGTGTATTCCGGGTAGGATTTGATCCCGTTAGGATACACAGATTTTGATTTTCAGTCAGACATGGATTCTAGAAAATCCAAGTCTGGATCAGTATTCACCTTGGGTGGTGGAGCCATTCTATGGAGAAGTATCAAGCAATCTTGCATTGCTAACTCCACCATGGAAGCCGAATATGTAGCCGCTTGTGAAGCTGCTAAAGAGGCTGTTTGGCTTTGTAAGTTCTTGAGTGATATGGAAGTTGTTCTAGACCTGGATAAGCCCATCATACTTTACTGTGATAACAGTGGTGCTATGGCTAATTCTAAAGAACCAAGAAGCCATAAAAGAGGGAAGCATATAGAGGGAAAGTATCATCTCATTAGAGAGATAATGAAGAGAGGAGATGTGATCGTCACCAAGATAGCCTCACAAGACAATCATGCTGATCCATTTACGAAGACCTTACTGGCTAAAGTGTTTTTGGGTCACCTAGATAGTCTAGGGTTACGAGACATGCCTCACATGCTTTAGTGCAAGTGGGAGATTGTTGAGGTTTATGCCCTAAAGATGTAATTTGTAAATGGATTTATGAAATAAATAAAAAGAAAAGTTCAAGTCATTCTTGTTGTGTTGTTTATTTTATAACTTGTGCATATACTTAATATCCAAGATTGTCATATGTAATCTCGAACTGAGTATATGAGTGTCATATACGGATGGATACAATAAGAGACGTGCAATCTAAAGAGTCCAAAGATAGCAAATAGAGTTAGGTACTTTATTTGTGGTTAATCTATAGTTGCGATCCATTCCGTAATGTATGATGATTCTATCCTGAATCATTCATATGAGATATGGGAATGGAGGCACCTTATATGATGTGATCATATAGGACTGGGCAATGATCTATATGAATCTCTCACCAAGATCCGTTTACCGATGAGATTCATATATATCAATTAATGATGGCTATATGTGGGTGATCTTAATCCTGAGTGTCGTATCGACTCCTTCAGGTTAGATCGTGGTCTTTGATATACCATGGGTGAGGTCGGATGCTGTTCCCGATCAATATGTTTCGTATGTTGGGATTACGGTTTGGCTTATGGCTGGGAAGGTTTGTACACAATAGTGGAATCCACTCATTCTTGTGAGAAGTAGATGGTAGTTCCTTTAAGGGTTGATTCGAAACTTGGACAATATGAGCGCTCTCCTAATTCCGTAAGAAAATAGGATTTATTGTCCATTAGATAATCAACGGTACTTAAATTATATATGTAATTAGAGGGGTATAACGGGCATTATGACCCAGCTCTAATTATGAACTATCGTGGAGGATCACACCATGTGTAATAACTATATCGATGGACACCGAGTTGTATCGGTCTGTGTAAAAGCATCTACAGTTGATAGAGTGTAGCTTCGAGTTTTTAGTGGAATAATACCGGAGTTAATAATCAAGGAATATTAATTAAAGAGTTTAATTAATGATTCCGATGATTATTGGAGCTCAAAATACTGTGGGTCCATTAGGTCCCCTTGCTAGCCCCGATCGATTTAGGTAACAAGGGTCACGGTTAATTAATTGGATTGTCCAATTAATTGTGTTACAAAAGTGACACGTATATATTCGGGAATTAATTGAATAATGAGATTATTTAAATAATGAATGTTAATAGTTAAATTAATTAAATAATTAGATTATTTAATTATATTGATAATTATGAATTATTAATTAACTATTAATTGGAGGGTGTTAGTTGATATATGGATTTAGGATTATTTTATTTTACTAAATCATTTATCTAAGTATTTGAATTTAAGTTTAAATTTAAAATACTTATTATCACTTTTAATATATTAGATATATTTGAAAATGATAATTAAAAAATATATATCAATTATAAAAATATTTTTATGAAAAAGCATATGCAGCCGATATATATATATATATATATTGTTTTTAGAGATACGGAACCACATCTATCAATATTTTTTTTTGCATGAGATGCAATTCATGTGTGCGTGAAATCTATACACCAAATTGAGAAGAAAAAGTTTCTTCAAGTATTTCTCTACATCCTCCATTCAAGTTCCTGAGACCATGACGCGCCCACACGCAGTTACTAATTCCGGAAGATAGCGAGGAAGATCGAGTGGTTCAGACAGGAGCACATCGTAAAGTGAAGGAGTCTTCCAAACGTTGGTAAGATTGGTTCAGACAGGAGCATATCGAAAAGTGAAGGAGCCTCCAAACGTTAGTAAGATCTTCTTCTGATTTTATTGATTACAATTTCCTGTGTTTACATATTGTATGTATTAGTTTCAAAAAATAATTACGATCCCAAGTTCACTGGTCCTAGATACAGATTATGATTTGTATAAAAAATTTAAAACATAGTTCTGCTGTGTGACCGATGAACAGGGTTCCAACATTGGGTTGGGTTCATAAAATATAACCCAACCCAATCCGACAACCAGACATTAATAATAAAAAATAAATTAAATAATTTTATTTATTATTATATCTATTATGAAATCTCATTTTTTAAAATATGTAAAAAAATTACTTATGCACCATTGATAATATTATAAATGATAAATATAAATACATATTTTTAAATATTTTATACCATACATATATAATAAAATTTATTAAAACATGCAATTATATTGTCTTCATCTTTTGTGTTAATTGACATATCCTTAATTATACATTAATTTTTTTTTTCCTTTTAGGATTAGATTAAGAATTTGGTAGAAAAAAGTCTAATAATTGTATATAAACTCAAACCATTATGTTGGTTGAAGTAAATAATAGATTATCTAATTACGAGATATTCGATGAAACAACTATAATTGTAAAATTGATATGAGGTTTAGATAGAGACTTTTCAAGTTTGATAAATTGTTATGTTTTTATTTTTTAAAATTATGCAACATATATTCAAACAATTTATAATATATATTGTGATTTGATTTTTATGTTTTTAAGAAATCTAAACTCTATGTGATATGATATTATGATGAAAAATTATTTTAAATTTGAATTTTGATTTAACCAAATTTGAATTCAATTTTTTTTCTATTAGACTTAAAAAAACCCAACCCGATCAACCAAACCTGACAAATATTGGGTTGGGTTGGGTTGGGTTGGATTAAAATTTACATTGGATTGGGTTGGGTTGAAAAAATTTCAACCCAACCCAATCCGAAAATACCCACATCGAGTATAATGTCTTAAATAACTTATAAACCTGAAAAAACACAAAATTTATAATTATAAATAAAAATACGAAATAAAAATAAAAATAAAAATAAAAATAAAAATGCAAGCACATACTTGCATGTGCCACCAAACCTGGTAATATTAAAAAGACAATGGGTGCTAAAAGAGGGGAAAAAAAAAGCGGGGGGTCAATAGCACAACCTGTATTTTATTCGCATGTAAAAACGAAAGCTCAGAATGCGAAGAAATGGCCCAGCCCAAGATATCAGAGCTTTAACCGTTGAATGTCCATATCAAAAACGTAGCATTTCATATAGCGATTTAAATAGGAAATTGACCTGATGATGGTGCAACCTGGAAGCCAAGTCTTTTAGTGATAAGCTGGACATTTTCAAAATAATATTAATGCATCTTTATCTTTATCTGGATTGATTATAAGTCTGAGTTTGATATATATCATTGAATATCTGAATATATAATATAGCTTGCTTGAAAGTATAGTCCATGACTAATTTAGAAAAAAAACAAATAAACAAAAACAAAAAAGACGGCAGCCCTAATGGGTGTTTGTAAATTGAAGTTATAAAGCTCTCTTTCTGGTTACATTAATGTGTTCGAAAACGATGGTGATGACTGATGAGCAATTTTAAGTTGGTCTCGACTCTCATCATGATGATTTCATGAAGAATCTCTTATCCCAATTAAATATATTGCACTTTAGGGTTCATAAATTAAATGACATTTTTTAGAGGTGATATTTTAACAATGTCATTACTTTAGTAATTTATGTTTAAAAGATATCTATTATGGTGAATGGATAAAAATACCCTCAATAGTTGTACCATATCAGATTTCTTTCATTCATTTCTACAGTGACAGAGTTGTGAAGTAGAGAGAGAAAGTCTCGTTGAAACCCAAGCAATCACTTGAACGGTGATGGAGTGACGTTACGCAGACGCATTCGGGGGTCGAGCTGCCTAGTCAGCTCACAGGAGGGTAGGGGGCAGCGCCCCCGGAGCTTTTTTTTTCCTGATCTGTACTTAAAAGGTTTGAAGTGTAATTACTAAAAGCTCGGAACCTTAAATAAAAATCTCAGAACCTTAAATAAAAATTTTGGATCCTTTAGTAAAAGTCTCGGAACCATTAGTAAAGAGCTCGGAGCCTTTATTGAAAAAGTTCGGAGACTTTACAAAAAAACTCGGAGCCTTTACACAAAGGCTCGGACGTTATAAATAAAGTCTCGGATATAGCTTATAAAGGCTCGGAGATTCAAAATTCAAGGGTTCAAACTTCACAATACCGACTTCATGTTCACACAAATACTCGAACAACAAATCATTAGGAATTGATAAATTGTTACAAGACTCAGAATACCTTGTTATGCTGAAACACGTCGACTTTCAGACAAGTTGTAGATCGATTTTCAGACAAATTTATTGGAAAGAGAGAATATTATGCTTTCAATGATCAAAGTGTGGACATGGAAGTACAAAGAAAATTATAAATTGATTATCTAAGAGTAATTTTGGTAGTTCACCATAATAGATGTTTTTTAAACTTAACATATTAAAACAGTGACATCAGCGCAACGTAAAAAAAAATGATATTTCTCACCATTTCTACTTACGGGTTTATTGGTTTATAATATATTTTATTTCCAAAGGGAAGGAATTGTGACGTCGGAGAAATGAAACAAGTGTTTTTCTATACTATGTATTTAAACCTAAAACAATAATCAATGCACATGAAAAAAAGAAAACAGTAAAAAGATACGATATTTTACTTGATTAAAAATACACTGATCCTCAATTTCCACTGTCAAATTGCCGATTACAATTGTGAAAGATTTTTCTTTTTCTCTTATAACAAGAATACTAATTTAGGTTTTAGTGGTGGAGCATAACGAATTAACGATACTATTTAAAAAATCCATTCAAGCGTTCACAACCTAACACTGCAGACTCATTTTTGTCTAATTAATTACCACGATATGATTTACATTTCTGGAAGGTTAGGTGGCATTTTTTAAGGTCAAATATTGTACAACCAGTTTCAAGGATTTCTTTTGGAAAATTATTACATTTTGTTTACTTTATAAAACATCACAGGTGATAGGACACACTAGCCACCTCGCCGAATGTGTAACAAATAGAATTTTTTCAAAATTCAAACCGTAATTTTCTAGACAAATATGAGTCCTTTTCTCATCACCTTTTATTCACATGAAGTCAGTAGTTTGTCCAAATTATAATATTAATATGATTTTTTTATTTTTTTTAAGGATCAACTACTGCAGTAATTATATATCCTTCCATGGTGTTTCGTGATGAATGGTGATGAGTTGACAAGGTAGACAATTAAAAAATATATTTTTTTGACAGAAAGGCAATTAAAATTTAAAATATGTAAAACAATAATAAATAAAAAATTGTTTAGTGGTATAAGTTAGTTAATTAAGCTTTTCTTCATGACCTTTTTGTGTAGCTTTACGTATTCGATCTTGTTTTTTCTTGGTGACTGATAATGATGTTTGTAGGAGCAAAACTACTTTATTGGACTCCAATTTTCCTGCTCTATGTTTCCAAGTTCTTAGTCATTAATCATTATAGACCAGTGTGTTTCAATAAGGTTTACGATAACTATTTCGTATACGGATCCGATGACTCCTATATACCAACATGTGCACTCTTGTTAATAGTAAAATGATTGAATATTAAAGTTAAAAACTTACAAATTTGGATGAACAATATATAATTGGATGGATCAACAAAAAGCTAGCACTTTTGTGTTTGCTGTATGCATGCTACATCGTTTGTCAGATACACTTTAGTTAGATGTGCACATGCTTAGCTACAGAGACTTGATTTAACTTCACCGAGCCAAGTTGAATGAACATCATAATCATGAAGGACAGCTAATAATGATATGAGAAAAAATAATGGTGGACAAAGCTATGATTATGGAATGGAGGTCAGTATCAGGTTTCAATTTCTCTCCTGTTTGATCAACACGAGCATCAAAAATTTATATATATACATCTTAAAGTTTTTCAATACAAAACAGTCTCTCGAAAAATCCACGTGGCCCCAGTTTTTTGGGTTAATGAAAAGACATCAGCTCGGTTTACACTCTCTAATAGTCTTACATTAATAATAAAATTGTTTTTTCTCATTAATTATCAGTCTAGTCATTCAAATTATTGTAGCGTGATATGGTTTTTAATTTCTCTTTGAATAATTCAGCATTAGAATTAGAAATAGTCACAACTTGAGTTGGTGGATTCTTGTTATATCTCGCATCGTTAAATTTTAAATTATTTATAATATTTTATATATATATATATATATATATATATATATATATATAAATCATTTAATAGAAGAAGAATGTTAACGTTGCATGACATGCATCTATTTCAGAAATATATATATTTAGCATTTAATTGATTACACTGTATTTTTCGGCGATTAATTACTAGACTCATTTTGATCCTATTCAATTATTCGGTGCGTAATTTGATGGAAGTTAATTACAGGTTCAGTAAATTACTAGACTTGTGTGGTACGTAGTAAGTTATTATATCTAAACTCTCTCTATTGTTTTCTCAAATTAACTATTCTGTAGCTAGCCAGACTTAAATTAAGTCAACATAGCACTTCACTCAAGTTTTGTCAATTAAATTAGGTATATATGCCACGGTTGCTGCTCCCAAGTTTCCAACCTTCTCATGTTCTGATAGGGCAAGCACTGTACACTCATTAATAATGTTCACTGCTGATTGGAGTTTGACTTAGGTTCAGTTTGACATCGCTTCCTCCGTGGTTTTTAGAGCCAAAAGTGATTTTGAATCTAAGATAGGGTGTTTTGTAAAATCGTGGGGAAGTACTTTTGGTCACTTTTAGCTTCTCCCAACTGATTTTTTTAGAAACTACAAATACATGTTTTTGGATTTTAGATTCTGCCTTTAGAAAACGTGTTACAGTAATATTAAATGAAATTTTACTAACTTTCCAACTTTGTCCTTGCCTTTAACGAAATTTAACAAAAAAATTGGACTTATATTTCTGTAAAAAAAAATGTTGTCATAACTGTATTAAAAAAATTGGGATAATTAATTCAATAAAGTAGAATAAAAATGAAATAAAAAAATAAAATAGAATAAAATAAAAAAATAAAAAAATAAAAAAATGAGGCTAATTAATTAAATAAAGTAGAATAAAAGATGGGGCTAATTAATTCAATAAAATACCATAATTATATAACACTTAACACTAAACACAAATAAACACGAAAAATGTAAAGTATAGCACATTAATACCATTTAGATGTCTACGTCCTTTTAGTAATTTTACACACTCACAACACTTTTTATTTCAGTTTACCAAACACATTGAAATTGCTTTTAGTTCTCATAGTACTTTTGAAAATTAATATACCAAACACTCAGCTGATTCTTTTCAATGCAATGCCAAACTGAGCCTGATTATATTGTGGAAGCAACCCCTAACTTTTATTAATTGGTTAATAATTTATAGTAATTAAATTGAGTCATATAACTTCCCAGATCAACAACACCAGTAATATGTACGTCCAAATCAAAATACTACCAAGCTACAAATCATGGATTACACGATGGTTTAACGTAAAGTTTTGAAATCGAACATTTGATAACCATCAATATATAACCTATAATCAATTGCTTGTAAGTTGTGAGAAAATTTTTGGTGAGTTTTGATCTCTATAATTTCTATTACCTGCACGTTTTTGTGTTTGTTTCTTCTAAATTACTTCAATTTTCTTTTCTTTTGCACGTGTCTTCTAGGTTTTTGAATTTTTACTCACATGAAACTGGAATCTATAGTGATAGGACCATATAATATTGTCATTAAGAAGAAAAAACTAGCATCTGAAACCAAATTGAAACTGACATTGTTCTCTGCATTTCTACATCAGAGTGATTGAGTGAAGTAGGTAATTGATTCGATTCGATGAGTTATTTCAACTTTCTCTTTTCAATCTAATTAATTTGTTTGATCAATATTAATGGTTAAGACTTTGTTTAAAATATATGGCAGATGATTGGATAAGAAAATAATGAAAATAGGTATCTCCATTCTTCTTGTTCCTTCACACTTTCTAACATAGTTAAGCGGGAAATTTTCCTTACTAATGGGAGTTTGTAACAATATGGAATTTCTTAAATATGTGTTGCGTAATCAATATATAAAATATATCTTAATGATATTACTGATTGATATATATATATATATATATATTGAAATATTACAATAATGCTGTTAAATGTGTATGGTGGAATTGGAACTCTCACCATATATGTGGAAGGGAGTTGTACTACCATCTCTGCTAAGAGGTGATATGCATTTGTAAAGAGATATTACCGGTATACATGCTGAATATAAAATTGTTTTATGACAAAAAGTTTAGATGATTGCAAAATGAATAAATAAGTGACTAAGGTCCAGTTTGGCATTGCTATGCTGTGGAGAGAAGTGTTTTTGGAATTGTTGTGGGAAGAATCAGCTGAGTGTTTGGTAAACTGATTTTCAAAAGAACTATGAGAACTAAAAGCAATTTCAATGTGTTTGGTAAACTGATATAAAAAGTGTTGTGAGTGTGTAAAATTACTAAAATGACAAAGACATCTAAATTGTACTAATGTGCTATACTTTACATTTTTCTTGTTTATTTGTGTTTAGTGTTAAGTGTTATATAATTATGGTACTTTACTGAATAAATTAGCTCCATTTTTTATTATACTTTATTTAATTAATTAGTCTCATTTCTTTATTTCTTTATTTTATTCTACTTAATTTTTTTATTTCATTTTTATTCTACTTTATTGAATTAATTATGGTAACATTTTTTTTTGTACAGAAATATAAGTCTATTTTTTTTATTAAATTTCGTTAAAGGTAAGGACAAAGTTGGAAAGTTAGTAAAATTTCATTTAATATCAGTGTAACGTGTTTTCTAAAAGTAGAAGCCAAAATCCAAAAGTATGTATTTGTAGCTTTTTAAAAACTCAGTTGGGAGAAGTTAAAAGTGACCAAAAATATTTTCCCACGATTTTACCAAACACCCTGTCTGAGGTCCAAAATCACTTTTGACCCCAAAAGCAGTTGGGGAAGCAATGCCAAATTGGGCCGAAGGTAAATGAAGAATTATTGAAAGGGAATATTACACAAACATTCCCAAAATTAGGCATAATTACATACATATTGATTTATTTTAAAAAATTATACAAACCTCCCTTACCTTTAGTTGTTTGCCATTAAAAGTTGATGATGCAAGGGTAAAGTCGCCTTTTTGCATCTCTAATAAATAAACCAATTATTTAATCATACAAAAACTATTATTTTATTGAAAATAATAAGAAAAATAAGATAGAAAATTAGTAAAAAAATTATAAACGTCCACAACATTGAACAATCTATTTCATTGTGAAGGAACAATCTACTTCAAAATCATCTTATCTACAATGGAGCAATTTTCTGAAGTTAGAGTAAATCTGCTCCATATAAAGTAGATTTGCTTAATTGTGCAATCATACAATAAATATATTAAATCGATTCACAATAAATAATGTTATAATAAATATACTTTAAGGGTAATAAAATTATGATAAAATTGCTATAAGCTGACAGTAGTTATAATGGGTGGAAGTCAATTAACAGCATTGGATATTTATGCAATTTCGAAAAAAAATTCATATGAGTGCAATTATTTCTAATGTTGGAGTATGTTTATGCAATTTGCCCTTATTGGAAGGCAATCGAGGCGTGCTATGGTTATTTTCTGCTTGAGATCCAAAAAGTGACATAAGATTACAATAATCAAATAATAAATACTTGATAGGACTTATGTTTAATTTTATAATAGTCTATCTAATGGTCAATTAAACACCGGAAGATATTTTGTACTACCTACTACATATAGTGAACAGATACAACAACAACATTATATTCTTGCTTGGATTTGCAAATTACTAAAAATCTTTTAAAAAAAATAAGAAAACAAAAAGAAATAATAAGACTTTGGGAAGACTGAACCTGCCCAATCTAATAATACTGTACCAATTAAAAGCTGATATTTGCAGAATTTGGCAGTATTTTTTTCATTTGTGGACAAACCAAGATTTATGAATCCTCTGCTTCGCACATTTGGCAAAGAAAAAAAAGATTTTGGGTCCCAACTCCCAATAATAGACATGGAAAAGTCACATGTATGTCAAATGATTCAAATGAAATCTGTCCGCTATATAGGCGAACAGGTGTCACGATCTCATTGTTATATTGTTTTTGTTTAACTTGGGAAAAATTCGTTGCACGACCCAATTGAATATGCTGCTTCCACGTGAAAATGTTCAAGTATCAAGCCCAAGTTCTGGTCATGAAATAATTGGCCGGCACTATAAGCGCAAAAGTTACGATTTATGATCCCAATTATATCTTCTTTGTAAGGTAAAAACTAAAAATAATAATTAAAAGAAGGGTTTGACTATTATACTCTCATGTGTACAACCGTGCATTAAAATTTAGGAATCAGTCATAGTTAAACTTGTAAATTATTTGGATTTTTGGAAACTACTTTTACCTTAAAATCAACCAAAAAATGGTTTTTAATTTTTGTTGATACCTTTACCATTTGGGTAAAGCAGCCGGTCCCATTTTAAAGTTATTTTTTCATATTACAGAGTGATGTTGCACGGTGGGTTACATTGACAAATGACAGTTGACATGAGAAAGGAAGATATTCAAAGGAATATTTATTCATTTACGTAATTATACAAGTAGTAGAGAGTTTTGATATGTGTTTGATCAAGGAGCTGAGCGATCGAAGTTCTTTGTCGATTAATTAAGGCCATTCCTCGGAATCGAGCAAGAAGGTTAATGACCCCAGGTCCAAGCTATGATCAGCACATGAATCTGTGGTCCAACACTCTTGTAGCAGCGAGTGATCCTGATGACCTACCCACATAATATTATCGAATCCAGAGTCCAGTTTTGCATCTTCATTATTGAATAAGGCAGCATTCAGGAAATTTGCAGGTTCATAATTACACATCTCCTGCTGCTGTCCTTCATAGCTGCCATGATATAGCAAGAAATTTTGATGATGATCATCATCATGATCATCTTGAGGCTTTAATGGGTCAATGGATGGTGATGAGTAGTCTTGATCATGATCAGCAGGTGGTGGATGTATTAGTGAGATCAAAGCTTTGGTGCACTTAGTAGCCTTGGTTCGGATTACTTGTGTTTTTGTTACTGAATTTGATGAATTGTGTTCGTTAGGTGGTGGTGGTGGTGATGGTGGAGAAGGACTGTTTTCGGATGAGTGAGTTTTAGTTCTTTTACCCAAAGTAGTGTTCCAGTAGTTCTTGATTTCATTGTCTGTTCGCCCAGGTAGCCTTCCAGCTATTAGAGACCATCTACAGTACACACAATCAATTAACAAGTAGGTTATAAATCTATGAATTAAGAAGATGATTGACTTAATTAACTTAATTAATTAGTTACCTGTTACCAAGAAGTTTATGGAGTCTGACTATGAGTTCTTCTTCATCACGGGTTATGTTGCCTCTTTTGATGTCTGGTCTTAGATAATTCAGCCATCTTAATCTGCAGCTCTTTCCACATCTCTTCAAACCTGGATGTTTAAAACATGGAAATTAAATACACTTAAAAAAACATTCTTGTTAAATAAATAAAAACAGAGAGAGAAATACCGGCTCTTTTGGGAAGGTTTCTCCATTTGCCTTCTCCATGGACTTTGATGTAAGAAGTGAGTATTTTATCTTCCATGGCAGTCCAAGCTCCTCTGTTCATTCCTTCCTTGGAGCAACATGGACTTCTCCCCATCCTGTATTTTAACTTTTAAAGAGGAAGACAGGACCCAGCATGACCCCTTTTATAGCCAGATTCACTCATGAAACAATTCAACCGAAGCATCTAGACGAAAGCTAGTTTTTTTCTTTTTATGTTATTATTATTGACATCATCGTCGGTCATGAACCTAAGGATCACAAATTCACAATCAAGGAAGGGGTTTCATCACATTTTATAATTTAATAAATAAAAACGAGTTGATACTTTTAAATCGGTAGAGTTTTATATTGAAATCTTCACAAATGTTCTCTTGCCGGACGTTGGTTTTGCGCCTAGACTTGCAAATAGGGCAGCATATGGCTTAGCTACGTGCCTAAGTCGGGTCTGTTTTTGGATGGAGGACTGCCCTTCTAGTAGCTTCAATTGTATTGGGCGAGTGCCCAAGGGCAAAGACGGTTGTAATCCTTTTTTGTGTTATATGTTTGATACGTATATACATATACTAAATATAGTTATTTGTTTTAAAAAATAAAAGAAAAATTGATTTCCAAAAAATATCTAAAATAAATTAATGATGTTCCCTTATTATCTAAAATATCACTTATTGGATAGAATTGGATGAAAATTGATGGAATTGGATGGAATGACCATTAGTGTAACATTGTTTACCAAAAATGATCATTTTGAAACCAATTCTCTATCCGGTAGCCATTTTAATAGTTGAGGTAAGAGTTGATGATCACGAAGATAATTATCCCATTATATAATTAGAATCATTCAAGAGGTTTCATGGAATTAAAGAAGAGGATGCAGTGATGTAATACAAAAGAGTGCACACGTTGACTACTGTCGATCATAATTAAGTAATACTTACATTTACTTTTTTTTTTTTTTTTTAAACAAACGATTGTCAATTGATGCTTGATCAATTTTATGTTGAATTTAATTTTCTTAGCATACTCAAGCTAATTTTGTTTTATGACGCTGAATTTCATCTCCCCTATTAGATCCCGTTTGATATTTTATCTAAAGACTAAATGTTACTAAATATTGAATATTGACTGAAGACTGAAAACTTAAAAATATGTTTTTTTTTTCACTGAAAACTGAATATAAGTGATAAACTGTTTTTTTTTAAGTTATAAATATCTGAAAATTAAGGCCCCGTCATGCAGCTATTTTTCAGTCTGTTTTAGTTTTTATTTTTCAAAAACGATTTCGAAAAAGCGTTCGTTAACCGTTTTACATTTTATTTTTGAAAAAAAAAAACCAGTGTTAAACGTGAAATATTTGAAAAACACAAAATACTCGTTTTTCGTTTTTCGTTTTTGTTTTTCATTTTATTTTTCACTCTTTTTATATTTAAAAAAATATATTAAACTATTAATTGTACTGTTATGCATTTATATGACTAGGACAAGACGGAACAAGATTTTTAAATTACCAAAGTGCCCCGCTTAAATATATATTCCAGAAAAATTTATTTCCAACTAGAACTAAAATTATTCATAAAATAATATATATATATATATATATATATATATTATAATTATTATATATATATTAATATTCTATTATAAAATATATTATATAATATTAATATATATATTATTATAATATAAATTATATTATAATTATTTATTTATAATTTAAGAGTTTAGTTTTGATTAATTCAATTTTTTTTGATATATTTTTTTGAATTAATTTTTGATGTGTTACTTTTGTTTAATTTAATACAAAAATTATATTGGTTAATTATTTAATCAATTTGTTTATAGTTGTAATAATATTAAATAAAATACTAAAATTGATATTTCAATTTTTGATAGTTTTCAGTTAACCTAACAGACGCGTTTTTTCCGTTTTCATTTTCAAAATACAGCTTTCAATATTTGCTACCAGACGCGTTTTCAGAATTCGAAAATGAAACCAAAAATACTGTTTCCATTTTCATTTTTATTTTCGAAAAACAACAACTGAAAATTCTTACAGGACGGGCCCTAATACTTTTACATCTATGCTCTTCTAAATATTTGTTATTCATAGTGAACTTCGATGGGAGCTTCCCTTGAAGCAATAACGCGTTGATCTAGTCGCCACCGGAGCCACAGAGGACTATCTAAATTGATTATTTTCTGCCGAAAAGCTCCAATTGCATCATAGGAATTTTTGTTTAAGAATGAAATCTTATTGGAACTTTCCATATCCAGTTTATCCTGAATATATTAAGGAAAACTATAACAAGTAATTTAATAATTGTAAAACAAAATTATTTAGTTATTAATAATATTTTAAATTTATATTAATAATATTATTTAGATGCAATCAAAATCTAAAATAAAATTAATAATACTAATTATCAAATTATGAGAACAAAAATGAACGAGTTCTTACAGAAAGCCAGAATATGGTAGAAAAACTAGTATTTAACTATTTGAGTTTTGAAGCAATTAAGTTTTATGGTCCTGTAGTTGTTTATAGTGAGAAGGGAAAAAAATATTAATATGAGTATCAGTTTGACTGAAGACAAAATTAGAAATTAGTTAGATTAGTGATGATAGTTTTGAAAGTAAAAAATTACATTAAATTTCAGTGGACTTTTATTAAGTGAAAAGTAAAATATTTTCACTTTTCTAAACAAGTGGTTTTAAGGGTTCTTTAAATGATTTTATTACTTAAAAAAAACAAATAAAATAATTTAATGGAGAATATTTAGTACTATTGAGTATTAAGTGGAAAAATCAAACAGAACCTTAATATAGATGGCAATGTAACTCATCTTTTACGTTAATGATAAAGGAATCCAGTCTTATCATATTCATTTTATAAATACGTGTAAAAGGACCGATATTCAATTCTAATATTGAAAAATTTGCTGAAATGTTGACCAGCTGCAGTTTCACAATTGACAAATCAAACAGCCAATGATTTCTTTTTTTTTTTCTCTAATTTTTGTTTAAGCAAGAGACATTCAATGATTTCACTCTTAAATCCTTGGAAAGTAACGCAAATGTCAAAAAACATGAAAAACACATAGTAGTGTGTTTACATGTTTTGGGTACGAAAGAGAACTGGCTAGTGGCTACAAGCCTACAACAGCTATATAGGTTAATTAGATGTCGCACATTCTCCCTTTTACTACGTAGTCATTAAATTTGATAAATTGTTTTATAGCCTTACAAAATTATTTATTGTATATGATAAATTATTAGTCCATATATACATAAAAGTTATGTAGGAAAAAATCTCTTTTATGTGTAGGATTTTACATGATTCTTCATACGGATCATGTTCATTTTCATAGTTATATTATAGATTCAAACTTAATAAGCATTGATACAAAATTGGATTATACACGAAAAAAAGTTAAAATAGTCAAAATTTCATACATAATAATTGATGGGTTAGAGATTCTAAACACAAGCCTCACAATCGGAATCACACAAGACACCTGAAACTATAGGAACAACACTCACAATATATTATCAAAGAACAGTATTTTCATATTCAATAATTCAAAAGTTAATAAAGGAAGTACAACCTTGTTTAAATAGCATATAAACCAAATTAAATGAAGGAAAGTCAAAAAAGAATAGTAACTAGAAAAATCAAAAAATAAATAAGCAATCAAGAAATATATTAGAAAGCAATCTGAAATAAAAGATACACTAAAATTATAAAAGCTATGATTATTTTCAAACGTAACCGGATGACTTGAGACTTTAGATTTCCTTTTACGTCTGCTTGCTAACTCATCATTGGATGTTCATGCATCGATAATTTTCTTAGAGCATCTTCAATGGAAGAGTAGAATAAATGTATATCCAATATATTTATCTAAATTCAATTTCAAAATGATGTCATAAAAAAAAAGACATTGTCAATATGACCGTTTACTTTTAGACAGTTTGTTAAACAACTATTTTTCGCTTGACTCGATAAGTATTTAAAATTGATATTAATTGTTATCTATTTTTAGTAATAAAAAAATAAATAAATTTGGACACGTCATTAAAATTAAATGTGTTTTAAATAGAAGTATTGGATATCAAATTTTGAACTAATTGTCTATTAAGTACATTTTTATATCATATAGGAAACAAGTCTCTTAACACTGTTGTCATATCAATTATTGGTACACAAATCACTTTTGTATCGGAGATGCTCATATATATATATATATATATATATATATATATATATATATATATATATATATATATATATATATATGTATGTACAATCATTTTCGTCTCAGTGCGTACTGATATAATTTACATCAGTTTGTTACATGTAGATCAATGATCATTGAGAAGGTTTGATTAATACATACACTTTGAGTCAAAGTATATAAATGTAATGATCTATATCTAGCGCACTGATAAATTTATATCGGTACGCGCTTATATTTTTTTATATATAAAGGTACACTTTTGGAACTATCACCAAGGTAATTATTTAAGTTTAAATGGCTTCAAAATATAGTGATGAACAAAAATACTCATAGTTTTACTTTTATTCTTTTATGTATTTTTTTTGGGTCAAAAACCTATGGAACTCAACCTCCAATGGGGTCAAATGGAACTCGACCTCCATTGACAAAGAAGATCTAAAAAAAACAATTGAGTCCCTACCCGAGACTTATTGCCTAACATATTTTTTTGTTTTGTTTTTATTTATTTACACTCTTAAGTTTATGAAAGATCAAAATAAGTCTCGAAAATATTAAAATAATTTCCGGAAAGACAAAAAGAAAAATCTCAGATACTAATTTTCTTGAATCCAAGACTTAGAGTCTGTTTGATTTTCCCACTTAACACTGCATGATACTTAATGTGTGTCATTAAGTTGTTTTGTTTGATTTTTTAAGTGATAAAATCACTGAATGAGCTCTTAAAATTACTGGTTATAACAATTGATTTTTTTTCACTTTTCATTTAACAGCAAATCAACTGAATATATATTAATTTATAAATTTCAAATTTATCCTCACAAATATTATCTAATTTCTTGTTTTATCTTCTCTCACACCCTTAACCATATTAATATTTTGTTTCTTCTCACTATGTAAATAATTTTTACAGCCATAAAACCTAGTTTTTTCAAGACTTCAAAATTTCTATTTGAATCCAACGTTTTTTTTTAATTGTATTCAATCATATTTTGACTTATATTCATATTTTGGTAAGGACTCTTTTTTTCCTCATAATTTGATTAGTTTTATATTATGTGATTGAAGAAAATTAACACTTAAAAAAATAATTAACCGGTTTTGTAAACAAACTTAAACCAACTTAACTATAAACTACATGCATTTTACATGTGTCGCAAGCACCACGATATAATCTTTGTATTCCTATATGAGATACTTCCAAATTCGACACTAATTTTGTTAATTTACATATATTAATATATATAATTGAATTATGTCTGTTTGTGATATATTTATATGGTATGTTCACATTGATAGAGTATGTCGATTTCATTATAATTGTATAATTATATTATTATAATTCCACGTATAAACATTGAACATATTAAAATATAAGTATATAACAAATAATAGTTGAAAGAGCATAAATGTAAAAATATTTATTTTTAGATATTTGTAACTTAAAAAAACAAACAATTTTTTACTTATATTTAGTTTTCAGTGAAAAAATCAAATATGTATTCAGTTTTTAGTCACTATTCAGTCTGCATTATAATTCAACACTGTTCGGTGTTTAGATGAAAAATCAAACGCAACCTTATTTTATAGATATTTTTTAGATCCATTTTTTTGTTGTTGTTTGTTTTGATTTTTGTTCTTTAGTGGTTTTTTTTTTGTTTTTTCTTCTCGTTGATTCCTCTTCTTTGTCTAAAGTACTTCCAAAAGAGATAAAATCACAATTTCTAAACAAATTTTTGAGAGGTTATTCTTTTTTATTGAGAAAGAATAAAGAAAAGTAAAATAAAGGATATTTTTATCCCATCACATGTTTAGTACTAAAAAACATAGAATTATAAACTTGGTGATATTCTCACAAGGTTAAACCCATTTGGTGGTCTCTCTCTCTCTCTCCATATATATATATATATATATATATAAAAGATTTTTCACTTTTATGTATTGCGCGTGTAATTCGAGATTGAAAGATATATTGATAATGCAACTTAGGAGAAGATTTTCGCTGTTAATATATATATGATAAAATTTAGCAATGCGCGTTGCATTCCACAGCATTCGTGTTTCCGTTGCGTTGACTCACTAATGAAATTTATTAGAGATAAAATATACAAAATGCATGCGTGGAACATTCTTATCAGTTCTCACCTAATTTTTAATTTTTGTGTTAAGGATAGTTTAAGAGTTTGTTTGGTTCGGTTTCTGGAAAACTTACATCGGTAAAAGATTTATTTACAGTAAATCTATTAGAAATAGATTTTTTTTAATCTATTTAGAGGAGTACTTCTCTATGAGGTTTTACAAAGTAGAGATTTAAACTATACTAACCTCTATTCAATTTAAAATATACAATTTTAAAAACCCAACCAAACAACTTTAAAAAGCTCAAATAAGTCAGCAGAAAACTCAATCAAACGAACGTTAAGTCCAAATAGTTTGGTAACTAGAAAGATCGTACATGTATTTGTGTGATTGGCCCTGCAGGTGAAGGTTCTTCTACTGCCAATCTTTCACAAAGATACACATTTGTTTTCTTATAATTACGTAAACGTAATAATAGTTAGAATAGTCATCTAAGGAAAGTAAGAAAATATATGATAATAAATTCGTCTCTAATTTTTGGTTTCTTCGTGTTTTATATGATATAAGACGTGTTAAACTTGTACAAAAGATTTTGGATTAATAACATCTGTTTAATGTATATACATATCAAATGGGAAACTTCGCTTAGGTTTAAGATAATTAGGGTGGTTAGCACTTAGCAGCGGCGAAACTATAAAATTTTGTTTAAAATGTTCAATATACTAATATACAATTTTTAAGGGGATAAAAGTAAATTTTTTAAAATATTAGATATTAAAGATCTATAATTTAAGAAAATTTTGATTTATTTATTTTTATTTGAGTGAGCCATGGCCCTGTCGGTGGAGTATAATAATAAATAATTTTTAAAGAAAACAAAAACAATAATTCTAATGTAACTATACGCTATTTAATTTTCATTAGTATACACATGAGCATCTGAGTATCTTTTACTTTTGTTTCCTGTGCCTTCTAGTTCTAGACTTCTACAACTACTGTTGGATATTTTATGACATAATGTTGTTTTAAAAAATATTTCAACAATTTCACACAAGAAATTAGCTACTGTTTTATTTTATTTTCTTTCTTTTTTATTTATTTTGTACAAAAAATGTTTTTATTGTGCTTCCATTCAACGCATGCAACAAAGAAAAAAAAAAGGATCAAATATCCTCATGTTATTCGAGAAGGATGATATCTAAAATAGATTGTCATAAACCGTAATTTATTCATTCATATCATTTAAAGTTATTTATATATCAAAAATTGGTAACACGACAATAATATCAATATATGGTATAAAGATAGATTTGATAAACATTTAATTCAAAATTTAGTATTCAATAGTTCTATTTAAAACATATTTATTTTTAATGACATGTCTAATTTTTTTAGACCATATAGCTGAATATTTTTTTTATAGACCGTCTATTTATCATATGTAATATTTTTTTTTATAAACTAATTTTACATAGGAGATGTTTTAATTTTTTTTTTTTAAATAAAATTGATCAACAAGTGTAATTAGTTGATGTTTAGAGAAATTAAAAAACTTAACAAGTCATCAGGACTCTATATACATACATATATAGAATTCATCATTATACGTATTGACTATTGAGAACTTCAAATTGAAGACTGTTTTATTGACTATTTCTTTAAAAAAAATTTAGTATAATCGGTCCATAGTAATTAATCATCGACTTTGACCAATTAATCACCGACTATACGGTTTTCCATCTAGTCATGTTAGTTTTATAAAAATATAAATTGCCGACTAATTAAGAACTATGTAGTCTCTAAACACCGTTCAAAAGACACCGAAAACATGTGATATATATTGGGAGCCGGCTATGATACAAACCATATACAAGCAGCTTTGGCAGGCAGCTGGCTGCCAAAGTTGGTGACAACATGTACAGCGAACCGGTTTCATCACTTTTTAATTGACGGGTACAGTGATAACATGTGATATATTGTGGTCACTGGCTGAGACGCCATGGTTGGTCAAGTTAAGGCCATGAATGAATAGAGTTATTGTTAGAGGATACAGTACGTAGTTTTTAACAGTACTCATCAATTAAACAGGCTACATATAGCAGACTGTTGAATATTCATGATGCTGATTCTAGCTAGTAGTAGTAAGCGCATAATTCCATCTCAAACTTATTAAATAAATAAGAAATTTTATGAATCAACCTAGCTAGTATTCATAGCTATATATTAATAATTACAATTAATTTAGATTTGAACGGTATGATTCGAATCTACGACTTAAATGATCTACAGGTGATTACATAATATGGTTTGTGTGATTTTTGATGGATTTATAATTTAAGTACTTTTATTACACAGGTAGTTTAATTTTTAATTTTTAAATAACGTTAAGCAAATAAATTCTCTCCTCCAATAAGTTGTGCGGTCACGTGCAATAATAGATTTTTTTGAAGAATATTTGCAATTATAGATTATTATTAATATTTTTTTTTTTCAGTTTAGTCTCTATTCAATATTGAGTCATTGACTAATGAATAATGATACATATATAGTCTAGCATTTTATTGGTCGTCCTATCATAAGTTTTAGAGACATATTTCGGATCAGAGGACAGAATTCTAATCAAGAGACTGACCTGAAGGTAATTTGATGTATTTTAAAAGAATAAATATTATAATTTTCTTACAATATTTTTTTTTTAAAAGAGCATAGTTTAGAGGTACAATTATTCTTTTATTCTTCTATTTGAAATGAATTCTCATTTTATTCTAGAAGGAACAGTTGCGTTTTCAAGTCAACTCAGGACAAGTTGTTTCCTTCACTTTTCATTATATATATAATATAGTGATCAAATTAATTAATTATAATAATCTGATCACTTTACATAGAATATACAAAAGGAAAAAACGAAGAAGAAGAAAAGTAGCCCATTTGCAACAATCGATCATTGCGGTTGCTTTCAAAGAAAATATGGAGGATTTTGAAGATTATGTACCTCAGCTAACTTTCAAACCATATATATATACGTGTGTTGTGTGTGTACATGTGGTTAGGTACTCATTCTTCACCTATTCTCGTCACGTTACAATATGGTCTTTCTCACCAAACGCTTACATTTGCAGAATTTCTATACGTCGTCCACTTTACATCACAGGAGGCAATATATATATATAGTATTTGCAGAATTTGTATACGTCGTTCACTCTACATCACAGGAGGCAATAAATAAATAAATAAATAAATATATATATATGAAATATTATTGATTTAGTCCCTATATTTTTTTAAATTATCTATTTTTACTTACTTATTCATTTTTCACAAGGTTGATCCTTACATTTTAAAAAACCAATCAATTCGATCCCTCTGACAATATTTTTAACAGTCAATGGTCACAGAAAAAGTATAATGACATTTTTACCCTTAACTTTAAAATCAAAATTAAAAAAACTTTTATTTTCTTAATTTTTATCTAATCATATATATTTTTTTTTGACAGTATAAACAGAGCAAAAGAAACAGAAACATAGGAACAATCAAAGACAAACGCCAAAAAGACAAAGGAAGAAAAACAAAACATATGAAATCTATCTTCAGAATGAGAGCCTTTTTAGCAAGACCAAGGGCCCAACTTTGTGGCCGGAAATGACAGAAGAGATACGCGGGTTGTTCAAAATTGAAACAATGTCACTGAGAATGGTACCACAATCTGAGTTCAAATGACTAGCGTCATTAACCCAATTCACAAAAGCAGTATCATCAGACTTAATACAGATAGGAGACACCCTACAACAGACTTTGCCAAATTGCAGACCTCTAAGGACAACCATGGCATTCCCCATCAAAATTAAATATTTAAATTGTTATCAAATCATCAAAATTAAAGCAAACAAAGAACAAAAACTTAATCATCAAATCTTAATTATAAAACCCAAATCATAATCATCATAAAATCCAGAACCGAATCACACCTCTACCACTAAAAAAACAAATCGGTTCATCACAACCGTGTAGTTGTTGAATGACAAGAAGAAAAGGAGGAAGAAGAACAGTAGCAACTATCAATGTTGAATACACACACACACATACACATACACACACACACACACACACACATATATGTGTGTGTGTGTGTGTGTGTGTATAATACAAGGAAATACCGCTCATAAGTAATATTTCATTAAACAAAAATAGACTTACAAACTTTTAAACAAACAAAGAACACAAACTTAATCATCTCTTTTTTTGTCACTGCCCAAATACAATCCAAATATCTTTAACCAATTCCACAAATTAAAACAACAAAATCAATTCCATAAACCCAAATAAATCACAGTATACCAACTTAGTTGCAATAATAATCTAAGTATTCTTCTTCAATCAAAACCACATCAATTTCAACAACAAAATCCCAGAAATTCAATCGTTAAAAAACCTTCAATATTCGATAATGGAGTCGCATCTCCATCTTCTGCCCATCCATGCTCCATCGCACCTCTATCTTCAACAATGGAATTGCACCTCTTTCAGCTGTCGATTCACCTCCATAATCTGATCCGTCTCAGTGAGATGGAGCTCCATTAAACCCGAACCATCAATGTTGAAAGTAGCCACAAACCTCTGTCTGTGTAACCACAGAAACAACCACGAAATTGAGATCGAGTGTGTGTGTGTGTGTGAGAGAGAGAGAGAGAGAGAGAGAGAGAGATGAGATCGTCAAGCAGTGAAGAGAGGAGGAGAAGTGAATGGGAGAGATGAGAAGAGAAGAGAAACAACCTGATTAGGGTTTTTTTTTATAAATTGTATTTATATTTTAATTTAATTTTTATTATATATAAGTTTTATTTATTTGTGTGTTACACATGACATATATTTGTTCAAAGACAAAAATGGCATTATAACCGTTTAGTTTGAATAACTGTTGACTTACAGAAGGACGAAATTGAGTGGTTCCACCCCCCCCCCCCCCCCCCCCCCCCCCCACACACACACACACACACACACACACACACACACACACACACACACTATATATATATATATATATATATATATATATATATATAACATTGTTCTTACGCACGTAATTTTGAGAATTGAGATTCTGTTTTCTTTTATAAATAATAATTGAGATTCTGTTTCCATGAGTGAGAAATAGTGTTGAAAAGTTAAAGTTGTAAGTCAATTCCACAAGCCAGAAAAGCAATGTCGAAAGTAGATAGAGCCTATGCTGAGGTTGGTAGAGCGTAGACGGAATTGTAGGCTGGTCTAACATTTTGAATAAAAATATTATGAATTTAAATTAAGAGAAAAAATCAAAACTAGCCACCGAAAATATTATAATTTCATTTGTCACAACATATGAATTTTAATTGTTAATAACCATATTTATGAGAAATTACACCAATGCCCATATATAAAAACCTAAAAGCCAAAACAACAATAGATAAACATTAGGAATTTCGATTTTCTCTCAAGTCTAAAACAGAGAAGGCATGGTCGGTGAGAGAGAAAAGAGCGTGGCCGTCGTAAGAGCTGTCAGAAGAGAACCCCGCCATCGTCATCAGAGCGTGGCCGTCGTCATTGTCGTCATTGTTTTACATACAATTTCCAGATATTTTAAACATTTCACGTACGTTTTCTTGGTTATAAACTTGAAATCATGGTTTAAATCTCTGTCATCTCGTGATTTCAAGTTTTGTTAACATTTTGAATTTTTATATCAGATTTCAAGTTCTGTTTTGAGTATTTATAGAAGATTTCAAGTTTTCAAACAAGTGAAACTTGAAATGTTCTAGAAAAAATAAACTTTAATTCATTCGATTCTTCATAAAAACATACAATAGTAATGCAATAACGTTAAATTCATGTTAAACTAACTGATCTCAAGTCTAAAGCATCATTGTCAACATTTCGAATTTTTATATAAGATTTCAAGTTCTGTTTTGCATTTTTATAAAAGATTTCAAGTTTTTGAACAAGTGAAATTTGAAATGTTTTGAAAAAAATATGAAACTTTAATTCATTTGATTCTTTACAGAAACACGCAACTGTAATGCAATAACGTTAAAATCATGTTAAACTAACTATTTTGAACTCAATTAATTGAGAATTGAAAGATATTTACACACCTCAACCGATTTACAGCGAATCAGAATTTTTTTTCAAACCTTCAAACCTTAACACTTCAAACCTTCAAATCTTCACCTCGACATGCAAGATTAACAATGGTGTGCTTATGCTCGGTTTGCAGGATACAACAATGTCCACTGTGTTCGATTTGCAGAAGAATAAGACATTCAAAGAAGAAGACGGTTAAAGAAGATGAGAAAAAAAATCAAATCAAATTAGAAAAATAATTTTAGGGGTATTTCGGTATTTTATGGATATACACTGAAATTATTTTCAAAAAGTGGTTATTAATGAATAAAATTTTGTTTATGGTTAAAAACAATTTTTTTATATTACATGTGATTATTTTTGACAATTTCTACTAAATTAAATTATAAAGTTATCATGGTTTGATGAAAAAAATACTTATTTATTTTGACAATGTTTTAGGTTGATCTGTCGCTGCTTGCCGTTGGATGTAGAATTTAAAAATAAAATAAAAAATCTCATCATGATAAAGCTCAAATTCACAATTAACTTAGCTAAGTAAGACTATTAAACCCATTAAACCCAAGTAGTTTTATCTTAATAGGACTCATTTAATTGATCGTTTAATTCGTCCTGTGTTGATTATTTTTATGTTTCTACTTCAACAACAGATCAAATATTTTCCGCACACACATTAAGTTTAGCTCCCCCAGGCAAAAATCATGACTACTCCACTGCTGATAAGTAATAGCAAATTATATAACTAGTAAATTGTACGTGTAAGAGTAGACTCTAGAACGTACATATCAAACTTTGTAACACCGTCAAATCTCTTACGAAAAAATGTGCAGTATCTTGGTCATGATAATTTCTAATTTTTAGCTATAAAATTACAGACTAGTAGACACATTATTTTAGATATTTTGTGGGAATTGTAGTTGCTCATACATACATACATACATATATATATATATATATATATATATATATATAATCTAATCAAGTGGAAATAATGAAGAAAGTCACCTTTTTTTATTGGAGTTGCGATGATGTCACTCGTTTAATAACTTGTGTTTAAAAGACACCTATTATGGTGAATTGTCGATAATACCCTTAAAAACTGTCTTTGTGCTTGAATGAACTATGTAAAAATGAAAAGTTGTGGTGTCTCTCCAAAATTGTTGTTTGAAGATCCATCTACAACTCCAATCTGTTTTCAAAAAAAATTCTTGAAGTCTTTAGAATCTGCAGGTAACATTCCTTTATGATCTTATATTTTCATGCATTTCTGGGTGGGTTTACCATGTAACCATCTATGTATGAACTTGTAAAACTAAGAATGTGGCCGAGATTATTTTTCCTTTTGCCGAGCTTTTTTCTTTTTACTTTTTTCGAGCTTTTTTACCACTTTCCGAGCTTTTATGACAATGGTTCGAGCTTTTTTTCAACGGTTTTGAGATTGTTGTTGCATTTGGAAAAAGGCTCGGACCAAAAAAATAATTCTCGGGAACTTAAAAAAAGATCGAAGACGGCCAAAAAAAGCTCGATCATGCAGTTGGTGAAAAAACTCGATCAATTGCTAAGAAAATCTTGACTGCTTATAAAAAAGCTCGATCAGTTACAACAAAATCTTGAGTACTTCTTAAAAAAGCTTGAGGTTTTTTGAATTGTTATTTTTTTAATTAGATGTTTTAAACTTCTCGGGAACTTGAAAAAAAAAGCTCGACGAAGGGCTAAAAAAGCTCGATCATACAGTTGGCAAAAAAGCTCGATAACTTGCCAAGAAAATCTGGAGTACTTCTGAAAGAAGCTCGATCATTTGCAACAAAATCTCGAGTGGTTCTTAAAAAAGCTCGAGGTTTTTTTAATTGTTATTTTAATTTTAATTAGATGTTCTTAATAGGAGAATGAATCAAGTGTGAATAAATATATCTTACAACGGTAGATGAGAGCGGTTACCTGACGGAAGTCAGAGGTATTTAGGTTCCGATAGCTAAGGATTGTATGTGTCAAAGAATATGACTTACGATGAACTGGTGTCGATCGTGTAAATCATTATGAAGTATGATGATAACAAATATAGTGCTGATCTACAGTGTATATCCATCGTTCATGGGACTACATGTCGTACAATTTTAAGAAATGACGATGATGTTCAGTTTATGCTAGGGGAAGAGAGGGTGATCCCTCAAGTATGTGTTAGTCTAATTGAGAGGCCAACAGGAGGTGTCATTGGTGAAGGTATCCCTCATCGTGATAACACTTAACAATTTTGATCGTTAGACGGAAGTAACCAGTTGTTCACAGAAAGAAGTGGGATTGACGATCGGGAAAACATTGTGGTGTCCTACCGAAAGTAGCCGACCACGGTTAATTAGTCGGACCTCAATTCGACGATGTGTTTGGATGTCAACTTGAGATGAATGATGGATAGTTCAACCACCGTTACAATGACTTCTACAATGACATTAACAATGAGAAGAGCACTGAATTGAATATTGGGCTGATTAATGAGTTGGGTAATGAGGGAAATTTTCATCCGGTAGATAATGTAGGGAACAATGTGGAAGAGGAAGAACATGTCCCTATAGAAAGATGTGCAAGACGTGTACAAAGATTTAGTTCCAGTGCACCAGATATAGTTGGGACCTTTCAGGTCCACCCTAATGTAACTCCATATGATTCTAATAATGCCACAACATTAGTTATTCTCGGAACAGATTCATACTCGTTTGGTATGGGTGGAAGTAGGAACTTGGTAGAAGAAAAACCTATGAGCATGATATATAAATGGTAATTTTTTCCTTCTAAAAAGGATTAGAAGAGACTAGTTGGTCATTTTGCAATGTGGCATAACTTCGAGTGGAAGGTAAAATGGTCCAATAAGACAACGTTACATCTGGTTTGTTTGATGGATAACTGTACGTGGAAGTTAAGAGCTGTGAGGAGAGATAAATGGACATACTTCCAAGTAAGAAGTTTTGTCAATGAACACACTTGTCCATTAGAGGAGATTCACAGTCGCCATCGACAAGCTAGTGCAGTTATAATTGGAGAAGTGGTAGCACCTAGACTTCAACAACATGATGGTTGTCTCATGCGTCCGAAGGACATAATCACAGACATGAAAACAATGTATGGCATCCAAATCCTGTATAGCAAGGCACATCAAGCCCTACATTATATGTTGTCACTCACCTATGGAACGCATGAAGAAAGCTTCCAATACTGTCATCTTTCGGTTAAGTGTTGGAACAATAAAATCATGGTATAATCATCAACTTACAGTGTGACGAAGATGGTAAATTTCTCTATTTTTTCATATCGTTAGGTGTCTCACTTAGAGGATTTCTGAGGTGTATATGTCTAGTTATTGTAGTAGATGGTACCCATTTGAAGGAAAGATTCGGGGGTACAATATTTGTTGCCACTACACAAGATGGGAACGAACAAGTGTATCCAATTGCTTTTGGGTACAGCGACTCAGAAAACAACCTTTCATGGGAGTGGTTTTTGGATTGCTTGAAGGGCATCTTATGTCATATTGATGATCTGGTTTTCATTTTTGATTGGCATGCAGACATTGAAGCTGGGATTTCCAAAGTGTTTCTTGATGCAACCTATACGATATGGTGTTGGCATTTTGCTGAAAATACGAAGAAACGATTTCACTGAAAGGATGTAGCATCCATAATGGATAAAGCAACTAGATCATACACTGAATTGAAATATAACCGCCACATGGAAAAGTTACGTAACCTGCATCGGAGTGCATATGATTATACCAATGATACCGGTCCCGTGTACACTGTCTGGAAAAAATGTATAGGGTAATGACAACAAATGTTGCTGAATGCATAAAATCATACCTAAAATTCGCATGGCAACTGCCTATGTTGACATTGGTAGAGTTCATTAGAAATATGCTATATAGGTGGTTTCATGATCACCATCGAGCTGCACAGTCTGTGCGTCATCAATTGACTGACGCAACACATCTTGTGATCCTCAAACGTGTTGAGAAGTGTACTTAAATGACCGTCAATCCAGTTGACTAGAACATATTCTCCGTTAAAAGGTCCGGGAAGCAATGAACTGTTGACTTTGCCCGGAAGACTTGCACGTGCAACAAATTTCAAATGGACATGTTTCCATGTTCGCATGCGCTTGCAGCAGCAAGGTACAATACTTGGATTTCACATCTTTGTGTTGTTGGAAATGGATTTTATATCAAACTTTTATGTTCTTCCAGGGAGCGAAACTTAGATTTCAAATCTTTGTGTGTAGACTTTTACAAGAGACAGACACTTATCGATGTGTACTCGGTTTGGATTATGTCTGTTGGCCATTCTTCTTCTTGGGTAGTGCCAGCTGACATTGCTAAGCGTGTTGTATTGAATCCGTTGTCCATGAGGCAAGCAGAACGTTCGAGGGGGGGAGGGTCGGCATACCTCGTCTTCAGAGAGGACAACCATTCAATAGTGTAAAAGATGTGAACAATCAGGTCGTAATGCTATGAAGTGTCCTAACCCACCTTTGAATAATTATGGTCTGAGCAGAGTTGTTCTTCAGGAATACTGGCGTAAGTATAGCATCTGTTATTTAGTTGGAAATAACAAACAGATGTGCCATCAGAAAGACTCCACCGTAGTATGAATGGACACATTTAATTATGAGTCATTTTCATTAGTTGTAGTTGTACGACTTGTATCTCATTTCCATTTTCTTATTATATGGGGATGTAAATTTTAAGTTTCCTTTTTAAGATCGGTATGCATTATGTTGTTGTGCAACGTAAAGAATTTTAAATAATCAAAGAATAGTAATATTAAAAATATGTATACAAAATATATATGTATCGTCACTACAATCAAACTTGTGGCTGGGAGTTACAGAACACCTCTACAATCATCTTCTCCCGTATGGTGGGCATATCATCTTCTGTCTAGTACGTACTGGCAATTGTCTACCAATACGTACTCTATCAACCTCAACGTATGCGCCCCATAGTTACTGCTGCAATCACGACAATGACAACTGTTAAGTTGATAATAAATAATATATGAATTTGTTTTGATGTTCGAACGTGTATATCTTTTATGCTCTTGCGGCATAACTGATCTTGATAGGAGGCTCACCCCAAAGGGCCTATTCTGCCTCTGGAACTTCTCCTCATCGGGTTTTCTGGCATCGTGAAACCCGGACTGATGCAACATGGAGGGTAGAAACCATCTCAGTGGCCGTACCTCGAATTTCTTGATGCTGACGGGGACGTCCTGTCTGAAGAAGTCTATGATGTGTATCGTCCCAGTATTCAGGTCCATATTGGCCAGAAGCCAATGCTGGTGTCCGACGTTGCATGGAATAAGAATCTGTACAACACATAGACATAAGGTAAAATCATATTGTTTACCAAAATTATGGGAGAAACAAATTATAACACTTACCATGTCAACCTTGTGCCATGGCCGATTTTCTACTGGGAGTAATCCACGTATGATTATAAGGTCGTCAGCGGACCACTTGTACTGCAACACCTTCCATCACAGCATCTTCACTTCCCCTTCAGCATCACGAGGTATTATTCTATCCCACTGATACTCCAACAATGACTATAGAATAGAAAAAAAAAATCCAGCGGAGTTAGGATCACAGAAAACAACGGAGTTATGAACACTAGAAAACACATCGGAGTTACAAACACTCAAAAAACACTTACATAGAACTGGGTGCCCAAAATGTTCATCCTCTGGTTGTACACAGTGGGGTATGCTCGCTGATGTTTCCGTAAGATGTTTAGGTACGTGTCCATATACTGAAACATAAATAGAAAATAACGTTAGAATTTGAGTGTGATGAAAGTGAAACCCTGTTAAAGTTAGGTGAGTATCGTGTCAAACAACTCTATATAGTTCTCTTGGAGTCGCTGGAACCAACCCACGTCTACGGGCTCCATGAGATCAACATCGCGTCTGCATTAACTTTTCCAAAACATCAGAACAACGAATGTAAAATAGACTAAAGGTGGTTCAATTAAGTAAAAAATATGATACTTACGATTCCCTGGTCTTGTTCCTCTTATATGCTCTGTAGGTCTCCAGCTGGCCAGCATCTACCAAAGCACTAGGAGTGAATGCATGCTCTGATACTGCCGATACTGTCTTTGGCCTTTTCGGGTGAGTCGGGTTAGTGTATGGGCTCAGCAGCTGCCACCCGTCGAGGGATCCCATGGGATCCTCTGGATGTGTCGGTGGGAGGAGAAGGGGTCCCATAAGATCCTCTGGATGTGTCAGTGGGAGGAGGAGGGGTTCTATGTGATGGTCTGGACCTATCCCTGAGAGGTGAACGGGTCCCACAAGATGGTGTAGACCTGTCTCTAATAGGTGTAGGGGACCGAAGCGATCTACTGGACCTGTGCCTGGGAGGAGTCGTGGTCCCACGCGATCGAATGAACCTACCTCTAAGAGGAGATGACCGATGTGAAGATCTGAATGTATCCCTAGGAAGAGGATGAGCCATACGGGATGGTCTGAAGGTGTCCTTTGGCTGAGGGGTCTGATCGGATGGCCCGAAGGTGTCATTGAGAGAAGAGGTGCCACGAGATCAAACAGTAAAGTCAACTCCGATGGAGGAAACACTCAGACGACATGATCGTTCGGACAAAGTCTCTTGAGCCTTCGTAGGTAGGGGAAAGTCAGGTGTACCTTCGGTATGAATCTCCTGCTGTCATCCTGTAACTCCAGTCCAGGACTAGTACCTTGTGTCTTGAGTCCAGTACCCTGCATCTGACCTACGTTCCCAGGTCTTTCCCATCGACATGGCTACATCACCCGTCATTGTCTCTAGGACTGGAGTCTCGATCATGGGACAGTGGACCCTCTCCTGCTGTCTGTGATGTCGAACCCTACCGCCCTCGGACCATGTCCATCAACTTCTAATGCTGTCTGATTCACTCCGTATCACTACTCTGGAGATCATCCCGTAAGCTACGGACCGAAGCCTCCAATTGTTCGATTCTATGCTCTAGGCGGCCTTGAAAACAATTACACATTGTCAGTCGTGCACATGTAAATGTGTTTGAAACAAATAAATGTTGATATAAAATTTGAACATACCTCGCGCTCCCCTCCAACGTCTCTTTGTGATCTGGTATCTCCAGCAGTATATGCATGCATCCTAAATCATACCGCCTCTGCCTCTGGTGGCTCCGACGAGCTAGCTCTGGGTCTGAATGCATCTGTTCACCCCTACGACGATACTCTGGGTTCGAACCCTCTGTATCACTCGGTCCAGCACTCACTGCATCCGGTATAGCCACCTGTCCGGCACTCAATGGATCCGATATTGCCTCATTTATGCCCTTATAATACGATTCACCCGTCTCAGCTTCTATTGGCACCAATTTTGTCCTAACAAACATCTGAAACCGCTGTTAGAACATTGTAAATGTAACAAGTATTAACATTAACAATTAAGAAACTTACCCGCGTTGTGAATATCTTTGACAGCTTATCCACCCTCGGCTGTTTGTGTAACTCCCACTTAAGAATATGGGGAGACAAGTTGGTATCCCTCTCCTCCCGAATTGGGTGCCAAGTTGGGGGATCACCTCAAAAGCAGAAATCTGTATAAAATACAAGTACGTTAAGAATCTTTAATTTATTAAACGATAAATAACGTAAATATTGTAATTCAAACTTCTTACCAACAGAGCGTATGATAGACTGTAAATGTTGCAGGTCTCCATCATGTGTACATCAACGCCCTTCGCCTACTAGCGTCTCTCGAATCATTCCCGTCGCCCGTCAAGTGCATGCTTGAATGAGAATATTAAATGACTGTACACATGGGCACCCCACGAGAATGCGTCGAAAGCATCAAGATCCTACACTAGCCAGAACTGTCAAACTGGAATATTTACTCTCTCGTCTAACCTCATTAGTATCCAATTCAGCATATATAGGAGGTAGAGCTACACACTATCGTATGCCTGCTGAAATTGGCCCAGACTCAAAACATCTTTCAACTCCCAGGATGAAATCTCATCTTTACCACCAAAGTAACGCTGATGTATGCCATTGTCCACGATAGCATACCGACTAGTGTCTGGTACATCTCCGAACCCGCAACTCGGTGATCATGTAAAATTTTACCTTCGAGAACCTCACCTCTTGATTCCCTAGCAAAAAATGTATCTCATATGACGACCCAGTATGATGCACCTCCCGTAAAAGCAGCCGATGGATGACACCACCGAAAAACTTCATATGCCTATGCATCGTCATGAAATGCCCAAAGCATGACACCATTAACCGACAACGGTCTTCAACAGTGATTTTTGAAGGGACTTGGTTAAATGCGTCGTCTATAACCCCAATGACATCAAAATGGTGGTGGCGAGTGAGTTTACCCTCCTACCACTCTTCCTCTGGAGTTTTAAGCATTTCCTTCAACCGATTCGTCATATGGAAAATCACAAAAAAATATACATCAATTTATTGTAAATGCCTCATAAATAACCGCAAACAAGGTCTAATCTTTATAAAATATCTCAGATCGAGTAAAAAAAAACTTCGAATGTAAGAATAAAAAGCTCGGATATATACAAAAAAAAGCACGATTGGATGAAAAAAAAGCTCGAAAATATCCAAAAAAATATCGAGCCTTCAATAAAAAGTCTCGTAAAATCTAGAAAAAGTCACAATATAGAAAAAACCTTGAAATTCAATACAAAAATCTCGAACGTGACATAAAAAGTTCGGTTACAGGGAAAAAAAGGCTCGATACGAGCTAAACCTACAATTAAAAAGTTCGGGTCTTCAATAAAAAGTCTCGTAAAAAATGGAAAAAGTCACAATTTGATAAAAAAAAAAATCAAAATTCAATACAAAAAGCTCGAACGTGTACATAAAAAGCTCAATGCGAGCTAAACCTATAATTAAAAAGCTCGTGCCTTAAATAAAAAGTCTCGTAATAATGGAAAAAGTCACAATATACAGAAAAACTCAAAATTCAATACAAAAAACTTGAACGTGTATAGAAAAAACTTGATAAGAGGGAAAAAAAAGCTCATATGAGCTAAACCTATAGTTAAAAAGATCGGGCCTTCACTAAAATGTCTTGTAAAAACTGGAAAAAGTCACAATATCAAAAAAAAACTCGAAATTCAATATAAAAATCTTGAATATGTAAAGAAAAAGCACGGTTATAGGGGAAAAAAAACTCGATACAACAAAACCTACATATTTTTAAAAAAGCTCGGGTTCCTTTAAGAAAAGCTTGGGGTCCTTTAAAAAAGACTCAGATATCTATCAAAAAGTCTTAAAAACCCAAAATACGTATCTTCCTAAAACTAAAGCTATTTTTTTAAAAAAAAGATCAGGCTCCTTTTAAAAAAGCTCGGGCTTCCTTTTCAAAAAGCTCGGGTCTCCACCAAAAAGTCTCAGAAACTCAGATTACTCATCTTCCTCAAACTAAACCTAATTTTTTTTTTAAAAAAGCTCGGTCTCCTTTAAAAAAGTTCGTATCTGAAATAAAAAGTCTCGAAAAACCACTAAAAACTTATCTTCCTAACCCACATTCATTCTCAGATCGACAAATCAAAACCTAATCTACCATTTCATTCAACATTCAAACATGCACAAAAACTTATCTAAAACAAAAACGATACCAAATGTAGAAAAACTTACCTCAAACGGTTGCAAATAATCTGTTCAAGTCTCCAAATGTCAATGCTCGCCGTCAAAATCCAAGCCGTCGACGCACTTTCGATCGGTCTAAATAAATTCACTTTCTCTCTCTACTTTTTCTCTCAAACAGTCGCTTGTTCAAACGGGGTATTTTGGTCTCCACACATAAATTGGTGCTTTATACATATATTATTAATGTGGTGCTATTTACACAACAGCCCCCCAAAAATGTGCCATTAATTTTTTGAACCCTCTAATCAATATGGGCACAAATTTTTATATTTCTAATCGGTACGGTCACAATATTTTTAGATTAGGACAAGACTTGTAAATCAATAATTAAACAAGTGAGAATTGTAATTTCATATATATATATATATACAGTTTTTCTATCCCTAGGACGAACTGATTTTATTATATCAATTCCACAATTATCAACCATTAGATTCACATATTTTCAGCTTAGTCAAAGTCTTCTTAAACTTAATCAATGATTCACAAGTCTCCTCTTAAACTTAAAAGTCCAGTTCTATCATGATGAGAGCAAAACTATATATATATATATAATCTAATCAATACAGTCACATTTTTTTTTAGATTAGGATGAGGCTTGTAAATCGGTGATTATACAAGAGCTGATGTATTTACCGACTAATAACTAATTGAACTAACATTAACAAGACCAGTTCATTACAATTAAAACAAAAATGACTTCTCATTTAAATGATTAGCATATATTATTCATCATTTATGATAATTTAGGTCCAAAACTCAGTTGGGTGTGCAACCAAAGTCCCACATTGACTAGACATAGTGATGATCTTAGGTATATAAGTATTGAAACAACCTCCATTGGTATAAGACCTTTTGGGTAGAGACCAATAAGCAAATCCGTGCGGGCTTAGGCCTAAAGTGGATGATATCATACCAATGTGAAGAATGTGGGTTCCGTACTTATAACAAGTGGTATCAGAGCCATGCCTTAGACTTGGCCAAGACATAGCCGAAACAAGCCAGGAGATGGTGGGCCCCAGGTAAGCTCACAATGGATCCGTGATGTTAGCTCTCAAGGCATGAGATGCTCTAGTGCTTCACATAAGGCGTGTGCCTCCAACGCGGTGGAGAGGAGTGACCTCAATGGAGTGGTGCCCCTTAACATTGATGGAAGGAAAATCACTTGAGGGGAGACTCAGACCTTGAAGATAATGATGGTACTTTGTTTGAGGGGAGGATTGTTAGGTGTACAATCAAAGTCCCACATTGACTAGACATAGGGATAGACATGACGCAAGTTCCGATTTCGGTTCGGTTTGGATTTCAGATCCGTTTCGAAACAAAGGTTTCGGTTGCTGTTCCGGAGAAAGTTGAGCCGAAACTGGACTTTGAAGGTTTCGATTTCGGTTCCAATTTCAGAACCACCAATTCTGGTTTTGGTTTGGTAATAATGGCGGTTCGGTTCTTAATTTTTTTTAATCCACATATCAGTATTCACTTTCTCAATTTCTCACAAGTCACAAATACACAAATACACAAATACACAAATCACTCTCTTTCAAACCAAACCCAAATCACTCCATCTCATAAATCAACACAGATATTTATCACGCTGTCTCTCCCAAATCAACCCAGATGGATAGATGATCGATCATCATCATCATCTTTCTTCTTTCTTTTTCTTCTTATTTCTTCGTTTGACTGGTCTGGATTCTTTGGAACAATCGGTCTTCCATCTTCGTCTGGATCGATCTTCATCACGCGTCTTCGTCTTCGTCTTCGTTTTCCTCTTCATCTGGATTGATCATCATCACGCCTCATCGTCTTCTTCTTCCTTCTTTATTCTTCTTTATTCTTCTTTATTCTTCATAGTCGGTCGGTCATGGGTTTGGATTTGTGGTCATGGGTTTCAATTTGCGGTGGTGGGTTGAGAGAGAATGAGTTTGATTGAAAGAAAAAAAGAAGTTACGTTGAACTGTTGAAGGCTGAAGGATTTGAAAGAATAAGAGATTTTATAGGTGGTGCAAATTAGGGTTGAAAAATAAAATTAAAAATTTTAAAAATTATAGAGCTGGTCGGTTCGAACCGTACCGGAACCGTCGGTTAGAACAGTACCGGAACCTGTCGGTTCTAGTCCGGTTCGAACCGGACGGTTCCATTAAAACAAGAATCGGAACTGAAACCGAAACCGGAACCGGAACCAGAACCGTGCACTGTAACTATTTCGGTTCGGTTCCTGTTCTGGTTCCGGTTCGGGCTCGGAACCTCAAAAGATGGTTCGGTTACGGTTTTTGAAGGTTCGGTTCCGGTTCAGTTCACCAGTTAGAACCGAACCGCCGACATGTCTATATGGGGATGATTTTGGGTATATAAGTATGGAAACATCCTCCATTGATATGAGGCCTTTTGAGTAGAGACCCATGAGTAAATCCGTACGGACTTAGTCCCAAAACGGACAATATCATACCAATGTGGAGAATGTAGGTTATGTAATTCTAACAAACTCCAAATCAACACAACCATGCAAGATGATGCAACATTGGCATTATATCATTTACCTCCATAGATTTTATGGCTAAAACAAGAGTGTCCTAAAATTTCTGGATATATGGGATCTCTTTGTGGACATTTTCTATTTGATTTTGATCACTAACTACTTTTGTTTCTTAGTAGAGTTGCAAATAATTTTAGATGAAACATTTATATTACTTCGATCGGTTTTAGGCTGTATTTAGCAAACATGGATCGACGCATTACAAGCAAATTAAATAAAGACAAAATTTTATGACACTTAATAAAGGGACTACCTTTGAAAAATATAAAGGGTTCAAAATTTAAATGCCACTTTTTGGAGGTGATATTTCAACACTGCTTTAATAATTTATGTTTTAAAGACATCTATTATGGTGAACAGATAAAAATACCCTCAATAGTTGCTTCACATCAAATTTCTTTCATTCATTTTACAGTGACAGAGTAGTGAAGTAGAAAGAGCAAGTCCCATTGAAATCCAGACAATCACTCGAACGGCGACGGAGTGGTACTACGTGGACGCGGGGCTTTTTTTTTATGGTCAGTACTTAAAAGGCTTGAAATGTAATTACAAAAAGTCTCAGAGCCTTTAGTAGAAGTCTCGGAGCCTTAAGTAAAAGTCTCAAAGCCTTTGGTCGGTACTTAAAAGGCTCGAAATGTAATTACAAAAAGTCACGGAGCATTTAGTAGAAGTCTCAGAGCCTTTAATAAAAAGCTTGGAGCCTTTAGTAATAGTCTAGGAGCCTTTAATAAAAGTCTCGGAGCCTTTACAAAAAAGCTCGGAGCCTTTACAAAAAAGCTCGGAGCCTTTGCAAAAAAACTCGAAAACTTTATACAAAGTCTCGTATAATTTACAAAAATGCTCGGACGCTATAAATAAAGTCTCGGACAACTTTCAAAAAGGCTCGGATAGAGTTTACAAAGGCTCGGAGATTCAAAATTCAAAGGTTTAAACTTCACAATACCAGTTTCATATTCACACAAAGACTCGGACAACAAAACATAAGGCATGGATAAATTGTTACAAGACTCAGAATACCTTGTTGTGCTGAAACAAGTCGACTTTCAGACAAGTTGTAGATCGATTTTCAGGCAAGTTGTAGATCGATTTTCAGGCAAGTTGTAGATCGATTTTCAGGCAAGTTTATTGGAGAGAGAGAGGAGTTACTGCTTTTAATTATCAAAGTGTGGAGATGAAAGTACAAAGAAAATTAAAAATTGATTATTTAAAGACAAATTGATTAATTCACCGTAATAAGTGTCTTTTAAACTTAACTTATTAAAGCAGAGATATTAGTGCAATGCATAAAAAAAAGCGATATTTCTCACGATTTCTATAAATCTAAATGCGTACATCTAAAGGCAAAAATAAATTAAAAGCAAAATGCATATATGATATGTAATAGTAAATTAAATAATCTGAAAATAAAAAGGGAAACAAGCAAACAAAGCAGACCATTTAAAGGAAATGCAAAGAATTTGAAACGAATAGAGAAGTCACAACAGTTTAATTAGCATTTTAGCCATATTTGACCACTATGCTTCATCAACGATTGATAATAGCTGCCAAAACATTTTCTAGTCGGACAAAGTTTCTATTCAACTTTAATTTGATTGACCAACTACTTTTGTTTTCTTCACAGGGTTATATTAAATAAATATTTCCCGAAAAATTTACACCGGTGGTGAGAAAATCCAAGAGGGAAGCTGTAAAGAAGTTATGTGAAAAAATTAATGCTATTTAAGTTATCTGAAGATCAGACCATTTAAAGGAAATGCAAAGAATTTGAAACGAATAGAGAAATCACAACAGTTTAATTAGCATTTTAGCCATATTTGACCAACTATGCTTCATCAACGATGGATAATAGCTGCCAAAACGTTTTCTAGTCAGACAAAGTTTCTATTCAACTTTAATTTGATTGACCAACTACTTTTGTTTTCTTCACAGGGTTATATTAAATAAATATTTCACGAAAAATTTACACCGGTGGTGAGAAAATCCAAGAGGAAAGCTGTAAAGAAGTTATGTGAAAAAATTAATGCTATTTAAGTTATCTGAAGATCATATATGTCTAATGAACATATATATGAAATGAGAGTTGTCTTCTAGTAAGATGAGGAAATCAACTGTGGGAATTATTGATCGCTTTGTTGTACACTTGCTTTTTGTGAAGGCAACTTGGTGCTTTGTTGTATACATTTGCTTTCTGAGAAGGCAAATTGATTGCCAATATTCTTGTTAAATTAAGTAAGTTGTCTTCTAGAATTTATTGAAGCCATTTTATTTTTAAAAAAATCACAAGAAAGAAAAACAAAAATAAAAAATAAGCTGTTATATTGTATTGACTCATGGATATACATTAATTATAACATCCTCTTTCACTATTCATATTCCAACCCCTTATTAATTGCATCAAAGTAAATTAAATTAAATCCCTCTCCAAATAATATTGTTCTAGGGTTAAACCTCTTATTTCCACTTAAGAGCTCTAGTCAACTGAAGTTCCCTTAATTTCACATGATATCGTAAGTAAAATGATATCGCAACTATCACGCGTAAATAAGATAAAATAATATGTATATGATAATATAAGTATATACCTACAAAAGAAAATTTGTCACCTAAGCATCTCCAATCCATACACCAATCATCATTTTGTTACAATTTTGCCCTCAAATCATCAATTTGTGGCACTACAAGCTGTGCCATTTTATTGATCAAGCCCAGTTCCTTTCTCAGTGCTACTTTTATTTACTCCCTAAAATTTTACTTATTGAAAGATCGACTAAGGGCGACTCCAACCCAGTGCCAACCACCACACCAATCTCCATACCCACCAGAATCTACCTCCAACCAGTGCCAATCGTCGGTTTTTGCACAGTGTCGTGCAATATCTTTGCACAAACCTTTTGTTTTTTTTTAAACTCTCAACTTTTAAATATCACAGTTTAACCCTATTTATCAATATCTATTACGATTATATCCTTTATTTCAAGGTTTTATTTAATCGTAGTTTTACCATAATCAATTAAATTTATTTCAATTTGGTCCTTTATAATATTTAATGATTTTATTGTGAATTAATTATTATTGGTATTAACATTTATAAAAACCTAAAATGAAGTGTATAATTAAAAAATTAAAAGGCATTTTTTTTAAATAAGTAACTTCATTCAATACAGTGGATATTAAAGCAAAATACATTAAAAACGGAATACAAACTTCATAGTGATTGATCGGAACGATTTATATACCTATTTGAGGTCCCCATTACCTAGCTTTTGTTATTGTTTTCGAGTATATTTTGGTATTTGATGTGTTTGTGAGCCTTGTGTAGATACATGTTCCCTACGGAAGGTATTTGAGCTTAATTGAAGAGTTTTGGAGGTTAAAGGGCAGAATTTAGAATAGCTTGTGCAGACACCCCAACTTCATAAGGTCATATCTCTCTTTTCCGATCGAACTACATCACTCATAACCACTTTTCGGAAAGCCCCAGAGGTCTTATTTCCAACGCACTTTACATATTGTGATTCCGAGGTTTCTACAGAAAGTTATGATCGTTTTCGTAATAGTGCATAGAGAAATGCGTTACGCAACCGCGCGAGACCAAGTTGCATACCGCGTTTTGTACCGCGTGGAAGGGCAGCAAGCTCCAAAAATGATGTGCGGTTCGCTGTGTTGATGCGTACAGCACATCGTACCGCACATCTGGGCAAAAATGCATTTTTCAGCCATTTTCAGAGGGGTATTCTTGTATTTTCACCCAAAAGTCTTGCCCTAACCTCCCACACTATAAATACTCCATTTTCCCCTCATTCTTGAGACATCTCTTCACCTCTCTTCCCCTCTTTTTCCCTCTCACGTTTCTTCTCTTCTTCTTCCATTTTCTTTCATCTTTTGCTCCCATGGAAGTTTTTCCTCCATGGGAGCTCACCATATACCTCCATCTCCCCACTATACACTTCCTCTATCCATCTTAGAGTAGATTACAAAGGAATTAGGAGCCAAATTCGAGCTAGGAAGGCTAGGAGCATCTTTGGATGACTTGTCTTCAAGGGTTTGCTCTTATTTGCTCATTTCTTTGTATTTCTCGTTGTCTTTGATGTATTCTACCAATTTGGGGATATTGTAATCCTACACTTGTGTAATAAATGTATTGATTGTTCTTAAATTTATTTGGGTTTTGTTTTGCTCTTTGATATATGTGTTTTTATGCTCTTAATATGATATGTATGTGTATGAATTGTTAGAAATCAATATGTGTCCATGATTGGGTTTAGGAGTAGTTGTAATTTAAAGTAGAAATTAGATACCTATGATTGTTGATTGATTGATGGATGACTTGAAATTCCATGTATTGAGTAATTTGAGTAATAGGGATTTTAGCCCCAAAGAGTATAAAAGGTTTCAGTTCAGACTTTTAGTTGCTAAATTGACCTTGGTTCATATCCTTGTTCTTAATGGGTCTTTATATTAAAACACGATTATCCATCCACGTGACAGAATTGAGTGATGAATTGATTGTGGGAAAATTCCCTAATCAAGAAGATGATCCTTTAGCCTAAATTGAATGTTCTTAATGATATAACAATCACATTGTTACATGTAGTTATTAGGTAAACTTGTTTCCCATGTTTAGCCATCCTAGGGAGTTGACTAAACCGAATCTTTGACCTAGAAGTAAAGACCACCGGTATTTTTTCTTGTTCTTGTGCTTGTGCTTGTGTTGTTATATGGATGTTTTGAGTGCTTAAAGCTTTTGCTTAATTGATCACTTTGTAATTGATCCATGGTTAGATGTTATGTACCGAGAGGAGACGCGTTTGACAATGCTTAGATAAACATTCACTATGGTTGACTAGAAAGTACTAGAACCACTAGGCTAGCTTATAAGGTTCGATTTGTATTCCACATACTTAAGGGGTTCATATATATTGTCCGGATTGCTCGAGAGAGATTTCGGGTATATATGGATACTATCTCTAAGACATCGAGAGAGATTAGAGATTAATTAAGGGGATACGAGCCTATGATATACTTGCACATTTGAGGATTAGGTGAGTTTAGAATGTAATTAGGAGGATTCTCACGGTTGAGTCGTTTCTCTAGTGTAACCACATTTCATGCATATCTTCATTCCATCTATCATTGTATATATCATTTATATAAGTTATTTAGTTATATTATTATTCACTTTTCCGCACACGCAAAACACGAGTCCGCTTGGAGTGTTGTAATTATAGCTAGAACTAGAGAAGGTCGGTGAATCCCACCTTCCTGTGGATCGATCTCTTGCTTGCCGTTGTGCTAGTCTTTGTGACTTGCGCCCTTGCGAGGCCGAACTTAAATGTTCATATTTGACGACATTGCAATGACGTGTCCCGATCAGTGATAAAATAAATTACCATAACTTGGATTACACTAAAATGAAGAAAAATTAAAATATAAATTACAAGAACCCATTAATAGTCTAGAAGACCAGAAGACCCAGATAGATTTTGAGATCCCTGGTCTTGTTGTCGAGCTTGTGTTGCCATAATTTTTAATTGTTGTCTATTCATAAACTCCCGTTTCATTGGATCAGTTATGGAGTCATCACAATTTCGCCTTTACGGCACTCCACATTTCTCTCCAAACACTTCACTTTTCTCTCTAAATTATGGTTAAGTTTTTCCCTGTGCATAATGTTTCTGTCATAAACATCAATAAGTTTTTCTTGTCCTTCTTTCAAAGTGTTGAAGTCGATTGAATTCAGTTCCTCAACCCTCTTTTTTGATTCAGCTTTCTTCACCCCAATGGGCCTTTGAGATGAACTACCCCCACCGTCATCACTACTCATATTTAAAGAAAATGGAAAGAGTCCAGGAGATGCCGTGGTGGGAGACTCTGGAGTTGGAGAGTCTTCTTGTGATGTAATGAAATGACCAGTTTCCCTTTGAAAGGGTGATGTTGCTATCTCATTGTCTGCGAATTTTTAGATGTCTTTTAGGATGGGCCACACATGGTCAAACTTGAATCCATGTTTATATTTGGCATCCTGGGATAATAACAGTTTTGCCTCGTTCATTTGAAAAATAATATAAATATATGGATAAAATCAAATATGAAATATAATTTTTTTACAAATTGAATTTGGATAAATACTCACAATATCAACTTCTGAGGCACCACTACGTTTCAGACTCTCAATCTGTCGTATGCATCCTTGCATTTTCCCCATCGCAGTAAGGATAGTCTACATGCGACACTGTAAACTTCGTTTGTTACAAAGTTCAGTGGTAAAAGATGGTCTGTTATTGTTGTAATCGGTCTCCACTCGAGTCCAGAACATTTCCTTTCACTGGTAAATACCTATGATCGGGTTTTACGAAACATCAAGATATATGTGACAAAGATGTGTGTCTTCTGCATTTGTGTATGAAGAACTTCTTTTTGTATACGTTTTATGGAAAAAGTGATTTGAAGGGAAAATTGACTTGAAGAGAAAAGTGACTTGAAGAGAAAAGTGCTTTGAAGGTAAAGAGAAAAGGGGTATGTTTAATTTAGTATGGGTTGATATTTATAGAAACTAGGAGGTTTTATTTTAGAGATTGAATCCTATGGTTCAGATGGTGATGCAATTCATCCAATGGTTGACATTTAACTACTCAGATATCTTATCTTCTTATTTTAGGAAAAGTGAAGATCAGATTTATTGAAAGAAATAATTGCTAGATATTTTTTTGTCCGTATATACTTTTTCCATGTGAGCTTGCAATTATTATCGGGCACATGGATCAAGAAATATTATTTTAGAGATTGAATCATACGGTTCAGATGATGATGCAGTCCATTCAATGGTTGGTATTTAACTACTCAAATATCTTATCTTCCTATTTTGGGAAAAGTGAAGATCGGATTTCTTGAAAGAAATAATTTATAGATATTTTTTTATCCGTATATACTTTTTTCATGTGGGCTTGCAATTATTGTCGGGCACATGGATCAAGAAGTGATATTATTTTAAATATTAAATCTTACGGTTCAGATGGTGATTCAATCCATCCAATAGTTGGCATTTAACTACTCAAATATCTTATCTTCCTATTTTGGGAAAAGTGAATATCAGATTTCTTGAAAGAAATAATTGCTAGATATTTTTTTGTCCGTATATTTTTTTTTTCCGTATGGGCTTGCAATTATTGTCAGGCACATGGATCAAGAAGTGATATTATTTTAGAGATTGAGACTTACGGTTCAGATGGTGATGCAATCCATCCAATGGTTGGCAATTAGGATAGCTAATATTTCTTATCTAGAATAATAAAATTTAACAAGGATAATTGCCTACACCAACTCCGCTAAAACTCATTCAATCAAACTCCAAGAAAAATGAATTTTAATATTAGAGGTCCATCTAATCTATTAGGTTCATCTTCATCTTCCGATGAAGAGAAAAGGAAATTTTGGAAGATCTTGATGCGATAGATGCAGGAGAAGAAGAGATGATTGCCTAACATGGACAATTCCAACAGGCTGTGGCTCAGTATCTCAATCAACAAAACAACCCAGTGACCCGTGGAGGCTCAATTCCTGGACATATAGTGATCAATCGAGACCGGGAAAGTGTTGATCGCCGTTTGTTCTATAACTATTTTATCGAGAACCCACAGTACAATGATCAAATGTTTCGTCGACGCTTTTAAATGAGATGGAGTTTATTCATTCGTATTGTTGAAAACGTTGAAGCTCGAGACAACTACTCTGTGCAACGAAGAGATAATGTGGGTAGACTGGGTTTATCCGCTCTTCAAAAAATAACAGCAGTATTTCAGATTTTAGCATATGGTTGTCCATCGGATGCTACTGATGAATATATTAAAATATAAGAGTCCAAAACAATTGAGAGTTTGAAGATATTTTATCGTGTTATTGTGGAGGAATTTGCAGGTGAGTATCTAAGATCACCTAACGCTATTGACGTTGTAAGACTACTCCGTATTGGTAAAGATCGTGGGTTTTCAGGAATGCTGAGTAGTCTAGATTGTATGCACTGAAAGTGGAAAAATTATCCAACGGCTTAGGCAGGGCAATATGCAGGTCGTAGTGGATCCCCAACAATTATTCTAGAGACTGTATCTGTTTATGATATGTGGATATGGTATGCATATTTTGGTTTACCTGGTACGAACAATGATATTAATGTGTTGGAAGCATCCCATTTTTTTTCCAACCCCGCTCAAGGTATTGCTCCTCTAGCTCATTATGTCATTCAAGGAAAATAATATAATATGGGTTATTATTTAGCCGATGGTATATACCCAAAATGGTCTACGCTTGTACAAAGTATTCATGATCCACGTGATTCGAAAAAAAAAATTATTTGCAATGAAACAAGAAAGCCTGTAGAAAAGATGTAGAACGTGCATTTGGAGTTCTCTAATCACGGTTTGCAATTGTGGCAGGATCGGCGCGTTTTTTGTATAAACATGTTTTACATTATATAATGACTACGTGCATTATTATGCACAACATGATAATCTCGGATGAGCGTGATGTTGATTCATCAATTGAGGATCGTATGGAAGCACCAACTCCAGAAGTTGAGATGGTGTTAGATGAAAATATCTGATTTCAACAATTTCTAGCTCGACATAGAGAAATCAGGGATAAAGACATCCACATTGCACTCTGAAATGCCTTAATAGATCATTTATGTGATGAATATTCTAATTCAAATAATTAGATGATGACCAATATATACTTCTATTTTTATGCGTTTTTTTCCTTTTGAAATGTAATGTTCAAGTTATTTTAATAACAAATGCACAATTTTACCTAATGAAATTTAATTTCTTTTCATGTATTAATTTCATATTTTCTTATCGTATTGTAATATTATGTTAATTATGGGGTGAAATGTTAATTGTGTAGAAATATTAAAAAAGGGAAAGAAAGGGAATATTCTTTTTTAGTGTAAAGTTTGGTGCGGTGGGTTGGAGACGGTATAGTAAAATAGTGCACTTGCACCATTTTAGTATAAAAGTTGCACCAAAACAACTATTCGGGTTGGAGATGCCCTAATATTTAATAAAATTTATTCTATTTGTATCTCTTATTTAAATATTTTGTTAATCATAGTTTTACCCATATTCAATTAAATTTATTCTAATATATCCCATTTTATTATCTAATACTTTTGTTTAATAGATATTAATTTAATTTAATTATTATTTACTAATTTGTTAATTTCTTAACTTATCTTAATGTTAAGTTGATTAATGGGTGAAATGTTAATTGTTGAAAAATAATAATAAAGAAAATATATATTTAATGAAATATTCTTTTTAGAGTAACGTTTGTTACAATGGGTTGCAGATGATTTTTTATTTTTATTTTTATTTTTTTATGTATATGATATTGTAAAGGTGCACCAATTTAACATTTTTGGGATAGAGATGCTCTAAAAGATTGTATATGAAGTGTAATATTTATTATGAGGTGGAGATAGATGTCTATCTCTATGGTCTAGGATAATTTAATCATGCATCAAACCTGATTTCAAGTTTAATTAATTAGACTTTAAGTTTTATTAAGAACTTTTAATTGATTATTTCATTTTCAAATTTTATCTAGTCAATTTGCTTGAATTTTTGGAACCTGATTTTAACCAAACTGTTCAGTTACGGGAGACATATATAGTGCAAGCAACTGAGCAATTTACTTTTTGACTTTAACGGGGGTCATCTTGAACATTATTACAGTAACATAAGATTGGAATGTATTCCAGTCACATACTAAAAGCCTGCGCTAAACTGTCCAATATGGGCAATTATTTTTGTGGTGGAAGCCACTGTACCATATATCTATCATCAATTCGATGAATAGAGACTCTGTTAGAGAAATATTCGAGTAAAAACAATAATGGTGAAATATATTTTGAGTTGCTACAGCGGAGCTCTGATATTCGGTATTAAAAACAGAGTTACAACTCGATATAAAGAGTCTATAGCGTACTATGGAATTCTATCTAGGTAATATAAGATGCATAGAAATATCAGATACACTATGAAATATCAAATACATAATGATTCAAATTTGACTGCAGTAAGTAATTGTAAATACAAATTGTTCTTGAGAATTGATGAACTCTTAGACTTCTTAATAAGTGCATTAATTCCAAAACTCCCATTTAATGGACTTTCTTGACAACTCCAATTTATTCTCTGAGAAAACAAAAGTGTTCATTGGGAAGTGCCTTGGTCAGAATATCAACAAGCTGCTCTTGAGTCCTGCAATGCTTCAACAGAATTTCTTCATTCTGAATTGATTCTCTGATAAAATGATATTTGATCGTAATATGCTTTGTACGATTATGACTGACTTGTTATCGCAATACAAAATGGTTCCACCTTCTTGCGTTTCACCCATATCTTCAAGAATTCTACGAAGCCATATAGCTTGAGAGGTTGCTTTGGCAACAACAACATATTCTGCTTCAGCAGTGGACTAAGCAACAACTTTTTATTTCTTTGAAACCCATGAACATATTCTAGAGCCAAATGAAAAAACATAACCCGAAGTGCTTCTCATATCTTTAAGACAACTAGTCCAATCATAATCGGAATACCCAATTAATCTTGAATTTTCTGTTGTCTTGTACAAAATTTCATAATCAAGAGTACCCTACAAATATCTCAAAACTCTTTTTACAACTCCAAAGTGAATTTGGCTAGGTTCTTGCATGTATCTAGAGAGCAATCATGCAGCAAACATTATATCAGGTCTGGTAGCAGTGAGATATAAGATACTACCAATAAGACTTTTATATACTGCAGCATCAACCTTCTTGGCTCCATCTTCTTTCTTCAGTTTCTCATTTGCAATTAATGGAATGTCCACAGAATTACATCCTAACAAATTGAACTTTTTGAGAATATTTTATGTGTATTTTCTTTGAGAAATGAAAATCTCATTTTTCATTTGAGATACTTCAATTCCCAAAAAAATAATACAGTAACCCCAAATCACTCATCTCATAAATGTTCATCATATCATTCTTGAACTGTAGAATCATGTTCTCATCATTGCCGGTGAAAATTAGATCATCGACATACACTGAAACAATGAGAATAACAGCTCCCTTCTTCAACACATAAAGTGTATGCTTATTTTGACTTCTCTAAAAACCTCACATAGTAAAATATTTATCAATTTCAGCATACCAAGTTCGTGGAGCTTGCTTCAACCTGTAAACTTTATTTTCTTCCCCTCCTACAAGGAAACCTTAAGGCTGCTCTACAAATACTTCTTCCTTCAGAACTCCATTAAAAAAAGCTGATTTAACATCGAACTGATAAATTTTCCATTTCTTTTGTGCAGCAAGAGCAATCAAGGTTCTGATAGTTTCAAGTCTTGCAACAGCTGCAAATGTTCCATAGAAGTCGATACCTTATTTTTTAGAAAAACCTATTGCAACAAGCCTTGCTTTGTGTTTCTAAATGTTGCCATCGTGATCAAATTTTGTTTTGAATATTCATTTGACTCCAATGATCTCTCGATCTTTCGGACGATCAACAAGCTGCCAGGTTTGATTCTTCTCAATCATAGCAATTTCATCATGCATTGCTTTCCTCCAAACTTCATGTTGTTGAGCTTCTTCAAAACATTCTGGTTCAACTGCAGAAAAATTGCAAGATTGATATAAGTCATTCAGCAAACGAGTATTTCTTGGAGGACTCTCAAGAGATGAAAGTCTACTGGAGCTTGACCTTGTAGAACTTGATGGTGACTGAAAAACACCTTCTGGCATTTGCATTCTAGTCTGAGGAGTTTTCGGAGAAGAAGAATCTGTACTTGTGATTGAACTTGCTAAGTTTGATGATGACGCAGGGTAAATAGATGCATCTTGTGATCGAAGAATAACATGAGGCTGCTCAAGTTCCTTTTTCTCTTTCCAATCCCAAGTTGCATTTTCATCAAAAATAACATATCTGCTCACAATTAGTTTTCCAGTTTCAACATCATATAATCGATAACCATTTGTGTTGGAACTATATTAACAAAAATAGATTTCCTACTTTTCTTATCAAATTTGGTTCTTTTTTTAAGCATGTATGTGAGCATAACATATACAACCAATTTTTTTGAAATGTCTTACCGAAGGATTGAATCCACTTCAAATGGAGTTTGATTCTTCATTGCTTTGGTTGGACTTCTATTGAGAATGTACACAGCTGTATGAACAGCTTCTGTCCAAAAACATTTAGGCAAACACTTCTCACTGTGCATTGATGTTGTCATTTCCACAATGGTTCTATTTTTTCTCTCTACGATGTCATTCTGCTGAGGGCTGTATTCTGCTATCAATTGCTTCCAAATCCCTTCATCTTTGCAGAAACTTTTAAATTCCTTAGAGGTGTACTCACCTCCCCTGTCACTTCGAATTTTTTTAATGCTGCAACCATTTTTTTTCCTACAAATGCTTTGAATCTCTTGAATACAAGAAAAGTTTCTGATATTTCCTTTAAAAAATATACTCACGTCATCCTTGAAAAATAATCAATGAACAAGAGAAGGTACCTTTGCTGGCTTATTGAGGGAGTTCACATTTGTCTACAAATATCTATGTGAACTAGCTCCAGCGGTGCTCTTGCTCTCCAAGAACTTTGTCGAGGAAATGATATTCGGTGTTGCTTACCCATAATGCACTCTTCACACATATCTGCAACTGATTCAATCTTTGACAACCCCTTTACCATGTTTTTTCTGCTTAAGAATCTTGAGCCCATTAAAGTTCAAATGATAGAACCTCTTATGCCACAACCAAGTGTCTTGAACCATTTCACTCTTCAAGGACATAATAGCTCCACAATGAAGATCAATAGAAAAAAATCTATTTCTCTTCATCTGTACATACGCAATCACCAAATCTTTCTTTTATAAAATATAGTGCAACCACCATCCTCAAAATGAAGACGATATCCATTTTCAACAAGCTGACCAACACTTAATAAATTTTAATTTAATTCAGGCACAAATAACACATCATTCACATATTTTGTTCCTTTTTTTGTTTCAACAGGAATTCTTCCTTTCCCTTTTGATTCCACAATATCACCATTTCCAAGTTTTACTTTAAGTGTAACTGTAGAATCGACATTAAGGAATATATTTTCATTACCTGACATGTGATTACTGCAACCATTGCCAAGGTGTCAGGTACTGTTTTTTTTTCTTCAACAACAGATTGGCAAGTATAAAATAAGGTGCCTTCGACATCGTTCTTCTTTCTTGTTTGGTTGGCATTCTGCTTGTATCTGTAATCTTTTTCAACATGCCCAAACTTTTTACAATTAAAGCACTGAGGCTTTCCACGATGCCAACAATTTAAAGTATCATGATTCTTCTTTTGCAAATCTTACAGGCAGGCTTAGAATTATCAACAACACAATCTCTATGATTTATGTTGTCTTCTTTTTTTCTAGACTCCCCTTTATTCCATTTTCCTCGATCACCTCTCTGCTGGTCATCTTTTGAATTGCTTTTCTTGAACGATTTTTGTTGTTTGAGATTGATCTTTGTCTGAAAAGCACTCTCCACAGACTAATCGTTACACATCAATCTCCTTTGTTCATGAGACTCTAAAGATCCCATCAATTTTTCAACTGATAAAGTGGTGAGATCTTTAGATTCCTCAATAACTACAACAATGTGCTCATACTTTTCAGGTAAGCTAATCAATATCTTTTCAACTACCTTCTGATCAGTAACATCTTCACCAAGAGTTCTCATATGATTGACAACTCGAATCACTTTAGAGAAATACTATTTTACTGATTTAGATTATTTCATCTTGAGATTTTCAAACTCTCTACGAAAAGTTTGGAGTTTGATAACTTTCACCTTACTATCACCTTGAAACTCCTGCTCTAGAATCTCCCATGTTTGTTTTTCTGTAAAGGCTCTCATAATCCTAGGAAAAATGGTTGCAATAACTCCATTTTGAATTTTTGAAAGAGTCTTCGCATCTGTCATCCGATCTGCTTCAAGCTTCTCCTTTTCTCGTGTTGAAAGTTCGTTCTCTTCTTCTTCAGGTTCTTTGAAACCTTTATTGAAAATGTTCCAAAGACCTTCTGACAAAAGCAGAGTCTTCATTTTTACCTTCCAAAAATCATAATTTTCTCATGCAAAGTTTGGAAGGAGAGAATATGGAGATGATGGATTTTGAATCGAGGAAGATGACATATTTCAACGTACTAAAAGAAAATATTACTCAACCAAATCAGTAAACACTGCTCTGATACCAGTTTGTTAGAGAAATATCTGAGTAAAAAGAATAATGGTGAAATATATTTTGAGTTGCTACTACAGAGCTCTATGTTCTGTATTAAAAATAGAGTTACAACTCAATATAAAGAGTCTATAGAATACTATGGAATGCTACCTAGGTAATATAATATGCATAGGAAATATCATATACACTAGGAACTATCAAATATATAATGACTCAAATTTGACTGTAGTAAGTAATTGCAAATACCAACTGTTCTTGAGAATTGAAGAACTCTTAGGCCCCGTTTGATTTTTTGTGTGAAGACTGAATAGTGTTGAATGTTACAGAAGACTGAATAGTGATTGGAAACTGAAAACTGAAAAACATGTTTGTTTTTTTTCACTGAAAACTGAATATAAGTGATAAGTTGTTTGTTTTTTTAAGTTATAAATATCTAAAAATAAATATTTTTACATATATACCATTCTAACTATTATTTGTTATATATTTACATTTTAATATATTAAGGACAACTCTAACATGTAAATTAATTCTAAAATAAATTTATTTAGTTATTAAAAATATTTCATACATTATTCCATTTGTTGAATTACATTAAAAATGAACATAATATTTGATGGTGATACATTCTAAAATTCTCAAGAAATATTAATAAAAACAAAAAATCAACTACTACTTGATTTTGACCCAAATAGCATAGGCCGATGCATCTCATCCATATATATATAACTTTTTTTATCTTCCCAAAATTAACATCTAAACAAAAAAAAAAAAAAACTCAAAACAAAATCATCATGAAAATAATTCTCCAATTAATTTTTAGTATAAGTGAAAAAGATGTATTCAAAATGTAATATAAAATTAATAAAACTAATTATCAAATTATGGAAATAAGAAAGAGTTCTTATCGGAATATGTTAGGAAAATCAGTCACCAATTGTTTTTGTTTTGAAGAAGTTAGGTTTTCTGATGTTAAAATTCTTTAAAGTGAGAAGAAGAAAAAAATATATTAATATGAGTAGGGTTTTAACAAAATAAGAATTAGAAATATACAAAATTAGTGAGGATAGTTTTGCAAGTAAAAGTTTGTAATTAGTTATACTAGATTTGTGTTGAGTTATACGTGAAAAAAAAATGGTTTTAATAGCTCATTAAGTGATTTTAACACTTATAAAATCAAACAAAACAGCTGAATAAAACACATTAAATATCATTTAGTGTTAAATCAAAAAATCAAATAGTTCTTTAGATTTCTTAATAAGTGCATTAATTCCAACACTGCCGATTTAAAAGAAGAATTGAAAGCGTTGTATGAAAAGAGACTTGACCAAACTCAGCAATGAGCAATGCTTAAAGTTTCAAAAGAGCGTTCGGATTTTTTTTATTAGTATTGTAAGTAATTCTGGTGTGAGGAGAGGACACGATTCGAAGGTTGGTAACTTTTCATATATTATCTCATTTCGTCATAGGGTGGTAACTTTTCATACAAATGATTTAAGGTTTTGTTGGGTATCAATTTAGTCGGGATATACTTCAAGCACTTCTGTGATGCAACACTATCCCAGCTTGATTCCAGTTAAAAAGTTTTATAAATAATTAATGTTGAGTATATATACTTAAAGATCTACTTGATTTTTATTATATGAACAAAAATGAAGTGTTAATTTTTTTTTTGTGTGATGCTGATGAAGAGTTAATTATTGATCCAAGCTTTTAGTTATACATATACATATATATTTAGATCAAAATTCATTCAAATAGTTATAGTTCTTGAAAAATTCCTAAATTTTATTCATAGGTAGATTTCAATAAATTTATCATCCACAAAAAAATTAGATCAAAATTCATTCAAATCGATATGATTTTATAGTGAACCTCACCGAAATTAAAATAAGGGATCCCTTATAAGAGACTCACTCATAATGAATCCTTTATTTTAATTTCGGTAAGGACTACCATGAAATCACATTAATTTAAATGAATTTAATCTGAGTTTTTTTATGGATGATAAGTTCATTGAAATCTACATATGAATAAAGTTTGAAACTTTTTTACGCACTAGAACTGTTTATCCTAATTTTTTTTAAATATGAAGGCATCGGAAAATGAGTGAAATATAAGAAAATTTAAGAAAAATAGTTTTAGTACTTGAAAAATTCTCAAATTTTATTAATATGTAGATTTCAATGAACTTATCATCCATAAAAAAAATTTAGATCAAAATTCATTCAACTCGATTTGATTTCATGGTGGTCCTCACCAAAATTAAAATAAAGGATTCCTCATAAGAGACGCAATATATATATATGCACATTTGGGGATTGTGGATGGATATAGGCCCCCCCCATCCCCATCCCCATCCCCACTTCCCATACCCTTCCTCCATCCCTCCCCCATTTCTCCATTTGGGGAAAATGAGGATGTGGAATTTTGGAGGGAGGTATATCCATCCCCATCCCTATCCCTAGTTTTCTATTTTTCCCATTTTTTCATTTTTTTCCGTTTTTCCATTTCCCCATTTAACTAAAAATTACAAATTAAACTAAAAAAAATAAACATTCCTTTACAACTACAAAATAAAATCCATTAATGCACTACAAATACATATATATATATATATTATAATTAAATATATATATTATAATTATATTTATATATGTTTGGGGAAAATGGGGAAATGGGACCCTTCCCATCCCGATTTCAATTTGGGGATGATTTTTATCCCCATCCCCCTCCCCCATTTCCTCAATTTTTTTTAAAAACTCCAAATTGGGATGATGACGCAGGGAATTGGGACCCCGAGAAAAAATGTGCATCTCTATATATAAGTCGATTATACGAGATGATGTTGGTCCAGTGATAAATCTTTTACAACTACATCACGAAGTTGAGGGTTTGAATCTTCCCCTCTTCAAAAAAAAACCTCGAATTTATTTAATAGTATGATACTTTAATATATATATATAATCAACTATTTTCTTAATGATATTTCTTCTGATTCTATCTCATTATATATGGATCTCTTCTTTATATCTATATAAATTTACTTAATTGTAGTTTTATATACAATAAAATTGAGAGAATACGATAGTAAATTTCATTATTTTGTAACAGACTGGCTCATGTATAATGAGAACTAGAGAATTATCACTTTGATAGAAAATGAAAATTAGAGCACATCACACACCTCTCCATAAATTTGGTAGTGTACATCCATATTTTATTAGCATGTGGGAGGATTTTTCTTTTCGAGTTATGAAAAATAGTCATCTTCTGTTATAAGAGTAGATATTTGGACCGTATAAATATTGTTTGATCTCGATAGTTCTTTATTGTTATAATTCTTGTAATATTTTTTTTTTAAATAAAATAAATAAAAATGAGAGAGAATCAGAGGAATGTGTTAACATTCTAATTAACGGAGCTTTGACTTTAGGGTTTTACATACTCGGACAAAAACGCCAATTGGCTGGTGTATGCATGTATATATAGTTTAATGGCAGCCAGTGTAGCCAGATGCATTGTTTTTATGTAGCAACTAGCAAGTAGATATTTGCTTGACTTTATGACTCTTTAGTCTTAATTCTTAACATATATAGACAGGGCTGCTGAAATAGGATAATTATGACAAGGAGAAATAAATGGGCTTTTAATGATAGTACTACAATAGGGAAGAAAATAAGCCGGAAGAGATCGTTGCCAACTTGCCATCAACAAATTAATTAAATTCGTGCTTCACGTAAAAAAAAAAATCTTGTTTATCAAACAATAATGTTAAATATTTCAACTCGTTCAACAAGTTTCTTAACTTATTGTGATATGGCACTTGAATATAATTGACATGTGAATATACTGTCTGACATGAATAGATGTTGAAAAACTAATTAAAATACTTTTATCCGAAGTAAAACCATGTTCAGTAAAAATAATTTAAGGGGGTATTATCATACGTGAATTTTATCGTACGTACACGTCATCAACAAATAGGATAAATTGTCAGGTAGACATCCGAATAGGTATTCAGAAAATATCCTACAAGACATCACCGAAGAAGAGAAAACCCGAGTAAGCAGATGTTGAACAAAACCTACTTACGGTCAATCGACATCATATACTACTCGGGATCAGTTAACGATACTTGGGACTGGTTAAATGACGTTTCTACTTGGGATCAAATAATGTTACTCGGGACCAGCGGGTATTATCCTTACTCGGGACAAATATGAAGAAAACTGAATAAAAAACCCAGCGCTTAGCTCACACGGATTAGGTCATTAAATACACGAAGATATCCATATCAAAAAAGAATCCCAATGAGAACAGAATACTGAGCAAGAAGGGTTCCCAATCAGACAACAACTTTATTTCTTTAAAAAGACTATGCTCTTACAAGGAAACAAGTCATAATTGGACTACATTACTAGAGTCCCATACGATTTCAATACAAGACTCCGAAACAGGAAAGAAGACAATCCGCTTCAAACAAGTAATCATAATTAAATACAAAGATCTATTACTTGTACAAAGCAGATTAGGGTTCTATAAACATATAAATAGACCCATAATCTCGTCAAAAAAGATATACAACAATCATAGAAAAATACAGAGAGAAGAAAGAGAGATATGAGAATTGTAATATTATAATTTCATAGTGGATTTTGGCTTGGTTGATCATTCAACCACCCGTAGACGTTTCTCCGGTCATCGGAGTTTTACCATGTAAAAACTTGTGTCTTGATTACTTTCTCTTTGAAATCACAGCTGAAATCCAATCCTTGTTGACTTTTCTGATACATCCAGAAATCGACGTCAACAATTGGCGCTACAAGAAGGGGGAGAAGTCCCAAATACGAAATATGACATATCAGCAAAGAGTAGCTCGCCACTACAACTCTCATGTTCGGGTCAGGAAATTCCAGCTAGGAGACCTAGTACCCAGGAAGGTGTCATTGAACACACAAAATAAAGTTACAGGTTCCCTGGCTGACAAATGGGAAGACCCATACAAAGTCGAAGGAATAGCTGGCCATGGAGCATATTGGATTGCACGACCCAATGGAGGGGTTTTACCCCGACCATGCAATGCCCAATATCTAAAGATTTTCTATCTATAAATTATTTTTTGTTCTTTTTTCTAGTCAGGACAATTCTAGTTAGGTTAGATATTAGCTGTGGAATTTAAAACTTTGTTGATTTTACAGTTATAAATAAAAATCAAACTCGGGATTTTCGAAAGATAAAGCATCAAACTCGGGATTTTCAAGAGAACATATGATAATAAGAACATATGGAAGACAAGCATGATAATAAGAACATGCAAATAGAATACTCGGGACCATTGATTCTCGAATGGGCGGAGAAGCTCGAAGGAGCATGCCAGCCGAGCAAGGTCAATTGACCTTAGCAAAAAGGCAAACCCGATGCACCAGCTCGGGACGCTATCTGAAAAAATTCAGGTGAAATGCGTAGTTGTATTAAGCAATTCAAAAAACTTAACGATTCGGCAAACCCTTGAGCATAAAAACCGGAGAGACGTCATCGGTAATGCATAAGGACTCGAACATATGATCATGATTAGCCTTGATGTAATGTTCGGGTAGCAACCGTGTATGAAACACAAGTATAAACCTACTTGTCTGTTTTAAGATGACACGGTTAATAATACTAGCCAGTTTAATAAGATACTTGGCATAAAGATTGCAAGAGCCAGTTTAATAAGATACTTGGCATTAAAATTATTTGGGTGACAACCGGTTTAATAAGTTACTCGGTGAAGTTACCCGAACATCAGTTAGCCAGTTTAATAAGATACTTGGCATTAAAATTATTCGGGTGACAACCGGTTTAATAAGATACTCGGTGAAGTTACCCGAACATCAGAGTTAGCCAGTTTAATAAGATACTTGACATAAAGATTGCAAGAGCCGGTTTAATAAGATACTTAGCATTAAAATTATTCGGGTGACAACCGATTTAATAAGATACTCGGTGAAGTTACCCGAATATCAGAGTTAGCCAGTTTAATAAGATACCTGTCATGAAGATTGCAACAGCCAGTTTAATAAGATACTTGGCGTTAAAAATTATTCGGGGAACGAAGCTGGTTTAATAAGATACTCGGTTAAGTTACCCAAACAGAAATAGCTAGTTTAATAAGATACTCAGCAACAAGAGTCAAAAAAGAAATTTCATTAGCAATGGAATCAAATTAAAAACCACTCGGTTTAGAAGCTACTCGGAATTTTATTGATCTTTCAAAAGAATGGTTACAAAGTTCTTTTACAAAAGAATTATCTACAAAGAATTGTTAGTCTACAAAAAATCCTATCTACAAAAATCAGGATTGTGAGGATTTGGAACTCTTGCCAATACTCGGGTCTGACACCATCTCATATTCACAGAGCAGACTTTCATTAGAAGGCCAAACAATCGTGTCGACCGAATCATCCATCAATTGGCTGTGATTTTCTCTTGGAATCGGCCCGACATCAGGCACCACACCCTCCACGACCGACTCTTGACTGGCATAAAAATTCAAGAGGGAGTGCTTAGATGGACCCTCCAAATGCATGGGATGAGGCTCTTTGCCTAGGCTACGGCAGTAAGCTCTCCACTCGTTCATCTGAGTTCGAAGAGATTCTAAGGACCGATCCACATGATGTTTGATTGACAGCTCCCAATTGGTTCGGGCCTTCAGTCGCCCTATTCTTAACTTTGAAGAACTCGCCAGCTGAAACTAGCCCTCACTGAAACTCCAGAAGGAGGAGGGCATCGTAGGTAGGGGATCTTTTAAAATGATCAACCCCCTGGACTTCAAGTTCTAACCTAGCCTCTTTAGATAGGGATTCGACTGTCAGAGCTTGGAAGTCCTCGATCTTCTGTTCATATACCGACTTGGACTGTTTCGCTTACTGCTCGGCCTTGAGCATTGATTCTTGGGCAGAAGAAAATAAATTTTAAAGTAATGTAGCCTTCTCTTCTACCGAAGAAGCCTTCTCTTCAGCCTCCATCTGCTTCGCCAGACAATGGTCAGCAAAAACTTGGGCAAAACCAACCTCTTGTTGATAAGCCATTTCAACCCGAGCACGGCTATCCTCACTTTCCTTCAACTGAGCCTCGAGATGCCTTATTTTATCATCTTGATATTGTTGTGTCTGAACTAGCTCAGCGAACTCGGCCACCATCTACAAAGAAGTTTAAATTAAAAACCTAGCAAGCAAAAATGAGCAAAACAATTGAAGTTAAGGATAACTTACATAAGATGCACTGTTAAAGACGTTCTGAAGACGGCCTGACAGAGAGCCATCCCGAAAACAACTCCAGCGGTCTTCCCCGATGAAAGCCCGATATGATGACATCTCCCACAACATATCCTGGGGAGAAGGATATGAGGGAACCCCCGAGGGTTCAGCCACTTGATCTTCGACCTTGGAGGGATGGAAACCCCTGCTCGGCTCCGAAGTTTCTACATCCGCTGATGCAAGGGAACCCCTGTTCGGCTTTAAAGTCTCCACATCTGCCGATGCTCCAACATCAACGCTCGGGGGAATGTCTGCCACAATATCTTCATCGCTGGAGTCGATGAAAGAGACCACCCGAGGGACCTTAAGAGGGCGAGTTGGAGAGATGACTGCCTTCCGCTTCTTATCCCGATAATGGTGGAAGCTGAGATCAGCTGTGGGATTTTCCTAAGCCTCATCCCGGAAAGACTCAAAAAACTCAAGACCTGAAGGTACTTTTCCCGCGGAGGAATTACCTCCATCATCGGCATCTGATCGCAAAGCAGGTCCACTAAGACCCTCACTCTGCCACTTCCCATCATCAGGCAGTTAAGTATCTGTCGGGCCGCTCGGACCACTAGTCTCCCTTGCGGTCGGTTGAACGACGTTCTCGGGGACATATTCCAAAACACTTTTTTCGACCGTATTAGGTTCCTCGTCAGACTCAGGCAGGGAAATGCCGTCATTGCTCTGACGGAAAGCTTCTTTTCGGCTCGCCTGAAGAATCGACTTCACTTGGCGAGCCTGAAGATCGCAGACGATGTCCGTATCGTACACTTGGAAGAAAAGAGGAACCGTGTCAGAATACAAAAATAAAAAAATGGCAATGAAAAGAGGTTGTAAAAATTACTTACATAGCATGCAGTAGCCCGAAATCTGTTTGAAGAAGCCGAACTCTATCATCTTTGACTCAGTAAAGAGATAAGTCTTGCACCTCTTTTCCAGAGTGCGAACTGCTGCCCGAGTAAGTTTGGTCAGCTTAGTATCGCTGTAATCAATTTTCTTCTTGTTCCATATCTCGGGAGAACAGAAGAAACGGGGAACTCTTAACACCACCCGAGTATCCCCAGATCTGAGGGTGACTTCAATACCGAGACTTCCTCTAGCAAAAAACCAACTATTCTTCAAGAACTTGTTGGATGTAGGGAATCCCCATACAAAACCCCTATTTTTGGGGTCATCAGAGATATCAGCTGCCAGATTCGCCTTTGTCCCCTCGGGGACCCAACAGTCTGGCAAATTATACATGAGGAAATAGGTTCCTGTCTTGTCAGACTGACTCTGTGTAAAGAAATGCCTGATTTCACTCAGGGATGGCGTCGACAAGTTCATCCGGTTGTACATATGCCACATGCACATCAAGATCTTGTAGCTGTTTGGGGCCAGTTGGGCCGGAGTAATCCCTCTTTCAGCCAGAAACCAGACGATGAATGGCTGAAAAGGGAGAGTGACGCCGCAGCAGAGCATGGATCCATAGATCGCCACCATACCCGAGGAAGGATTCCACGCGGCTCTATCATCCGCTGGAATCAGAGTGACCGAATTGGGCAGATCGAATCGAGCGCGATACTTATCTATCTCATCTGGCCCTACCACATTCGGCTCGGTGTCAAACCCACTTGGGCGGTCAACAGCGAAAGTGAGACGAGACGCCCTAAACGTTTCTTCTACACCGTTCTCGTTGACAGTTTGCTCCCTAATCCGAACGTTGTCTGAGCTGTGCTTGTGAACTTCACTTCTACTTTGATGTTTTCTCATCCTTCACAGAGGTACCCTATGATCAGAAACATCAGATTCATAACTAGATGAAGAATCAGAACTGGATATAGGACTAAAAGTGACCTCATGGTGAAGCCTGGAAATATCAACTTCTAAAAATAGAGGCTCATCAGAGGGGATTTCCCTTAACAATCTTCGAATGCTGGAAACCAACTGAAAATCCCCACATTCTAATGCATCAAGAGCAATATTAAAAAGTCGATGACGGGAAGACCGATCCATTGAAACTAACCTTGAATAAAGAACTGGTGCAGAATCTTCTACGGAGAGGTGGCGATTTTATGAGAAAAAAAAATCTGGGTGTGAGAAATTTTTTCTGCTGAAAATTGTTGAGAATGAACCAACATTGTCTCTTAGTGAAGAATTTAAACAGATGATAGCACGAAACCCTAGGATCTCAAGGCGGGAAAAAACAATGATGAGGTTTGATGACGTAGGTGGCGCAAGGGGAAACGCGTGAGTCATTTCTCATAAATGATATCGAAAAACGAAGAGGCAAGGGACACGTGTCAAAAAGAGAACTGGCTTTCGCCGTCAGAACTCCAAAACGTCGCCGTTATTAAAGATCTCGCGTGAGAAGGCAAATTGAATTTACAGGGTCACTATTAAGACAGACCATTATGACAAGACATTTACTCGGGTACTGAAAAGATATTGAAAAACTAATTAAAATACTTTTGCTTGAAGTAAAACCCTATTCAACAAAAATATTTTAAGGGGGTATTGTCATATGTGAATTTTATCGTACGTACACGTCATCAACAAAGAAGATAATTTGCCAGGTGGACATCCGAATAGGCATTCAGAAAATATCCTACAAGACATCACCGAAGAAGAGAAAACCCGAGTAAGCAGATGGTTAACAAAACCTACTTAGGGTCAATCGACATCATATACTACTCGGGACCAAATAATGTTACTCGGGACCAGCGGGTATTATCCTTACTCTTGACAAATATGAAGAAAACTGAATAAAAAGTCCAGCGCTTAGCTCACACGGATTATGTCATTAAATACACGAAGATATCCATATCAAAAATGAATCCCAATGAGAACAGAATACTGAGCAGGAAGGGTTCCCAATCAGGCAACAACTTTATTTCTTTAAAAAGACTACGCTCTTACAAGGAAATAAGTCCTAATTGGACTACATTACTAGAGTTCCATACGATTTCAATACAAGACTCCAAAACAGGAAAGAAGACAGTCCGCTTCAAGCAAGTAATCATAATTAAATACAAAGATCTATTACTTGTACAAAGCATATTATGGTTCTATAAACATATAAATAGACCCATAATCTCGTCAAAAAAGATATACAACAATCATAGAAAAATACAGAGAGAAGAAAGAGAGATCCGAGAATTGTAATATTATAATTTCACAGTGGATTTTGGCTTGGTTGATCATTCAACCACCCGTGGACGTTTCTCCGGTCATCGGAGTTTTACCACGTAAAAACTTGCGTCTTGATTACTTTCTCTTATCTCTTTCTTTTTAAAATCACAACTGAAATCCAATCTTTATTGGCTTTTCTGATACATCCAGAAATCGACGTCAATAGTTTACATTCCAATTAATTAGAAAGTGTGCACCGTAGAAATAAAAGGTAATATGGAACAATAATTGACACTTAGCAGTTTTTTTCCTCTCATTTTAGTCAGTTATTTGTAAATTGTGTTCAATTTCACAGTAGAGAGAGAGAGAGCTCACCAACCAACTTTCTAAGTTTCCAGAACTTGGTGGGAAAGTTAGTTCGAGAGCTCACATGAATAATGATTACTAGGAATGGTAGATGAATATTAATCCACTTAATTTAATTTATTCATTTAATTTGACATCATCATATTATATCATCAATGATAACAAGCAGTGCTTGACCATATTTTCAGAGCATTTAATACATTATTTTTTTATCAAATCCACCCAATCATATTCAAGGACGATGCGACAAATAAATTGACTTTTTTTTATTAGTTACAAATTTGTGATTTAACGTATAAGTCCATTGATATTGGTACAAATTGCCCCACTTCAACTTTGTTACAAAATCTAAAATTGAAATAAAAAGAGTGAGGACCCCAACACACGCTTCAAAATTGAATGGAAAATTATATCATTATTAAAATATTAATATTACCGGAATTATTGGATTGTGGATACGAAAATAATTAGATTGTATTTATTATTTATATAATTCAATAGTAATTAGCATTAGCTAACTAAAGAGTAAAGACCACACTGCAACTCTACTAACATCATTAGCTAATAACATTATTAGCTGACTCTCTCTAATACGACATAGCTGACTCTAATAAGCAATAAGTAATAATTAGTTGGATTAATTTGATTACATGTTCAATTCCTTCCTCTTAAAAAAACCATAATATTATGTAATATTGTAATACTTAAAAAAAAAACATTTTAAACCTACAACTTTAACAATTTATAAATCCTCTCTCCTCTCTCCTCTCTCCATCTTTACTCTTCGTATTACCAATTCAGTTCAAATATTTTTCGAAAATAAGAATAAAAATATCAATTCAAATGACCAAATAAAATCAACCAAATAACGCATTTAGTTAGAATTCTAAATTTGCAGGTACCCTCCCTAACTTTCTGCTGATCTCGAAGAACTATATAAAATGTATGTTCTCAAGTGGCAATCTTCTCCACATAAACAAAACAACTCTAATCTTCCATAATATTATTGACTCATTTTAAAAATTTATCTGAAATGGCTTATATAATTTTCTTCCACAATATTATTGATCACAATTAGATAAACAAAATGAAAACAGAGCTTGAATGTACGCACAATTAAAGCAGCATCAATTTGCATGTGTAGACGTCCATGGGCGATTTATAGCAATATATTTAGACAAAAACAAATATATGAAAAGCATACAAATATTTCTATGAAATTAAAAAATATCTACAATAGAATAAAACATATTCCAAATTTCCGGTTTCTAGACAGGTAAAAAATTAGAGAGAGAAAAAAAATATGCAAGTTTTTTTTATTATAGACTGCGGGAGTATAAAGCTAGGAGAAACAGCGGATCTAAAGAAGATTGAGATTAGAAGAATTAGTTATAAATGATTTATGAAAGTTATTGTAAACTGTATCTCTTAACCATTCAACTCAAATTAACCTCCTACCAATTAATATCCTCCTTGATTTAATAAAAAATTCCGATCTGGAGTCGAATCAATATAAAAAATTAATAAACTCCTCTATTATAATAATTAATAATTTATTTTTAAAATCCAATATAAAATTTCGGTCGCGACATAAATTAAATAATTCCATAAGAGTACAAAATATATTACATACCTTTGATAATTTGTATCCATCTGAGAAATTCTTTACCTTCAAATAAATATTGCTAGATGGTCACAACTTTTATTCCGACTGCATGAAACCGAAAGTCCAAACAATTAAGTTGATTAATTTTAGGGTGAAACCCTTTGTAGTCCCTTTAGTTTGATTTAATATATAAACTGATCCTCCAATTTTGAGAATTATCCCATTAAGTCCTTCTGTTAATTTTTCCGTTGATAATGTGGTTCCTGATAGGGATAGAGGGTAAAATGACCATGTTGCCCCTTATAGCTGTTGAAATGGATAAAAATCATTTGTTGGACAAAAATACCCCTCTTTTAACCGTTGCACATGCAACATGTATATTTCCCTGCCTTATAAAAAGACTTCATTGCACTTGCATACATACATATTCACATACAACACACTTAGACCTGCTCAATTTGTAAACATATTGTCTTTTCTTGATTTTTTTTTCTAACCATACAAACCGGCTCCATTACACATGCACACATACATCACACCTTTCGCACACACACGTACAAATAAAAATCATGCAGTAACCTGCATACATTTCTAACCTATTTTCATTTTTTGAATTGTTTTTCCAACCACACAAACCACTAAACATCCATAACACTTCAAATATCGAGCTAGCCATATCAAGCAAGTTATTAATTTCAAGAAACAACATCTTGGAAACACAATCAACATCAAGCACACTAATGGAGTGTACATCAAGTTCAACATCAAAACGCAACATCAACGGAGGGATAATCAAGTTCAAGAACCAGAAATGCTCATGTGGGATCAAAACAGGCGTAAGGATATCAAAATTCGTAAACAACCCTAACAAATTATTATTATTATATTCTGAGAAAGGAAAATGCAATTTCTATAGGTTTTGGGAACCTAATACTGAAGAATTCAACTTATCTGAATACACCGAAAGCATAACACAAAGGTATGATGGTAGAGATAGGCATGATGGTAGAACTACTTTTCTACTCGAAGAAGAAATGGAAGATGTAAAGACAAGGTTACAAAGGCTGGAAGCTATTATGCAAGAATGCAATATCAAGATACAAGCAATCATGGTGGAATGCTTCAGAAAGAGTGTATGCAAGGAGGGTCAAGGGTGATGTGTGTTGTTAACATTCTTTTGCTTGATGTAACCATGACTATGTTTGTACTTATCATGAGAAGCAATTATTGATCGTACACATTCAACATAGAATAATTAATAAAATTAGTTATTAAGCATTCCATTACGTATTAAGCCTAACAACATTCATATCCTAAAGCATTTCTAAAACCATTCACAGTCAGAGCATGATTATTGTGCTAGCATTTTCAAAAATATATTAAGCTTAAGTTTCATAACCATACCTAAACAACTAGCAACAATACCATGCAATTAAGCAAAAAATATAATACTAATAAAACAGTTCACTACCACCTTATAAAACCTCCAGTGATAATAAGCTTGACATGAATGTTGTATTCTTTCATTAATCGAACAGTTGATGTGTAACTTGTGATTGAGAAGGTGGATTTTGGTTTGGTTGAGGTGAAGATGAGGGTCCAACTGACACTCCTTCATTTTGTTAAAATACAAAAGAAATGGATTAGAAGGTGATGTTAGGAATATCCTAAAAACAATGAAAGCAATCATGAAAACAATATATAAAAGATACCTCTTTATGATTCCTACGTTGACAACACCTTTTGTTGTGGCCAGCTTGATGACACAGTTTGCATATTACAGTGCCAGACCTCCCAACTTTAGGTGCCTCGTCTGGTTCTCTATTTCTCTGCTTCTTAGGCCTGCCAGGTTGGATAGTGTGAGGTGGTGGTTTCAAAACCTCAGTATATCCTGGAATTATCATGCATTCTGTAACTTCTGGCCAATTTTTTTTTATCTGTAATGGGATGAATCATGCCTACATATATCTTCATTGATGCACTCTTAGTGAGGCTGATGTGGACAAACTGAGCCACCTTGTCTTTCACTGCTTCTTTACCACAGTAATGGCTTATTGCTGCCATAGCATGACAACATGGAATCCCATTAACTTGTCAACTACCACATGCACAATTATACTCTCTTAGTTTCACAGCATAACCTCCACTTGCATATATAAGCTCATATTCTATTTTCCTTGCTGCTATCATTGTCAAAGTCCTACTTTCCCTATTATGCTTCAAGATTTTTACATGAACCTTTGGTGGTAAAACTGAACTCCAACTACTGCACTTCTCCTTTCTGTCATTGAACTTCCGCATCACCATTCTTCTAATGAACTCAAGCAAATCTAAGTATGATGCAACTCTATGGTACTTAACATGTTATTAAAATCCTCAGTCATATTGTTGGTGACATGGTCACACATAATGACTGGGTCATATGCATACCTAGACCAATGTTGTGGGTGTATGTCCAATAACCTGTTCTTGGCAGCAGGGTTAATAAGACCTATCTCTTTTATACACGCTTTGAAGTCAAATATGTTGGAGCTTCTAGCAGCTCTCTAAAATAGCTTCTTGTAGTGGTCACCTTTGTATGTAAGTTTGAAATTGACATATATATGCCTTACACAATACCTATCAATACCAAAGACAAGTGTTAATTACATATAAAAAAAATGGAAAATGGAAACTATCAAAATTAAACCGGTTAGGAAACTACCTTCTATGAGCAAATGGAAAATTGATCTCCAAAGCAGCAATGACACCATTTTCCCTATCAGACATGAATGTCAAATTCCTGCCTTCTGGGTAGTTTAGATAAACCTTTAGGTTGCTAAGAAACCACTCTCAGTTGTCCTGAGTCTCTTTCTCACATATGCAAACAGCCAATGAGAATATCCCACTGTTTGCATCTAAGAACACAGTTGAGAGTAGAACTCCTCCAAATGGGCCTTTCAGGTGACAACCATCCACTCCAATAAATGTTCTGCAATCCTCCAAGAATCATGTCATTTTAGGTTCAAAGCTTACAAACATCCTTTGAAATGTTGGTTGTGGGTCTTGGGTGCAGATATGAATTGCTACACCAGGGTTACTCTGGTTCAATATATATGCATACCTCCTCAGATACCCAAAACACTGAGCATGATCCTTAGCTAACTCCTTTAGTGCTCTATTATTGACCCTATAAAGTCTACGAATATCAACTGACACCTTAAAGCTCTCCCTTAATAAATCACCTATCACTTTCACTTTGATGCCAGGATTGCTCTTAACCAGCTTCTTAAACTTAGAAGCAATCCATTTAACCTTAGTCTTCTTGTTATTATACACCCTATGATAGTCATGCTGGTCCGATAAGGTTTTAAGCATGAAAGTCACACCATCAATCATGCAGGATGCATGTGCCCTCCATCCACAACCATTTATTGCACACTTGTAAGTCTGTCTCACTTTGTCCTTTTTCATTATTGTAAACTCTATCCCCTCTTGAATGGCATAGTCCTTGAAAATTTCTCTCATGTGCTCCTTACTATTGAATATTAGACCTATATTAAACCTAATTACACTATCCACCATTCTCTTGAAAGGTTGACCTTTTACTAACTTGGCTATCATAACCTGGTCGGGCTCAAGCTCTAAGTCAGTAAAATACTCGTCATAAGACTTGGACTGGTACCCCTCAAAGCAGTCCATACACTCTTAAGTGATACCTTCATCCACTTCAACATGTTCTTCATCATCTTCTTCATCAATAATTGGGACCTCATTAAACTGTGCATCTTTTCCCTCACTACCAGCCTCATAATCTTTGTCATCATCCTTCTCACTATCACCTTCATAATTCAGTTGATCAGCCTTCATGTCACACCAACCTAGTGGATCATATCCTCATTGAACGTCTAACACTGGAGGCTCTTGAGGAGGACTTGGCACATAACAAAAATCCTCTAACTTAAACACTATCATATCCAAATCATGCTCCTCAAACCTACTAAATAATTCAAGTAACTCACTATCACTGCACATCTCATATTTCTCACCACACCAAGCTATTTGTGCCCACACATGGTAATCAGCAGTACTTACATGAGTTACATCACAACTTCCACTAAGCTTCTGACATATTGCATGAATAAGGGTGATGAGGCTAATGTGATCAACATCACACTCACCTACCTCAACCATATTATCCCCAGACTGCACAACAATGTGGAAAATGTCCATTGCACCTGTACAAATGCAATAACAATACATGAGTAACCTTATACTTATCAGAATGAATAACTGATGAATTAACCTAGTTTGCACTATAATCATCACAAATATCAAGCCACCATGCCCGAACAATTAAAACAAAACTTCATTACACTTAAACGACATACATGACACCATATAAAACCAAATATGATACTAAACAACAGAAAGCAAGTCATTTTTGAAAAATTGCACTAATTTCATTCACAATAAACTTTAAACAACTTAATCAACACTCAATTACGCTTAATTGACTTTGAATCGCCCCTAAATTTAACCAAACAGAAAACCCTAACTTTTCAACGTCTTTAAAAAAACACAACACAAACACATTGCATGCAACAAATATCAAGCAAACACGTAAAACTAAATCGGTGAAAAAAAACTAACCTTTATAGACTTTGCTTTAGAATTCCTCAAAATACATCATTCGTGCAACTGCCGGTTCACCACGAACGTCAACACGAACACCAACACTTCAGACGCAACTATTACTGCAAATAGGCACTCAAAATCGAAAGCTTTTGGTGAGTTTGTATGGTTTTTGGCGCGAATTGGTTTCCTGTTGTTTGGCTCTCAAGAAAATAAAAATGAAAACGATGTGAACATGTTTGGGACCACAACTCGTTTTTGTTAATGGGTGTGGTCGGCTACGTGTAGACCGGAGTGTGGGTTGAAATATATTAAAGTTTTTTGTTTTTTAATTTCTTAATCAAATTACTTCAATACCCTTCGTCAAACCAGCTTCTTGAACCTTTTCATGTTGGTTTACTATTTTGCCCTTAGCACTTGGACGGAATCTTACGAAACCCTAACGGATTTGGACGGTAGGGATTCAGATTGAGATTTTTTAAAATTGTAGGGACTTGTCACGATAAAGCTCAAAACCGGGGGACCAGTTTGTGTATTAGGTCAAACTATAGGGATGAAATGGAATTAACCCTTAATTTTAATATGTCACCTTGTCTTTGATGGGCATATTATTTTATCATATACTAAGAGCTTGTTTGGTTGAGTTTTTAAAAAACTTCTATTGGTAAAAGTTCTACTCGTAGAAGATCTATTAGAAATAGAGTTTTTGAAAAAATATATATAGGTTTGTAGACTTTTTTTAAAAAAAAAAATTTATTTGGAGAAGTACCTTCCCATGAGTTTTTGTATAGTAGAAGTTTAAACTCTACTAGCCTCTACTAAATTAAAAATAGACATTCTTAAAAGCCCAACCAAACAACTCTAACAAATTTAAATAGATGTTCGTAGACCTTTTGAGACAGTAGAAAGCTCAACCAAACGAGTACTAAATGAATAGGGGACGACTCGAATCTATATATTATAAGGTTAAATGATCGCTAGCCCTTAACACAGTCAAATAACAAATAGATTATTAGGTGATAATTTTTAAATTTTCTTGAACATCTATAAGAATTACAGGTCGTCAGGAAACAAAGGAAACAAACTGTCTCTCCATCTCTCTCTCTCTCAAAACAAAGACATAGAAAAGAGACTTTTTTAGAAATGGGAAGGAGTCCATGTTGCTCCATGGTGGGACTGAATAGAGGAGCTTGGACTGCCACTGAAGACAAAATCCTCACCGACTACATCAAAGCTCACGGTGATGGAAAATGGAGAAGCTTGCCCAAAGCCGCAGGTCAGAAACTAATCAGCTTAATTAGCTACCTTTTGAAGATATATATTGAAGTTGAAACTAAAACGATTTTCAAAGTGTGGATTTTATATGTATTTTTAATTTGCAGGTCTTAAGAGATGTGGGAAGAGTTGTAGGCTGAGGTGGCTGAACTATTTGAGACCTGATATCAAGAGAGGCAATCTCACTCCGGATGAACAAGATCTCATCATAAGACTCCACCGCCTACTTGGAAACAGGTGTGTTTATTAATTTTCTAAAATTGAATGAATAAATGATTAATTAGTTGACTGATCATGTTTAATTTAATTTAGTGTGTGTAATTAATTATTAATTAAGCAGATGGTCACTTATAGCCGGGAGACTTCCAGGACGAACAGACAATGAAGTCAAGAACTACTGGAACACCAAATTATCTAAAAATAATAAGGCACAACCAAAGGAATCTAAATTTGACAAGAAATCCATAACAACCGCATCACCATGTCATGATCAAGATGATCAAGCCCCTACCAAAGTTTTTAGGACCAAAGCTATACGTTTGATGAGCCACCAGGTTCGTCAGGTGATGATCAACGACACACAAAAACAACAACAACAAGACGATCCTGACCAAAATGATATTCATGACTCAAATTATAATTCGACAGTGGAATCCGAGTCCACTGGTGGGTCATCATCATCATTATCCTTCCTGTCCAAAGAAGAGTATGTGACGGATTTCGATATCGGAGGAATAAGCCTCTCAGAATTCTTTGACTTCGATGATTTTTGTGATGTGAATAATGTGATTGAAGGAGATATTATTGGAAATCCTGATGATCAGAGCAACACCAGTTTATTATTAAATGAGGAATTAATGCTGGAGAATTGGAATATTGGTGGCGATGGATGTGATATTCAAGCTAACATGGATTTGAATTTCGGATCTTCGGCTTCTTTTCTTGAATCCGGCGAGGATTGGGTGATTTAAATATTTAACTAACATTATCATAATTTTCAAGGAATAATTTAGTATTTGCCGGCTTTTGTAAAATAATTATTTAACTTGTACTAAATTTAAATTTTAATCACATTAGTTTTTATATATTTATTTTTTGTATGATTTTAGTACACGCAGTGGTAGCAGGCAGCAGCTTAATGTCATCATTTGTTTGAGTTTTAAATAAGTGAAATCTCTTACAACGTGTATTATGTAATTATTTTTCCTATTTATCTTTGTATTTTATATTTGTATGGTTTCTTTTTAACGAATCGGATAAAATTTATTAAAACCAAATAGGAGTAAAACAAACGAAAGAATATTTGTACGATTTTTGTGAGACCAACCTTGATTTTATCAATTTCTTTGGGGTACGTAGTAAATGTGCGTGTGCTTAGGGATCATATTCTTGGTGGCTGGCCTTATCATCATAGAAAACAATCCTCGAAAAAATGTTGGCCTACGTTTCAAGTTTCAACTTTTGTGTACGTTAGACCAGCAGATTGTCAGCCATCACCAGCTCCTTGATGAGAGGTTTATCGATCTTGCTCATTAAAGTAGAAATTGAGAAGTTTTAGAGTCGATATCCGAATTGTGCTTATTATTATAGTTCTCGATACAGTTGTTGCTCACTTGCACAGATAGAAGAACATCGACACTTGAAGAGAGATTCTTTAGAATGTGCATGCTATGTGCCATAAAAATCACCGGTTTAACATAATTTGCTAGAACTAGCAATACCTTTTTTGATGTGTACATTCAGATGAGGGCCGATCCTGAGCATTTCGGGATCCGAGGTGAACTATAGAAAATGAGACTCTTGATCCTTTATGTATATTTACTCATCTCACATTTTTAACAGTAAAAGTACTAATTAAACTTACATGTTTTCGTAAAAGAATAAAAAAAAATGTATTTATTTAATTATCTTCGAAACAATGACTTCTGAATTTTCGTTTAAAAAAAGTATTAGGTTTTTTTAGAGATATAAAAAAACGATTATTTGTGACCAACAGAGTGTTGCTAGGATTCAATTCACTACCACCATTGATCCAATGTTGTTATTGTAAGAATGATTAATGGGTTTCCATGAGTTGACTATATATATATTATGGTGGATCGTTTTTAAATTTAGTTATAAATTGGGTTACCATTAATGGGCCTTTTAAAAAAAGTTATATGTGAATGATGAATCATTTTAAAACCATTAATGGGTCTATTTTGTTTAATATCTTAAATGAACTATATTTTACAATCAACTTAGAAAAAAAAAGAGCTACAATTGGGGACTCTTTACAATTGGGGACCCTAGGTGGTTGCCTCATTGGGCTCCCCCTAGGGTCGGGGCTGATTCAGATGCAAGCTAGGATGAAGGAAAGAAAGGACTAATTGACTTGGTCTTCATGTTATTCATGGTTGTTAGTTGTAGTGGTAGTTATTGTTCAGTGAACTTCAGATAAATAGGTGGCCATGAGTGTGAAAGTGGAACAATTCCATGATTGCTAGTGGGGTATATCCCTATTATGTTGTTTAGTTAGTAGATGCTTAGTAGGTTACTATTTGTAACTCATTCGAAACTGATAGCTATAAAATCCGTTGGTAATTGATTAAGATTGTTTATGAATTAATGAAGAATATTCCTTTCCTTCTAAACTTCTCTTTCCTTTTTCTAAATTCTGTTCTTGTGTAATTGTTACACAACAATTTGGTATCAGAGCCAAAAGCTCCATGGATGCCGCCCGAAGTAAGAGCAACACTGAATTTTGTAATGAAGTCGGTGAAACTCTAACCTGTCACGAATCTAGCCTTGACACATGAACCGCAACTTCACCCAAGTAAATGCGGCCGTCCAGACTATCATGACCGACTTCTAAGCCTTACGAACCCACCACAGTGATAACACTTACGAAAAATAATTCAATCCTTTTGCACCAACAGGCCATTCTCACAACTCCCAGGTTACACAACCGATCATCCCAACAAACCACACAACGCATAACCAGCCCAACTCTCAGCTTAAAATATCCTTCTCGACCTTCGGCCGCGATGATCCAACATGATGGATTTTTAAGCAAGAGCAATATTTCTAATTCCAAGGTATCACTCAGCCCCAAAGTTCAATTAGCTTCTTTCCATTTAGAGGGTATTGTCCTCCGGTGGTACTGTTGGTTTACCATGTTCAAGGGTCCTTCAACATTGACTGAACTGACTTAAATGATCTTCCATCGTTTCGGGCCGACTGATTTCGATTATCCATCCGAAGTTCTCTCTCGCCTTAAACAAACAACCACCGTTGCTGCTTACCAAGAAACTTTCAAAAAACTGTCTCATCAAGTCGACAGCTTGCCCGAGACCTTCCTGGTCGGATGTTTTATTGCAAGGCTTCGTGACGACGTTCGTCTCGATGTCAAGGTTAAGCAACCTTGAACTCTTTCAGACACCATCAATGTGGCTTGGTTGATTAAAGAACGTAACAAATTGACTCGTAAGCCAACTCCTCATTTTTGTCCCCTACATTCTTCATCAACACTGCAACAATCCACCCCTTTATCTGGAGGACTACTCAAACCACCTCCAAACCAAAAAACCAATCAAACACCCGGTACAACTCTGATGCCCATCTGATGACTTACGGGACAATAGACACGATCAAAGCGTGAGAAAGGATTATGCTACTACTGCGAAGAGAAATTCGTACCAGGTCATCGATGTGAACGACCATAAATTTTCATGTTGAAGACGTTACTGATGATATTGAAGCCAAAAAATTCCAACCCCGATACAGCTGTTGCAGAATTCCTTCCGGAGATTTCCTTCCATGCCATGACAGGCACAACCCATCCACAAACAATGCAGGTTGTTAGGAAATTGAAAAATAGAGACATAACAATCCTTATCGACGGTGGAAGTATTCACAACTTCCTTGATCAATGGGTAGTGTTTAAATTCGAGCTGTCTGTGGCCTGCGACAAAACTCTCCAAGTTATGGTAGGAAACAGAGAAAAGATTGATTGTTCTAGACGATGTTTGGTGCTCACCTTAGTTGTACAGGATTATCCTATTCAGGTAGATTTCTATGTGTTACTAGTTACTTCATGTCAAGTAGTATTGGGTGTTCAATGGTTGGAAACTTTGGGCCAATTGAGACCGACTACCAATAACTCACTATGACATTCAAACATGGCGGACAACCGTACACATTTCATGGTCGATCTGAAGTAGCCTTTTCTTACGCCAATGACAAACAAGAAGCTGATGCATATGTCTGTCAGGATTAGGTATTTTTTTACTGATGATTCTAGTTTCGCATTCAAATGCAACCCTTTCCTTGCCACCGGACCTCTCTCAGCTGCTAATCAAATTCTCACATGTATTTGATACTCCAACACAATTGCCTCTGTCACGACCACTGTATTCCGCTGCAACCCGATCAAGGGCCCATTAGTGTTCGCTGTACCGATATCTGTATTACCAAAAGACTAAAATTGAAAAAATGGTACATGAATTTCTAAAGTTCGGATTGATCCATCATAGCCATAGTCCATTTCCTTCCCAAGTTTTGTTGGTTAAAAAAACAGACGATTCCTAGCACTTTTGTATCGATTATCGGGGGTCTGAACAACATCACAATTAAAGACAAGTATCCTACTCCGGTAATTGACGAGCTGCTAGACGAATTGCATGGCTCCAAGTTCCAAACATAACTAATGTTACGAGCAGGCTATCATCAAATCCGTGTGAACCTTGAAGATGTTCACAAGACCGCTATCCTTTCCCATGAAAGCCACTACGAGTTCGTAGTCATGTCATTCGGTCTCACAAATGCACCCTCTACGTTCCAAAGCCTCATGAACGATTTCGTCCACACCTCCGACAATTTGTCTAAGTTTTTTATTTATGACATTTTAGTGTATAGTAACACCTGGACTGATCACTTGCACCACTTGTGCAAGGTTCTGGAGATACTGTCTACCAACCACTTATTTGTAAAAAAAATCTAAATGTAAGTTTGGAGTGCTACAAGTTGAGTACTTGGGACATTTGATCTCTCAAGAAGAAGTCGCAGTTGACCTGACAAAGATTCAAGCGGTTCTTGAGTGGCTGACTCCTACAAATGTATGTGGAGTTCATGAATTTGTCAGATTGATAGGATATTACAGGAAATTCATTCGAAGTTTTGGTGGAATTGAAGCTCTATTAGCACGACTATTATCGAAAGATGGTTTCCATTGGACCCCTGAAGCCAACTCCATTTTTACACAGCTTAAGACGACACTCACCTCGCCACCAGTGCTGCAGCTTCACGATTTTTCTTAACCTTTTGTGGTTGAATGTGACGCTTCAGAAGTAGGAATCAAGGCAATCTTGACACAACAAAATTGTCCGATCACATGCTACAGTGAAGCACTTAAATGATCAACTTTAGTTCTTTCTACTTATGAAAAGAAATGTTGGTCATTGTTAAAATTGTTTGGTAGTGGCATCCTTACCTCTTAGGGAAACCTTTTATCATTCAAACTGATCAACGGAGCTTGAAATTCTTACTTGAACAATGAATCACCACTCCGACACAAACACGTTGGCTGCCAAAACTCTTGGGTTACGATTATGCCATCCAGTAAAAGAGGGGAAAAGATAGCGTGAGGGTTGATGTGTTGTCTCGAGTGGCAGAGTTTCAACTTCTAGCAATTTCATTGCCTATTGTGGATTGGTGGGAGAAATTGAAAGCAAAAATATCGACTGACCCGTTTTATGAGAAGTTGTTGAATTCTCCACGATGCTATAAGTGTGAGGACGTTTGGTTGAAAGATGGCAAGCTTTGATGAGTCCTAATTTACCTTTTTTACCTATAATTTTAGTTGAATGCCATTATTCCCTAATAAGAGGTCACTTCGGTTTTCCAAAAACACACAACCGACTCAAAACCAATTTCACTTGGCCAAGTATGCGAACAACTATTAAAGAATTCATTTGGTCATGCGACACTTGCCAACGTTGTAAAACCAAGCGCCTCCAACCATCAGACTTGTTATAGCCTTTATCAATACCTGAGAAAATCTAGACCGAAGTCTCTATGGATTTCGTTGACGGCTTGCCATCATCACAAGGGTATTCAGTTATCATGGTTATGGTAGATGGTTTGTCGAAATGCACCCATTTCATGCCTTTGAGACATCCATACACGGCCCTATCAGTTTCAAAGGCTTTCGTAAAGGAAATTGTTCGTTTGCACGGGGTATTTCCATTGTACGTGACCGCGATCGAATTTTTATTACTGCTTTTAGGAAAAATGTGTTCCACTTGTAGGGATGTAAATTGTGCATGAGCTTGAGTTACCATCCGTAAACAGATGGACAGACCAAAGTCGTCAATCATACGTTGGAGCAATACTTGCGTTGCTTCATCAATGACCAACCGAAGAAATGAACCGACTGGATTCTGTGAGTTGAGTACAGCTATAATACAACCACTCATACTTCCACTGGCATGTCACCATTCAAAGCTGTATATGGTACTCCCCCACCAACCTTGCTCTCATATGTTCCTGGCATTACAAAAGTCCAAGCGGTGGATGATTTTTTACGTACTTGGGAGGATATTTTGTGAACATTACGTCAGAACTTGTTTGCTACCCATGCTCGCATGAAAAATCAGGCGGATATGAATCAAATAGAAGTCTACTTTGATGTGGAAGATTATGTGTTTCTCAAATTACATCCATATCGGTAGTAATCCATAGTTTTTCATGGTTCACTTAAACTGGCTCCAAAAAAATTCGGACCATACAAAGTGCTTGCTCGAATAGGTCATGTGGCGTTTAAGCTAGAACTTCCAATTGGGTCCCTAATTCACGATGTCTTTCACGTGAGTCTCTTGAAGAACTACTTGTGTCCTGAAATTTTAGTGTCTGCATCTCTTTCACCATTGAACTTAGACTCCACCATCCTTTCACAACCAGAGTCCATTCTGGATTCAAGGGTTATACAAAAGGATAAATACCGTCATAAAACTGAGATACTCGTCAAGTGGGTTGGTGTGCCGTGTGAGGACACAACTTGGGAAATTCAGCACCAATTTGATAAGTTATATCCAAATTTCTCCTTGCGTGCAAGTAGAATTTAAGGGATGGGGAATGATGTGTACGTTCAGATGAAAGCTAGGGTAATGGAAAGAAATGACCAATTGACCTAGTCATCATATTATTCATTGTTGTTATTAGGGCTTCTCCAACCCTGCTGCATCCCCAGTTGCATCTTCAATTTGCAACTAAAATGGTCCTCCAACCCAGCGGCAAATCTAGTGCTATTTTTGGTCTAATGAACAGTGTCGCGTAATATATTGCACGACACTGGTCACTTGGTGCAACTTTAGCGCAAAATTTACCTTTTTTATTTTTTTTATTGTAAATTGGGTTTTGATTGGTGGAAATGAGTATTTGTTGACAAATAATAATTAAAAAAAAGGGAGTAGTGTAAAATTTGGTACAATGAGTTGGAGATGAAATAATGAAATAACATGAAAGTTACACTATTTTAATGTAAAAGTTGCATAAAAAAATATTTTTTGGGTTGGAGATGATCTTAGTAGTGTTAGTTATTGTTCAGTGAAGTTCAAATAAATTGGGGATCCATGAGATGGCTGCATTGTGAAAGTGGAGCAATTCCATGATTGCTAGTACGGCATATCCCTATTATGTTGTTTAGTTGGCAGGTGCTTAGTTGGTTATTATTTTTAAGTTATTATTTGTAACTCATTCGAAACCTAATAGCTACATAAGTTGATGGTAATTGATTGAAATTGTTTTTGAATTAGTGAAGAATAATCCTTTCCTTCTATACTTCTCTTTCTTTTTCTAAATTTTGTTCTTGTGTAATTGTTACACAACATTTTTCCTCACAAAAATGCTTTCAAGTTTCTTGATCATTTTCGTTTCTCGTTTTTTTAAATCATTAGACGTAGAATGTTGCCTAACAACGCAGAGAAATTGCAATTTTTTTTTGAGTTACGTTATTCCAAGCAAAATTGTGATACATAGTTGTAAACTACTATGCATGGCGTTCAATTACAATAATAAATAAATTTTCTACTTTAAACTAAAAAAAAGAAAGTAATGTTGTTGTATGTAAATTTTACAAAGCATACACGTCATTGACAGGAAGGAAAAAATAGCCAGGTGGACGCCCAGATATGCATTCGGAAAATATCCTATGAGGCATCATTAAAGAGAAGAAAAGCCCGAGTAAGCATATACTGAATAAAACCTACTCGGGATCAGCTAACAGCACTCGGGACTGGTTAAATAACGCTTCCACTCGGGCTCAAACGGTACTACTCGGGACCATCAGGTATTACTCTTACTCGGGAATAAATACGACCCGAGTAAGAACTTGGTGCTTATTTCATACGGATTGTCATTAAATACGTGACGATATCCATCAGGAAGCAATCCCAAATGAAATAGAGTACTAAATTAGAATAGTCCTCAATCAGAAAATAACTTGATTATCTTTACGAAGACTACGTTCTTATAAGGAAACAAGTCCAAATTGAACTGCACTACTAGGATCCCACTCGATTTCCATGAGACTCCGAAACAGGAAAGAAGACAAATCAACCTCAAGCAAGTAACCGAATCACAATTAAATACAAAGATCTTGTATTACTTGTACAAAGCAGATTAGGGTTCTATAAGCATATAAATAGACCCATAATCTGGCTCAAAAAGAGATAGGAAATATAGCATACAGCAATCACAGTAAATACAGAGACAAAAAAGAGAGATCGAGAGCTTGTAAACATTTTATTCTCTTAGTGGATTTTGGCTTGGTTGATCTTTCAACCACCCGTGGATGTTTCTTCGGCCATCGGAGTTTTACCACGTAAACCTTGTCTTTGTTACTCTCTCTGCATCTCTTTCACTTTAAATCAATAGCCGAAATCCAATCCTTGTTGGCTTTTTTGGCATAATCCAAAAATCCACATCAACAATTGGCGATAGAAGAAGGGGGTCGAACCTCCGAACTTGTTAAAAAGCAATGGCAGGAAGCAGAAGTAGTTCAGGGAATGGCCAAAGATCACCAGAAGATTTCCATGTTGGCAATACGTCACAAAATCCTGTAGCAAACACAGAAAACCAGCCTGCGCACTTGGCGGGGATCCAGCAAGTTCCTCCAACTAGCAGAGATCTTACTCTGCGTTTCCAAGAGGCCTTACAGCAATTGGTGACGGATGCAGCAAGGGAAGGGATTGATCTACTAGCCACAGAAGCACATACTCCCAATCCTCTACCCGCAAGGGTCCGTTCGATGGTGGTGGGGCCAGGAATAACTATGCCAGAAACCAGAAGGAACTCTTCCCCAATCAATGCAGCTGGACAGAAAACACTAGAAGAGGAAAATCACCAGAGGCTAGATCGCAATCAAACAATACGAGTCAGACATCGTAAATACGATCGGTGCAGAGAACAGGCATCATCAGAAGAGAGTGATCAACACCATCGTAAATGTCATCATGGAGTCACACGAGGGTTTCGGCATCAGAGTGAATAATCTGAGGAAAGAATGACAGTTACCCAACGGTTCAACCATCAAGGAAGCCCGGTGAGGGACAGAGATGTCACAATCAAGAGCCTAACTCGAGAAGTAAAGAATAACAGGCGACAGATGGAGGCACTAGTCAGACGTTACGGCTGTAACGATCTATCCGACGATGACTCCGACAGTCCATTTACCAGGGAGATTTTACGGACCCCTTTCTCAGAAAGATTCAGGATGCTGCATGTGGAGCAATTAAAAAAAGATACAGATCCAAAGGAGCACGTTAGACGCTATAAAAGTGTCATGGCTCAATATGCCCGCAGTGACCCCCTATTGTGTCTCAACTTTTCGCAAACACTGGGGGACACAGGCTCAAGATGGTTCGGAAGACTACCCCGGAAAGCATCGGAAATTTCAACGAGTTGAGCAGGAGCTTCTCAAGGCAATTCCTGAGCAACGTTCACAGAAAGAAGTCGGTGGCCTACCTCTCTCAAATAAAACAGGGGAAGGTTGAGTCATTAAAAAAATACTTTGGCCGGTTCGGCCAAGCAGTATCAGAAATTGGCAGTGCTAATGATGAAGCAATTATTGCTGCTTTCACCAATAACTTGCATAATGGACGACTATCCTTCGATTTGAGAAGAGCACGGCTGACAAGGTATGCCGACATGATAGATATGGCGGGAGGATACGCTCTGGCCGAGGAAGAAGAGTTAGCTACAGGAGGAAGCTATATGCATGGAGGAAAACCCGAACAGAAGAATACCGAATCCAAGGGGCAGAATCAAAAGGAAAAACGTAAAGGGAACGGCAAGGAGAAAAATAAGGATGGGGGTAACGGGCCCAACGCCGAACGGTCCACAGAGAAATACCAAGGCAGATATACCAATTACACCCCTCTTCGGAAGAAACTAGAAGAAAAGAATATGGTGCCAGAACCGCGGCGACAATCACAGTTCGCCCAGAGAGATACAACCAAGTATTGCAGGTTTCATAAAGAAACCGGGCATGAAACTTCAAAGTGTTTTCAGCTTAGAGATTACATAGAAACTCCTATTCGGGAAGGGCACCTGCGGGATGTAATCTTGAAAAAAGATGAGAGACCAGACACCAAGAAAGTCAAGGTTGATCACAACCCTGGTCAAAACCAAAGAACCAGCCCCGAAGCCAATCAAGTAATACATACAATTTTCGAAGGACCCTCTACTGGGAGAAGCAACCGAGAACAAACTCAGAAAATCCGAGAAGCAGTGGAAGCAAGGAATAACTTCGACGTAAACTCGGTTGAACCAGACCCGAAAAGGGTAAAGGAAGGATGGGACCCAATAGTCTTTACAGAGGTAGATTCCCATGGCGTCGATGTTCGACCTAATGACGCTTTGGTTATAAGTGCCCGGATTGGCCATAGGGAAGTCTGGAGAATTTTAATAGATAATGGGAGTTCAACAGACATTCTAAACGTGGCCGTATACGACCAGCTAAGACTAGACCAAAAAGATTTACAGCCTTTTTATACTTCATTAAGAGGATTTGGGAGGTCAGGTCACTCGGGACTGTAAAACTACATGTGAAGATCGGAACGGCACCATGCCAGATGACTGTCCTACTTGACTTCGTGGTAGTTGACTTGGATAATTGGCCGTATAATGCATTATTGGGCCAGCCATTCCTGAATAAAACAAGGGCCGTGACGGCCACTTATGCATTAATGATCAAGTTCCCAACAGAACAAGGGGTTGAGATAGTCAAGGGATCCCAAGAGATGGCCCGAAGAGCAAATCTGTCAGTATACAGAGACAAGCATGATGCTGAACAAGTATGCACCATAATGCAGCCAAATCAGTGTAAAGAATCCTTGTCATTCGAACTGGATCCAAGGGAGGGCTCAAATGAATTCAAGACAGAATTGGTTGAAATACTACTCGAAGAAGACAAACCGGACAAGAATATCAGGATTGGGGCCAACTTGGAAGGAAAAGTCAAGCGAGACTTGACCAATCTGCTTAGAGAGTACAAAGATGTATTCGCCTGGAGTCATGAAGATATGATCGGGATAGATGCCCGAGTAATATCCCACCACCTCCCAGTTAGCCCGAATGCCAAACCGGTAATACAAAAGAGAAGATCGTTCAATCCTGAAAGAAGTCAAGCAATCAAACAAGAGGTGGAAAAGCTACTAGCGACTGGATCAATCAGAGAAGTCAGCTACCCTCAGTGGGTCGCCAACGTAGTCCTCGTCCAGAAGAAAAATGGACAATAGAGGATGTGCGTAGATTTCACGGATCAAAACAAGGCATGTCCAAAGGATAGCTTCCCACTCCCAAGAATAGATCAGCTGGTGGAAGCCACAGCAGATCATGAACTGCTCAGCCTCATGGACGCTTACTCGGGATACAATCAGATCCGGATGAACAAAGCTGATGAAGAAAAAACAGCTTTCACAACGGATCAGGGTTTATATTGCTATACAGTAATGCCCTTCGGTTTAAAAAATGCAGGAGCTACGTACCAAAGGTTGGTCAACAAAATATTCACTTGGCAAATAGGAAGGAACATGGAGGTATACATTGATGACATGCTGACTAAAAACGTCTCAGCAGATGAGCATGCCCGCGACCTCCGAGAGACATTTGATGTTTTGAGAAGATACCAGATGAAATTAAACCCAAACAAATGTTATTAGGAGTCCATTCGGGAAGATTCTTGGGTTTTCAAGTCCATCAAAGAGGAATCGAAGTTAATCTCGAGAAGATCCAGGCTTTGCAAGAAATGACTTCAACTAAAACATTGAAAGAGGTACAGCGCTTAACAAGGTGTTTAGCCTCCTTATGGAGATTCCTCTTAAGGGCTACAGACAGGTGCACACCTTTCTTCAAAATAATCAAAAAAGGGAAAGGCCTGGAGTGGAATAAAGAGTGTGAGCAGGCATTCTTAAAAATAAAAGAGTACTTGGGGCAAGCTCCCATCCTCTCAAAACCATCAAAAGGGGAAATACTTCAGCTGTATCTGTCAATAACCGAGCTTGCAGCAAGTTTAGTCTTAGTCAGAACAGAAGATGGTGTGCAGAAACCAGTGTATTATACAAGCAAGGCACTCCTACCGGCCGAAACCTGGTACTCACAGGCAGAGAAGATAGCTTTAGCATTGGTTTCAACAGCAAAAAAACTGAGACCATACTTTCAGGCTCATACGATCTAGGTTCTCACCAATTGCCCATTAAGGCAAATCTTACAAAAACCAGAGATATCAGGAAGACTTACTAAATGGGCAATCGAGTTAAGTGAATTCGATATTCATTATGTCCCCAGAACCTCCCTCAAAGGACAAGCGGTGGCAGACTTCATAGTCGAGTTCACAGAACCAAACCTGGTAACAAAAAGACTATTGGATAAAAGTTTCCCATGGAAACTATATGTTGATGGTTCTTCAAACACTCATGGCAGCGGGGCAGGGATCGTAGTTCGCACCCCAGAGGGAGATGATGTTGAATGTGCCATGAGATTTGATTTCAAAGCAACCAATAATCAAGCCGAATACGAGGCATTGTTAGCTGGACTCAGAGTCTACATAGCTCTTGGGGCAGATGAAGTTGAGATATTCAGCGATTCACAGGTAGTTGTCAACCAGGTTATGGACGAGTATCAGGCCAAAGATGAAGGAATGATTGCCTACCGTGACATCGTAAAACAGCTCCTCCAAAAATTTAAAGAATACAATATCGCTCAGATCCCCAGAGAAGAAAATGAAAAGGCAGACGCTTTATCTAAATTAGCGTCAGCAACAACCTCAATCAGACCAAAGACCATTCCAGTAGCACACCTACTTAAACCGAGTACAGTTGAACCTAAGCATTTGGAAATTTCAGAAATCCGAACACCGCAAGACAGTTGGATGGTTCAGCTGAGAAGGTTCCTGGAAGAAGGTGTGCTCCCAAAAGATTCGGTATTAGCAAAGCGCATCAGGTATCGATCGGCTAGATATACCATGATCGGAGGAGAATTATACAGAAAGGGGTTCTCCCGAGCTCTCCAGAGATATGTACAGGAGGAAGATGCACATCGAATACTTCAAGAGACCCACGGAGGGGTTTGCGGAAACCACACTGGAGGTAGAATCCTGGCGCATAAGGTACTCAGACAAGGCTATTACTGGTCTACGCTTTTCTTAGATGCACAACAATGGTCGGAAAGTTGCAACACCTGTCAAAGAATTGCCAACGATATCCGACAACCCCCAGAAAAGCTCAGAAATCTCACTGTCCCGTGGCCATTCGCCATGTGGGGCCTAGACCTGATCGGTCCAATGCCAGCTGGGATAAGGGGTGGAGCAAAGTACGCCATAGTAGCTGTCGATTATTTCACAAAATGGGCAGAAGCTGAAGCGCTGGTGCATATCACGGAAGCCAACACCATAAATTTTGTAAAGAAAAACATACTTTATAGGTTTGGAGTTCCGGACACTATAATCACCGACAATGGTACTCAGTTTGATAACCAAAAGTTCTGACAATGGCGAGAAGTATCATATTGTTAACTACTATGCGACACCAGCTCACCCACAAACAAACGGGCAAGTAGAAGCAGTAAATAAAATTATCAATCACACCATTAAAGCAAAGTTAGATGACAAAAAAGGAAGCTGGGTTGAAAAGCTTCTTGAAGTATTATGGGCATATCGGACGACAGCAAGGACTTCAACAGGAGAAACTCCGTTCACCCTAGCGTTCGGAACAGAAGCAGTCATCCCCATAGAAACATCGTATGCATCCCCACGGGTCAGGCTATACGATGAAGAACAAAATGTTGATACGCTACTACAAAGTTTGGATGAGCTAGAAGAGAAAAGGGAAAAGTCCCGAATAAGAAATACAACATATCAACAAAGAGTGGCACGCCACTACAATTCTCGTGTTCGGATCAGGAAATTCCAGCTAGGAGACCTGGTGCTCAGGAAGGTGTTGTTGAACACAAAAAACAGAGCCGCAGTATCCCTGGCTGACAAACGGGAAGGTCATACAAGATCGAGGGGATAGCTGGCCATGGATCTTATTGGATTGCTCGACCCAATGGAGGGGTGTTACCCCGACCATGCAATGCCCAATATCTGAAGATTTTCTATCCTTAAAATATATATATATTTATATTGAATATTTTATTCTTTTATTGGTAGGATAAATATTAAACTGTAATTTAAATCTGTCGATTTTTGTAGTAATAAATAAAATTACTCGGAATTTCCAAAAGGATAGCATATAGTTCGGGATTTCCAAAAAAAGGATATGATAATAAGATCATATGGAAGCAGAGCATGATAATAAGAACATGGTCAAAATAACCTTCGCAAAAAGGCAAACCCGATGCACCAAACTTTGGAAAAATGCTCGGGACGCTATCGGGAGAAATTCCGGTGAAATACGTAGCTGTGTTGAAGCAACTTTTTTTAAAAAAAGCTCAACGATTCGGCAAAACCTTGCATATAAAAACTATGGAGATGTCCTTGGTATTGCGTAAGGACTTGGACGTATGATCATGGTGAGCCTTGATGTAACATTCGGGTAGCAACCGGGTATGAAACAAGTGAAAAACTTGTCTCAAGATGACTCAGTTAATAATAAAGAAGCCAGTTTAATAAGATACTTGACAATTGAAGTTATTCGGGTAACAACCAGTTTAATAAGATACTCGGTTAAGTTACCCGAACATCGAAGAAGCCAGTTTAATAAGATACTTGGCAATTGAAGTTATTCGGATAACAAGCGGTTTAATAAGATACTCGGTTAAGTTACCCGAACATCAAAAGAGCCAGTTTAATAAGATACTTGGCAATTGAAGTTATTCGGGTAACAACCGGTTTAATAAGATACTCGGTTAAGTTACCCGAACATCAAAAGAGCTAGTTTAATAAGATACTTGGCAATCGAAGTCATTCGGGTAACAACCGGTTTAACAAGATACTCGGTTAAGTTACCTGAACATCAAAAGAGCCAGTTTAATAAGATACTTGGCAATCGAAGTCATTCGGGGTAACAACCGGTTTAATAAGATACTCGATTAAGTTACCCAAACATCAAAAGAGCCAGTTTAATAAGGTACTTGACAATTGAAGTTATTCGGGTAACAACCGGTTTAATAAGATACTCGGTTAAGTTACCCGACCATCAACCAGTTTAATACAATACTCGGCAACAATCAGCAAAAAATAGACCAAAACCATTCAACTCAGAACAAAATTGAATTTTATTCTCTTAAAATAATGGTTACAGTTCAAAGAATGGTTCTTTACAAGTAAAAAATAAATAAAGAATCAGAATCTTCTACAAATCTACAAAATTAAGGTTGCGAGGATTTCGAGCCTTTGCCAATACTCGGATCTGGCACCATCTCGTATTTACGAATCAGGCTCTCATTAGACGGCTAAGTAATATCGTCGACAGTATCATCCCTCCACTGGCTGTAATCTTCACCTGGGACTGGCCCGACATCCGGGACTACACCCTCAACCTATTCTTGACTTTGGTAAAAGGTCGAAAGAGAGTGCTCGGACGGAATCTCTAAATGCATAGGATGAGGCTCTTTGCCTTGATTGCGGCAATAGGCTTTCCATTCCTTCATCTAAATTTGAAGAGATTCCAAGGACCGGTCCACATGGTGTTTGATTGACAGCTCCCAATTAGCACGGGCTTTCTCGGTCGCCCTATTCTTGACTTTGAAGAATTCACCGGCCGTTGAAGAATTCACCGGCCGTTGAAGAATTCACCGGCCGAAACTAGCCCATGTTGAAATTCCCGAAGAAGTAGGGCATCGTAAGCAAGGGAAAACGATCCACCCCTTGGACTTCCAGCTCCAACCTGGCCTCTCGGGAAAGGGATTCAACTGTCAGCACTTGGCGCTCCAAATCTTCAATATTTTGGACATACGCCGACTTCGCCTGCTCCTCCTCCTGCTCGGCCTTAAGCATGGATTCTTCAGCAGAAGAAAGAAGATTTTGAAGCGACGCAACCTTCTCCACTGCCAAAGATGCCTTGTCTTCAGCTTCAACCTGCTTTACCGGGCAGTGGTCGGTAAATATCTGTACAGAACCGACCTCCTACTGAAAAGCCTGCTCAGCTCTAGCACGACCCTCCTCACTCGCCTTCAGCTGAGCCTCCAGACGCCTTATCCGATCAGCTTGACATTGCTGCGTCTGAACAAGCTCAGCAAATTCGGCCACCATATGCAAAAGAATATACTTAGAAATCTGACAAAAGCAAAACAATAAAAGAGTCAGAATTAACTGAGTCAGATTTAACTTACATAAGATGCACCGTTGAAAACGTTCGATCAGTGAACCATCTCTAAAACTGCTCCAACAGTCCTCCCCGATATAAGCCCGACTGGAGGACATCTCCTGTAGCATATCTTGGGGAGAAAGGAATAAAGGAACCCCCGAGGGTTCAGCTTCCAGATTTCCAAACTTGGGGGCAGGAGAAGCCCTGTTCGGCTCTAAGGATGGAGAAGGTACCCCCGAAGGTTCATCCCCCATATCTCCAACTTCGGGGGTAGAAGAAGCTCTACTCGGTTCAGAAGTGGCTGCATATACTGATGCTCCAACACCAACACTTGGGGCAATCTCGTCCGCAACATCTTCGTCGCTAAAGTCAATAAATGAGACTACCTGGGGAACTTTGAGAGGACGAGAAGGCGAACTGACTGCCTTTCGCTTCTCACCCCGAGAACGGTGGAAGTTAAGATCAGCAACAGGATCTTCTAACAGATCGTCCCGAAAAGACTCAAAGAACTCGGCACCGGCGGACACTTGATCTGTCAGGACGTTACCACCATCGCCAGCTTCAAACCGTCCAACAGCCTCTTCACCTGGACCCTCATACTGTCTCTCCCTATTTTCAGGCAGTTGGGTGTCAATCGGCTAACCTGGCCACTTTGACCAGTGAAATCTTGAGTAGAAGGCTGAGCACCCCGATCAACACACTCGGGAATTTCCTCAGCAATGTCAGTTTCCTCATCAGGCTCGGGTGGAGCAATACCCTCATCGCCCTAACGGGAAGCTTCCTTTCCACTCGCTTGTAGAATTGCCTTCACTTGGCGAGCCTGAAGATCGCTGACAACGTCCGTATCGAACACTAAAAAAAAATTAGAAAAGAAAATGGAAAAGTAGCGAAATACAACAGAGGGTGCTGGGTTACTTACAACGGCTGCGATGGCCCGAAATCTGTTTGAAGAAGCCGAGCTTTATCAAGTCATCCTCTTTGAAAAGATAGCTCTTGCTCCTCTTTGAAAAGAGTACGAACAGCTGCTCGAGTCAGCCGCTTCAGCTCTGAATCACTATAGTCGATTGTTTTCTTGTTCCACACTTCGGGGGAACAGAAGAAACGGGGAACACTCAGCACCGTTTGGGAATCACCAGATCCAACAGTGACGTCGAGCCCGAGAGTCCCTCCAGCAAAAAACCAACTGTTCTTCCAGAACTTATTGGATGTGGGGAATCCCCATATAAAGCCCTTCTTTTTTGGGTCATCAGAAGCATCAACCCCCCGATTCACCTTCGCTTCTTTGGGGACCCAACCGTCCGAAGGAGTAGACGCAAGAAAATAGGTCCCCGTTCTGCTAACCTGCCTTAGAGTAAAGACGTGTCTGATTTCATTCGGGGAAGGCGGCGAAAGGTTCATTCGACTGAACATGTGCCATATACACATCAAGGCCTTGTAACTATTCGGGGCCAACTGAGCTGGGGCTATCCCTGCCTCAGCCAAAAACCAGGCAATAAAAGGCTGAAGGGGAAGTGTGACGCCGCAGCAAAGCATCGATCCTTAAATAGCGACCATGCCCTCAGGAGGATTCCATACGGCTCTATCCCCCGCATGAACCAAAGTGACCGAGTAGGGCAAGTCGAATCGGGAGCGGTATTTTTCTATCTCAGCTGGCCCGACCACGTTCGGCTCAGTATCAAAGCCATTCGGGCGAGTGTCAGAAAACAAAAGATGAGACGCCTTGTATACTTCATCAACGTCGCCCTCGTTAACAGTCTGTTCCCTGGTCTGAACGCTGCTCGAGCCGTGCTTGTATACCTTACTTGTGCTCTGATGTTTACCCATCCTTCGAGAAGATACCCTGTGATCAGAAATATCAGAATCAGAACTAGATGGAGAACTCAATACAGGGCTGAAAGTGACGTCAGGGTGAAGCCCACAAACATCAACCTCTAAAAATGGAGGTTCATCTATTGGGATATCCCCCAGTAATCGTCTAATGCAAGATACTAACTGGAAATCCCTACGCTCTAATGCATCAAAAGCGATTTTAAAGAGACGATGGCGGGAAGATGGCCCCATTAAAACTAACCTTGAATTGAGACTGATGCAAGATCTTCAAACCGAGAATCGTGAACTTCTAGATAAATAAATCTGAGTTTAAAGAGATTTCTGCTGAATTTTTGAGAATAAACCAACAATGTCTCTCAGCGAAAAATTTAAAGATGAGACGATACGAAACCTTAGGATTTCAAAGCGGGAAAAAATTTATGACGAAACTCGATGACGTAGGCGGCGCTTGGGGAAACGCAAAAATCATTTCTCCTAAATGATATTGAAAAACGAAGAGACGAGGGACGCGTGTCAAGACAGGAAGTAGCCTTAAACCGTCAAAACTTTAAAATGTCGCTATCATTTAAGATCTTGCGTGATAAAGCGAATCGAAATTACAGAGTCACCATTAAGCCGCGCTATTATGACAAGACAGCTATTCTGTCGAGAGAAAATTAAGATGATTAAAATACTCTTGCCCGAAATGAAATTTTCCTCGGCAAAAATATTTTAAAGGGGTATTGTTGTATGTAAATTTTACAAAGCATACACGTCATTGACAGAAAGGAAAAAATAGCCAGGTGGTCGCCCAGATGTGCATTCGGGAAATATCCTATGAGGCATCATTAAAGAGAAGAAAAGCCCGAGTAAGTATATACTGAATAAAACCTACTCGGGATCAGCTAACAGCACTCGGGACTGGTTAAATAACGCTTCCACTAAGGCTCAAACGGTACTACTCGGGACCATCAGGTATTACTCTTACTCGGGAATAAATACGACCCGAGTAAGAACTTGGTGCTTATTTCATACGGATTGTCATTAAATACGTGACGATATCCATCAGGAAGCAATCCCAAATGAAATAGAGTACTAAATTAAAAGAGTCCCCAATCAAGAAATAACTTGATTTCCTTACGAAGACTACATTCTTATAAGGAAACAAGTCCAAATTGAACTGCACTACTAGGATCCCACTCGATTTCCATGAGACTCCGAAACAGGAAAGAAGACAAATCAACCTCAAGCAAGTAACCGAATCACAATTAAATACAAAGATCTTGTATTACTTGTACAAAGCAGATTAGGGTTCTATAAGCATATAAATAGACCCATAATCTGGCTCAAAAAGAGATGGGCAATATAGCATACAGCAATCACAGTAAATACAGAGAGAAAAAAGAGAGATCGAGAGCTTGTAAACATCTTATTCTCTTAGTGGATTTTGGCTTGGTTGATCTTTCAACCACCCGTGGAAGTTTCTCCGGCCATCGGAGTTTTACCACGTAAACCTTGTCTTTGTTACTCTCTCTGCATCTATTTCTCTTTAAATCAATAGCCGAAATCCAATCCTTGTTGGCTTTTTTGGTATAATCCAAAAATCCACGTCAACAAATGTTATTGAAAATTCATCCAATATCTATTCACACTCCACTTTTATATTTTTTTCTTAATGATAATTTTATCCTTAATTAAAATTAGTAAACAAAACAAAAAGTTTTAAACACACGTACACAATTCTAAATAGAATACATAATATCTCATCTACTCTTCCTCTTTTTTTACGTTTCACAAACTTTAAACTCTATAATTTTTACCTCTCTTTTGTATATTTTGAAAATTCATTTGATCGAAAGTGAAATAATTTTATTATACAATTAGAAGAAAAATGAACTACGAAGTAAATTATTAATCTATTTGAAACTTGTAATTTTTTTTTTTTGGGAAATAAAAACCTTTTATAAATGATTTTAAAATTTTCTTAATATGAAATCTCTTTAGGAAAAAAAGTGTAGAAATATTAAACATTTATTTATTTATTATATTATGAATCCTGACAATAATCTACATGGAATCTTAAAAAAAAAAAAGGCTTTCCAAATAAACGTTTTTATAAATTTATTTATTTTTAAAATTAAATATACTTAGAAAAGGAGTATAAATAGATAAAAATTGTATTTTGGGTAAACCGAAGTATCTTTAGAAATTTTAAAATTTTATCTTTTTCAAATTGAACTGTTTTTAGAAAAAAATAAAGACAGTAAGAAGAAAGAAAGAAGGAAAACTTCAGTTTTGACCCCTGGTTGAAAAGAAGAATTTCATATGGGCTTGGGCCCAATTTACAAGAAGACAGACAAGAAACAATAAACAGTTCCAGTGGCAGATTGTGAAGCATAACCGGCATCAAGAATATCTGAAACATTGACCTTTTGTAGGTGTTTGTCAACTTTGTTTAATATCACTCTTGAAATTAAATCAAAAGTAAGCTTTAATTTGATTGTTTTCTACACTTTAATAATTAATTAACTAACAACTCTGAAAAATGAACACCTATTAGTCTCTTATTGAAACATAATTGACAAATTAGCAACAACTTGAACCAGCTGAGCGCTGCATCTTTGGGTTATCTCACTAGTCACAACTTTCCAGCAATAATGGTTGGTGAAAAAAGGAAGTTAAAACTTGCGAATGGGTAAATACACTAGGATATGCTCACAAGTCACGCTACATTGATTGAATGACAAAAGGTTGACGATAAATGATGATAAAAGTTGAGGTGTTTGTCAACGGCTCGTGTTGCAATCTATAATTCTATATCCCTTATCAACCCACACCAAGCTAAAATCTTGACACGTTGTACTCTCCATCAACCAACCAAAGTTTAAACCTTGACGTTTTGTATATTGAGTTAGAAAATAAACAGATAAATACGGAAGCATATATTTAGTATTCACCGTATAAGAATATTATTTACCATATAAGAATATCTTCCATCAAACTCTATCTTTATCGTTAAAATAAAGTTTCAAAAAGGAATATTCTTCTCAGATTTCATCTTTAATATTTTTTTCACTCCCACCACACTCTCTATCCTTATCTCTATCCCTATTTCTATTTATATCTTCAAATAACTTATGTTTTCATTATTATTTTTCTTTTTTTAATAAATTATTATTCAACTAAATTTTAAGAATATTATTTTTAATAACATTTGTAATTTTTTTCACTTTTTATAAAAATATAATGTTTTATTAATGTATGAATTTATAATAACTAATTTTTATATTCTAACATTTTTCAACTAATTTTCCCAACCTACTTATTTATTTTCTAACTTTTTCAATCAAATTTTTATAATCTAATTATTTTCACCAAAAATTATAACAAAATAATAATTAGATTTTCACCAAAATCTAAATTTTTATAACTTTTTCACTAGAATATTTTTTTTAGAGAAAATTGTAATAAAATATTAAAATGAATAACAATAGAAGGAAGGTTTTTTTACGGGGTTTGGTTGGTCTATGAGTAACCCCTTTTTTTTTGTTTTTTGAATTACAACTACTAATTAACAACAATAACCATAATCTAGTTGAGAATTAAAATCGGATTAATGTGCAAAATCTTAAAAAAAAAATGAAAATGAGGAAAGCATAACAGAAGATTTGAACAAGAGAAAGAAACTGAAACACACAAATGATAAAGTATGGTAAAAATGAGTAAATAAAAATTGTTAATTAATATTCAATTTTGGACTCATTTTAAAGATCTAGATGAGACATTTCTAATGGTATAATTCTTATGTTAATAAAATTTATAAATTAAAATTTGCTATACATTAATTGAATTTAATAAAAAAAGTAAAAAATATATATAAATGAGATATAAAATGTTGGAAAGTAAGTTTAGAGTATGAGATTTAGTACTCTAAATTACGAGTAGCAATATTGAAAAAACTATTTTTCTTTTCTTGGAAACAGAAATTTGGAGTATAGTGGGAGCAGCTGATACTCTATTTTAGAGTATGGTGGGAGATGCTCTACCAAATAACTTCTACTAGTAGAAAAATAAGATAAGGAAAAATAAATCAATCATACATGAATACAAGATATATGTAGAAACCTTAAATCAGGGAAAAAACCACGGACTATCAAAACGATAGAGAAAAGATCTAATAAGTAGTAAATTTGTACAACCACACACTCTCAGGATTCTCTCCCTAACACCAAACCCTAAACAGCCGAGTCTTATCGAGCGTCCAAGCTCATATCTAAACTTACATCCTATCTCACAGCTCATAACGTTCATCGGGTCCTCCTTTGAGTACACCCCCTGAATATCCTCTTGGTCTCCACTGAATATCACCCCCCTCCCCATATATTCCTAGGTGTCTCCCTTGGATCTCCCCACTCTCTGATGTTACATGTGTTTCCATTTTACTCTACACTCAATAAACATATATTACATATATTTATACTAGAGTACTCAGGAAGTTCAAATCTTTCAAGGAAACATTTTTTCTTCACACATAGTGAAAAGTCCTCATTTGTTGATTGACTTATTTCGTGAACAACCACATTGTTGGGGTTCATGTAAGTGTAGCTTAGGCTCTTAAGACCTCAAGAGGAGAAGCACCAAAGGTAAAATTCTTGTGCTTACTTACTTTGAAGAGATAGTTGCACACACTCACATATTCATGCATAACTCTTGATCTTATATGTTGAGTGTTTTCTTGTGTGCATTTTAGTTTAAATGACTCTTGTTGACCTAGTTGCATCTTGCTATGAAAGTTGTATGTCATGCTAGGCATTAAAACAAGATGCAATTTTATCACTCTTGAACTCATTGTTTTTGTGCATTTGAGTGTTGAAAAAATAGGTCTTGCGCTGGTGGTGCGCTACTCGACTAGCGCACCCCACCATCGCAACATTCACAGTGGACTGTCGCTAGTGTTACGCCACTGGGTTGCGCTGCTGCACCTGCGCAAAGATGCAAAAAGTGGGCGTGCGCTACTCGACTAGCGCAGTCCCACCATCGCAAACATTCCAGTGGTTTTGCGCTTGTGTTGCGCCACTGACGTGCGCCACTCGACCAGCGCCTATTGAAATTTTTAGGCAGTGCGCTGGTGGTGCGCTACTCGACCAACGCACCTCACCAGCGCACAATGAAGAAGCTGAAACATTTTTCCCAAAATGACATCACTTTGTTTGGATCTTATATATATATATATATATATATATCATTGTCTTAAGGTCGTGTAAGAGTTCAAAATATCATATATTTTTCTTATAACACATTTCCTCATTTTTAATCACTCAAAGCATTCCCATGTGCATCAAATCTTCATCTTGCATCTTCTAAGTTCATCTAGAGTGCATCTATGGATAGGGTTGCTTCATCACATCTTGTTTGGTAAGCTCTTCACTATCTTCTTACAAGTTAAGTGTTTTTGCTTGTTAAACCTTCTCTTTAATTAATTGTATTCTCTTAGAATATTTTTATATACAAGTTAGAGATTGTTGTGATGACATGATTGAGTGTTGTATTGTGATAGCTTCATAGGATTGATTGATCTATGTTTAACTAAGCTATTTGAACATGTCATTTAGCACTTGATATCTAGGATTGCATTAATTGTCATTTCATTATCCTAGATAAGCATATAGGGTTCTCTAGCCTTGTTTGTTCATTGAATATCATCTTATATTCACTTAGGACACTTTATCTCTTCATTGTTGAGTTAACTTGTGGCTAAGTGGTTAGTGCACAAGGCTAGAGATCCAAAATCACTATTAAGGCCCGTTGGGTAAAGTGAAAGGGTTAGTAACTAAAGGGTTAGACGAGAGGTCAACCTAGGTTGTAAACTTTTACTCAATAGTGGATTTTGTGGGTCAAGGGTGGTCCTCTAAACAGCCGGTGGTTTTTCCCATTTGGAAGGTTTCCACGTATACATTACGTGTCTTTATTGTTTTATGTTTGTTATCTTTTAATTGATCACTTAGTAGAATTGGTTAAATTTGATAACATTGACTAATTCGTAAAATCGGTAATTTATCGAATCACTCCCCCCCCCCCCCCCCCCCCTCTAGGTTATAGTCACACACTTTCTAGGGAATTTCAGTACGCCTAAGTACACGATATTCCTCATATTTTTTGAGTTAGGGATGTGTTTATGGTTTGTGCTTTTTACTTGGAAATCTTTCTTTGGGATATATGTTTGGGTTGATTTGGAATTTAAGAGCACATACTGGCTAAAATCATATTGAAAAGTCTATCTATCATGGGAATACAAATTTTAGTAAGCAATCCACATGCATGTTCAATGGCGTTCAATATGTATCATGCTTAATGATATCAACATAAGCATAGAACATTTATAAACACGGTTTAGAAGAGTAGAATTAAACCCTAAAAAATAAGAATTTTAGGCACAAATTCTCTATTTGGTAGCCTCCACTATTGATCCTAACATTTTCATACAAAATCTCTTTCACTAAGTCATAAAGAGAAAAAAAGACTAACTCAATTTGTGTGATAAATCATAGATTGATACAAAGTTATCCAAAACTCAAATACCAGTGCAATGCACGATACTCCTTAACAACACAAACATCACATTCAAAAAATTTATTTTTGTCCATGCAAGGCACAAATCATAACACTATGCCCACACCCCAAACATAAACTCAACATTGCTCCAAATGTTTTAAACAATAAAGAACATGGGCATGAGTTCGAAGGTTTGGTTGAATAAACAATAAAACTTTTGTTATCATAAATGTACAATCCTAAAAATCATCCACTACACAAAATTCACAACACCCTATTCACTAATCACAAAGTAAACACACTCTTAAACTAAAAAACTTCTATAATAAAAACTTAAATAATTAACTACTACATACAAAGGTAGAGTGTACCTAGGTGGTTTTCCTACCATCAAACATTGCGTTGGAGCTCTCCAACTCCATAAGCTCGATTTGTTCTAGCAATCTTGCTTCTTCAATCCATTTCAAGTACGGCTTAACTCTATGCTCGTTGACCTTGAAAGTATCCCCACTCCTTAAATCTTCTAACTTCACCGCTCTATAGTGGAAAAATTCCTTGATTCAATATGAACCGAACCATTTTAACTTCAACTTTCTCGAAAACATCCTTAACCGAGAGTTGAATAATAGTGCCAACATTCCTAGATGCAAATCTTTTCTAATGATCATCTTGTCATGCACTCTTTTTGATATCTCCTTATAGAGCTTTGTATTCTCATATGCCTCATCATGAAGTTCTTCAGGTTCATTCAATTGTAACTTTCGTTGCTCTCCCGCTTTGTCTAAGTCAAAGTTGAGTGACTTAATCGCCCAATATGCATGGTGCTCTAATTCCACTGGTAGGTGACATGCCTTTCCAAAAATCAACCGGAATGGAGTCATACCGATTGGAGCTTTGAAAGCTGTCATATACGCCCATAATGCATCATTTAACTTGGAAGCCCAATCTCTTCATTTTGGCTTGACAATATTCTCTAGAATCTACTTGATATGTCGGTTACGAACTTCCACTTGGCCCGAGATCTGATGATGATATGGAGTCACCACCTTGTGCCTCATATTGTACTGTCTCATCAATGTTGCAAATACTCTATTACAAAAATGGCTTCCTTATCACTGATTATACACCAAGGAGTCATGAATCTTATGAAAATGAACTTCTTCTCAAACTTCACAATAACCTTGTTATCGTTTGTCTTGATGGCCTTTGCTTCTACCCATTTTGACACATAATCCTCTGCCACCAAAATATACAAGTTGTCTTCCGAATGTGGGAATAGTCCCATAAAGTCGATTCCCAAACAATCAAATATTTCAACCGCCATATTCATCATTTACGGTATCTCATTCCTCTTTCCAATATTCCCTGATCTTTAACATCTATCACATGTCATGCAAAAGTGATAGGAATCCTTAAAGATAGAAGGCCAATAAAACCCCTGACTGAAGAACCTTCATAGTCGTAGTTCTTGCACTAAAATGGCCTCCATAACCTAACTGATCATGACAAAACTTCAGAATGTCCATATGCTCACTTTTCGGAATGCACCACCGAATAATCTAATCTGTTCCATATGGGTCATTCCACAAATACTGTCTTGCTTGCCATCTGAATCTTTTCTTGCTTTGGTATGATGTCGTTTGTCAAGAAGTTGACAATATCCACATACCATGGATCTTCAATTACAATACTAGTAATTTATCATTCGGAAAGTCATCTCTCAATGAAAGTGAATCCTCCTCTAGCCTGGATTAATGCATAAACCTACTCAAATGATCGGCTACCATATTCTCACTCTCATTCTCATCTTGAATCTCAAGATCAAACTCTTGCAACAAGAGTATCCACTGAATAAGTAGTGGTTTGGCGTCCTTCTTTTGAAGGAGATACCGGAGTGTTGAATGATCCGTGAATACAACTATCTTTGCCTCTATCAAATATGACCTAAACTTTTCCAAGGCAAATATCACCGCTAGCAACTTCCTTTCCATGGTTGAGTAGTTGAGCTGAGGATCATTCAACGTACGAGATGCATAATAGATGACGTGTGGAATCTAGGAACTGTGTTGGGAACAATCTCTGATCCCTTACCCGCAGTCCCACCTCACAAATTTTTTCCAGAGCCAACTGTTAGTTTTCACTCATAGGATAACCTTACAGATCTAATTCTAAACCTCTGACTTAATCACTGTGATTTCTTTCTCATAGAAATAACTCAAAGATTTGTTCCAAAAAACGCTGCAATTTCTTGTTCCTCGTCTATACAAGTTCTTACTCGTAGATATATCTTACAGATCTGTCCATTGCGACTTCATGCTCGTAGATCCATGTCACGGATCTACTTTAGGAGATACTGCTACTTGAAACTTTCCAACTACGACTTTGTGCTCACGAAACTCCTCTAGAAAGTGCTGTGAGTTGGCTCTGTGAGTTCCTACTCGCAGACCAAGCTCGCATATGCGACCTTTTCTTTCAAACTAAAACTTCTTTTGATCCTCTTACTTCCAAACATGTATCAACAAACATATGTACAATAACCATGGCTCTACCAGCCATCAACATCGAATTCTTTCCAAAATTGTGCTTTTTTTGGTGAGCGACTTCTTATCTACAAACATACAACAAACAGTCAAAAATTTCACGTAACCAATAGTGGAGTGACTTGACAATGGATCAAGATTAGCCCATGTTACAACCTAAATGGACTTGGTGACTCACCCGTCAATAGATATATTCTCAACCCAAATACTAGATTTGAATATGGCTTCAAGTTTCGGTCCATATGGTTCTTTTGGACCTCAAGCATTATTTACTTTTTCCAACAACCATTTAACTACAAAGGAATTATGGTATTAAGTTGCAAGGGGGCTGAATATTTATGAATTCTTTGAAAATCCTAATTGGAATTATTTCCTAGTGTTGTTTTAGTTGTTTAATGTTTAGATTTTCAAAGTTTAATTTGGGTTGTTCCAAAGCTAGCATTTGTTTCTCTTTTGTACCCCATGCTTAGAGGGTTGTTCCAATAGTAGTCTTTCTTGTGTTTCCCATGCTTGGATGGTTGTTCCAAGCTTAAATACCCTATTTTTGGATTGTAATGGAGTAGTGAATGAATGAATAATTTTCAGAACCCATTGAGGTGTCTTTTATCACAAAATTCTTATCTCTTTGGTGGACATCCAATAGTGGAGAATTTGTTTGATAATTCTATATCTTAGGGTGGTGTTTCTTATCGGCAAATGGTGAATTAGTTTTAAGATTTCTTATTCATTTCCCCTAAAAACATTGTTACCTTAATGTCTTTTATTCTTCCATACTAGAAAGGTATCATGACTCCACCTTTGCTACTAACAGTAGGGTGATGAGACAAATCAAGGGTTTCCCTTCTTTTCAAGATGTACACCTTTGGAATAGGCATTAAGGTTGTTGCATCTAAGGAAGTACCCTTAGTTTGGTCACCATTATCCTTATGGATCTATAAATGAGTGGCTCTCATTTGATTCCCCATTCATTTTCATGCCCACTCTTGTAACTCTTGATATACTCAATGCATTGGGTCTTTTAATGACCCAACATGGTAAAAATAGCATGTATGAGGGAAGTAAGGAATGTTGTTGTGGGCGTGTTCCGTTGTTGCTGACATTGGTGGATTTTAAGGTGTATCCTTCATTCTGTTTGGTTGTCTCTTTCATCAAGACTTCAATGACGCGCTCGGCTTGCTTAAGCTCCACTATCAAATCGCATTCCTTGATCTTAGAGACCTTGCATGCATATTCTTTCACTGCTAAGGCATCCTTAAGAGCTTGATGCTCCTTGTCTTTACACTCTACCTCCATAAGCTTCTTTCCCGTCTTTTTATTGAACTCTTCCTCTTGACTCTTGACAACTTTGGCCAATTCTTCATTTTTCTTGAGGGGCTCAAGTGTCTTAGCCCTCAAAGCAAGGTTGACATCAACCATAACTGTCTTCTGATCCTATTTTATGTGGACCTTCTTCTCTTCTTCAAGTGTCCTAACTTCATCCTGAAATGCTTAAAAGAATTCTTCCAAATCGTCCATCGGTTATTCAGTTGTTGCCCCAGTTTCTTCGGTTGTCACGTTGAAACAAGTGTTTAGCTCCTTCTCTTCCCTTCCCTTCCCTTCCTAAAAATGCATCAAACTAAACTACCTCTCCCAAGACTGTCATGGTTAGCTTCATGTGATGCACATCAACTGTTGTTGTTGCCGTAGCCATGAATGGCCTTCTGAGAAGTATGAGATGTTCTTTACTTGTGTACTTCTCTCTAACATCAAGGGCAACGAAGTCTGTGGGGATGATTAGCTTGTCCACTTCTAAGAGCACATCTTCAATGATCCTGAAAGGGTGTCGTGAAGATTGGTCCGCTAAAACTAAAGACACGAGGTATGCTTGAGCTCTTTCAACTTCAACCGCCTGTAGACTGAGGAAGGCATCAAGTTGATACCCGATCCCAAGTCAAACATGGCCTTCTCCCTCGAAGTGCCCCCAACCGATATGTCGACGGTGAAACTTCTGGGATCTTTGAGCTTTGGTGGGGGACCCTTCTGAACAACCACACCGATATTGCCTCCAAAACGCTCTTGATGGTTTGGCCCCAATTCTTGATCCATTTTGCTAACTTCTTCACTCATCTTTAGTTTGTTCTTGGTTTTGGTATTTGGAGTTTTGTAAGGGTTCTTCGCTTTATGAAAGCTTGGTTGCACTTTCTTGTTTCTCACCACAGTTACAACGTGTATCCCTTTTGTATGGTTACTAGGCACCTTCCCTTTATCTTTCCTTTATGAACTTTCTTGCAATTGAAACAATTACATCGAAATCTTCATAATAGAGGCCTCCAAGCTAACTATCTGTTGATTTTCCTCCGGATTGTAGACTTAAGCTTGCTGATAATTCTGGTTTGATTGGGCATTGTTGTTCTGATTCCCCTACTAGTTTCATTGTTTCTGTACTACTGATTTCCTCTTTAGAATTGACCCTTATTATAATTACCACCCCATTGATTGTTCTCCAATTAGGGTTGTAATTATTTCAATTCGAGTTATACCATTGACGATTCTGACTGTACTGGTAGAATGTTTTTGCTTCCTCCTCCTAATGTGGTAAACCTTAACCAGGGCACATGTCCACCCAATGTCCATGTTGCTCACACACTTGACATATTACCGCTTGCACTTGTTGCTTCTCAGAATTGCTTGCCAAACCCCCCATCTCTTTTGTGAGATTGTCCAACTATGTCGCCAATTTCGTATGTCTCTTTCCTTCTTTATCTTGCCCTCATGAACTACGTTGTTGGGAATTTTGCCCTAACATTTCGTATCTCTCTAACATTTATTCGTCGTCTTCTCTCTCATAGCTCCTCCACAAGCATTGTCAACAATCGCTTGGGTGAGCCCTAACAGTCCAACATAAAATTATTACACTCAACTGACTAGTGTAAACTCATGGTGAGGGCATTGAGCTAGGAGTAACTTAAATCTCTCCTATGCCTCGTGAAAAGGTACTCCATCCTCTTCCACAAATGTATCAATTTTTCTACGGATCTTCTTGTCTTCCATGCTGGAAAGTACTTGTCGAAAAACTTTCTCTCAACCTCATCACATGTTGCTAACAATTCTGATGATAAAGCCATAAGCCATAGCTTGGCCTTATCCTTTATACAATATGAGAAACATCGCATCCTGAGCTGATTCTCTAACAATGCTCCTAGGCAAATGGTTGCCAACAATTATAATACTCTTTCATGAACTGAAGAGCATCCTCTCCTTGTTTTCCATAGTATGTGGGGAGAGTATCATAATGTTGATTCATCAATTCATAATTCTTCTGTGCCGTATTTAACGTGATTGTCGAAGGGTGATCTCCTAATCTTGGCAAGGAATAATCCTTCATATATCTATGATGTTCACTATCATTCGATTTGACTGGTGAAACACGTCATTCGTCATCCCGTGAACTAGCTGGTGACGTATCACGACTTGCCAAATTCAAATGGTATCTTGAAAATTGAAAATTAAAACTGATCAAATATCTAAGTACCAAGTTAATTAAATCTAAAACTACAATGACGAATTATACTAAAAACACACACAACTGCTGTAGAAAGATCCCCGGCAGCGACACCAAGATTTTGACGCACTCCGAGCATAACTCTAAACTTAATGATGTTCTAAAAACTAAATGGAATGCATGAGTCTACATAATCCTTCGCAAGTGTACGAATCGTTGTCAAGTATAGCGGACACAAGTAAGGGTATTGTTCCTACGAGGAACTTGAAATTCGTTCTAGTGATTGCTCTAGTATAATTCACTAGAAGTTAAACTAATTGAAAATTGCTTGTAAAATGATTGGTTTTAAAGATTCTAATGATATGTTGAGAAGATAATGATGCAAAATGCTAATAACAAAGTTCACACCCTATTTTCTATCATCAAAGATCTTTATGTAAGAGTTCAAGTGTAAACTACTCAAGATTGATCGACCAAGATATAGATCCACTATTCATGCACACAATTAATGCTTAGATTCTAAGTAAAGTTCACACCCAACAATAACATGTGAATCTACTAAGCATAAGTGCAAACTCAAGATAGACAAAACATAGAATACATCATAACTAAAAGTGTTCACGTATATACAATCACTAAATCCTCAATGAAAAGTACTTAGCCACTCATTATCAAATATGTACAAGTTAAGTAAAGAGCAAGCTAAAGAAAGCTCATGGATTCTTGATGCTCCTTCTATGCTCGCTCAACAAAACCTTACTTGATTGACAAAGAGTAGATCCACTTACCACTACTTTAAAGATTCTAATTCTAAGTTATGAAATCTAAAGTGTTTAATCTAAAATATAAGATCAAAGTTAAAGTGAAAAGGTGTTTCTAACTCTAACACTTAAGTACAAGACTATAACAACCAACACACCTTTTCTGAAAAGAAAAATATATTTATATATTGGCGAGAAGATTTGGTTGAAATCCACTTGCAGGGTGATATGGAACAGGATCTACGACTTAGACATTGCAGATTTATCTCGCAGTGGAGTCGGCATAAGATCTGTCATTCCCTTTTGTTGGTTGTAACTCGCATATCTGAAATTGTGTTTGTATGTGACTTCACTCTGCGACGTCAACGTCACAGTAACATCTCGCAGTATCTTCTAGGGCTGATCTGTTAGCTAATTCTATGAGTAAGAACTCGCACACTTTTCTAGAACATAACTGCTAGATAAAACTCTCAGTAAGGACTTCGTAGAAAAATATCCGGTTTGGTTGATACCTCCTTCTGCAAGATCTAACTCGCGGTTGCTTCTCGTAATGCTTTATACCTGTGTTCTGCCACCTCGTTCTACGAGGTGTAACTCGCAGTGCTAACTAACAGATTTTCCCTGGTAGGCTTTTATCGTGGCTTGAAGTGGCAATGTCTTCTGCACTTGATATGTGACTTCATTCTATGAGATAATGATGCAACATGCTAATAACAAAGTTCACAGCCTAATTTCTATCATCTAAGATCTATATGTAAGAGTTCAAGTGTAACATACTCAAGATTGATCAACCAGGAGATAGATCAACTATTCATGCACACAATTCATGTTTAGATGCTAAGTAAAGTTCATACTCAACAGTCAACCTATGAATCTATTAAGCATAAGCGCAAACTCAAGATAGACAAAAGATATAGTAGATCATTACTAAAAGTGTTCATATATATACAATCACTAAATCCTCAACAAAAAGGATTTACCCACTCATTATCAAATAGGTACAAGTTCAGTAAAGAGAAAGGTAAATAAAGATCATGGATTCTTGATGCTCCCTTCTATGCTTGCATAACAAAACCTTGCTTGATTGACAAAGAGTCGATCTACTCCCTCTACTTTGAAGATTCTAATTCTAAGTTATGAAATCTAAAGTGTTTAGTCTAAAATACAAGATCAAAGTGAAAGTGAATAGGTGTTTATAACTCTAACACTTAAGTACAGGACTATAACAAACAACACATCTTTTTAGAAAAGAAAAATATATTTCTATAGTGGGTAAAAGATTTGGTTGAAATCCACCTGCAGGGTGACGTGAAATAGGATCTACGATTTGGACCTCACAGATTTATCTCGAAGTGGAGTCTGCACAAGATCTGCCACTCCCCTCTGTTGCTTGTAACTCGTAGATCTAAAACTGTGTTTGTACTGCGACTTCACTCTGCGACATCAACGTCGCAGTAACATCTCGTAGTGTCTTCTGAGGCTGATCTGCTAGCTGATTCTGCTCTCGTAATCTTTTCTAGAACTGAACTGTTAGTAAGAACTCGCAGTAAGGACTTCGTAGAAAAATATCTAGTTTGGTTGTTACCTCCTTCTGTGATATATAACTCGCAGTTGCTTCTTGCAATGCTCTCTGCATATGCTCTACCGTCTCGTTCTACGAGGTGTAACTCACAGTGTTAACTTGTAAATTTTCCCTGCTAGGCTTTTATCACGGCTTGAGCTGGCAATGTCTTCTGGACTTGATCTGTGACTTCATTCTACAAGATGGAACTTATGAGAATGGAGGTATCTTATATGGTGATATGAGAATGGAGGCATCTTATATGATATGATCATATAGGACTGGGTCATGATTTATATGAATCTCTCACTAAGATCTATTACAACATAAGATTCATATATATATATATATATATATATATATATATATATATATATATATATATATATATCAATAAATGATGGCTATATATGAGTTACATTAATCTTAGGTATCTTATTGACTCTTTCAGGTTAGATCGTGGCTTTTGATATAGCATGGGTGGGATCGGAGTTCTATTTCTGATCAATAACTTCGTATGTTGGAATCACGGTTTGGCTTGTGACTGGGAAAGTCTGTACACAATAGTGGAATCCATTCATTCTTGTAAGAAGTAGATAGTAGTTCCCTTAAGGGTTGGTTCGGGGATTGAACAATATGAGCGCTCTCCTTCTTCCGTAGAGAAAGTTAGGATTTATTGTTCATTAGAGAATCAATTGTACTTAATGGAAAAGATATAATTAGGGAGGTATAACGGACTTTATGACCTAGCTCTAATTATGAACTACTTGTGGAGGATCATACCATATGCAATAGCTATATCGATGGATAACTGTAATTTCGGTTTGTGTAATACATCTACAGTTGGAAAAGTACAGTCCGGGTTTTAATGGAATAACTTTGATGTTAATAATCATGAAATATTAACTATAGAGTTTAATTAATTATTTCTAAGTATTATTGGAGCTCAAAACTGTGAGTCCGTTATGTCCCCTTGCTAGCCCGATTTATTAAAGGTAACATAGGTTACGGTTAATTAGTTGAATTGTCCAATTAATTATTTTACTAAATTGACACATATTTATTCAGAGATTAAATGAATAATAAGATTATTTAATTAATATATTAATACTTAAATTAAATAGATAATTAGATTATTAATTAATGAATTATTAATTATTAATTATTAATTGGAGGTTGCAGATTCAAATCATGACTGAGACAAAGATTAAAATAATTAGATTATTTTATTCTTTACTTAGTCTAGTATTTAAGTTTAAGTCAACTAGGGTTATATAGGAGTTAATGTCCTATTTTACCTAGGACACTTAAATACTAATATCCTTTAATGAATGGAAATATATTTAGAAAAGGATTTGTATCTAGTTTTAAATATATATATATATATATATATATATATATATATACATAATTTGAAGAAAAAAAGAATAATTGTGATTCTTTGAACCAAAAACACAAAACGGAAAACCCTAGAAAGTCTAGGAAGATTCGCCAAAAGAAAAAAAAAATCTTGCTTGTGGTGGCCGAATTTGCCTAGAAGAAAAGAAGGAGCTCTATTCTTCAAGTCGTTACATCCTTCTATACATTCCTAGAAGATCGTGACATGCCCACACATAGTTACTGGATCGCGGGACATAGCGAGGAAGACTTGATGGTTCGTAATCGGAATAAAACTTTAAGAAACGAAGGAGTTAGCATCAAGGGTATGATCTAAATCCAGCTTTATATATTCTTACATATTGTATACGGTTTACAGGTTGCATAAAATTTTTAAAACCTCGTATCCACTGCGTAACATAAATCTGGGTTCTTACAATTGGTATCAGAGCAAAGGCAGTGGCGACTAGCAGATCCCCGGGAACTTTCACGCGTGATCGTGTGATGAAGCATGACTCTCTGCCTGAGGACTTCTCAGAGGAGTGCTCTGATAGGTATCTGTGGGTGTCACCCTAAAGAGTTGGGACCAGGCCCACACTCATGAGATTGGGAATCGGTATCTGCATACGTATCATACAAACCAACTCCTGGTGTTGCTCATATATGTTCTTGTCACTCCTGTAGACCTCCTCCCGTAATTTGTTTACGGTGTCCATGACTTTGGCAAATCGGTGTTCCCAATGGTCTGGTACTGCCGAAAGGAGAAAATCACACGTTAGAGTTATAATGCAAATTCTTATCTGAAATTGACCTCATACAATAACAATTTTATACCTCTCATACAAGAGATCGTTGGTTCGTATGTCCTCTGATGTCTTCATGGGCATGCTCTGTATAGGTAGAGTCAAAAACAGTAGAATGTGCATCGTGACCCACCGTCTAAGGAGGTGGCATGACACTCGTGTTTGATTTGAATCTGACACGGGTCCGCCTGACAAGTGCAAGTGCAGGGTCACTACTGAGGCTATGAGTATCAACGGTTTACTGCTTGGATGCACGGGTTATAGATCTAGTCTATGAGCCAATGTTTGCCTCTCTTAACTCCCTAGCATGATCGGTAAGCGCTGACAAATCCTAATCTGGCATAATCGCCGCTGAAGCAGGATCAAGGTACAGATTGCCTACCTCGTTAATCCTCTGGAACCCCTCTCCGCTTTTGTGGCAGTCAATTATGCTTCTGTGAACATCTTAATTTTTTTCATAAAAACAAATGTGACATTAAAAACTTGGCATGAGAATTATATTCAACTTTTACTAGCAAGATTATTACCTTTGTGGTGAAAATATTTCCCATTTTATCTGCCCTCGATCACTTATTCAACTCCAACTTTAGAATACCCGAAAAGAGTAATTCAATAGCCTTGGGAATGGCGAATTGCATGGCAAGGGTTGGAATAAGTTCAAAGGCAAAAACCTACAACACATCCAATGGAAATATCATTGCTTAGTTGGAAAACATAACAAATCAATAATAAATTATTGGTGGTAATTAAGATTCAATGGCTCACCAATAGTGGGTAAACCAACCCAAAAATGTTGTGTCTCGATGACCTAGATTAAAGTGCCTTTTTGAACCCAAATATGGAGTATTTGTACACAAGTGAACCCCACAGGAACGTATCCAAGTCATCAACAAGGCGCAACTGCCATATAGAGACGAAATCTCTCTCATCCAATCCGATCAAAACATAATTGAGCATCAACAAAAGACATAACTTCACTGTATCGAATTGCTCTTGCATCCGTCCCAGTTCAATCCTTGCTTGAAGTTCGGTAAAAAGTCATGTTGATTGACCACTGAAGTACCTTTGGTGTATATCATTCGGGACATCCTCATATAGTGTCATGTTAGGGATCGCTCTGAACTTTAACCCAGTGATCAAATAAAACTCGACCCTAGAAAATTGGACACTATACGTAACCAACAGAAACCTCATCTCATCAATGGGTCCGTCGTGATGAAATTCATGCATTAGCAACCGATGCACAACACCACTGGAAAACGGCATTCCTCGTTGCATGTTGAAAATGGCCAAAACATGACTGATGATACCTATCTCGCTCTTCATCCCCATTTTCTACTCCATTAATTGCATCATCAATTACTTGTAAGAATTCCATGTGGTTGTGATGAATAATCTTGACGTCATACCAGTTGCTCTAGGGAGTTTTTAACCTAGCCATCAAATTCATTGTCTGCAATTCACAACCAAAATGCATACAAAATTAAGGTAAAAAAAATCCAGTAAGTCTCAGAACACAATAACAAAGTCTCGGAAAACAATACAGAAGTCTCGGAACTCATTACAGAAGCCTCGAAAATCATAACATAAGTCTTGGAAAGTATTTCAAAAGTCTCGAAACATGTTCTTAAAGACTCAAAAAACTAATACCTTATTGAAAACTCTCGAAAAATATTTTAAAAGTCTCGGAACATGTTATAAAAGACTTGGAAACTAATAGCTTATTCAAAAGCCTCAGAAAAAAGTCTCGAAAGGTATTTCAAAAGTCTCAAAACATGTTATAAAAGACTCCGAAACTAATAGCCTATTAAAAGTCTTAGAAAGTATTTCAAAAATCTCGGAACATGTTATAAAAGTCTCAGAAACTAATAGCTTATTCAAAAGTCTCAGAAAGCTTATACAAAAGTCTCAGAAACTAACCTAAGTCTTTTAAATTGTTATTGTTCATCTTCTTCCTCAATCGAGAATCCAAATTTCAAACCCTAAAAGTTACAAAATCAAACCCTAGGATATAGATATAACACTTCATTAATACAATCGAATGAATACCCCAACAAAACAGAATCAAATCTAACTAAAATATCAATTCGAATCTAACTAAATAAAATATCAAATATAACTACATACCTTGATTTTCACCAAAATCAAGACTTGCTACAGTCGTTGATCGTGTTCTATGTTATCAACGTAATCTTATTCATGGCCTGTCATCACCGTCACCGTCACCGTCACCATTCGAGTGATCGTCTGGGTTTCAATGGGACTTTCTTTCTCTGCTATCACAACTCTCCCTTTGTAAAGTGAAAAGTAAAAAAAAAAAAAAAAAAAAACTAAACTAAATTACAAAAGTTGACATGGAGGTATAGTAGGGATATTTTTAAAAGGAATCCATTTTAAGTGTCTTTTAAAAATAAGTTTTTAAAATGGAGACAGTGTTGAAAAGCCAACTCCTAAAATTGGACTTAACAGGGAGTCAATCCAATTTCATATAAAAGTTGTATATGTGTGCAATTAAAGGTGTAATAATGGATTGGACTGGCCTGGCCTATTAGGCACGGCTGGCTAGGTCCGTTTTCAGAAATAAGTCGGGCCTGTTTCCAAAAATGGAGGCACGTCACTGTATGTTGGCCTGCCTCAGGCGGGTCGTGCATGCGGGTCATGCCAGACCGTCCAGCGGGCCTGATCCATAATCATTTTTAAATTCGATTTTTTCAAATTAAGTTTGTTTGGATTTAGGGTTTAGGGTTTAGGATTTCAAATCCAAAAATGAATAAAGAAAATGAACAATTTTTTATTTATTTAATTATTCTTCACTTATGGAATTCAGTATTACATATTTACATGATTGTCTCATTAAAAACCTTACCAAGAAAAACCCAGTGGGATAAAAACTTGATAAGGGAAAAAAAGTGCAACCGTATTACAACTTACAAGTAAATACTAAATACATATGTAAAAGTATAACCTAGTTCTGGCCCTGACCACTACCTGCAATTTCATCAATATATAGATTGTTGAAATTTAGAATAAGCTCTTTATCTACAGTTTGATTTTGCAACCATTTTTTTAGCATGCTCCCAATCCCGAAGGCATGTTAATACCTCCACCATCTCCGGAGACAAACAGATTCTTCTTGGTTCAATTATACGTCCACTGGTGCTGAAAGCTTGTTCTGAAGACATCGTTGACACGGGAATAACCAGTACGTCACATGCTAAATGTGATAGAACTAGATACTTGTACGTATAGGTATTCCACCATAACAACAAATCAAACTCTTCATTGTATTCAACAGCATCGAACTGTGCTTCAAGGTACCTAATCAGATCAGTACAAGAATATGGGCCAGATCTTTGCCCTGAAGAAGTACTTGTTGATTTGTCCTTATTTCGCCGTTTCAGAACGCTCCAACCTGTTTGTTTCGGCTCTGTCTCCAGTTGTGTTGATTGGAGGGTGTCAATGTTGCCAAACCTGTTCTCATAAATACGAAAAATCTCGAACAACTTGGTTTGAATGTCAGTAATTTGTTCTGAATAATCTATTGACAAATTAACACCAATAAACTCAAGCAAAACTTCTAAACCAGATAATTTAACCCTAGGATCTACTATAACACTTAAGGCAAAAAGTAGAGGAATGTTAGCCCAATAATTTTTCAACTTTGTCTCCATGACAACAATTGCAGTGCCTAGATGTTCATCTTCTCTATAACTGTTTAACACTTCAGATATTTCCACTATCTGATGGATTGCCTGGGAAGATGTGAGGTAATAGACCCCGGAAAGAGTTACAGTGGCATTGTAAAAAAATTTTAAAAATTGAACAAAAGCCTTTGCCACATACCAATCATCTGTGGTAAGTTTTTTTGCTTCAGGACGACCTGTTTCGGCCAATTTCATGTTATAAAAATATGTAATGGTTGATCATATTCCAAACAATTTTCCAACATTAAATAAGTAGAGTTCCACCTTACAGGCATATCAGTTTGGAATCGTCGGGGTTTGAGATCGTTTAATTTACAGTGTCTCTTGAATTCATTGAATCTAGGATTAGAACTGTAAATCCAAGAAATGGCATCTCTGATGCTATCTAGTTGGTCGCTTACCTGTTTTAAACCAGCCTGTACAACTAAATTTATAATATGACATGCACACCGTTGATGGAAGAAATTTCCACCATCTTACGGGACATTTCTTGCAACAAACAATACAATAGAGCTAGTATTTGCAGACGCATTATCTAATGTGATCGAAATGATGCGAATCGTGATTTCAAAAGTTTCTAAAACAAAAATAATGACACTAAAAATGATTTATGCGGTATGTGCAAAATCCATAGGACGAAAACCAATAATTCTTTTTGTTATCCTCTAGTCAGAATTTAAATAGTGTCCCGTGACACATAAATAGTCATATTTGGAACATGCATTCCAAATATCAGAAGTTAATGCAACATAGACACTTAAATGTTGTATTTCAGCAATCAAGTTATCTCTTTGGGTTTCAAACAATTTTATCAAATCATTTCTAGTGGTGGTTCTAGAAACAGGTTCAAATTGGGGGTTATACGCAGATGTGATTAATTCTTTATAAAATGGACTCTCACTAGCACTAATCGGTTGATCAATTTGTGTAATGTATCATGCCAAGCACTCGCTAGCGTGCATGGCATCGAACTGCCACGTCGTAACGGACCCGTCTGGGTGTCGTTGTAGTTGTGTCTGGGTTGTAGTGTCTATCAGTCCATGAGCAGGCATACATTTGTGCATATGCCTTCTCAAATGTTCGGTTACCCTCCTACTTATGGCATAATCCTTATGACAAAACTTACATTTAGCTCTGGACCCAGACGTCCCATCTGGGAGTGTCATTTGGACTATATTGAAACACTGCCACACATCTGGTGTTAATTTCCTAGGACATGATGTTGGTGTAACGGTGGAACCAGAAGGTCCCGCTTGAGTATAGGTCGGCTCCGAAATATCAAATTCATCGTTGAGCATGTTCAAACCGTTCGGAAAATAAGGCTGCTGGTTATGATCCATTTTCTGAAGTAAAAATATGAGCACTATAGTCATTAATAGTCAAATTAAAAATCAATATTTACTAACAAAACATTTTAAAATTAATTACTAACATTAGCAATCTTAATTTACTAATAAAACTTATTAAAATGAACCACTACACTTAAAATTCATAATATACTCACACACAAAAAATAAAATAAACAACTACACTAAAAAATCATAATCTACTAACAAAAAATATTAAATTCACTACGACAAATTAAATTGATAAATTTACTAACAACAAATATTAAATTAAATACTACACATAAAAATCTTAATTTACTAATAAAACTTATTAAAATTAACCACTACACTTAAAATTTATAATATACTCATAAAAAATATTAAAATAAAGAACTACACTAAAAATTCATAATCTACTAATAAAAGTATATTAAATTCACTACTACAAATTAAATTGATAAATTTACTAACAACAAATATTAAATTAAATACTACACATAAAAATATTAATTTACTAATAAAACTTATTAAAATTAACTACTACACTTAAAATTCATAATATACTCACAAAAAATAATAAAATAAACAACTACACTAAAAATTCATAATTTATGAACAAAAAATATTAAACTTAACTACTACACTTAACATTCATAATTTACTTATTAAAAAATTAAATTCAATAATACAAATTAAATTTCTAAATTTACTAATAACAAATATTAAAATTACTACTAAACTTAAAAATCTTAATATACTAAACAAATAATATTAACATTAAAGCACAAAAATTGATAAACTAACTAACTAAATAAAAATGTTTTCATTTAGTAACTACAGTCTAAACATAAAAATATAAATTTACTATCAAAAAATGTTTGAACAAAAGTAATAAGAAAATTGTACCTTTAAAATTTGGTGTGTTGATGGAAAATTTAGAGAATTTTGTAGAGATGGTAATAATGAAATTGAATGAAAAATTGTAGAGAATTGGAGAATGTAGAGATTGAGATTTGAGAGAATGAGATATTGAAAGAATGATAGAGAGAGTGAATGGAAAATGAAATTGATGGAAGTATTTATAGAAAAATTTGATTTGTGGATCAAAATTTGATTTGGAAGATTTCAGGGGGTTTTTTATAAAATTTAAAGCCTCCAACGGCTGGAGGGATTATTAATTATTTTTTTTAAAAGTAACAAACAGTCGAATTGCCGGTCCAGGGGCCTGGCTCGCCGGCTAAGCGTGTCGTGAATGGCCGGCCCGCCGGATCTGGTACCAGCAGCCCCGCAAGATGCCTGTTACGGACCGGGTTTCGGCCTGGCCTGGCCTGGCCTGGCCTGCCTCCTAAGCACGGCCCGTTTGGCTTCGCGGATCGGCATGTTTCGGGCCGGTCTATAATTACAGCACTATGTGCAATTACACTAAATATTCAGAATGTTTTTACAATTTACCTTAAATAATATGGCTATCTCCGTTAAAATAAATAAATAAATAACATGATCCTACTACAATATAAAATTTGAATTACAAATAGAATATAAATTCTCTACAAATGAAGTGTGATGCTCATGTATGCTTCAAGTCATGTAGAAATATTCCACTCGTTTAGTACTCTGGACTCTGGAGTCTCACCCATTCCATGGAGCACGGATCCTTTTCAATGAAAGTCTAATTGTTTAATTGAGAGGATCTTCGTGTCATCTCGCGGGTCTCTTGTAATTGAATTGCGTGCTCATAGTCATAGATCTACTTTGAATTAAATTCTTGATTTCATACAAAACGAAAAAACTTGTGTGGAGGACGAGACCGTCATATCAAGTTATCCAATCTTTTATTGAAAACTATAAAAATAAATTTTAAAATATTAAAATTATATAAAATTAGAAAATTTGATTTGTCAATCTCACGTCACACCAGATTTTCTCCATGAAAAACACTAATCACTATAACTATAACCTTAATTAATCTCACCAAGTTGAAATATATTGTAATAAAAACATTATTGTAAGCCAATTAAACTGCCCTTAAGGCACGTATCTTCCGCAATATGTGCCTATCTGCTCCACATTGATCATTTTTTTTTTCTTTCTCAAGAACACATGGCAGCAATTTCGTGCATATATAATTTTAGGTGTGGACCGTGCGGTGCCATTACAGATATTATATCATATGATTTATAAACCGAAAAAGTGACCGATGATAAGGTACCAGGTTATATGATTTTATAAACAAGAGAAATTGCACAAATGGGTACTAAATAGTTTAGATTTTAAGAGAGATTATAAAATGAACAAAAAGATCAGAAGGGCATGCATTTAGGACCTATTGGCCCTTGAAAATCGGAGCTGTTAGTTCCAGTGTGAAACATGCATGTTGATATAAGTAAGATTAAAAAAGAAACAACACAACATGGGTAGTGGACTTCACAACTGTATATGTAAGCATCAATCACACTCTTCCATGTAAGTATTAATTGTTCTTCTTCGTAAAGAGAGATAGAGAAAAGGAGAAAAAGAGATCAGATAATTAGTAAAAATGGTCAGAACACCTTGTTGTTCAAAAGAGGGACTGAACAGAGGAGCTTGGACTGCTCATGAAGACCAAATTCTTAGAGAGTACATCAACATTCATGGTGAAGGCAAATGGAGAACCATTCCCAAAGAAGCTGGTAATTAGTGTATATATGTCTTCAATTAGTCTTCTGGTTAAATCCATGAAAATTGTGTACGTAAATATATGTGTTTGGTGCAGGCCTGAAGAGATGTGGAAAGAGTTGCAGACTTAGATGGTTGAATTATCTGAAACCAGATATCAAAAGAGGTAATATTTCTCAAGACGAAGAAGATCTCATCGTTAGGCTCCACAAGCTGCTAGGTAACAGGTATGTACCTTACTTTCTCATTCTCATTAGTCATCAGTCACTCAATTTCTACTTCCGGGTAGCTCTACCGATATTTACGAGTTTGAGGTTTTCATAAATGATTTTCAAATCATGGGCTAGAATCTTAATAAAGCTAAAAAAGCTTTCAAAAGAATTAGCTGATCTAGTGAGAATGAGAAAGTAATTTGTGACTAATTTCTTTTGACTGCTGTAACATCACTTAATGAATTAATTAATGTTTTTTTTTTCGAAGATGGTCTCTGATAGCAGGAAGGTTGCCGGGACGGACAGACAATGAAGTCAAAAACTACTGGAACACTACATTGAAAAAAAAGCTGAGAGGTGACCAACCTGCAGAATCAAAGCAATCTAAGACTGAGAAGAAGAAGAAGAGGAGCAATAAATCAACCAACAATAATAATAATAAAACCCCGCCATTGTCTGCAAAGTCACAACTAGAAGCAAATACAGAGCCTCTACCTCATAAGTTGAAAGCAGAGGCCACTACAAATGAAAGAGTGGCTGATAGCAAAGTTCTAGTGGGATTAAAATGCAATGATAATGGGGTTCCAATTATCAAGTCCAGGGAAGTAGTCTACCCAATGGAGTACAGTTTCGGAGAGCTGTTGTTGTCCGATTTTCCGGATTCGGATTTCTGGAAGATTTGTCAAAATAACTGCACAGAAGATAGTGATCATATTCATAGGACTAGTACTACTGGACCTGCTGGTGGTGGTGCAACCAGCGCAAGGATTCCTTTAGCACAACCTGTTCTGTTTTCTGAGGACTTGTTCAAGGAATGGATTACAGATGATCATACTATTCGCAATCAAAGTATTTGATTATAGTTTTAGTTTTCTTCATTTTTTTTTGTTAGCCCCTGCATTGTATATTATTTTACACATATTTAACAAAATTAACTAAATAAATTCACCGGATACAAGTGAACCATTCTTGAAACATAGTTTATTATATGATGCATCTACCTTGTTTTTGTTGTCAAGAAAAATCGCGCACACACAAATCCAAACACAAATAAATAATACGAAAGCAATAACAAGAAAAAGACGATATCAAAGATTTCACGTGATTCAGCAATTTACCTACGTCCACGGAGTACACCACACTTAATCCACTATTTTTAGAATTGATTACAATCTCTCTGTCTCTCTTTCAATCTTTCTAAAATTGCTATCTCTAGCAATTTTTCTCACACTTTTTTACATACCACATAATAGTAGTATTTATATGGAAGCATTAGGGTTGGCCAAATCCCAATTGGAGTCTATTTCCTTTTTTTCTTATTTACTTCTTTACATAAGATTTCATGTTCCTCTTTGTTATTACTTCTCTGCGCAAGATTTCATGTTTCTCTTTTAATTACTTTTCTATGCAAGATTTCATGTTTCTTTTTTGTACTTCTCTATGCAAGATTTCATGTTTCTGAGGCTGGTTTATGTCTTCACATATCCCAACAATCTCCCACTTGAAAACTGAAACTCAATAGACGTTCTCCATCCTTCATCGATGACTTAGTGGATAAATAATAGTGTGCTCGTCCCCCACGTCTTCACTCTTGAAGACCCACTGAAGTTGCGCACAACTTCAGCTTCTCAGTGTTGACTGGTTTGGTTAACATGTCAGCCGAATTCTTAGCTCCTGCAATATTCACTAACTTCAACACTCTTTCTTCGATTAACGATCGAATAAAGTGGTAGCGTAGGTCTATATGCTTAGTCCTAGAATGGAACGCCGAATTCTTGTCCAAGTGTATTGCACGCTGACTGTCACTGTGCAACACGTTCATCATCTGATCGAATCCCAACTCAGCTAACAACCCTTGTAACCATATCAGCTCCTTGCTTGCTTCTGTCACAGCCATGTACTCTGCTTCAGTTGTAGAGATTGTCACTATCTTCTGCAACTGGGACACTCAACGTATAGCGGTACTAGTTATCGTGAACACATATTCGGTGGTACTTCTTCTATGATCCACATCTCCGGTAAAATCTGAATCAGCATAACCTTCTAGCTTGAATTCATATCTGTTGAAGGTTAGACATCTCTCCGTCCTACCTCGCAGGTATCTTAGGATCTGTTTCACAAGCTCTGAGTGAGGCTTGCCTAGATTGGACATGTATCGGCTCACAACCCCCACTGCTTGGGAAATATATGGTCTTGTACAGGTCATGGCATACATTAGACTTCCAATGGATGAAGCGTAAGGAACTCTAGCCATAAAGCCGTTCTCCTTTTCCGTCTTCGGACTCTGATCCTTGGACAACCTGAAATGACTAGCCAAAGTTGTTCTCACCGGTTTCGTATCTCCCATGTTGAATCCTTATAACACCTTCCGAACATATTCTGCTTGTGAAAGCTTCAATGTATCTTCTTATTCGTCTATGTTAATCCTCATTCCAAGAATTTGCTTCGTTGGATCTAAATCCTTCATCTCGAACTCACTCAAGAATTATTTCTTCAAGTTGTTAATCTCTTCTAAATCTAAACTAGGTACTAACATGTCATCAACATAAAGTAGCAAAATAATAAAACTTGACTTAACCTTTTGAAGTAGCAGCAATGGTCAGCATTGCATCTAAGGTAGCCATTGTCTTACATAAACCCATCAAACTTCTTGTACCTTTGTCGATGAGCTTGTTTTAAACCATACAAGCTCTTCATCAACCTATATACCAACTCTTCCTTGCCATCTTCCGTGAACCCATCTGGTTGCTTCATGTATATCTCTTCCTCCATATCTCCATAAAGAAATGTAGTCTTCACATCTAACTGCTCAAGAACCTTTTGTTGCGACAATACTCAATACTAACCGGATCGTAGTTTGTTTAACAACAGGTGAGAAAAATTTAGAATAGTCAATAACTTTAATTTGTTGGAAACCTTTGACTATAAGTCGTGTCTCGTATCTCTTGGAACCATCATGTTCCTCTTTGATTCGAAACACCCGTTTATTCTGTAGGGCTTTCTTTCCTACAGACAACTTGGCTAACTCCCAAGTTTAGTTAGATACCAACGAAATCATCTTATCCTTCAATGCAAGCTCCCACTTGCTCGCATCTTCTCCCTAACATGCCTCATCATAGCACTCAAGTTCTCTTGCATCTGTCAGCAGCATGTATTGCAAGTACTTCCTGTTTGGTATAGGAATTCGAGTTGAGTCTGTGTCACTGGAACATCTATAAGTGGGATAAGTTCTTGAACATGGGGTTGCACACCTTGTTCTTCATCATTCTATTTAATATGTTCCACGATCTCTCTATCTGATATATCATTCAGCCCAAAATACTCTGGCTCTTCCGACTCAGACACATGTGTGTTCCTAACTTTGTACATGACCTTTTTCGTTGAAGACAACATCTTTACTTTTGATCATCTTACGGTTTTGGTCATCCCACAGCTTGTAACCAAATTCATCTTCTCCATAGCCTAACAAAGTACACTTCACTAACTTAGCGTCTAGCTTACTCCTTGATCACCTACATGTACATAAGAAACACACCAAAACATTTTAAGGTGAGAAAGTTTTACCTTTTTCCCATTCCAGATCTTCTCTGGTATAGCGAGGCTCAAAGGTTTTGATGGTCCTTTGTTGATCAAATACGATGTTGTATTGACTGTTTCTATCCATAACTGTTTTAGCAACCTTGAATGTAGCCTCATGCTTTTGGCTCTCTCAGTTATTGTCATGTTCATTTGTTCTGCTATACCATTTTGTTGTGGGGTTTCAGGAACCGTTCTACTGAGCTTTATCCAGCTCTGGTAGCAAAACTTCTTGAACTAATTGTCTTCATATTCTTCACCATTGTCTGAATGCAGCTTTTTAACCTTCAACCCAGTCTCGTTCTCAGCCCTGGCTTTCCATCTTTTGAAAGCATCAAATACCTCAGACTTGTATTTTAGAAAGTAACCCCATATCTTTTTGGAGTGATCATCGATGAAAATGATGAAGTACAGTTTACCTCCGGTTGACGAGACTGAAGTTGGACCCTAAACATCAGTGTGCACTAGTTTCAGCTTCTCCTTTACCGGTACTCTTCCGGTCTTCTTGAAACTCACTCACTTCTGTTTTTCCAATATGTAACTCTCACAGAAATCAACTTCAATGGATTTTAACTCTAGCAATTTACTTCTTGAATGCAGACACTTCAGTCTCTAAGTACTCATGTGCCCAAACCTCTGGTGCCACAAGTTCGGATCAATTTTACCTTCCGACATAGTGACAAAACCATAATCAGCTATGGTTATGTAAAGTGACTTGTTCTTAGTTCCTCGAGTGATTGTCATAGCTCCTTTCAAAATCTTCCACTTATCACCTATAAAAGACATCACATAACCGTCTAACACTAGCTGCCTTATGGAGATCAAGTTCTTCCTCAAGTCTGGTATGTGATTCATATTTTCGAGCTTCCAAACTGACCCTTACAGCTGAATCTTCATATCTCCCTTCCCGGTAATGTTGCATGCTTGATCATCATCAAGATACACTTTACCCAAATTTTTGGAGACATAATTCTTAAGCAACTCCCTGTGAGGTGTGACATAGGAAGACGCTCCCGAATCCAGAACCCAGGACTCTGGCTTGCTTTTCAATATCAGATGAGGCAGTCATCTGACTCCTCTGATACACAATTCGCGCTGCCCTTATCATTCTTCTCAGATCTACACTCATACGAGAAGTGGCCTTTCTTACCACAATTCCAGCACTTTACATCATTTTTGCTTCGTTGCTGATTTACCGAATAGTTAGCCTGATTCTTGGATTTGGACTTTCCTCCTGATTTTGATCTTTCCCGTTGATTCGTGTTCCAATTTCTGCTTCTATCTTCCCTACCTTCCGAATTCAGTGTTGAAGATGTAGATGCCTTTAATCCCTCTTCACGCATCCTGATCTATTCGGTCATGATCATGTTCACAACCTGCTGAAGGTTCATTTTTTCTTTCCCGAACGCGTTAGCAATTGCCTGACTCTTCATCTTCCAACTTTCTAGCAATTGGGTGAGTATAAATACCAGCTTAAACTCCTCATTGAAACCCATAGATAAAGAACATAAATCATCTTTCACTTCGTTGAACTGATTTAGAAACTCTTTAAAGCTCTGACTTTCCCCCATCTTCAAGGTTGATAGCTTATTGACATGATAAACTTTTCTTATTACAGAAGGTTATTCATATAGATATGATAGAGTGTCCATTAGATCTTTGGCATTATGTTGATTATTTACGTTGAAAGCGACCTGCTTCATCAAATTGAAACGAATTGCTCCCAACGCTTTTAGGTTTAGGAGTTCAAAATCATCATCATCTATATTCTTTCGGTTTTTGTTTCTTTAACCAATTCTTCGGTTTCTGCTTCTTTAACCATTCTTTGTCGGTCATATCCTTCGGTCTCTCTTTTAACGGCCAATGCAGATCCTTCTGGTCAGATAATCCTCAATTTGCATATTTTAGAACCTGAAATTCGACCCATCGAATTTCTTAATCTTGTTCGTATCCTTCTCTGATCTCATCTCTACGACAAAATCGATGACCTCGAGAAGACCTAGATTTGTGTGAAAAAAATAATAATGATATGCCCTAACCCGGAGCTCTGATACCAATTGTTGTTGGGAAAAATCACGTACACACAATTCCAAACACAAATAAATAATAAGAAAGCAATAAAAAGAAAAAGACGACACCAAAGATTTTACGTGGTTCAGCAATTTACCTACGTCCACGAAGCGCATCGCACTCAATCCACTATTTTTAGAGTAGATTATAATCTATTTGTCTCTCTTTTAGTCTCTCTAAAATTTCACTCTCTCCCTCTCTAGTAATTTTTCTCACACTTTTTTGCACACTACATAATGATAGTATTTATATGGAAGCACTAGGGTTGGTCAAATCCCAATTGGAGTTTATTTCTTTTTTTTTTAATTACTACTCTACGTAAGATTTTCTATTTCTCTTTTTAATTAGATCTCTGCTCAAGATTTCCTGTTTCTCTGGCTGGTTTCTGACTTAACATATCCCAACAGTTTTTAGCGTAAATAAAAGGTACAATAGTTGTATATATACATTTGTATGTCCCTTTTTTTATGGATTTGTTTCTCTTCTTTTGGTCTAGAAAAATTCTTTTTTTGTTATATCACTGGTGGATATGAACTTAAACCGAGTGACGGGCTAATTACAAATTTACAATACGTGCTGGTATCACATTAATTACTTCAAAGTTTAAATTGTATAGATAATAAGAGAAATCCTTCAGATTTGTTTTTTCCTTTTGTCTTTCTAAAAAACGACTTAAGGCAAACAATAATTTAAACTCGAAAGCAGTGTTCTAGTAAATGCTAGACGTTAGTCGAGTGGAGATCCAGAACCTAACGTTTAGGCCGATTAGTCAACAATTAATTGGCTGGCGAATTTTTTTATTTTTTTATATTCCTATATAAAAATCCAATCACAAACAAATTCAAATGATCAAATCCAAGCAAAATTCTTTTCAAACCCACAAATATCAAATTACCAATCCAATTCAATCATAAACAAAATTCAATAAACCAATACAACTATAACACAACAGACAACACAGAGCTAAACGTACAAAAGACAAAAGGCAAACAAAGCTTGATCTTCAAAGTACGGCAACTACAACCTCTTCAACAAAACTCATCAAAAAAACCTTTGTATCTAATTTTAAAAAAATTAGTTGTGAATGTTGCTTTTACACAGGCATTCTCTATGCACGATTTCAACTTCTGGACATCAATGAAACATTTTTCTGCTACCATAACAACCCTTAGCTTTCTCATCTAACATATTACTATTAGGGGCCGTTTGGTATGGGGTAATCAAAATAATGTGATTCCCGAAAAAGTTAAACACAGGAATGTGATTCCTGAAAAACTTGTACACATGTGTTTGGTTGTGTATGAGAATATTTCGTAGGATTCCTGAGAATATCAATTAACCATGTTTGGCTATACATGGGAATTTATTTTTTTATTATTAAAAACTAAAAAAAAATCAACTTATATGGTTAAAAAAATAACCAAATCCATTTCTCAAACATCATCACCATCATCACTTTCTTTCCATCTTCTCTGTCTTTCTTTCCATCTCTTTGTCTTTCTCTCCAAATCATCTCCACGTCATCATCGTCGCCGCCTCCGGCCAGTCTTTTCTTTGTCACCGTGTTCATCGAAGCTCCCCGCCGCGTCTGCATCGAAGCTCGCCATCATCGTCATCATCATCGAAGCTTGTTGTCATCGTCTTCGTCTTCCGTTCACCGTCGTCGTCTTCGTTCACCGTCGCCGTCGTCGTCTTCATTCGCCGTCGCCGTCTTCGTCTTCGTCTTCGTATTCGTCTTCGTCTTCGTCATCATCGAACCTCATCATCAAGCAACCCAGATTTATAGTTGTTGTAATTTATTTTTTCCTTTTTCTGCCGCTGATGATGTTTGAGAAATAGATTTGTAGGAAAAGATTTAATAGAAGATTATTTGAGTTATTATTGTGTTTTGATTAGGGATTTCAAAAATGAAATTGGGGATTTTGTTATTAACGTGGAGAAGGATTGTGAAGAACAGAGAAGAAGAAGAAAAAAATAATTTTTTTTAATGATGGTGGGACCCACCTATTTTGATGGAAATCACATTACCTGGGATTCACTTTTCGGGAAACAAAAAATCCAAATTTGTTATCAAACATGGGAATGCTCTGAGATTCTCATTCTCATGCAAAGATACCACCATACCAAACGGCCCCTTATACCGATACTGTTGCAAATCCAACCAAAAGCATTTATTAATCAAAGCTAAATACATATCTACAAAATTTTACAAATTTACAAAATCCAAATAATTAATTTACAAATTTATAAGGCAACAACAACAAAATGGAAAAACCCAAGTAAGGATGCACGTTTGGGGAATGGGGATGGGGGGATGGATATAGGTCCCCCCATCCCCATCCTCATCCTCATCCCCACTTCCTAGACCCTTCCACCATCCCCCCCAATTTTCCCATTTGGGGAAAATGGGGATAGGGATGTTTGGGGAGAGGTCCCCCCATCCCCATCCCCAATTCCCCATTTTCCTCGTTTTTCCCTGTTTTCTCGTATCCCCCATTTCCCCATTTTTCCATTTCCCTATTTAACTAAAAATTATAAATTAAATTAAAAAAAACAAACCTTTCATTACAAATAAAAAATATCAATGCATTACAAAATCAACATAAAATATTTCAAATAATTCAAATATATATTATAATTATATTTATATACTTTTGAGGGAAAATGGGAAAATGGGGATCTTCATCCCCAACCCCATTTCAATTTAATTGTGGGGGAAATGGGGAAATGGGGATGGGGAGGGGTCCCCCCATTCCCATTTTAATTTGGGGATGAAAATCATCCCCATCCCCCCCCCAGTTCTCCATTATTTCCAAAAAAAAATCCCCAAATGGGGATGGGGGTGCGGGGATTTGGAGCTCCGGGGATAAATGTGCATCCCTAAACCCAACACATCAACAGGTAGAAAATGTCAAATTTTAATTACAAAATGATTAATGCAATTTTAAATAAACAAATAATAATACAAACCGTAGATGGACTTTAGAGTCGTGGAGATAGGAGGAAGACCGGTGAATTGGCAACAACAACAAATTACTGACGACGGACGGCAGCTTTCGGTGACTAAATAGTGGCAGGCGGCAGGTAGCTTTTTTGGGCGGTCTCGGGTGGACAGTTGGTTTGAAAGTTTAGGTTTGGTTGAAGAAGATTGAAGAATTGAAGTCCGAAGAAGTGAATGGAAAAACAAAAAATAAAAATAATTGAAAAAAAAAAGAGCTAGGCGGGGTCAACGACTTTGATTCCGCTTAGCCGATTTGACCGTTTAATCGGCTGCTGACGAATCTGGTCGATTTTAGCTTTTTCGCCACAATGAGCTACCGACTAGAGGAATCCAACCGATTAATCAGCTGTTTAGACCGATTTTTCGAACACCACTAGGAAGACGCATCCATACAATCAGGGACGGACCCATATATAGACCAGGTGGGGCACGTGCCCCACCTCAAATTAAAAAAATTGATTTTATGTTTATATATATATATAATGAATAATACAATGTGACACGTAACATTATTTAGCATAGTTGGTATAGCTTCGTCATTCTCACTGCAATTAAAATGAATAATCTTTTTAATATCTATTTTATTTTACATTCTTTTCTAAAAATTCCATCTTCTTTTAGATCAAAAAAATCCATTTTATTTTTCTTTCATTGCTAAATACTTAACTACCCTTAATTTGTGGTTTACTTAATAGAATTTTATTATATAGTAAATTATATATTATTATTTTGAATTTTTTCTTGTTTCTAATATTTTTATTTTGACATACCTAACATATCCGATCAATAAACCTTAAAATCTCAAATTTTAATTTATTGTATTAAAATAATTCATTTATTATTATGATTCATTTTATTTTTTTCATTTATATTTTTATTTATTTTATTTTTTAATTTATTTATAATCAATAATTAGAAGAATAAAAAATTTAAAAACATTTCTAGTAATATTTATTAGTCAATTATTTTATATAAATTTAAAGTGAATTTATTATAAATAGAAAACAATTTTTTTATTATATAACTATATTTTAATTTTTTTATAAGAATAATACTATAATTTTTCATTGTTCATACTTCATATTGTTTTTCTTGTTATTTTCTTTTTTAATATTATGTTTTTTGTTTTTTTTTTATACTTTTTAATGTAATATTATTTAGTTCATATCGAATAAGTGTTCTATTTTTTTAACTTAAAATTCATTATACCATCAAAAAAATTAAATAAAAACTCATTTTATTATGATTTTAAATTTGTATTATTTTTTTATATAATTAGTGTCCTACCTTATTAAAATTTCTGGATCTACCACTTCATACAGTACAGTTATTAAAAATAAAGGCAAGATTTGGAACACTCGAAAACCAAATGAGATGATATATTTCGATGTATTTTTTTAAAATTTAGAACATGGATGACTCATAACTGAAAAAAAAAATGAATTGAACAAAGTAATTGATAAACCCAAAATGTTTTTTTTAAAATAAATATTGATTAAACCCAAATGCAAATCTATTTTACAAATGGATACGGCATACGAAAATGCTGAACACGAACAAACATACAAGCTGCCCGTTTCATCGAACCCAACCACAATGTACGTTTGGGTTTGTATTGGGCTTTGATTTCCAAGTCATTCTCTTGAGAAATTGTTTGAAGCCAATATTCTAAAACTTCTAATTAGTGTGTATATATATATATATATAGAGAGAGAGAAAATAATCACAACTATTATGGAAATTTTGTTTTTAACTACATACGAAAATTTATTTGTTAATAGCCATTTAAAAAAAAATCAGTATATGCCCATAAATTACAAAAATACTCCTGGATTTGATTTTTTTCTTTAAAACTGAAAGAAAACTTGAAATCATGATTAAAATCTGGAACCAAACTTGAAATCACGGCTAGGAATTTAAAACTTGAAATCTTGTTTAAAAAAATGAAATTTTGAAACTTGAAATGTTGCTTAAATTGAAATGTTGAAACTTGAAATCTTGACTAAATTGAAAGTTGAAATATTATGGGTTTTTAAGTTTTTCGTTTTCAAATTTAGAAACTTGAAATGTTGACTAAATTGAACTGTTCAAACTTGAAATGTTCTGGGTTTCTAGTATTTCGTTTTCTTTCCTTTTTTTTCAGCAGATCTAATTGCCGGCGGAGGGGGAGCTCGACGGCGTTGATAGACCGTCGTGAAGCCCAGGCGATGGCACTCCGGCAAGCCGTCGACGAAATGTGAGAGAGAAAGGAAAGGAGAGAGAAAGAGATGTGAGTGAAAGAGAGAGAGAAAGAAGAGAGAGAGCTGTGGGGAGAGAGAAGAGAGGTTGGGTGAGAGAGAGAGGAAGTCAGCGACGGTTCGTCGGCCTCCTCAAGGATGCCGGCGATGGTTCGCCGACGGGAGAGAGAGAGGAAAGGAGAGAGAGAGAGAGAGAGATCGGGGAGAGAGAGGAAAGGAGAGAGAAAAAAAAAGAGAAAAGAGAGAAAATGTTTGGGGATGGTTTTTATATGGGGGCATTCAAGTAATTTCTCAAAAAAGTGGCTATTAACAAATAAATTTTCGTATGTGATTAAAAATAAAATTTTTATAATAATTATGGTTATTTTTAACATTTTTCACATATTATATATTAAAAAGATACTAATCAGTAATTTAATAACGAATAATGTTAAGCCGTTTCAAATTTTGTACAAAAGATATGTGATATCCTATTATAACTATGAGATGATGTGTTACCTATACGGTGGTAGGAAATCGGAAAATTTAGATACTCTTTGGAACCATTTTTAAAATGGTTTTCTATTTTTAAAAATAAAAAATTATTTTAATATTGTTTGGTTACACGTTTAATATTATATAAAATTGTTTTTGAAAATAAAAAACAACTTTTTTAAAGTTATAACTACCAAAATTGAAAACAATTTTTTATGGTTTTTTACCATTTTCAAAACAATATTTCAAAACAATTACAACTTTTCCCTCTAAAATCCAAATTACTACTTTATCCATTTTAAAAGCAATAATCAAACACATTTACATCATTTTCTGTTATAGAAAATCACTTTTAAAAAAACACTACAAAACATATTACATTTTAATTTTCATTTTTAAAAATAGTTTTTAAAAACATTATTTTAAAAAGAAAAAATTATCTTCAAGTGAACACAACATATCCTCTCTAAAGGCGGTTGTTGGAATAAAGCCACATATTTATTGTGAATTTCAATGTAGCAAATAAAGGAATACTTATGTTCTGTTCGGTCAATAGTTCAAGTCACACACTCCTATAATCCATTTTTTCTTAGGAGAATTCCCTTCAACCATCATTCATGTCAAATAAATAATACAATATAATATGGAATTGGGGGGATTTCAAAATACATGTCTGATTCGTTATCAATAAACTATATCTGTAGCAATGAAATATTATTGTTCCTCTTCAAGTAATAAATGATACCAAATGCGGATCCAAAAAAGATTACGCTTTAAATATTTTATGAATTGAATGCCTTCAAGGTCAAAATCTATGTAACGATAGTCTTCCTAGCACAGCCTCGAGAATCAAAGGCAGGACTCTACAACAAAATTGTGAGAATTGTTTACGATGATCATATACACGGTAATATTAAGATTTTAGTCTTTCTGATCTATATTTATTTAGGTTTGATCCTTTAATTTTAAAAATTATTCACTTTAATCATTTCATTTGAAATTTTGGATTGATATGGTCAGAATATACAATGATCGATATACCCCGAAGGTTTACGATGAAAGGGAGTATGATAATTTTATATTTAATTAAAATTAAAATTAAAATATTTTAATTAAAATAATAATAATAATAATCTTTCTCTCTCTCTCTCTCATGCGTCCATCATCACCAGATTTCAACTCTTCGAGATTTCCACTAGAAACTCCATAATCAAACCCAAAAAAAACTCTCCGACCACCAAACCAAACCAATCACTCAAAATTTAAAAAGAGATCTGGAAAGTTTCCAGATCTAGAGCAAATCCATCTTAAATACAACACCAACAAACCAAATCCATCAATCCAAAAGCACACCACCTCTAAAGCACCACTCAACCACCACCATACCCAGAAATAGCATCCAAACCCCACGCTCATTCAACCCCCAACGAAACCTCCTAGCCTTAACCAAAACCATCAAAAATACCATTGAAACCAACTGGAACACCACCACTTGACCGATAAGCATGACGATGGCCAACAAGCGCGACGCCGACCCTAACAAGCGCTCGACAATGAAGAAACGAACTCACCGGCATGAACCAAACTCATATTTGTCTGTCTCTCTTCTTCTTCTTCTTCTTCTTCTATTTTGTTGATCGGATCAGCGCTGGTTGGGTTCGATTGACGGTGTGGGTGGTTAGGCTCGATTGGGTTTAGGTGTGGGTGGCTTTTGGGGTGGGTGGTTTATGGGCTCAATTTGGTTTGGGTGTTGGTGGTTTCTAGGTTCGATTGGGTTCTATTCTAATGGTGATGTTACTTTAATGATTTGGCTGGTTGATTTGTTTTTGGTATATATTGATTTGATTTGGATGGTGGTGATTGTTGTATAGTTGTGAATTTTTTGGGTTGGTTGGAGATTTTTTGTTAATTTTTTTTTTTGGTGTGACACTGTGATGTGAATTTTCTATGTTTTTGACTTGGCATTGGAATTTTTGTGGTGTTTGGTTGGAATCTCCATTGGAGAAGCATGAGAGTTCTGGTGTTAGAGTTATGGTGTTGGCGGATGAATTTTGAGGAATTTTGATTGGATTCGTTTGGTGTTAGCAGGTTCAATCGGTGATGTACCAGATGAATTTTGAGGAAGAGAAAGAAAGAATCTGGGGAGAGAGAGAAGGGTAAAATAGTATAATTAATTTAATATTATTTAAAATTTTAATTTAATAATATTTAAAAAAAAAAAAATTGTAAATTAGTATTATACCCTTTGTTATAAAAGATTCTTGAGCATATGATGTCATTTTACCTACGTAGAAATCGTGAGCAATGTCACATTTTTTTTTTGTTCGGTGCAGTGATGTCACCGTTATAATAAATTAAGTTTAAAAGATACATATTATGGTGAGCTACCGAAATTGTCCTTAAATAATCTATTCTTTATTCTTTAAAAGCTGTCATCTAAAAAAGTTGTCTAAAAATCAATCAACTACTCCATTTTTTCTTCAGAAAACGAGCTTCATTCCAGATATTGCACAAGAATGAAAATTAATATTTCTGATCTTCATTTCCATTTTTTCTTGTATTTCTGTGTGGTATAACACTGTATGAACATTTATGAACATGTTGTTTCAAATTTTTTATGTTTTTTGTATATATATTTGGCGGAGTTGAGTTGAAATGGTGCAAACAAGTTTAAAATCTCGGACATAAAAACTGGAAAGCATTTAAAAAAAGCTCGAAACATTTGAAAAAAAACTCGATCAAATTATAAAAAAGTTCAATCTATAAAATAAATGCTCGATCCAAAAAATAGATGCTGGATACGTAAAAAAAAAAAATCGATCCCTAAAAAAAAACTCTATCCCTTAGAAAAAAAGCTCGATCCCTAAAAAAAAGCTCGATCATTGACAAAAAAAGCTCGATCTCTCACAAAAATAGCTCGATCCCTAAAAAAAAAACTCGATCCTTGATAAAAAAAAACTTGATCCCTCACAAAAATAGCTCGATCTCGTACAAATAAAGCTCGATTCCTAAAAAAAAAAATCGATTCCTCACAAAAAAGCTCAATCCCTAAAATAAAAAGGTCGAGACATATTTGAAAAAAACTCGAGTTATATGAACAAAAACTCGAGCTATATGAAAAAAAGCTCAATTCATATTAAAAAAAACTCGATGATGTACAAATAGAGCTCGGTCTTGAACAAAAAAAGCTCGATCCCGTTAGAAAATGCTTGATCATGTATAAAAACGGCTCGATCATGTACAAAAAAAGCTTCACCAGTTAAAAAAAAGCTTCATCTCTTACACTTTTGATTTTTGTTTAATCCTTTATAATTATAAATTTAATATTAAATATTTATTTCTTAATAATGGTTTTTGATGATGGTTTTGACAGGACAATGGATAGGGTGAGAATAGTCATATCTTACAACGGTCAGTGGGAGCAATTATCAGACGAAAATCAGAGGTATTTAGGTTCCGATAACCAAGGTTTGTATGTATCAAAGAATTTGAGTTACGATGAACTGGTGTCGATCGTGCAAACCATTGTGAAGTTTGATGAGAACAAATACAGTGTTGATCTACAGTCTCTATCAATTGTTCCTGGGACTACATGTCGTACATTTATAAGAAACAATGATGATGTTCAGTTTATGTTAGGGGAAGATAGGGTGATCCCTCAAGTATGTGTTAGTCTAATCGAGAGGCCAGCAGGAGGTGTCATTGGTGAAGATATCCCTGATCGTGATAACACCCAACAATTTCGATCGTCAGGCGGAAGCAACCAGTTGTTCACAGAAAAAAGTGGGATTGATGGTCCGGAAAACATATGTCCTGTCCCACCGGAAGTAGCCGCCCATGATAATATACCGGGACCTCAATTCGACAATGTATTTGGTTATCAAATTGAGATGAATGGTAGATAGTACAACCACCAATACAATGAGATCTACAATGACATCAACAATGAGCAGAATACAACACTGAATGTTAGGGTGATTCATGAGGTGGATAATGAGGACAATTTCAATTCTGTAGAAAATGTAGAGGACAATCAGGATGATAAAGAACCTGTCAAAACGGAAAGACGTGTAAGACGTGTACACATATTTAGTTCTACTGCACCAGATATAGCTGGGACCTCCGAGGGGAGGGCTAATGTAACCCCAGATGATTCTGATAATCCCACAACCTGTGTTATTCCAGGAGCAGAATCATACTCGTTTGGTATTGGTGGAAGCAGGAACTTGGTTGAAGATGAACCTACAAGCATGATATATAAAGGGTAATTTTTTCCAACGAAAAAGGATTTGAAGAGACTAGTAGGCCATTTTGCAATGCGCCAGAACTTCGAGTGGAAGGTGAAAATGTCCAATAAGACAACATTACATCTAGTTTGTTTGATGGGAAATTGTACGTGGAAGTTAAGAGCCGTGAGGAGAGATGAAGGCACATACTTTCAAGTAAGAAGTTTTGTCAACGAACACACTTGTCCATTAGAGGAAATTCACCGCCGGCACCGACAAGCTAGTGCAGTCATAATTGGAGAAGTTATTGCACCTAGACTTCAACAACAAGATGGTCGACTAATGCGTCCGAAGGACATAATCGTCGACATGAAATCAATGTATGGAATCCAAATCATGTACAGTAAGGCACACGCCGCCCTCGATTATGCGTTGTCACTGGCATATAGAACACACGAGGAAACCTTCCAACTGCTTCCATCATTTGGTTACGTTTTGGAACAACAAAATCCCGGCACAATCACTGACTTACAGTGTGACGAAGATGGTAAATTTCTGTACTTCTTCATGTCGATTGGTGCCTCACTTAGAGGATTCCGAACTTGTATGCGTCCAATCATTACTGTTGATGGTACCCATTTGAAGGGACGATTCTGGGGTACAATGTTTGTTACAACAGCACAAGATGGGAACGAACAAGTGTATCCAATTGCTTTTGGGTACGACAACTCAGAAAACAACCTTTCATGGGAATGATTTTTGGATTGCTTGAAGGGTGCCCTAGGTCATATTGATAAGCTGGTTTTCATTTTCGATGGGCATGCAAGTATTAAAGCAGGGATTTCTAAAGTGTTCCCTTATGCCACACATACCATATGTTGCTGGCACTTTGTTGAAAATATTAAGAAGCGATTTCATAAGAATGATGTTGCCGCAATAATGGACAAAGCAGCCCACGCATACACCGAGTTTGAATATAACCGGCATATGAAAGAGTTAAGAAACTTGCACCAGAATGCATATGATTATGTAATTGATGCCGGTCCACACAAGTGGTCCCGTGTACACTGCCCGGAAAGAAGGTACAGGGTGATGACGACAAATGTTGCAGAATGCATAAACTCATGCCTAAAATTTGCACGCCAACTGCCTATATTGACTCTAGCTGAGTTCATTAGGAATATACTGCAACGGTGGTTTCACGATCGCTATAGAGCTACACAAACCATGCATCATCAGTTGACCGACGCAGCACATATTGTGCTCTTAAAACGTGTGGAGAAGTGTGGTTTTTTTACCGTAAATCCAGTAGACTGGAATATTTTCTCAGTCAAGCAGTCTGGAAAACAATGGACTGTTGACTTAGCCCGGAAGACTTGTACTTGCAAAAAATTCCAAATGGATCATTTTCCATGTTCTCATGCTCTTGCGGCGGTACGGTACATTACTTTCAAGTTGTACTGTGAGGTGATTATTACTGAAACGTGAAGCTGATCGTTTTCGATGTTTTTTACAAGGAGCGAAACTTGGACTTGACAACTTTTGTTCGGACTACTACAAGAGACAGACACTTATTGACGCGTACTCGGTTCCTATTATATCGGTGGGTCATCCTTCCACTTGGGTTGTGCCATCTAACATTGCTCAGAGGGTGATTTTGAATCCAAACTCCAGGAGACAAACAGGAGGCCCAAGGGCGGGTCGACATGTCTCTTCTTCGGAAAGGACAACTACACAATCCTGTAGAAGATGTGGATAACCAGGGCATAATTCCAGGAGATGTTCTAATCCACCTATGATTAATGAAGGTATAAGCAGAGGTGTTACCGATGAATACTGCCGCAAGTGTAGCATCAGTCATTCAATTGGACACAACAAACAGACATGCCCTAACATTGACTCTAATAGGAAATGAATGACAAAGTTTTAATCCCATTGTAAACATTTGGAATTGTATCAGATTGTAATAATTTGGAATTGCAATAATTACTTATTAATGAATGAATTAATATTAATGAATGAATAATGAATTAATTAATATTCATGAATTAATTATATGTTTTTGTACATAAAAAATGGTAAAATACAACCAATCACTAGGCGGGCCTGGAGTTACAAAAAATCTCCACAACCATTTTCTCCCGAATGATCCCCATGTCGTCCTCTGACCAATCAAAAGGCTTTCGACCCGCCAGTAAGTACTCGATAAGTCTCAAAGTATGGGGACCACAGTTACCTCTGCAATTGGACACATTAAAAATCGTTACTAATCGTTTTTAAATAATATCTAAGCACGTGAATGAAATAGAATGTCTTACGATTTTTTTTATTGGGGGACTGTAGAAGTAAGGACCACGCTGACCGAGAATGGCTTATTTTCCTTAGGGAACGGCCGACGACCACCTCGACGTGCAGTGTGGAACCCCACGTCATTCAACATGGACGGTAAAAACCACTGTAATGGCCGGACCTGCTGCTTCCTGATATAATGAGGGACTTCTTGTCTCAGGAGTCAAAAATGTCTATCTTCCCCAGAATCAAGTCGACGGTCACCACCATCCAATGTTGGCCCCCAACGTTGCACGGAATCAGAACCTGTAATAGTATGCATACGGTGTTAGATCAGGATATACGAACAGTTTATTTTTTAAATCATTTCCATCATTTAACACTTACCAGGTCAACCTCGTGCCATGTGCGGTTTCCACTCGTGGTTGCTCCACGGACCGTCAAAAGGTCCTCTTCCAACCATCGGGACTGTAACACATTCCATCTTGCCATGGTCACGGCCCCGTGCGAATCACGATGCATCATTCTCTCCCACATGTACAATATAAGTGGATGTACATACAAGCGTTGACAATATCGTATTAATAATACAAAACCAGAAAATGCGATTCGATTCCAAAAATTTATAACTACTTATATAAAATTGTGTATCCAACACATTGATCCTCTGGTTGTACACATTGAGGAATCCTCGTTGACGCTTGCGAAGAATATAGAGGTATGCGTCCATATGCTGACAAACAATAAAACCACCGTAATTGTTAAAAATGCAACATTACTTACACAAACGTTAATATGAAAATCACGTAAGTATGTACCGTGTCCTCCAAGTCCATGAAGATGGACTGCATATGCACGAACCATCCCGCGTCCACTGGTGCCAGCACTTCCACATCACGACTGTTTAATGATTGAATTAGCTTAGCTTTACGTAAATTTGAATAAACATTAATATACAACCATTTTTATTATAAAAAGTTGGACTCACAGTTCCCCGTTGATGTTCCTCTTGAAGGCTTTGTATGTCGCAAGCTGGTCAGCGTCCACTAGTCCGTGGGG